>JAHDVF020001334.1:0-731674 GCA_022606425.2 Lepidostoma basale | reverse complement strand
CAACTAACTAACTAACCGTCACGCCGTCTCCCCGAAGGGGTAGGCAGAAAGAATGGACTGCCACACTTTTCTTTCCTGACATATTTCTCTCGATTCCTCAACATTCATACATCGTGTCATGCACACGCGTCGATTTCTATGACTCCTCACATGGCCGACATTCAATATTTGATTTATTTGATCGTGCCACGTTTTCCTCGGTCTTCCTCTATTTCTGGTTCCATTCACATCATTAACATATAATTTTTACCATTCTTTCTTCATTCATTCTTTCAATATGTCCAAACCATCTTAATGATCCTTTCATTATTTTGTTCATAACACTATCATTCGCACCGCATTCACTTCTTATATTTTCTTACATCTCTATCATACACAGACTTACATCTCTATCACTTCTTACATCTCTATCATACACAGAGTATCCACACATTCTTCTAAGAGATCTCATTTCAACTGCATTTATTCTACTTTCATCCTTCTTTTGCCAGTTCCATGCTTCGCTTCCATACATAAGGGTCGGTAGAAGAACACCATTGTGCACTGCCATTCTAGCTTTTTTTGATAGGTTTTTGTTTGCGATGACAACTTTAAGTGCACCATTCACTTTGTTGCCTGCCCCAACCCTTCTTTCAATACCCCTCTCCACTCGCCCATCTCTTGTAAACATACTACCTAAATACACGAATTCAACTACTTGCTCCAAATTTTCACCATTCACGCTAATGTTGCAGACTGTCGTGGTTTCTTCCTTTTCAAAAATCATTTACCTTGGACTTATTAACATTCATCATCAGATCACTTCGCATGCATACCTCATACATACAATTCACCAGGACTTGTAGTTCATGCTCGTTGTCTGCAAGAAGGACAGCGTCATCTATCTTATAATAAATATATAAATTACTAACATGATACTTCATCAACTTTTACGGTGTGCGGTGTGTATGGTATATGAATTAAAAATTACATGTTTTTTTTCAATTGTCCATTTTGCATTCTAAGTCAATTCAAATGAGGAACTTTGTGCCAATTAGAAAAATACATTTGAATTTAAAAGATTTCGTAAAATTCAATATTATCGGGCAACTGGTCAACAAACAAAAAAAAGTTTGGGAACCTTTGTTGTGGAATTTAATACTTTCGAATATTATAATGTTTCAATGTTTTTCAAATAGTGTTAATTATCGATTCTTCAAAAAAATGTAATTGTAATCCATTATTCAAACACCAAAATATATAATTAACACGAATAAAAACGTCTATTTTCTAAGTTTTATTAAATTTTATATGAAATTATATTTCGCCTGTCTAAGGCATTATCAAATGTTTTTTTGACATTTGGGTATATTCGTGTATCATCTTATCTTCTAAAATTTTGCTACTTACTGTTCACGAATATACCCAGGATCTCAAGAAACAAGCTGGGATCAACCGTGAAAGAAAGTATATTAAATAAAGATATATAATGTTTTATCGATATTGTAACTAATTATAATTTGAGAGGTGAACGTAATTTCTATACATCAGTAAATCATTTAAAAACCTGAGTAAAAAATTAAATTTAATTGTAAATATCCTATTTTGGCTACTTAAGTCCGTTTCAATGGTCAAATCACAAGTAGGACCTATTATGGGTTAGGTATTTAGTATAATATAAGTCTCATGATGACGAAGCAGAATTTTGACTTTATTTAAATTTCTATTAAGCAAGCACCTTAACGACTTTTTTCATCTCTTAACATAAAAATTACATCACTACTTAATTCTTAAAAGGTTCAGCTCATATTTGTTATTCACTTAAGAAAGTACGTAAATGGTGACGATATAATATATATTCTTTAACAATGATAAAAGCGAAAACAATGTTAAACGCAGTATTTGATAACTAATATGAATGAAATCGTCTGTTTGCTAAAGTTCACATTTGATATTTATTACCTTCGAAAAGCGAAACACGTCATTACTATAAACATTAATAAAACTTCTAGAAAACAGACGTTTTCATACATATTTATTATACTCTTATACATATCATATTTTACAATCTATTAAAGATTTATTGATGTAAACGTTGGTTTTCTAGAAGGATTAATTGTATATCAATAAATATGAAGATGTAAATTGTTTTTCTGGGAACAGAATGTAGTGGCCGAGGCGCTTACAGGACTTATGACCTGTCATTGGTTGGGTTGAGCGATCGCTTTATGTTTAACAATATTCCCCATTCCGCCCTTCTTATCACCACCACATCTGACAAATGTTTGGAACTTGTATATATGCTAGAATCCCGCGCTTATCTTTACATATTTTAGTTCACTCTACACTAGCGTCATCTATTAAGATTGGGAAGCATTAAGCAGAAAATAGTAGAAAATAGCTTTGTGCCTCGATACATAATAATAATAGGCCAAAGCAGTTACAAATATAAATTTTAATTTATGATAGGCAAAATAGTGTTTGAATTCATAAAAAAATATATATTTGTGGATTCAAAAAAATATCTTTAAATAGTTGGCTTTAAATATAATAACCATACGACCATACCGTGTTTAATTACAAGTGTTTTATTTTTTTAATGTCTAAACATTATAAATTAAACGAATTTTTTCTCGTTTATTTTTTTGAAAGAATTTTCACTGTAAAATCATTTATCATTTTACAAAAGACAAAAGAAGTGCTTTCCAAATTAATTATTTAAAAATAAATTAAACCAACTTGTCTTCAGCCAGTTGTTGCTTAGCAACGGCTGCTGTGTCCATACACTGACCCAGTTTTATATTTCAAACTAACTTTTTCACATAATAAAATAAATATATAAATGCACTAAGCAAATAAAATAAAAATTTGCGTCACGCTGTAATATAAAATTCACTAAAAACTGTCAAAATAATATTTTAAATATTCGTTTAACGAAACCTTTCATGCGCTTTTCTGAAAATTTAAATGCAACTGTTTTTACTTTCACTTTTCACTTCTGTTCTATTGGTAATACTAGAATAATTTTATATACTAATTAATACTATAAAAAACACACTTAAAATTATACAGCTTTGGTAATTTTTCTTGACTTTTTATAGCAATTATTAAAATTTTATCAATATCTATTTTTTTATGAAATTTGTTTCACACAAAAAAATGATTTTATTTCACTAAAGCGCAAATAAAACGACAAACTTTCATACATGATATTTAATATGATTGTTTGAAAAATATGTATTTAATGTTTTAAAAAGAAATTGAAACTATACGCGCAATAAATAAATATTTTATAAATATAATATTTAGTTTATTTATGACATATAATGTCATAATTAAATAGCGACAACGCTGTCGAAATAAAGACAAAAGTGGAAGTCGTTTTTAAAAACATTGTTAGTTTTAATTATTATCATTTAAAATGAACTACCATTAAGAGATTTGAGTTAATTTTTTAGAACAGCTAATGTACGAGTATAAAAACAAAAAAATCTTACAAATCGAAATCATTTAATTAGAGAAAAAAAATGTGTTATATATACACTTTCAGTATTATAAATTTAAGATATACTAATGATTTTATTGAAATCTCTTGATTGAAGTTCATTTTAAATAAAACGATATTTTTATTAATAACTACTTCTGCTTTTTATCTTAATTTCGACAGCGAACGGAATCGCTAGACAGACAGACATACCAGTATATGGATGCCAACTAGCCTGGCAAAACCGGTGCTGTAAAAATAAATTCAAACAGTGGAAATAGATAAATCCATACACTGAAGAAGGGAAGTTTGTGTCCCGAAAGATGTTTGTGAAAAGCGCAAAAAAGTGTTGTGATAATACAATGTTTCCAAAAAGTTAATCAAATGTGAATCCACAACACGAAGTGATGGCGAATATAGAATAATTTATTAATTATAAATTTTAATTCACAGTCAAAATTGCAATGTTTCCACAGAAAAGTAACCCGTGTCACGGAATTCACTCGCGGTAAAAAGCCAAGAAAAATGGTACCAGAACGTGCAATACTTCCTTACCGTACAGGGTAAAAAGCAAGAATGACTCAAGGAAGAAAAGGCTTTGGTTCATACCAACATAGCAACTATTACATAAAGCCGGGCTCACACTATCGACCCATTACCTACACGCGAGATCTAATCACAATAATTCAACGATAGCATCACCCAATTCGATTTTAATAGTCAAGGCTTATGTTTTAATTTATGCAAGCCGTAGAAACAAAATACAATGTGATTGTAATTAAAGAAAACGAATAAATGTTAGTGCTTACGTGAAAGTACTTATTTATTAGCTCTTATCGTATTTTATTAATTAATGCAAACTACTAGTATATAATATATATCTTTTTATATACTTTGTATATACAGCACTTACAATTACAACTACTTAGACATGTTTCGGACAAACAGTCCTTCTTCAGTAAAGATACATTAAACAAATCAAAAATAAATCTTTATAACATCTGTCATATCATGTAAACAATTTTATAATAAAGTAATATATAACTATGTAATTATATTATAACGAGTATATTGGAAAAATATGTATATTTTTACCGTCTTAATAAAACCCTGAATTTTAACTTCTTCTTCTTCTTCAGCCTGTATTGACCGTCCACTCCTGGACGTAGGCCTCCTCTCGCATTTTCCATTCTCTTCTATCCTGAGCGATCCGCATCCAGGCACTTCCCGCACTTCTCCGGATATCGTTGCGTCAACGCAACTGTGGGCGCCCAACTCCACGCTTTACCGTCCTTGGCCACCAGCACAGCAGTCGCCTTGTCCACTTTTCATCTGGATCGCGAGAGACATGTCCCGCCCATCGCCACTTCAGGGTTGCGGCCATCTTGATAACATTGGAAACCTTTGTTCCGACTCTTATGTCCTCATTTCTGAGTCTGTCCCGTAAACTGATACCCAACATGGCTTTCTCCATTGCTCTCTCAGTGAATTTCAGCTTGTTGGCACTTTTTTGTGACTTTGTGACTGTCTTCATACCAAAATACGAAATGAATAATATATATGTGTACATGTTGACATGTATAGGAAAACAAAAATACGCACACATACGTATAATGCAGACACTGGCTACATTTGCGAGATGGTATTATTTTTGAAGTTTCAAAAAAAAAATGTTTTCGCTCATTACATTTTTTTATTACTCTTCCTATTGGCATCACCAAAAGCAAGTTGGTTGCGTAGACTGGAAGGTAGAATATGCGATTATTAATGCTATTAACATATGAATATTGAGTAATTAATACGAATAACATGTTTCGCCTAGCTAAATCATTATTACATGTTGGTATTTGACAAATTTCCATATAATGAAATGAAACTTCTAAAAAAGTATAAAGATTTGCAGCATTGTTAAAGAAATAATAATAAAAATGGACAAATAACTTATAAAAGTGTTTAAACATATTGTTTAAAAATGTAAAAAAAAAACTATTAAAATAGTTATCGTCTGATGCGCTGATGTGGATAAGTTGAATCATAAGATTATTTGTTTATATTGTTTGCTAAAAATCGTAAGTACCCTTCACCCACAGCAAGTCTAAACATGCTAAACAAGGTAAAGTCGAAACGGGAAGGTTGCGTAAGATACTAAAACCAAAGCGTAAGCTACTAATAGAGTTTAAGCTACTAAAACTAGAGCGTAAGCTACTAAAACTAGAGCGTAAGCTACTAAAACTAGAGCGTAAGCTACTAAAACTAGAGCGTAAGCAACTAAAACTAGAGTTTAAGCTACTTAAACTAGAGCGTAACCTTCTACAATTAGAGCGTAGTCTTTGAAACCACAAAAACCCTTTAGCAGGATTTGTATTCATACAAAGTAAAAGACACTTAAGGAAGTCTACTCGCAGAAATTTCGTTGTTAGTGGAAATTGGTTTGAAAATACTATATGTCATGAACGATTTCTTGTATTTGAGGATTTGTGTGAATTTTTTTTAAGATATTGATGAAATTAAGTGCTTCTAAGCTTTAATAAAATTTAATAAAATAAATTTTTGTTATAGTATTTAATATTTGATATAGTAAAGATTAAATAAAATTTAATCTTTACTATATCCGGTTTCGAAATTCGAACTGGTTATTTTTCAAACTAAATACGATAATTTTACTATGTAAAATGATATCAAAGATAAAATGTGTGTGTAACGCTTCACTTATCCGCCATATTTTTTTAAAATCATAATGTTCTAAAGTAATATATTTTCCGTGCAAACGTAGCATTACCAATAAAAATGGCTTGAACGGTAACCATGGAAACCAAACACGGACATATTAGGTGACCTAATGACATCTTTGTACCCATAAAGTAACAAAGAACACCTGTTTTTGTATTCCCCAGGTGATTTGCTTCTCAGGTCATTATACGCGTAACTTTAGCGTACAGCCCACCATGACGAAGTGGAAAATGATATTGTAAGTGTAATGCGGGACCATGTAATGACTTACAATAACAGAGGGACAATTGTACAATACATGAAATCGATTCAATGTACATATAAAATTATATACTAATATCACTTTGATGATATTATTACACAATACTTTATTATTATTTTGTTGAATTGTTCTTCGCATCATTACAGTGAGAGATAATATTAAAGAAAACGTTTGTTTTCTAGAAGTTTCATATATTATTATGTGAATGACATGTTTCAACTGTTAATATAAGATATGCCCCCTTGCTCTTCTATAGCTGTGGGAACGTACAGATTAGATCAAATTCTCTCAGAATTTCTGTATTGTACCTCGGATAACAGTATACAAAATAGTTATCTAGAAAAAGCATACAAAGGTAGATTGATCGTTTAATTGTTTTAAATCTTATAACAAACATCAAGTACACTTATTCACACAAAATATGCTTCTTTCAACATTTTGAATGTATACAAATACTTGTAGACGAATACTGGATTTTACCTATTGCGGGTTAATCATTTTTAAGGATTCATTATATCTCAATAGAGACGAAGATGTAAATTGTTTTCTGGAAACAAAATATGGTGGTCGAGGCGCTAACAGGACTTATGACCTGTTATTGGTTGGGTTAAGCGATCGCTTTATGTTAACAACATTCCACGACAATACTTACGACCATCACATCTGCCAAATTTTTAAAGATGTATATATATGCTACCATGTTGAGAAACACTTCACATTTTTTAGTTCAATCTACACTAGCGCCATCTATTAAGATTAGGTGTAAGCATTAAGCAGAAAATCTGTATTGAATGATGAATATATGAAACTTTTTTCATTGTGGCAATAATGCGGTATGATTATTTTATGTTGTTGAAAACATTTGGATAACGTCATTGCAGAGGTTGCATCTCTCAAGTTGGGGTTCATTAACCTAACAAGGTAAGGAAGCAATGGGAATTACCTGTTATGCTGACGATGGTTAAACCATAAAAACCCAAATAAAAAAAGATTAACAGAGAATGCTTACAAAGATTGATGAATCAAAGTACGAGTATATGGACTTTTCGACTCTCAAGACTAGCCCAGAGAGGAAGGAACTTAGTCAGATAATGCTGCATGTGTAGTTGTGCTGCCTGAGAGATGTTATATGAAGGAATAAAGATTGGAGATTAATCTATTGAGAACAGATACAAAAATATAGTGTATATAGTATAATACCAGAAACGCATGAGAGATGGTTCGACATAAGGAAGACAAGATACTCTCTATCAAGAGTATTTGCCTTCTGAACGTACTTTCACTAATATGAAAGATGTCGATCTTCGAGGAGGCCTAGTTCAGCAGATTAATTGCTCTTCCCACCAGTGTCACCAGAGGCAGGTTGGTTCTAGCGGCCGGTAGGTAAAACAATCTTTGCTGTCGGCCGAAACATGTTAAAAGTGATTTAAATCGGTCAAATATGAATCCAGTACACAGTGATTGCAAACATAGAACAGAAGAAATATAATTACCAACCTACAAACAGTTATCTACCTTGTGTTTTCCGGTACGGGCTGGACTTCGATAGTTTTAGGTGCAGGAGCATTGACTAATTCACTCATCGTTACAGCTTTATTAGAATTATTCCTGTTCTTAGGCCTATCGTTCGCGGGAGTGTTCGCCATGTTCACTTTATTCGAAGACTTGGAATTGCCCATTTTTAAAACATAACAAACAATATACTTTTTTCAATACTAAACTCTCTTCAAGTATTAACTAATACACTGTTTGGTTGCAAATGAATGATACCTGCTTTATCCGGGTTTAATCTTATTATCCAAGACTTTAACGATAACATTTCGAGAGTAAAAAAATTATCTGTTAAATCGATGAAGTGGATTTCCGTTATCTCTCTACCCATAAACACTAGCGATTAGGATAAATTAATATTTCAGTACTTGTGCACGGTCTCTGTTCGGTAGGAATGTAAACTTGTAAAGGATTTAATTAAAACCTATGGCGATAACGTTACCTGTAAATCGTGTTTAGTGTATCTATGCTCAAATGCACGATAACAGTATCGGATTGAATTTCTAAAGTAACACTAGTAAAAAACGTGTTTTGAAAACGTGAAAACGTGACGCATGGAACTGGCAAAAGAAGGATGAAAGTAGAATAAATGCAGAAGAAATGAAATCTCTTAGACGAATGTGTGGATACTCTGTGTATGATAGAGTGTCAAATGAAAATATAAGAAGTGAATGCGGTGCGAATGATGGTGTCATGAACAAAATAATGAAAGGATCATTAAGATAGTTTGGACATATGGAAAGAATGAATGAAGAAAGAATGGTAAAAACTATGTATGTTAATAATGTAAATGGAACCAGAAATAGAGGAAGACCGAGAAAAACGTGGCACGATCAAATAAATCAAATATTGAATATCGGCCATGTGAGGAGTCAGAGAAATCGACGCGCGTGCATGAAACGATGTATGAATGTTGAGGAAACGAGAGAAATATATCAGGAAAGAAAAGTGTGGCAGTCCATTCTTTCTGCCTACCCCTTCGGGGAGACGGCGTAATGGTTAGTTAGTTAGTTTTCACTTTAGAAATACTGTATTGTACCATATTAACGATATCGTATAGGGTGTTTTTTTTAGAGGTTTGGTTTTTAAACTAGCAACATTGTTTCTACAGACTATTAATTTGACAGTTGACAGTTGATTTGAAGTCAATACGTTTTGCCATTTTACCATGAATAGACTGACGTCAGAACAACGCTTGCGAATTGTGCAAATTTATTTTGAAAATCATGGTTTGGTTCGCCATACTAATCGTGCACTACGTCCATTTAACGGTCAACATAATCGTCCATCCGAGCAAGTTATTCGGAAAACCATGGATAGTTTTCGCACCGCGTACACTCGCATCCACGCACCACGATAATACGCATCCACAAAGACGACAATTGTCGAAAATTGGATTTCAGGATTGGGCTTCATTCTAGCTAGCCGTGGCGCTCATATGCCCGAAATCATATTTAAATAATAATGGCATAAAATTATCTATTAAATAAAGCCAACATCATTAACATTATTAACATTAACATTATTTTTATGTTTTTTTTTTTTTCATTTTGAATATGGTAGAGTACTTCGTGGTAGAGTGGTTACGAGCTCTGACTTCCATGCCGAAGGTCCTGGGTTCGATTCCCGGCGATGGCAGTGTGATTGTCACACTGTCTTTGGTCTGGTGTAGAATTCACGTGACAATAAAATGGCGATTGATTGGCTACCTATCACATGTCACGAGAATCAATATAATAGCTAAAAAATAAAAATTGTATACTGTAATTGGGTCCAAACGACCTGTTGTGTACATAAAAAAAAAAAAAAAAAAAAAATGTATTGTATACCTTAATCAGATTAAAATCTAAATCGATGTAAAGGGAATAGCTTTAATATCGATTTCGTGAACGATACGAACGATTAAAAATACGAAGAAAGTAATGTCCTTTGAACGCCAAGAGTACCGAGAATACCAGCACAAAGTTTCAGTTCAATCGGATGAACGATGCGCGAACGCTTAGGGTACGGACTTACAAACATAAAAATAGAGAAGAAGATAAACTCTGACGTACAAAACAACTTCTTCTAAACCTTCACCAAAGCAATATTAACGAACATTGAAAATATGACTAAGGTATGTCAATTGATTGTACAAGACCCTGATCAAACCAGTCCTCACATATGCCTCTGAAACCTGGGTGATGACAAAACACACTGAAAGGTCCATCGCAGCATTTGAAAGAAGGGTTCTTAGGACAATATATGGCCCAGTGAGAGACCACAATGGTTGGCGTCGTCGATATAACCGAGAGTTATATGATATCTATAAAAGCCCGATGTGATCAGATCCATCAAAGTAGGGCGCTTGAGATGGGCTGGTCGCATAATCAGAATGGACGACGATAATCCTACAAAACGCCTCACGCTCTCAGTACCACAGGGACGTAGAAGACCAGGAAGGCCCAAAATGCGATGGATGGACAGTGTCAACACGGATGCATCGGTGTTGCAAGTGAGAAACTGGAGAATAAGGGCATCAAACAGACAAGAATGGAGGAAGCTCCTGGATTCAGCCAAGGCCCACCCAGGGCTGTCGAGCTTAGGATGATGATGATGTCAATTGATTGCCGAGTTAACTGAGAAGGAATAGAAGAACAAGAGGACCCTCCATTTTTTTATATATAGGTCGTTTAAACCCAATAACTGTATAAAATTTGTTTTAAACTATTATATTGATTCTTATAACATGTAATAGGTAGCTAATCTATCGCCATTTTATTATCACTTGAATTTTACACCAGACAAATACAGTGCGACAATCACACATACACGAACTCGGTATCTCCGGTGTGGCAGTCGTTGCACTAACCACTCGGCTCGAATGTCTTCCGTTTATAATAATCCTCCGAAATAAATATTGTACTATAAAAAAATGCAATAAAAATAAAAACGCAAATATACAATTCTCGTTAAAATAGCTGAATTTTATGCTTACGCCAAATGCATCAAATTCACATAAAAAAAACATTTTACAATAAATTATAGATGACATTTCAATGACGAGATTCTAATTTGTTATTTTCAATAAATAAAAATTTCCAAGTAATATCTAATATTTTTATTATAAAATTGAAACAATCATACAGACACAACGAAGACTGTGTCTGTATAAGATTCTCAATCTAGATCATTCCATAAATAAAAAAATCTTATAAATAATTATAATATTTACCATACAATACTCAACATTTTCAACACATGTTTTATGACCAAACTGTAAAAGAGAGCATTCTAAAGAGATTTCTTCTCACGAAGATGTTTAAAATAGATACGAGTATATCTAAAAAAAATAATACGCGTTCATCCAATACATAACCAATTCAAACATACAAATTAATAGACAAGAACGTACAAATACAATTGATTTCTTTTATCACATGGTATACAAACTATAACTGATTAGAACTATAGATTTATTAGAAATGATACAACATTATCATAATGTATTGGTATAACGATTGTATTACTAATTTAATTTGCGGAAAACGTGGCACGATCAAATAAATAAAATATTGAATGTCGGCCATGTGAGAAGTCAGAGAAATCGACGCGCGTGCATGACACGATATATGAATGTTGAGGAAGCGAGAAAAATATGTCAGGAAAGAAAAGTGTGGCAGTCTATTCATTCTGAGTACCCCTTCGGAGAGACGGCGTGATGGTTAGTTAGTTAGTTAGTTATAATAATGTCTTAAAAAACATTCCATTATCAAGGAAGATTTTAAAAATACTACTAATTAATACAAATAAAATCGTCTGTTTTCTAGAAGTTTTATTATAATTTATGGGTACAACACGTTTCACCTATCTATGTCATTATCAAATATTATTTTAAAAGAAAGATGAAACACGTGATTACCATAAAATATAAAAAAAACGTCTAGAAAACGATTTCATTCATCTGAATTAATTAAATATCCAGTAATAAATCATTTTATAGGGGTGATATACCTGTATAAATTGTTATTAAATACATATCAATTTAGGTTTTTGTGGCATTGTATTGATGATTTTTTTCTCGATACGATACGAACCAAATTTAAATTGGAAAAAGAAATTCTTAGTAATTATAATAACATGCTTATTTTTAAGGCGCCGTTTTCGTGATGTAATCACCTAATGGAGCAAAAGCACTTTTACACACACAAAATATCTCTTTAGAATGTCTTTCTTAAAACAAAATTTGGCTCTTTGCGTTGATTTTCATATAAACGTATTAAATTTCATTTCATTCAGTTTTTTAACGTCTTCTGCTTGCTGGCTTATCCTGCATCTCCCTGTACTTGTTAATGGCTTCCCTCACGAACTTGCTTGCTGCAGAGAGCCTGTCTGGAGTCATGAGGCCACGGACCTCCTCCTTGAGCTGGTGAGGGTCCAGGCCGTGGAAGGAGATTGAGCAGAATGGAGTGAAGGTGCAGACAGCAAGGACAGCGAGGACTCCAATGGCAGCGATCGAAGCTCCGGCAGCGGTGTAGACTACTAATTTCCCGATGTAGTGGAGAACAGTCTAAAAAAATATATAATAATATATAAAATAGTGTGGAAAGTCTCTGTATGATAGAATGATTTTCAAAAGCGAAGAAACCATGACAGTCTGCAACATTAGCGTAAATGGTGAAAATTTGGAACAAGTATATAAGTTTGTATATTTAGAAAGGATGGGCGAGTGGATAGGAGGTTGAAAGAGAGGTTGTGGCAGACAACAAGGAGAATGGGGCACTTAAAGTTGTCATCGCAAACATTATGACAGTGCACAATGGTGTTCTTGTACCGACCCTTATGTATGGAAGCATGGAACTGGCAAGAGAAAAATGAAAATAGCAAAAAATGCAGTAGAAATGAGATCTCTTAGAATAATGTATACCCAAAATTCTCTTTTATCGGATTATTAGTTTAAATATATGTTTAAAAAACACATTATTGTTTAGTAAATTAATTGCTACAATATAAAAGCAAAATATTAAATACCCGTTATTATAATTTCTAATAGCGATTCTTGTTGTCCTCTGACCCGAAAAAAATATTGCATTAAAATTAATTATTAATTCAATAGAACGATATTTTTTGCTAGCTGGTATGCCAGCGAGCCTGGTGAAACCGGTCGTGTCGAAATAAAGACAAAAGTGGAAGTAGGTTAAAACAATGTTTTATTTAATTATTATTTAAAGCGAACTTCCATCAAGAGATTTCTGAATACCGTTTGATTATTTCAAAATGAATTCTTACCGATGGATATGGTAGCAGACTCCAAACGTATGTGATAGGGCTGATGTCTGATGCTGCTGCGAGCTGGCCGTATGGGGATGGAACCAAATACCCTTCATACCTGTATTAATAAACATTTACAATAATTTTAATAGTGACTTGATTCATTGTTGATCTTATTTCTACTATTAAAAAAATAACCTAAACAACAATTGGTTGGCTATAACAAAGGTGCTTAAACATATAACAAAGAAAAATAAATAAAAAACTATAAAATAACATGTGTAATCCAGCATAGTTGGATTCTTTAGAGTGATGTAAGAATTACACTATAGTATTTAATTACTTTGCACCTTTGTTGTTGGCCTTTATGTTTAACACCATTTGGGATCAAAAAATCATTGTTGATACTTGATACCTTTGTAATAATCGACCCCTTAATTGTGCATATGTGTGTCATTGATTGTAATGATCACAAAGTTAATGTTTATAAATATGAAAATGGGAGATCGTTTGCTTCAAAATGACCAATGGACAAAACACGTGATTAATAATGTAAACAGGTCCAGAACAAAGTTACTGGATTAGTTATTTTATAACTGGTGTAAATATATAACTGAGGATGGAGATTACCTCCGAAACATGTCATGGTTAATATTTTTATTTTATAAATTCAATAAATGAAAGTGGAACATAAACAGCGTTGTTTTTCAATTCCAAAGATTATTACAACGGAATTCCAGAGTGTGAATGCTTGAACCTTCAATAAATTTGTTTATTTTTATGAATCTATTTGTTATTCTACAAATTTGAAACCGAAACGATCAAAGGGTTGCTAGTTGGTTGATTTAAAAGTGCGTGAGTAAAATCTTAGAACAATAGTAGTGAAAAATGGGTTATCTTAATAGATGGTTACTATATTATCCTCAACCAGATATAATTTGGTGTATACATTTTAGAAAAATTATATTTTACAAGGACGAAGTGACATGTACTTAATACATTTAATTTCTAAGCGAAAATTCAAATGGATTTACTATGTTTTTATCCTAATTGATAAAAATAAGTTTTCGTTAAGAAGACTCATTGGATAAAAAAATAAGATCTTTACAAATTAAAATACTTTACGTTAAACGAAACATGAAAATCGAGAATGATTATGTAAGTGCAAAAATTGGCACATGAATTGTTTTAATAAATATAGGTTTAGTGTTTTATTTATTTTCATATAAACTTACCCATTTTGAATTCCATATCCCGTTTCATAGCCAGGATATGAAGGATAGTTATCCGAATATCCTTCAGAGTGATATCCAAGGGGATCAGCAGTGGAAGGGGATGGCGATGGAGCAATAGAGGAAGGAGAAAAAGCTAAAGCTGTATCCTGAAATTAGAAATGATTTTCTTGGTTATACATATGTATTTTTTATATATATTATGATAATATATACAAAAGCTGTGAAATTATTGTAAAATATTCACAGGTTACTTAAGCAGGCAGACCAAGGTAGATTCCAATTAGATTTAAAAAAAATCTATTTTGTATGTTTATTTTGGTCACTCTTATAAATTTTAAAAGGATTCTATGAAATATCAAGAAATTTTTAGTTATATATATTTCATTTACATGTTATGATTCTGAAGTTAAATTAAATAATATTTTTGATAGTTTATATCATTCTCCCAATAAGGTTTTCTACCTTCAAACATGCCGTGAAAAATAAACAAACTTATTTTAATTTATAAAGTCTCCACTCTCGACATACTTTGAAACTTTTGAACCTTCATTGCCGGTAAAACAAAATAATCTGCTTCATTTCACTGACGATGAAGGTATAATTATTTCGTGTAGAGAAAAATACACAGGAAAGACAATGTTTTAACTCAAATAAAAATCAAAACTATGGAATCCAAGTCTTAATGATAATAATGATTAGAAATCTTATGCACTTAATTCAAGATTTTATAAAACAGATTATAAATCGTTAAAATTTTAATTCATAAAACTAATCATGGAAGTAAGAAAATATTTAAAAACGATAATTTGAAATTGAAGACTACAGGGGAAAAACAAGGAATGTCAGTTAAAATTCAAAATAAATGTAATAATGCCATCTAGCGGCATTTGTACGTATCTATCCAAAGTAAAATTTTCATATTAAAAAATCATGTGTGTCATCGACTATGGCCAGATAACCGATTGCTAATTGCTAAGAAATATATGGACTTTGATTAGCTTTATTCTCAATTTATTCTAATTAACCTTCTACTGAAATTTTTTTGTTTTTCCCCTGTAGTCTTCAATTATAATATTGAAAATAAATAAATAAATTTAATTTAATAATTTATTGATTGCAGTTTGCTGCTATATTCTGGTGTCTGGTGGAAGCCCACTAAATATATAATAACAAAGAAATTTTGTATAATTATTTTTTTAATTTTCATTACTTAAAATGAACTTCTACCAAGAAATTTCAATTAAAAAATATAAATCCTTAGCATATATTAAAGATCATAATCAGATTCGATGTGAACCTAAAATTAGCATTTTTTTCTTATTTCAAAAATGGTATTATCACCCTATTTCGCAAGACACAATAAAATAACTAGAATTTAAGGAATAAAAAATATATAAAAAATTATATTCCTCGTTACTTACCGGCGTGTAGACTGGTTGATCTGCGACGTAAGGACCGGAAGCTTGATACACCGGACTCCCATCAGCCACACACATCGAGAGGAAAGCCAAGAGGCAGACAAATACAACACTGTTCATCTGAAAGGACCACAAATGTTTATTAACCAAATACCATATAATATAACGCTCATCCTACAACTTCAAATAAGTTTTTTAACTAGCCTAATAAATCATTATGCACAGTAATTTTAATGAATTTTATTTTCGGTTGCTAAAACAATGATACAAAACTACTCATTTTGTAAATGTGTGATATTTAGAAGAGAATTGTTAGAAACGACATGTTTTATTTTAGAAACAATATGTCATATAATAAAAACTTTTACAAATCATTATGTTTTCTATGTTTACTAATTGAAATTTTGCATTCAAACTATTTTTATATTTTTTAAGGATTAATTGTATCTCAATAGAGACGAAGGTGTATTTTTTTTTGGAAACAGAATATGGTAGTCAAGGCGTTTACAGATCTTATGCCCTGTCATTGGTTGGGTTAAGCGATCACTTTATGTTAACAACATTCCCCATTCCGACCTTCTTACGACCACCACGTCTGACAAATTTTTGGAACGTGTATATATGCTACTATTTTAAATAACTTCACATTTTTTAAAGGTCAATCTACACTAGCGCCATCTATTGAGATATAATTAATTCTTAAAAAAAATGATTAACCCGCAATGGGTAAAATCCAGTATTTGTCTACAAGTATTGGTATACATTAAAAAAATATATTAATATTTATATTTTTAAATATAATTACAATGTATGTACATATGTGTTAATAACGAATTCTAGATATATTGTACAATAAATCAGATTTTTAGATCGATTTACTCGTACTTCTAGTTTTGACTGGATTCAACAGCTCACTACTAGAATAAATAATAGAACAATAATTTTATAAAACTAAATCGTATGTATGTATTTTTTTTCCAAGAACCTTTTATAAAGAGAAAGCAATTATATTTAATAAAATTAAACCAAAAAGAATAATTTTTAATAGCCTGTTCTATAAATAATTAATACTCCTTCCAATACTTACATATTTGTTTTCTATTAATTGTATTATATTTTATAAGAATGATTTGTTTTGTCTTGCTACATCATTTTCAAATATTGATAATGAGTTAACTAAGTGAAACATATTTAAAAAAATAATAATTTACAGAAAACTTACGTTATCATTAATATTAACTATTTTATGTGAAGTTTTATATCATTGTTCAATATATATAAAATAAAAAACAATAATTTGTATCGTTAATTAAAATTAATTAAAACATTATTTTAAAAATAAATATTGACTAAAAACTTACCTTTGATTTGTATTTAATATTTCACTAGATAGACCTTCGGTTGGTCTAAACTTGATAAAAGTAACTGTAAAATCACTGCAGATCGTAACTATTCAAATTTAGAATGCCAAATGGTCATGGGGGTGGATGGAGGGGATTATATAGGGCCATAAGGGATGCACTCTGGCGCCACGGTTTGCCAAAATATTTATCACTTTCGAGAAAGTCGAAAATAGAAATCGAAGAACTATAGAGTGGCCCGAAAGTATCGCATCATTTATAATATAAATTTGCACAACAGCTTTTTTCAATATTAATGGAAATAAATTGATACTTAAACGATTTATTTATTTTATATCTTTAGATATGTTGAACATATATTGAATTAACTTAATACAATAAATATATAATCTTGATAAAAGGTGAACTAAAATAACTTTTCGTAACTATCAATATCCAATTGAATCTTAAATACAACTGTTTGGTGTAAGTAAACAAAATAAATTTACCACAATTTTCATATCCTCTGTGTACAATAGCTCAGTAGGTTAGAGATTTTATTTGTATATTTAATATATTTTAATAACTAGCAGTATACATAATTTTTTATGAATTAAAACACTTATTTATCCACTTTTGTATTTATTTTTCTCGACATATTTCGAAAGCACCTTCACATCGGGAGAACGATATAAACTGTAGAAAGAAAACTAATGTAAAAAGTGGAAAAAACAATATTGAAATTAAAATAAATATCGTCATTTTGGAATTCCACATAGTTTACACCCTAAGTTTATCTAACATTAAAAATACATATTCTTCACACAGAACAATATTTCTTATAAAGAGATTAACTTAACTAACTAACTAACCATCACGCCGTCTCCCCGAAAGGGTAGGCAGAAAGAATGGACTGCCACACTTTAATCGATGCGGCACTCCATCCTTCTCTTTTCGCCATCGCGAGAGACGTTGTGTGATGGGTTGCGAACTCATCGCCACCAACAGGCATCTCCCGCGCACACTTCGATCGTTCAATGATTGCATTGAATCGATTGGAAAAATTGAATATTTTTTAGATATTACTTCAATTTACAACAATTGGATTCAAAGGATATAAGATATATTTTCTAAAAAAACTTGAAAAATATCGACAATCATTCACATTTGAAAAAAATATGAACAACTGAAACTTTATTCAAGGAAAGAACACACTGGAGTCTTTATCACTCTCTGAATATTATAGTAGCGAGTGTGCGACGTAAATAGTTGTGTGGCGCTTCACTTACTTTTCGAACTATAAAATCAGACTGATGATTGTCTTTCTCACTCTCGCGCTTACATTTAGATTTAGCGAGAGTGAGCGAGACAGTCACGTACGTGTGATTTATCTCCAATTCTGCGTAGAATAAAATTAACAATATGATAAGCAAAGTGTACTAGCTAAACAACATTCGTAAGGGAAGGTTAGAGCCACCATTTTTGATGATAAATAATAAAAAAAAGTATATAATTAGTGTATAAAAAAGATAAATTTACAAGCAAAGAGATTAATTTATGTTTGTTGTGTTTTTGGGTAACACCGTGTGATTTGGGTAACGCTGGCGACACGGTACAACGGTGAAGTACCTTAGCAGCCACAACACATATCACATTCATTACCCTGAAGATGGAGACTGCAACGATTTCCGAAACGTCGCGTCGGTCGAGAAGGAGTTACCCAAATCACACGGTGTTACCCAAAAACACAACAAACATATTGCTGCCAACCGTGAAAATCTACGAGATTAATTTATATATGTTTAAATAAATACTTTGTGTCAGAACTATTTTCATGTTATAAAAAACCCTTTCTCATTATTTGAGAATGATCATAAGTTACCTATCAAGAAATAAATTATGTATTTATATACGTAAGTAATTATTTTCACTTGTATCTATATAATTTATATTGTTTTAGAATATTTTTTTGATATTATTATATTTTATGGATTAAAATGTTTTGACATGCTAGAGCATAATCACACATTTAATGTCTAAGCAAAGCAAAACATGCTACCCCTGTAAATGAAATGATACTTTTAGAAAACGGAAATAAAGAAAAAAACATAAAATACGTTACTTGTAGTTAAAAATTTTTTAATAATTATATTTCGGAATACAAAAGGTTTTAATTTAAACTCCATATTACATTATAAATACGAATGAAAACGTCGTTTTTTTGGAAATGTTATTGTATTCCATATGAATGTCATTCACCAAAATAAAATATAATAAAACTTCTTGAAAACAATACGTTAATTAATCTTATTTTAAATATTACTTATATAATAAAATGCTTTCAGATCAATCTATTAAAGTATTAAAAAATATCGAAAAAAAAACAGATTCAATCATAGATTTTAATTTCATTTATTTCTTCTAAAACGTTTCTTATCACACTGTAGACAGTAATGTGCGGTATGCCAAGTTAGAAATTTTGAGTGCTCTCTGAACAGTCATTGTTGCGAAAATCTATGAATAACTATAAACCGGTTACAGTTTTAAAATAGAATTTGTGTATAAATTAATAGGTATTTGCTGTTGCAAGGATTAAAATTAAAACAAAAATAATATTTAATAATTGATGATAAAAGTGTAGTACCTTCAAAGAAAATAATTTTAAAAACTAATGAGTACATGCAATATACAGCAACAAACCATCACGCAATTCTCCGTATGGATAGCCGACACAATAATCTATTCTGACACCCCTCTCAAAGTTCCTCCGCATTCATACAATATTTTTTTAAAGTAATATTTATATCTTAAATTTTAATTCATTGCAAAATATAAAATTGTGTAATTTCATTTATGCTAGGATTAAACAAACATTGAATATTCATATAATCGTAAAAAAATATATACGATTTTATAAATTAGATGAAAAAATATTTAAGGATTTCAATTGTTTAGAAAGTATTGACGAATCCAAAAATCCAAAAACAAATATCACTATATCCAACCTTGTTAATACATACAAGTTTTTCCACAGAAAAGTAAAAAAATCAACCGATTTCAAAAACTACAATTTTTAAGCCCTTGTAGAAGTAATAAAGAACAAAAGTTAAATTAAACATGGTTTATTTATTACTTCTTGGTGGTAAAACTCCAAATTGATTATTTTCTGTTAAAATATGAAGTTCAGTTTACTAGAAGAATTTTTATATAACATTGTATGTTTTTCTTACTGCATTATATTTTTTCAATAATTAATACAAATAAAAACGTCTGTTTTTTAGAAGGTTTATTATATTTTATGAATGACATGTTTCGCCTGTCTGAGACATTATCAAATGTCATTTATTAATGTCTTAGACAGTCACATTTGATAATGTCTTAGAAGGTGAAATATGTTATTTACAAAACAGACGTTTTCATTCATTATAATTATCTTTTTTTTCGATAACGTAGTAACTCTTCTAAAATAGCTTTAGGCCAGCTACAAAACATCATATAGCCCGAATAGATTATGGCAACCACAAAAAGTTCATAATAATAATGCAGAAGAAAGCAAACACAAGGACGGCCACCAAACCGCTGGCCTGATTAAATCATAGTAGCAACAATCCGACCGATGACAGGAGTGCATGTCAAGCCATGGTGGACTGCTTATTTGATGGAAATGGCCCTCAGTAATGAGGGTGCGATAGAGGACAGAGAGAGAAAACTCATGTTATTATCATTTTTATAATATTATATAAAAATAGCGAAGTATATTGCAAGCATATTTTATTCTTATAGATTTTTCTTTCTTTTTCTGTAGATGTGTTATCAGTTCAGATAGGATACCAGTTTTAGTACTGTGATGCAGGTGTCCAATTTTTCTCCTTCTTTTTGGAAAAAGTCTCGCGCACCACGATATAGGGAATCCTCTCTGGGTTCATCCTCTCAACGTGGTGTCTCCAAAATCGTCTCTCTGCTTACTCTATCTCAAAATGTCATTAATAGAATCTCTCCGTATTCTATCTCTAAGAGTACACAAAAGTTCGCAATGTTTTCATTTCTGATATTCTAAAGAGGTGTTTCATTCTGAAAGTGTCTGCTCTTATAAAATCGACAAACAAAAAGAAACCGAATTGTCTGTGTTGAAAAATGTGTAATATATTTTTGTTTCAAGTGCGAAAATAATCTCACGCTTCGATAATATACATCACAAAAACGAGATCATATATTATTTCTCTACGATTAAATATAATTTACGATGTGAAATGATTCATACATCTCTATCTTTTAATTCACATAAAATTATTACTTACCTTTTTTTCCTTTCATGCTCTTTGCTTTCTTCTCCCCGAGTTGGGAAACAGACCTATAAATAAGACGAGCCTATCGATAACAAAGTGTTATTGTATCGATAAATAATAGTTTTCTTTATATTAGAATGGGTGTATCTGGAACATTATGGAGTCGTTTTATCAAATATTTACGACTTTTACTATCACTTTCACCAACAATAGAAATTTTGAATGCTTACATGCAAAATTCGGGACACGATTCTTAGTTTACCTAGGCAATAAAATTTATACGATATGTAAATAAAAGTTAAATAAAAATGATTCACGAATAACTTCCAATCTAGTCAAGTTCATAAAACAAACAAAGAAAAACCATCACGCCGTTTCCCCGCAGGGGTAGGCAGAGAGAATGGACCGCCACACTACTCTATCCTGGCACACCTCTCTAGCTTCCTCCACATTCATACATCGAGTCACACACGCACGTCGATTCTTCCGGCTTCTGACATGACCAACTTTTAATATTTGATTAATTTGGTCATGCCATGTTTTCCTCGGTCTACCTCGACTCCTTACTCCATTTACATTGTTAACGTATACTTTTTTAACCATTCTTTCTTCACCCATGCGCTCCATATGTCCGAACCAACGAAGCGAACCTTTCATAATTTTGTTCATAATACCTTCTTTCGCTCTACACTCCTTCCTAATATCAGCATTTGAGATTCTGTCGTACATCGTTCTACCACACATACGTCTTAGGGACCTCATCTCTACCGCATTTATTCTGCTCTCATCTTTCTTCTGCCAGTTCCATGCTTCGCTTCCATACATAAGGGTTGGAACCAGAACTCCATTGTGAACGGCCATTTTCGCTTTCATTGATAAATTCTTGTTTCCAATAACTACTTTTAAAGCTCCATTCACTTTGTTACCCGCACCAACCCTTCTTTCAATATCACTGTCCGTTCGGCCATCCGCTGTGAACATGCTACCTAAATACACAAATTCGCTCACCTGTTCCAAGTTCTCTTCATTTACACTTATATTACAAACTGTCATTTGCTCTTCCCTTTCAAAAACTAACACCTTTGACTTTCCGACATTCATCATTAAATCGTTCGACTTACATACCTCATACATTCTCGACACCAAGACTTGTAATTCGTCCGCACTATCCGCAACGAGAACGGCGTCGTCCGCGTAAAGCAGACAGTTTACAGACAGATCACTCATCTTAGCACCAGCATTTATACCTTTAAGTTCTTTCATACACTTGTCCATATACAGATTGAACAACCAAGGGGACATCACAGTTCATAATTTGATATATCTGATATTTTTACAGAAGTCTCGTGGTGGCTCTTCTATCTCATTTTTTTTAATACAATGATGAACGCTAAGGAATTAACACTGTGGAATTCCATAGTAATATACTTAGGAAATTGAAAAACTTTATTTAATACACTTTTTAATAAAAAAATATTTCAAAAATAAAACACTACATGTTTCGGAGGATACCTCCATCTTCAGGTGTAAAAATATATAATAATAAAAAATAATCAAAGAAAGACTAATAAAAAACGCACAATAATTCAAATATGAACCTGTGCTATTTGTTATAAGTAGGCACTAACAATTATTTTTTAACAGTAAGAACTAATAAATAATAATAATACATGATGATAATATAAAAAAAATGTAATTCAATAATAACATACATTGGAAAAGACATAATTTATTTAGAAATTTGCATTTGATTGGGAATGGGAGCTTGGTAGATTAAATGCATTGGTAACATACTTTGTTTAGTTTTGACTATATTTTTACACATGAAGATGGGGAGGTATCTTTTGAAAAATTTCGTGTTTTTTTTATTAAATAGTGGATTAAACAAAGTTTTTCAATTTCCTAAGTATATTTTTAAATACATAATGTAAATCTACTTCTCATTCATTGTTTCTTGAACAATGATGTAAAACTCCATATTAAATGATTAATACGAATGAAAACGTAAGTTTTCTAGAAGTTTTATTATATTTTAGGGGAATGACTATTTTTCACCCTTCTAAGGCGCCCCTTGTCAAATGTGACGAATTTCAGCTCGTTGCTGTTTATATACACTATTAAATGGAGCAGAATATGGTAATTAACGAAAATTGATGTGACTTTATAAATTTTTAACAAATAATTATTTGGGTAGGCCCAGAAATACTGCGAAGTGTTTCTTGGAACTCATTACGAAATTTTATGACAATGATTACATAGTTAGGAAACACTAAATGATATTATATAAATCAAAAATAAGTTATTTGAGGTAGGATGAAATAAATTGTGTCTAAAAAAACATCTTCTTACAAATTGTTTACGAATGATTATACATATTTCAATGCGACTAATGATTCTAAGTATTATATATAAAATAAAATCGCCTTTCAGCGTGCTTAGACTCAATCGATGTATTGTTCTATTCTGCATCTGAAATGTGAAATAAATACTGTGCAGAATCAAGAGTTCTTTGAATCTAATTATATATCGGAACTACATTCAGGAGTGAGGATGAATATACACGTATGTTAGTTTTTTCATTGATTAAAGTTTAAAAAAACGAAAACGTGGCACGATCAAATAAATCAAATATTGAATGTCGGCCATGTGAGGAGTCAGAGAAATCGACGCGCATGCATGACACGATGTATGAATGTTGAGGAAGCGAGAGAAATATGTCAGGAAAGAAAGGTGTGGCAGTCCATTCTTTCTGCCTACCCCTTCGGGGAGACGGCGTGATGGTTAGTTAGTTAGTTAGTTAAAGTTAAATAAGGAAACTTTGTCATCCCGCTAAAATATAATAAAACTTCTAGAAAACTGACGTTTTCATTCGTATTAATCATTCTTCTTATTCTTCTCCTTTTATTCCTTTGGTCTGTTCCTGTAGTCAAGCTGGCTTCTCTTGGGAAGTTGACTCCCAGCTATCCCTCCATCTATTTGGCGGTCTTTCAGTGGGACGGTAGCCAGCAGGAATCTGATGCATCACAACGTGTGGGATTTTGGAGGGATCCATTCTCTGCACGTGCGCATTCCAGTGTATTCTGCGTTGTCTCCCCTATTTGCAGATTTCGCGGATACCCGTGTTTGTCACTCTATCTCGATGAATCTTTCCTGCTATTGTCCTCAGCGTCCGCATCTCTGCTACCCGCTCTGGTTTCAAGATATATTGTCAGTTTAGGCCATACACAGGTTTTATATTTTTTGATCTTACTCATGTATTTATTCTTCAATATGATCTCCTTAATACAACTTCAAACCGGCGAAGTTTTTTTGAGTTGTCCCAATATTTCGCTTACAAGGTCATTTTGACGGAGCAGATCCACTCCCAGATATCTAAATTTTGTAACCTCTTTTATCGTACTGTCATTTATGGATATTATATCATAATTATTAATGGGTAACAGTATATTTGCTATTAACTTTTGGAGAGTCTAAATCGTACCATTCGCAGATATAGCTTAGGGGTGGCATGACCAAATTAATCAATTATTGAAAGGCGGCCATGTTCGAAGAATGAACAATCGAAGAGCGTGCATTTCACTATGTTTTAATGTGGAAGATGGCGCGAGAGTTATGTCAGTATAGAACAATGCGGCAATCCATCCTGTATGCCTACCCCTTCAGCGAAAAGGCATGATGGTTAGTTAGTTAGTGAGTGTATAAAAATATTTATAAAAAAATCCGCGACGCTAATGGGTTGAGTATGTATTAAGTATGTTTTATGATTTTCATAGTACGTACTCTGGTACTTACATCATCCAATTTACTAAAAGGTACTTACATATCGGGACGAAAAATTCTCCAAAAATATGAACCCTTCTATTCATGAATTCTGAATAATTCCTTAACTAAGTGACTAGGAGGACACACGGGGCAGTGACGGGTGGTGATAATAATAAATACTTAAATTAGTTGCTATAAAATGAGATAAAAGCATTCCGAAGAGAATCTAGTCATATTGAATATATATTGTTAGACATAGATAGACGCACGTCGATTCCTCCGCATTTAACATGAAAAGGGTTCTTACAAACCTTATCTATACGTACAATTAAAAAAAACATGTAATTGTATCGTCATTTTGATGTAACGAAAATAATCAAGTTCCATCTGATCATTCAAAACACACGATTCACTGAAGAAGGATTCATTTACACTTAGAACTTTATTATTCCAACTGTCGCCAGAAAATTTACACGCTTCTCGGTAAACGAGTTTCATCTGCTACAGACACCGTTCTACATTCAAACACCGTGTCATGCACGCACGCCGATGTCCCTTTTATTCCAAGATACACACCCGAAACCAACAAATCTTTGACTTCATTTTTCTCAGCTTTCTACTTTTGACAGTTGGAACCTTCTTACTCTCAGGTGACGATATGTCCGAACCAACTTTCATAATTTTGTTCATAATACCTTCTTCCGCTCTACACTCCTTTCTTATATCAGCATTTGAAATTCTGTCGTACTTCGTTCTACCACACATACGTCTTAGGGACCTCATATCTATCGCATTTATTCTGCTCTCATCCAGTTCCATGCTTCCCTTCCATTTTAAGGGTTGGGACCAGAACTCCACTGTGAACGACCATTTTAACTTTCATTGATATTTTTTTGTTTCCAATTCAATTCCCGCCCCTGTTATTATTAAGGTACACCTAACCTCAAAAAAATTCAAGAAGTATTCTGAAAACTCGTCTTCACATTACAGCGCCATTACCATAGGTACAAGAATGAATGGTATGTACTTGAAGCATCATACCTCTCACTTTGTTCCAGAATTTTTCCTCCGAACGACTCATTTCGGCTCCCATTTCTTGAATGACTAATATTATTTCCGTATTCACAAAGCGTCTAAGGAATTTCGTCTCCTTTGTGTTTTCTGATTTCCGAGATAATATTCAGAGAACTACTTCCTTCCCTTGTAAAAAAGGGACGAATTGCCCTATTGACAATATATTTATTCATTCTCAAAAATACTTTCGAGAACAATAAAGAATACACAGGTTGAATTTGTGTCTAGACTGGCTTGTAACTAAGTAAATATATCTAATCTCTTTAAATAGATACATAAATATTCAGAAAGGAGTTACTATCTACTTTTAAATATACTTTGGAAATTGAAACATAACGTTGTATAAAAACTAACTAAGTAACTGACCATCACGCCGTCTCCCGGAAGGGTAGGCAGAAAGAATGGACTGTCACACTTTTACTGATGCGGCACTCCATCCTTCTCTTTTCGCCCCGCGGGAGACGCGGTGTGATGGGTTGCGAACCTCATCGCCACCAATAGGCATCTCCCGCGCACACTTCGATCGTCGAACACCCACAAAATAAATCTAAAACAAATAATATAAAATACAATGATATAAAATAAAATAACAAAGTAAAAATAATTTAACACAAAATGTTCTTTTTAGATGGTGCACATATTGTCTATTCAATATATGTTCCACGAACCCACTGTTTTTTTTTTAATTTAGCACATAATGTAATAACACATAATGTTTTTTTTCGATGTTGCACATGTTGACATGGACGATCCTGACTTTTGTGTTTATTTAATTTATGTTACACATATCCACCGTTTTTTTAAATTAGCTGTAATTAGGCACTTAACCAGCAAGAACTTTAAAATAATATTGAAGAATTTATTCAAATTGTCATTGGAACAAATGAAAAATTTATTTTTACACCTGTCAAAATTCTTTATAAAAACGATAAAACTAATATAATTTTAACAGCAAAACAGTACAAACGTATTAAGTGTTACAATTAACTATTATAAAGTGCGGCAATAGTTAAATTGACCAAAACAATTCACTTTTACACGAAATATCTCCAAATTTACAGGAGCACCGCACCACATGAACCAAACCAAATTTTCAAAATCGAATGCATTACGGTACGGGTTACGGAACGTTGTATATAATCCACAAAATATTAAAAATCACGACATGTTTCGGAGGACATGTTTTTTTAACCAAGTATATTATCACAATAATTAAAACCTTCTGTTCCTTATCGGTCACAAGCAAAACCAATCGGTAATAACAAAAACAAATCAGTTGTTAATTAAATACACATATTCATTGGCTTATGTTCTATCATACCACAAAAAACCGTTAGTGTAAAATGTTACAATCTTTCCATCCTGCTACAAATTTGCAGACAGATTTTTTCGTCATTTTGTCGACAATGCTGATGAAATTCGACTGCAATAAACCCTTTTTCGTAATTTATATGTAGATAGAAAAAATATCATAGTCATATTTTGACATATTCGTCTCAGAGACATTTCTCTTTATCTCTTTATATAATATATATTTAACATAATTTGTTTATATATCTACCATATTTGTTCTTTTCGGATTGTTTTTTTCCGGGGAATTTTTTTACTATACTTTTTGCAGATGGAATGCGAAGAAGGGTCGTCTGTGAAGGTACGGGCATGTTTGAAAAAGAGGTGAAGAACACATCGTCCAAGAAGCTCTACAATCGCGGGAAGGAGAGGATTGGCCAGCCTCTGGAAACTTGGCTTTCAACAGTCAAAAATAACATGAATTGTTTGCAAATATAGAGCAGAATGGCTCAAGAAATAAAAACGTTGAAAAGTTTTATTAGGAGAGCCGACCTTCAATAAACATTGAATGGCTAGGAGAGATTTAGAAGAATAACTTCATCACATGTAAGATTTATCAACTCGCATTATTCTACTCAATATTACGAAACATATTAATTTATAAGTGCTTTGAAAAGTAAATAATATGAATGGAAACGTCCTAACATGGCTCTTTCCATGGCTCTTTAGGTCACTTGTAGTTTCTCGGCACTTTGTTTGGACAATGTTACAGTTTCAAAACCATAAGTACCAACTTTTCGTTTCAAGTTGAACTATATTTTTCGGTTTTTAAGGATGTAACCCACGATTCCGAATTCCAGTCCAATTCATCATTAAAAATATATATATGGATATAAAATTACCATGCCATTAGGCAATCATATTTTTTTTTTCACGACCAAAAAACATTTCAAAGTAATCTCATGGTGAGCGTAATAAGCGAAGAATGTACAATTTACTACCATGTTCATTTGAGCCCTTAACTGATAAGGGTAGGTAATATAATAATAATTCTTAAAGGAACTCTCGTCCGCCCTTTCACTGGGTTAAATTGCCCCAGGCGTCAGTCTTTAGTTACAAAATGAATACCGAGAAAGGTAATTTGTTACGACCCTTGAAGGCCTCGCCATTAATGTTCTACGGGATACAAATATGTATAGCAGATAGGATTGTCAATGAAATGTAATAGATGAAGCGAAGTAAGTAGGTACCAGGTTATTTGTTCACGGTTTTTGACGTTTTTTATTAAATTATAATCGTAAATTTTTATAATGCCTATAGAAAAAAAAACAATAAGCGTACTCAGTACCCACTTTGGTACGAGTTATATAAAATACCGGAATGTCAATTATTATTCGTATTCGATCATATTCAATGTGGCAAATAATTCTAAAGAAATACAATGCTGTAAATTTTCTTGATAGATGTTCAATGTAAATTTTGAAAGAAAAAAAATTCCTTACAATAATATTTTTGTAATAAGTTTTTTTCCGCGTAAGGAGTCGGCGTGCGTGCATGACAAGATGTATGAATGTTGAGGAAGTGGAAGAAGTATGCCAGAAAAGAACAGTATAATGGTCCATTCTTACTGTCTACCCCTTCGAAAGACGATGTGATGGTAGGTTAGATAGATTTATACCTCTTTTTTTCTGCAAAATAAATATTAGAAGTAAATGCAGTGCGAATAAAAGCGTAATGAACAAAACAATTGAAAGTTGCTTAAAATGGTTTGCACAAATAAAAAGATTGTATGAATAAAATATGTAAATACAATAATTTTTAGTCCATTGTTTTGGCCGATACACTATGATACTTAAACATTATTAAATGTAAAATTTAAAAAAAAAAATGTTTTATGTATCACAATTGTATTTTTATTTTAAGAATCATTAAAATACAATTGTGATACATAAAACATAGTTTTTTATTTATTTAACCGTTTACAATAATTTGTTCTTAAATTATGTGAATGGACAAAGAAACAGAGAAGGGGCGAGAAAAATTTGGCACCATCAAATCAACCAAAAATAAAATGTCAGGTACGCGGCGAGTCTAAAAAATCGACGTGCGCGTATGACATAATGTATGAATGTGGAGGAAACGAGAGAAGTATGTGAGGAAAAACAATGTGACGGTCCATTATTTCTGCCTATCCCCTTGTGCCATGCCACGTTTCCCTTAGTGTTCCTTGAATCCGTACTCCATTCACATCGTCAACATAATATACTTAACCATTATATTTTCATTCATTCGTTCCATACGTCCAAACCAAAGGAGCAGTCCTTTAATAATTCTTTTTTCTGATCTACATTCCTACCAGATCAGCATTTGAAATTCTATCATACATCATTTTTCCACATATACGTCAACGCCCCGTGGGGTAGGTTCCCAACCTTACATAGACCACCGCCCCCTTAACAAGAAAAAGCATTCCAGCCCCCCCTCTCCCATAATAATAATACCTTATATTTAAATACTGTTAAACACTTCCTGTATAATTTAAAATCACAATAGCAAAGTTAAAATGATTTTCAAATGAAGCAGGAAAAAAAATTAAACTAGATGTATGATAAATGTATTAGTAACTAACTAACCATCACGCCGTCTCCCCGAAAGTGTAAGCAGAAATAATGGACTGTCACACATTAACCAATGCGGCACTCCATCCCTATCTTTTCACCCCTGCGGGAGACGCGGTGTGATGAGTAGCGAACCTCATCGCCACCAATAGGCAACTCCCGCGCATACTTCGATCGTCCAACATCCACAACATATTATTAAATAAAAAATCACTATAAAACCTATAAAGCAAACGCATGTTTTGTCATTTATACATTGCTTATTCTAAATGTAAAATATCGATTAAAATTAATAGTGAAAACCTCTGTGTTAATTAAATACAATTAAACCAATTTATTTGTAAACTAACTAACTAACTAACCATCACGCCGTCTCTTCGAAGGGGTAGGCAGAAAGAATGGACTGCCACACTTTTCTTTCCTGACATATTTCTCTCGCTTCCTCAACATTCATACATCGTGTCATGCACGCGCGTCGATTTATTTGATCACTCCTCACATGGCTGACATTCAATATTTGATTTATTTGATCGTGCCACGTTTTCCTCGGCCTTCTGGTTCCATTTACATCATTAACATATATTTTTTTACCATTCTTTCTTCATTCATTATTTCCATTTGTCCAACCATCTTAATGATCCTTTCATTATTTTGTTCATGACACCATCATTCGCACCGCATTCACTTCTTATATGTTCATTCGACACTCTATCATACACGTATCCACAAATTCGTCTAAGAGATCTCATTTCTACTGCATTTATTCTACATTCATCCTTCTTTTGCCAGTTCCATGCTTCGCTTCCATACATAAGGGTCGGTAGAAGAACACCATTGTGCACTGCCATTCTAGCGTTTTTGGATAGGTTTTTGTTTGCGATGACAACTTTAAGTGCACCATTCACTTTGTTGCCTGCCCCAACCCTTCTTTCAATATCCCTCTCCACTCGCCCATCTCTTGTAAACATACTACCTAAATACACGAACTCAACTGCTTGCCCCAAATTTTCACCATTCACGCTAATTTATTTGTATTTAATCATTATTTTTTGATAAAGGCTACCCTAACGTCCCCATTTAGTACAAGACCTGCAACCGCCCCCATTGAAAGCTCCAGCGCCCACTGGGGTCGGTACCGCCCCCCATCGGGAACTTATTATCTGAGCATTTATACAACATATCCCATTGATTAATCCAGGTATGATCTACAATTCAAATGTATCTATAAAAAAAGATTTAACAACAAAGATTTTTAAACACAGAGAAGCTACGTTTCAAATTACTTTATTCTAGAATACAAAGTGTGCTTGTCCTAAAAATACAAAGAAATATTATAATTTAATACATTAGGACCGACCGAGGACCGGCCGGCAGGAAAGTATTTCCATTGTCTTACCGTCATGGTTATCGGGCTTTACAATAATTTATAGTGTATGGCAGTGGCGTAGAATTTTTTGCAAAAAAACATAACTTACAAAAGTTATTTGTTAATTAATATATTGTGTAATAATCAAATCAAATATCAAATCAAATCAAATCAGTTTATTAACTCAAAATACATTACAAACCGCAAAATATTTAAGGCATCTATTGAGTACAGGTAAAATATTATAAAAATTCAACATAATACCAGGAACGCATTAGAGATAGTTCGACATTAGGAAGACAAGATACTTTCTAAAGTCAAGAGTATTTGTCCCCTGAACGTACCGTCATTAATATGAAAGACGTCGATCTCCGAGGAGACCGCGTTCAGGAGACTAATTGCTCTTCCCACCGGTGTCACCAGAGACAGATTGGTTCTGGTGGCCGGTAGGTAAAACAATCTGTGCTGTCGCTGTCGGAGAAATCTATCAGGGACAAAAAGACCAACAAGTAGCACGGTCGAATTCTCGAAATATCCCCTGATTAATTTAAAGAATATGAATGGTTAACATCTGTCTTTTCCTCGTTAAGTAAATTATTTTTATTTGTTTTTAAAACAGTATTATCGAGCAGATATATATGTTTACAGCGCCATTGCACCATTGAAGTAAGTTACTCACAAAAAACGGCCAAGAAATCAGCCCTTTTAATATTGTTATATTTTATTACATTAATTAATAATAAGATTCCTCCTTTTACTCCTTTCTCCTTAAGGATAGCGCCAGGAAGAAGAAGAAAAAAGTACTTTCATATTTTCCTACCATGAAATTTCGAATAACAGCATTAAGTTTTTTTCGTTCTCAAACAATATGTAATACTCCACATTAATTTTTTTTTGTTCTCAAACAATATGTAATACTCCACATTAAATAATAATTACGAATGAAAACATCCATTTCTATAGGTTTTATTATATTTTAAGAAAATGACTTATTTCGCTTTGCTTATCACTCTCAAAAGGAATTGATAATGCCTTTACAAACAAAATATAATACATCTTCTAGAAAACAGATGTTTTAATTTAAAAAAAATGTATTCCGTCTTTTTTGTATTTTTAACTTCTCGTCTCTTCTGACCATATATTCCTTGCAACAACAAACCATCACGCCACTTCATCGCAGGGGTAGGCAGAGAGAATAACCCGCCACACTAATCTATCCTGACATACCTCTTTAGATTCCTCCACATTCATACAGCGAGTCATAAACGCACGTCTTTTCTTCCGGCTTCTAATACGACCAACCTTTTACATCTTTTCTTCGGTCTACCTCGACTCCGTACTCCATTAACATCGTTAACGTATCCTTTTTTCACCATTCTTTCTTCACCCATGGGCTCCATATGTCCGAACCAAAGCAGCGATCCTTTCATAATTTTGTTCATAATACCTTCTTCCGCTCTACATTCCTTTCTAATATCACCATTGAGATTCTGTCGTACATCGTTCTACCACACATACGTCTTAGGGATCTCATCTCTACCGTATTTATTCTGCTCTCATATTTATTCTGCCAGTTCCATGCTTTGCTTCCATACATCAGGGTTGGGACCAGAACTTCATTGTGAACGACCATTTTTGCTTCCATTCAATATGAATAATATAAGGCTTACGTTATTCTGATCGTCGAAACTGTAATGCCGCATTTCTCTTTACGTATAACTGCCAGACTTGGAGAGCGGAAAAACTATTATCCGCCACCCCTGGGCTGGTATCTAGGTACATCTCTAACTTTTGAATATTTAACGTGGCGAACATACGGATCGATAGATGTAAAATATTCACCAGTAGACTCGGCGGCATAGGAACACTTCAAGATATTGTACCTCGGATATACTATATTCAATTAATGAGGAAATTATAGAAATGCGCGGGAAACGGAAACTAGGACACATATGTTTAAATATCGAATAAGGAAGATATACAATGCTACATCTGGTATGTTTTTTTTATGTGGTGTTGAATCATGGACATTAAATGTTGATGCCGGTGGGAAGAACAATCAGCCTGCTGAACATGATCTCCTTGGAGATCGACGTCTTTCATTGTAGTGAAAGTGCCTTTAAAAACATTTACATTTGAATAATTAATACAAGTGAAAACTTCTTCTATATTCGCCATAACATAACACTCACTTTATTAAAAAAAATTAAATACCAAACATGTTTCGGACTAACAAGCCCTTCATCAGTGATTTTATATAAATATAGATATTTAAAATATAATATTTTTTTTTACAAATGTGGTCAGTTATGACAAAACACGTGATTACGTCTGTTTTCTAGAACTTTTATTATACTTTATGAAAATTACATGTTTTGCCTTTCTGAAACATAATTAAATGTGTATTTGATAATGCTCTAAAAAGGCGAAACATTATTCCCATTAATTATCAAAAAACTTCTAGAAAACAAAAGTTTTCATAAGTATTAATCATTTTATATGGAGTTTTACATCATTGTTTAAGAAACATTAAATAAATACTCTTTACTTGTATTTGGGGTTTGAATGGATGGTTAGGGTTGTGGGGGGACATACCGTGATAGGAGGTATGTGTACCAGTAAATGCCATGAAACGCCATAGTTATAAAACATCAGCAACACTACCATCTAGTCCGACTCTCTGGCGTCCACGTGTGATCTTTATGATCCCGCAAACCCTGGGTGTGGCATATAGGACGTACTCGTATGTTGATGTACCACAGCTAACAGAGAGACGGCGAATGGCGATTTTCGGTGCGACTAAACCGGTCACCCCCAGCTAAGGGAAGGAACACCCCTTCAGAAAAACCCTGGTCCTCCTAGTGAGGGGGTTGGGCGTTAGGCTAACAACTTAACCTCGTAAAACAACCAACGTTACGAACACTTCAAGAAATTCGTTTCTTGGAGGAGGCTGAGATCCACCAAGGGATGTAGCGCCGGAGGAAAAAAAAACTTCTACTTGACTTTAGAGAGAATATTGTACTCCAAAAGTAGAAACATCTCTCATGCGTTCCTGGTATTTTTTACCTTAAATAGATGCATTAAACTATAAATATGTTTGTGATGTCTTTTGAGTAAATAAATTGATTTGATTTGATTTGTAACATGGAGGCGTTTGAAATGTGGCTGCACCGCAAAATGTTATTCATCCCTTGGACCGATATGGTCATACAGCATTAATGTTCTCCAGAGAGCCAGAACTGACAGTAAATTGTTGGCCAATATTAAAGCTCATAAGGTCATTTGTAGGGGTGAAAGGAATTGCTGCACCTGATCATTGAGTTCAAAATAGAGGGTCGACGAAGTGTTGACAGGAGGCAAATCTCCTGGTTCCACAATATAAGCGACTGGATTGGCTTAAAAACGTTAAGGAGGTATTTCAACCTGCCAGGGATAGTCATGTATCTCCCCCTACACTCAACGTTGGGGGAAGATACACGACATCAAAATAAGAAGAAAAATACGTTCGCATATTTTTTTAAAATATAATTATTCTATACTTAATAACTACTAACAAACTTAGAATACGAGTGTATGGTTTTCTATTAAAGGAACAATAATTTCATTATTCAAATGAGGAACTATGATACTTGATATATTTTAATATTTCAAAAATAGAGTGCATAAAAATAACAAAAGAATCGATATCGATTGTATAGAATCTATCAATGATTTAGAGCTCGATTGTATAGAAATAATCAATTCTATAAAAACAAACATGATTAAGATACCGATTGTATAGAAACATAAAATGGTATAACTTTGAACAGACTATGACTAAAAATAGCAAACTGTATCTTTCATCAGAATGTTTCATTTTCAACAAGGAAACGCCTATTTATAAAACTCGTAGATTTAAATTTAACTCTGTAGCAAAAACACAATATAGAATTTATTTTAAATTAACATTTTTCTTTAGATAACAGAGAAAGACACTTTGTATTAATAAAACCGTTTATCGGTTGGCCAACATCCTTCTTCAGAATAAAAATGTTAACAGTGTATATATAAATTTAAATATATTTGTTCACTTTTAGTTGTAAAAAAAACTTTATTTTTAACTTTTTAAAATGTTATTATATTTTTTTACATTATATAATATAAATAAAGTTTTTTTTAAATAGACCATTGTTTTGGCCGAAACACTATGATATGTTACTTTAACTTTATAGACTGTTCAAATTTTAAAAAAAATTGTGTATCACAATTGTATTTTTATTTTTCGCGACAGCTGTTTCGTCAACCTATGTTGACATCATCAGGTGTTACAATAATATATCAAATGTCAAATTTTCGTATTTTTCGAACCATTATGTGCATTTGTTCCTACATATGTCAATTTGAATAATCTCTTTGATATAATTTTGAAGTTCTTGCTGGAGATGTGGCGATTCAAAAATAAACATACAATTGTGATACACAAAACAAAGTTTTTTTTAATTTAACAGTTTATAATGTTTTTTGTTTATTTTATAGGTTATTCAGATAACGGTCTCTCGTAAAATATATTTAAAATTCTTAGAAATGTGATATTTTCGTAATAAATTAAAAAAACACATGAAGATGAGGATGACAATGACGATAATTTGCAAGAAATCAAAAATGAAAAATACATAAATAGATTCTAAATTAAACTGAGTGAAACTGTTGACATGAAAATAATATTTTTAAACAGTTTTTTTATTAGAATATGTATTATTTAGAGGTCTCGGTAGTGTAATTGTGACAATGCCTTTGGTCTGGTGTAGAATTCAAGTGACAATAAAATATATTAGCTTCATTTCACATGTAATAAGAATCAATATGATAGCTGCTATACCCTTTATATCAATTTGGCTCGCGCTGTAAAGGTGTGAAGAGCGATTCAACAAAATAATAATAATAATGTCTCTACTTAATAAATATAATATATAAATTATGTTTCGGAACACTGTGTAACCTACCTATATTGTTTATTCTAATTTGATACTTGAATTTGGAATCGAAGGTTTCCGATACAATTAATTTATTAATTGGGAATTCGTGAGAGCTATCGATTTCAAACATATTGTTACGGGACATCGAACAGCTCCAAATACACATAAAATTATATATCTATTTCACGTGACATAATGCATGTTAATGAGACAGCAATATTAACGTCAATAACGAGTCATGACACGCTCATGAATAATTCACTCAGCGGAGACGCGAACCAAAAAAAACGTGTCAAGGTTATCGATTTATGATTAAAAATTTATGGGATAGATGTCACTTGCTGTCACCTACGTACGCCTAAAATATTTATAAGTTTCTATACTTTGAATTTTACGTATATTTTTTATTGTTACATCAGAACACGAAATATTTCAAATAAAAGAACATATTTTCCATCGTTTTACGTTTAAATATATAATATGTATATTAGTATCGTATTAATACAATCAATTATCATTTAAAATAGAAATATCATTGTTATATTCCCATAATAGACGTTCGCGTTTAAATAGAAAGTCCACTGGGTTAACTAAAATATAATTAAATAGTCCATTGTTTGGCTGAAATATTATGATACTTTAACATTATAAGCTGTTAAATGAAAAAACTACGCAAAACAGCTGTCGCGTAAAATAAAAATACAACTGTGCTACATAAAACAAAGGTTTTTAATTTAACAGCTTTTAATAATTTTTTTTTTTTTTTAATTGATATTAGTCACTTAATTTAATTTTAATTTTTAAATATAATTTTCATTTGTGAAATTAGTGTATTTTTTTGTATTTAAAAAAAACGTATGCTTTTAAAAAGTTTAAATATATTTTATGAGAAAGCACTAGCATTGTATTAACACTATTAATTATCATTTACATTAGTAATAACATTGTAAAGTTCCCATAAGTACGTAAGCAGTTAAACAGAAATTGCATTGGGTTAAAATTAATGCACGCTAATTAAAAAAATATATATAATTAGAATTTTAGCATCGAAAAAAATAATATACAATATGTTTGTGTGTGTTGAAAGCATTATTTATGATAAATATGCATTTTTTGTAATATAAATCGCTTGCTATTTTAGAAGACATTATTTACTATAATTGCTAATAAACTCTAACGGTATCAATAAATCTTTATAAAAATCAGACAAAATAATTAACATCCGTAAACATTATTTCAATACAACAAATGTCTAAAAGAATTTCACAATTTTCGCTATTATGTTGTAACATATTACATAGAATTGACGACCAAATAATATTTCATATTAATAAATACCATTTTTAACTTAAAACACATAAAATGTCTATTGAAAATATCGTAGATAAACTCAAATACGTTTTATTTTACTTAGTTAAAGTATTAGAAACATATAAATCTATTAAACAAATATGTTGTAATCTTATACTTCCAAATAACACTTGAATTTCATGACAGTATATTTCGTAAAAACTAATAATTCTTTCACAAGTTAATTAAACATATAAATTTGACAAAGACTCACCTTTTAATGAATTCCCAAAATAACCTGATATCTTCCGCAATCATTTTAACATCACGAAAAACTAATAAAACGTTATTAAAAAACTTTTAAAATCAAATATTTAAAACTGTTCTTGATTTGATTAAACTGTTATTCATTGATTAAAATAAAACCATCGAACAGACAGTTTTTAAATGAATGACGAACGTTCCAATTTTGATTGTTTTTATTTCATTCTGATTTTAAAAACAAGACACTAACGTGGCTTTACCTAATACGTTTTGTTATTCGACTGCAGGTCGGTATATAGGCCGCGAAAATTGGAAATATGTGAAGCCACGCGTGCGCAGACGATTAAAGGAGGTAGTTTTGATGTTTGATTTATTACTTTTTTCGTTGTGAGAACATTTTTGATGATAGGAATTTGAGTCTTAAAAGGTTTCGATTTTTTCGAGGTTAATGCCTACTTGTGTTAGAAATAATTCAGATAGCTAAGTATATAAATAGGTATATTGAGTCGGTGATTGATTGAACATTGATTAATATATAAAACTAGCGGACCCAACAGACGTTGTCCTGCCCGAACGTTGGCTTGCCTCCTATTAGCTGGTTCAACAAACGTATTCTCTATATTCGTTTTTTCGATAAACTATATACTAAATGACATTTGACATTGAATATAACATTTTAAATATATAATAATGAAATAAAACGGAGTTTTTTTGTAACTACTTCCACATTTGTCTTTATTTCGACAGCGACCGGTTTCGCCAGGCTCGCTGGAATCGACAGACTGGTCCAGTCTGTTGAAATAATATAATTGACAAATGTGGAAATAGTTATAAAAAACACCGTTTTATTTAACTACTATTTAAAATGAACTTCCATCAAAAGATTTCAGTTATATCATTTGATTATTTTAAATCTATGCCATGCTATAACGTTAGTGATGTACGCATGCTTAAACACAGATTTCGAAATCAGCGCCATCTATGGTAAACAAAAATAATTATGAATTAGTCTCAGGTCAATAATTCATGAACTTCCCACAGGTTTATAACGGTACCAACCGGGTCCAATTGTAAATTTGAACCACCCAGGGACCCACTTTAACATACGCAAAAAAGTTCATCAAAATCGGTCCAGCCGTTTCGGATCGAAACATACAAAAAACAAGCAGGTTTTTATTAATGAAATTTAATTATATATTAATTTAATTTTTTTAAATTACGAAACGTCAAATACTCGGTCGCATACTTCGCCTGCCCCCTGTAAAACTATCATATTTATGAAGAATTGTACTCAAGTGTTGTTGGCACATGCGCTTATCCCTAATAGTTTGTACATTTTAGGTACATTACTTTTTCTCAAGCGCGTACGTGATACGGGATAGCGCAGAATGATACAGTCAAAGTGAACGTATCACGTACGTTCAAATACGTAGGGTGGGTGGTTTTAAGCTAAAATCTTTTACTGTTATCGTAAAACCCTTTATAAAGGTATATGAGATAACGCATTTACCTGCATACATATATACGAATCTAAACACAGGTTTGTCAAAAGAAAAAATACGAGTATATTCTCCCGTAGAACATTCTGGATATTACGAATGACGTGTTTTCGTTCTGAAATAGCGCGTCATAATACGAGGTGCACTGAAGTGAATTCCAATTTGTTCGGCGGTGTGCACCTGGCTTCCGAAACCTGAGTTCCATTATCGAAATCAAGGGGCGATTCGTGATTTCTACGAAATTATAACTGGTATACAGATATTAAAAAACGAACGAGAATATAAAATAAATTTATTGGACGCTAAAGCATTAACACTGTGGAATTCCATAGTAATGCAGTCGTACTTAAGAAATAGTTTTTTTTTTTATAATATATATATTTTAATTTCATATATTATCATCATGTATTATTATTATTTAATATTATTTATTAGTTCTTATTGTTAAAAAGTAAATGTTAGTACCTACTTAAAACAGAATAGAATAGCACAGGTTAATTTTTAAGTTTGAATTATTGTATCGAATTTTAACTGCGTTTTATATTAGTCTTTCTTTGTTTAGTTTTTATTATATTTTTACAACTGAAGACCTCCGAAACATATCATGTTTTTTAATATTTTTTATTAAATAGTGTATGAAACAAAGTTTTTCAATTTCCTAAGTATATTAAAAAAATGCATATACAAGTAGACGAGTAGATGATATTAGAGGGAGAATGTAGCCAGAATGAATAATGACAGACTCGCATATACACCCGAAGATCACCTTAAAGACTGTGTAAGACTTGGAAATCTACCGCGGACGTAATTGGTAAACTCCAGGTGTTTATAAATAGGTTCCTTCGCTCAATATTCAAAATCTATTGGCCCCAAGCAGTGTTAATTGCCGTTCTCTGGACCATTACAGACGAAAAACCAATTAGAGAACAAGTCGCTAGACGCAAATGGCAGTGGATCGGTCACACTCTGAGACGTAACCGTAAAGGGCGCACTAGACTGGTCCCCTATGGAGGGAAAGAGAAAGCGAGGCAGACCTAGAGCCACCTGGAGAAGAGCCCTCCATGACGAGGTTAAGGCAGCAGGCCTCACTTGGAATGATGTATGCGATAGAGTCAGGTGGATAAGGTTATTTGAGGCCCTATGCACAACGTAGGTGTGACAGGACAAAATGAAGAAGAAGAAGAAGAATTATCCAGGTAAAATAATAATATGCATTAAAATACAGAAAATAAAATTATTTCATCTGGAGTAGACCTTTTTGAACTTAATATGGAAATTTACGTAATTGTTCCAGAAACAACATTTTAAAAGGTTAATTCGATATTTATCAGTGTAGCAAAACAAAACAAAATTAAGTGATAAAAAACAAAATATTTCAACAACAACATTTTGAATGTACCCATACAAATTCTTGTAGACAAATACTGGATTTCACCCATTGTGGATAAATTATTTTTATTTTACAAGGATTAATTGTATCTCAATAGAGACGAAGATGCAAATTGTTTTCTGGGAACAGAAAGTGGTGGCCGAGGCGCTTACAGGACTTATGACCTGTCATTGGTTGGGTTGAGCGATCGCTTCACGTTTAACAACATTCCCTATTCCGCCGTTATGACCACCACGTCTGACAAACTTTTTGGAACTTGTATATATGGTAGGTTTCTACACCTATTTTCACATTTTTATGTTCACTCTACACTAGCGTCATCTATATTAAGATTAGAAAGCATTAAGCAGATCGCTCAACCCAACCAATGACAGGTCATAAGTCCTGTAAGCGCCTCGGCCACCACCTTCTGTTCCCAGAAAACAATTTGCATCTTCGTCTCTATTGAGATACAATTAATCCTTGTAAAATAAAAATATTTCAATTTTTTTTTACTTACAAACTGTTTAGTTTACTTACTAACCGTTTAGAGATTCGAGAATCGTACTCAGAGTTTATTCAAACGAGAAGAGGGGTTCGTAGTGCAAAGGAGGCTGCACTAGGATCAAATAAATGTTTTTTATTTTATTTTTAATACATAAAATGTTATGAAATGACTACAAGCATTAATTCAGGTGAGTACAATATTTGTGAATACACATAAAGATAATGCCCGTATTCATTTTTTTTATCCATTTTCGTTGGGAAAGGTTTAAATTTAAAAAGCTTTTATTTAGAAATAAGAAATTCAAATCACGAAATTTTCAATGATTGAATTTTATTTTATAACACAGCATCAACTTATTTATTGTTATACAACAAAGTTTTAATACTTAATATTAAATAATGAATGCGAATGAAAACAATGAAAATAAAATAAAAACAGATATATGTTTTAAAATCGTATTTAGTTAAAACCACTAATGTTTGTGTCTTCGACCGGTTTCGGCAGCTCGCTGCTATATTCTAGTCAACTTTTTCAATAGCTTCCTCCAGAACATGGCAAGAGCTGTCGAAACCGGTGAAAGACACAAACATAGTGGATTTTAACTAAATACATTTTAAATAGATATTTTTTCACCTTTTTTAATTTTTATTATTTTCAACGAACTTCTACCAGGAAATTTCAAATAACAAAATTTAGGAATGAAACGTCAGTTTTCTAGAAGTTTTATTATATTTAATGGGAATGAAAGGTTTCGTCTTGCTAAGGGCTTAACTAATGACATTTGATTATGCGTTATCAATAATATAGTCACTTCAATACATAGTATATAAAAACTTATGTATATAGAATAGAATAAGTTATATATGAAATGTAATGACTTCTAGATAACGGGTGTTTTCATTCATGTTAATTATAATTATTAATAACTAATAAATTAAATAAATAGAAAATTTGCGTACATTTTTGAATTATATGAAATACTTACAGACAATCAAATGGTCTGTGAAAATTATATAACTACAACAATAAACCATACAGTGTTTCGCCAAAAGAGTACAATACTTCATTCTATATACATTCATCTACATTCACAGAGCTAGTCCTGCACGCTCCTCGATTTATTCAACTTCTACTGTTGACATCATCAGGTGCTATCTGTTAAAATTAAATTTTCACGATTTTTCGAAGTTTTATGTGTATTTGTTTATGTCAATTTGAATAACTTATTTGTTGTAATTAGGTACCTAAATCAATTCCAGCAAGAACTTTATTAAATTTTTATCAAATATATTATTAACATTTGTATATATTAACAATACAAATTAAGCCCAAAACAAGTTAAGACGATAAACAGTATTAAAGTTAAGAATATTTGGATCACTAAAGAAGGAAGGGTTAATAAATAATGTACTTAAGATGAACAATATGAACACGACTTATAATTAGCGCCATATTTTATTGTATTGTGGTAGGGTTACAAGGCTTAAGGCACAAGAAGTGACAACAAATAGTATAAAGTGGAACTCGTAATTTAACAAGTAAATGATCAGTGTGAAAATAATGTAGGGATTGCAGAATTACAAACATTATTATACGCGAAAATAACAAAAGTAACTAAGTGAGTAAAAAAACATTATCACACGATTTCTAGATATTAAATTCGGTTGACAATTGTTCACATTTGCAATGCAGCCGCCAAGCCACGAGCTTCTGGTTTAGCCGAAATTTGAATTTGGAACAAACTTTATTTTCCCGCTAAATTTAGAATTTCCCACTTCCCTCTGCACCTAAAACTACGAATGGATTAGACAACTGTTCTCGTTCAAAATTTTTGAAATTAGAATTCGTGAATTTGGGTTACCAGCGGTACCAACTGCTAATTTTATTTAACCTCTAACTTTTACCCCAGTTAAGTTGTTATATCACGGAGTATATGACTAACATAGTAGACATTAACTAACTAACTAACTAACTAACCATCACACCGTTTCTCCGAAGCGGTAGGTAGAGACGATGGAGCGCCACATTGTTCTATCCTGGCATATTCTCGCGCCTCTTATACATTCACACATCGTGACATACACGCTCGTCGATTTTTCCTACTTCGAACATGGCCGTCTTTTAGTAGTTGATTAATTTGGTCATGCCATGTCTTTCCCATTCACACTACTTGCATATATCTTTTTAACCATTATTTCCTCATCCACTCGTTCCATATGTCCAAAGCATCTTAGCGACCCTTTCTTTACTTTATTTATCACGCATTCATCCGCCTTACATTCCTTTCTTACTTCATCATTAGATATTCTATCATACATTGTTTTTTCGCACATTCTTCTTAGTGACCTCATTTCTACGGCATTTATTTCAATTACAATTTCAATTTCAATTTATTCAAAAAATTATAAACATTACAGAATAACACATCCAAATCGTTTATAATCACAAAAATAAAATTAACAATTTAAAAAAACATATTTCCAAATAATATAACAAGAAAGCAAATGAGAGTTAATCAGAAAAAAGAAAAACAGAAGACAATTTTTTAAAAAATATTCGAGAACAGTTTGGTAAAGATTAACATTTTTGTACAATAAGTAGAGAAGCAAATAGTAATTTAATACATAAGAGATAGATGCTTTCTGAGGGTAGTCTCACTATCGTGAAAAATGTCCACATCCGAAGAGATGCGGTTTAATAGTATTATTGCCCTGCCCACGGGCATTACCTTAGGTAGATTGGTTCTACACAGTGGCAGGTGAAATAATCTATGTTGCCTTTGTCGCAGATAATTGTCGGGGACAAACAAAGTCAAGTCATTCAAAATATCAGAGTTATGTATTTGACCACGAATCAGTTGAAAAAAGTGAACACCCAGGTGGATGGTTCGTCTAATTTCCAATGATTGGTAGTCCAGCATACCCAGCAAGAAATCAGTTGGGTACAGCCAGGGATAGTAACCGTTCTCTTTAAGGTACAGAAATCTTAAGAATTTTTTCTGTACCTTCTCGATTAACACCTACTTTCATCCTTATTCTGCCAACTCATAAGTACTCATACTCTTCCATACATAAGTATCGGGACTAGGACTCTTGTGCACTTTGCTTCAGTCGATATATTTCTATTTGCAGTAGACATTAATTAGAAAGTTATTTTCCATTATGACATCATAGACATCATAGCCAGTGATTGGAAATATTAAACAATTGAGCGCTTGATATTAAATTGTAAAACAGCAAACAATTCATTCATAAAAAATATACGAGTATACATGCACCTCGATACTTCCAATTTAAAAATTGGCCAAACTTAAAATTTTGATTAATTCAGTCATGCGATGTTTTACTCGGCCTTCTTCGACTCCATATTCCATTTACATCGTTGTCGTATACTTTATTAAGCATTATTTCTTCGTACATTATTCAAATCAAAGCAGTGATTCTTTCATAAATTTGTTTATAATACTTTCTACCGCTCTACATTCCTTCCCGATATCAGCATTTGAAATTCTGTCTTAGCTCATTTTATCACCCATACATCTTAGTGATCTCATCTTCATCGCTATTATTCTGTGTATATCGCTGTATACTCCAAGACGTCGACAATTCCGGTTTTTCGTCATATTTCTACATTAAAAAAAATAGGAAATTCACTTCAATATAAGATACTTTCAAATTATTAATTAAAACGTATAATTTTGTAGTATTAATTACTAATAATCAATTACTAAAAGGCGGTCAGATTCGAGGTTGGAATAATCGAGTGCGTGCATGGTACGATCTATGAATGTAGAGGAAACCCGAGAGGTATGCCAGGACAGAGCATTGTGGTGATCTATCCTCTCTACCTACCCCTCCGGGGAAATGGCTTGATGGTTAGTTAGTTAGTTTAGTTTATTTCGTTTCAATTTCATATAAAAAAATAAAATTAGTGACTCTAGTTCTAAAATAAACATCTAACTAACTAACTATCACGCCGTGTCCCAGAAGGAGTAGGCAGAAATAATCAACCGCCGCACTGTTCTTTACTGACATACTTATCTTGCTACATCAACACTCATATATCGTGTAATGCAAGCACGTTCGATAGTGTCACGTTTTCCTCGGTCTTCCTCATTTACAGTTCCGTTTACATAAACTTTTTTATCATTCTTTCTGTGTCCAAATCATCTTAATCGTCCTTTCATTATTTTGTTCATAACACTTAAATTCGTTCTGCATTTACTTCTTATATATTCATTCGACGCTAAATATAAACAGATTTTCCACACATTCGTCTAAGAGATCTCATTTCTTCTGCACTTATTTTACTTTCATATTCTTACTGAAACTACCTACTTTCACATCCTAAATAATCTTCCTCTATATTCATACGTGGTAAAATGCACCCTCATGGATTTTTCCGACTTCTAATGTGTCTGTCTTTTAGTAATTGATTAATTCTGGGCATGCCATGTTTTCCTTGGCCGTCCTCGGCTTATTTTTCAATCTACAAAAACCCTATAGGTATGATTAAAATCCTAAATGAAAAATACGAAATTTAATTTAAATTTCGAAGTCATCTCATACTCTACTATTTGAAAGTTATTAGTTGCTCAAACTACGCCAATTCTCCGGTGTTGCCAGTTTTAGAGGTGTTACCACAGTTGCCAGTTCATCCCTTCGGATTTGTACTATTGTAGGAAACTATACTCGAAGTACTCGGTTAATACTAGCAGACAGGTGAAGACAACAAATGCATTACCGTGCCGTGTCGAAAATTCCGACTTAGTAAGTTTACGTTACTTGTTGAATCGGAATACTAAAATTTAATTAACCTCTCAACACGAACTTAATGATAGAGCTTTCACTGAAATGCGTTTTGTAGACTATCTCCGAATTACATAATACAAGTACATTGCTTATTTATTGTTTCTCCGATAGTTTCTAAACGTTTAAAAAATGTTCACTTTTCTTCGTCGATTGCAATGTTTATTATTAACCAATTCGATAAATTTATGAATTAAATCCTTATTGAGTTTACTTTTCTCAACATGTTTCAAAGGCTTACACCTTCATCATTGGGAGAACGAAATAAAATAACCTAAACTATTGCGAAATAAGTGCAAGAACCTAGAAATATTTAAGGCATGTGTTAGTTAACTTAGGCAGAGTACCAGAGACTTAAAATTACATTGATCAATGGGTTAAATTTAAAAGAATATTTAGTATGTTAGTTTTTAGTAAAGGGTGCTTTGTTAACTAACTAGGTGTAAGCCTTCGAAACAAATCTAGAAAAATAAACTCAAAAGTGGAAAAAACAGTGATATAATTTATAAAAAAATCGTCATTATGGAATTCCACAGTATTAACGCCCCAAGTTTGTCTAAAACTATAACTTATTCAATAAAAAATTCGCCTCTTCCTCGGAGTAGTAGACAGATAGGATGGACCGCCACACTGGTCTATCCTGACTTACCGATCGAGCTTCCTCTATATTCATATATGGTAACATACACACTTATTGATTTGTCCGCCTTTTAGTAATTGATTCATTTGGCCATGCCGTGTTTTCATTGGCCATCGTCGGCGTATTTTACAATTCACACTGCATGTCTTCTTCTTCTTCTTCATCAGCCTTCATCGGTCCACTGCTGGACATAGGCCTCTTCCCTTCCTTTCCACTCGTCTCTATTTTCTGCCAGCTGCGGCCACATTCCCCCCCCCCCGCCCCATGGCAGCATTGTCGTCGGCCCACCTTTTTTGCGGCCTGCCAACGCTTTTCCTATTTTCCCATGGTCTCCACCTTATTATTTTCTGAGTTCATCTATTCTCATTCGTCCGTGATTTTCGTTCGGCGTCTAATCTCCTCATTTCTGATTTTATCTCGGAGACTGACGCCGAGCATATGTCTTTCCGTGGAACGCTGCGTGACTCTTAATCTCTCTACATTTCACGTGGTGAGGGTCATAGTCTCCATCCCATGAGTCATTACCGGCAATATGCATGAATCATAGACTTTTCTCTTTAGACATATTGGAGTTTCTTTGTTTTTAAAGTACACACTGCACGTATACAACTTTAAATCATGATTTCCTTATCCATTCGTTCTAAATGTACAAACATCTATGTGATACTTTTTTAATTTCACTAACTTAATTTTGCAACTATCTGCCTTACATTCCTTCCTTATTTCGTCGTTTAGTTTTCTTTCGTTTATTGGTTTCCCGCATATTATTTTAAGTGACCTCATTTCAACGGCATTTATCCTACTTTCATAACTGATGCTACTTTCACTAACTAATTACTTACTCAATGTTGTCCCTATCTTTATAACTAAATAACTAACCACCTACTTACTAGTAACTTTTAATACATAACAATCTTCTACAGCGCCCTTGAGATGAGCAATTCATAAAAATGGCGCTTTATAAATTATCCAATTTATTATTTTTATTATTAACAAATCATCATTAAGGAATTCAGTTAAAAAAAACTATCTAAACTAAGTAACTAACAAACCATCACGCCGTCTCCCCGAAAGGGTAGGCAGAAAGAATGGGCTGCCACACTTTTCTTTTCTTACATATTTCTCTCGCTTCCTCAACATTCATACATCGTGTCATGCACGCGCATCGATTTCTCTGACTCCTCACATGGCCGACATTTAATATTTGATTTATTTCATCGTGCCACGTTTTCCTCGGTCTTCCTCTATTTCTGGTTCCATTTACATCGTTAACAATTTTTTTTTTATCATTCTTTCTTCATTTTTTTTCCATATGTCCAAACCATCTTAATGATCCTTTCATAATTTTGTTAATAACACCATCATTCGCACCGCAAAAACTATCTATTAAGTGTTAAATTATAAAACTCTGTTTATGTATCACAATTATTATTTTTTTCATTAACCTATGTTTCATTTTTTATTTTTAATAATTGTGATACCGCAAACAGCGCTTTATATACTTTAATAGTTAATAATATTGAAGTATTATATCATAGTGTTTCGACCAAAATAACTATTTGAACACTATCTAGCTAACACGCCGTTTTTCTGGAGGGAAGGTAGAGAAGATTGACTGTCACATTGTTATATTCTAACATGTCTTTCGAGTATCCTTTATATCAATTTGTGACATTCAAATTCGTTGATTTTTGCGACCTCGAACATTTAGTAAATCCTTAATCTGGGTACTGTTAAGTTTCGTGCACTTACGTTTTTACTTTTATATATTATTCTTAAATATGTAACTAACTAACTAACTAACCATCACGCCGTCTCCCCGAAAGGGTAGACAGAAAGAATGAACTGCCACACTTTAATCGATGCGGCACTCCATCCTTCTCTTTTCGCCATCGCGAGAGACGCGGTGTGATGGGTTGCGAACCTCATCGCCACCAACAGGCATCTCCCGCGCACACTTCGATCGTTCAACGTCTACATAATAAATCTACATAATAAATCTAAAACAAATTATCTGAAATACAATGATATAAAAAAAAAATAACAAAGAAAAATAATTTAACACATAATGTTCTTTTAGATGGTGCACTTGTCGTCAGCTGGACGATCCGGACATATGTATTTGTTCTTAATTTATTAGCATGTTTAACCTAACTTCATACGAATTATTTCTCAGCTTACAAGGAAATCCATTAAAATCGCAATTAGGCCATCAAAACAATTAGTTTTCAGTGTAGGTACCATAAAAGTGTCGGGGGTATTTATGCTCTAAGCCACTCGCCACACCGGATATCCGAGCGAGTCCGGTGACCGGAAGAGGCTTCACGGGTCCGGTTCCCGCTCCCCCACTTCCGGTGGCAATACTGGTTAAGTACTGCCATCTGTCGATAAGTAACTAAAACTTTCACTACAATGACGGCCCATAAAGGTGGGAAACGGTGTAGATTGCTTCTATCGCTGGAAGCTATTGGATTATTAGATTACGAATTTGTATTTCCGAAATTCAACCCTTGTTTCCCTGCAATAAATTAAAATATTTATTAGTTAAATAACGTAAGTTTCAACGACAAAATTTAAGCCTTTAAATTCAATTTCATTTTCAAAATCATTAACATCACAGATATGTAAATCAAATTGTGTATTACTATATGTGTTTCAGACCGGCACGTTCTACCAATACGAATCTTATGGTATTCACAAATTTCGTCTCGAAATCCCTGGATAAAGGTTTTCAAGTTGACTGTGCATACAGTGATTTCTCAAAAGCTTTTGACAAAGTTGATCATTCAATTCTTTTAACTAAACTTCGTAAAATTGGTCTAAGTGATACCTTAGTCCAATTTTTCAATAGTTACCTCTCCAATAGACAACAATTCGTAGCTTATGGACTCTTCCAATCCAATCAGTTCTCCACACCTTCTGGAGTTCCTCAGGGTTCCATCCTAGGGCCGTTGTTATTTACAATTTTTATAAATGATATTACTAAAAATATCAAATATTCCAATAGCCTCTTGTTTGCGGACGATTTAAAAATATTTCGAGAAATTAAATCTGTCGACGATTGTTTTAAACTCCAAAAAGACATTCACAGCGTCTTGGAATGGAGTAAAAGAAACAAATTGTATTTTAATATATCGAAGTGTTTCATCATGTCCTATACTAGGGCTCGCACGACGATCTATTACAGCTATACAATGGATGGTATATCACTGGATAGGACTACGTCTTCGAAAGATTTGGGAGTTACATTCGATCCTAAATTATCTTTCAGTCTTCATATTACTTCAGTAAGTAATAGCTCCCATAAGATTTTGGGATTTGTTCTTAGGAATGGGAAAGATTTTACCAATTCAAAAGTTCTGAAGTTATTGTATAACTCTTTGGTAAGAAGTCGGTTGGAATTTGGTACACTGGTGTGGGCACCACATGAAAATAAATATTGCCTGTTGATTGAAAAGGTACAAAAAAAGTTCTTACGTTTTTTGTACCTCAAAGATAACGGTTATTACCCCTGGCTGTACCCAACTGATTTCTTGCTGGGTATGCTGAACTACCAATCATTAGAAATTAGACGAACTATCCATTTGGGTGTTCATTTTTTTCAACTGATTCGTGGTCGAATACATAACTCGGATATTTTGAATGACTTGACTTTGTTTGTCCCTGACAATTATCTGCGACAAAGGCAACATAGATTATTTCACCTGCCACTGTGTAGAACCAATTTACCTAAACCCGTGGGCAGGGCAATAATCCTTCTAAATCGCATCTCTTCGGATGTGGACATCTTTCACGATAGTGAGGCTTCCCTCAGAAAACATCTATCTCTTAAATAATGTGTTGTTCTTCTTATTGTTTCTAATTATTTATTTGGTCTTTATTTTTTAATTATCTGGTGTTTTTTGTGTTTTTGTCTATTTTTAAATTTCTTTATTGTATTTACTGTTTAAAATAATTATTTTTTTTACCTACCTGTATAGTCATAAGCGCCTTGGTTTAATACTGTAATGTTTATGATTTAAAAATAAATTGAATTGAATTGAATAATAAATACAAGTGAAAAGTTCTTAATGGAAGAATAATATGAAAATGTATTTTGTTTATTTATATATTTACTTATGGTTAAATAGAACACATGTTCCAATTAAAACGTAACAATGACAATGACGACCTTCGTGGCAGAGTGGTTAGAGTTCTGACTTCCATACCGAAGGTCCCGGGTTCGATTCCCGGCGATGGCAGTGTGATTGTCACATTGTCTTTGGTCTGGTGTAGAATTCATGTGACAATAAAATGGCGATAGATTGGCTACCTATCACACGTCATGTGAATCATCAATATAATAGCTAAAATAATGTGTATACAGTAATTGGGTTTAAGCGACCTGTTGTATACAAGAAAAAAAAAAAACAATAATCAACATAAATGTTTAAAGTTTGCATTTGGTCACATATTTACTTAATTCTGTGTTATTCTGCTCATATTTTTTCTCACCTCTGACCTTCTCCGGATCCTATTAGAATACAGTTAGAAAGAGTTCTGAAATAAATTAAGAGCTGGAAAAAAAATAATCTACCACTAAACATGTCATAGTCATGTAATTTCAAAGATTATTTTTAAACTAAACTAACCAACCATCATGCCGTCTCACCGAAGGGGTAGGCAGAAACAATGGACTGCCACACTTTCCTTTCTTAGCATATTTCTCTCGCTTCCTCAACATACATTGTGTCATGCACGCGCGGCGATTTCTCTAACTCCTCACGTGTTCATTCAATATTTGATTTAGTTGATCGTGCCACGTTTTTTCTCGATCTTCCTCTATTTCTCATTCCATTTACATCGTAAACAATAAACGAGACATACCAAACTGGTTCACTTCAAGGGCGCTATTCTGAACAGCTCATATTTAAAAGCAATATTTTCAGAGAGCTTCTGAAAACTCCTTCGTTGTCTTGATTGCGGATATGGTAGAGCAGTCTGTTTCACGCCGCCAGTAGCGCAACATTTGAAGCTCCATGGAGCCGAGGGCTACGTTTTCGAGGAAGCTTCATCACGTAAGACTATTTGAACTATATGCTCCAACATCGCGTGCATACTCACGGTGTAATAAATCTATGTAATTTAACCATTATCTCATAAGTATGATAATTAATTGAATATTATATATACATTATATATACATAAGACAAACAATTCCAGAACACTCTGTGACAAAGATTCGAGACAGGTAGAATTCACTATCGTGTGTCTATCTGAGACCACAAGACAGAGACAATTTACTCGTCGAGTTAGTGGCGGTACGGTTCTGGGTAGAATTCCGAATAGTTCAACACTGCTCATATGAGTTCTACCTTATTCAATGCCTGCCCCACACATTCTCGCGAACCTAAGAAATTGTTCGCGAAGAATAACAAAAGATAGTCTAAATTGTAACACAATTCCCTTTTAAATATACATCCCTATCTATCCGTTTTGCCCACCTTATCTCTTCGTCGGAATAACGAAACAACATCTTAATTAGATACATTTTTCTATTTTCAACTGTTTCCAAATGTCCTAACCCTTATGTATGGAAGCGAAGCATAGAACTGGCAGAAGAAGGGTGAGGTCTGAATAAATGCGGTAGGGACGTATGTGTGGTAGAACGATGGACGATAGAAATTCAAATGCTGATATAAAAGAGAAGTGTAGAACGGAAGAAGGTGTATTATGAACAACATTATGAAAGGATCGCTCCGTTGGTTCAGACATATTGAGCTTGAAGTATACGTTAACGATGTAAATGGAGCACGGAGTCGAGGTAGACTGAGGAAAACATGGCATGACCAAATTAATCAAATTTTAAATGTTGGTCATGTTAGAAACTGGAAGCGGTGCGTGTATGACTCACTGTATGAATGTGGAGGAAGCTAGAGTCAGGATAGAGTAGTGTGGTGGTCTATTCTATCTGCCTATCCCTCCGGGGAAACGGAGCGATGTTTTTTGTTGTGTTGTTGTTGTTGTTGTTGATTCTCGTGACATGTGATAGGTAGCTAATATATCGCCATTTTATTGTCACGTGAATTTTGGACCAGACCAAAAACAGTGTGACATTCACACTGCCATCTCCAGGAATCGAACCTGAGACGTTCGGTGTGGCAGTCGTAGTATGTACCGCTCGGCCACGAATCATCAATTAAATATTTTTATAACGTTTCAACGTACGTGTGGAACAGGCTTTACCCGCGTCAACTGCATGTACGTGATACACGACAAACTTCAGCTGTCTATAGACTGCGGGCGCTTTGCAAGGTACCGCAGACCTGTTGTACCGAGATACGTCGGGTGCGGGTTGCTGTTTGTTTGTTTAGCTCTTAAATAATAATTTTGGTGTTAAATTCAACCTATCTATGAACATTACATGTGCATACATCCATTCGTATACAAATATTTGAGAGAGCATACCACATAAAAAAAATTAATTTTTTTTTTTTTATGTACGAGTATTTTCATGATCCACAAGCGTTCTTGACACGATATATAAATGTTGGGAAGACGAGCGAAATATTTCATAAACGTTCATTGTAGAAATCCACTCTTCCTATGTGACCCTTTGAAAAAACGGCTTCATTCTTCGATTATTAATTAGAAGTAGATATTCAACTTCGACTAAAGTCTTCAACCAATGTGTATTGCCAGTCATGACGTATGGAGCCACTGACAAAATGTCTAGTCTACAGATTCAAGATCGCCCAACGCGCCATGGAAAGAGCCTTGCTTGGAGGACAGATTTAGAAACGAATTGGTGACTGAGGTGGTTCAAGGATAGGCGGGCTGAAGTGGCGTTGGGCTAGCCATATCTGTCGGAGAACCGACGGCCAATGGGGGAGACGGGTTCTGAAGTGGAGACCGCCTACAGGATTCAGCAGAGTTGGACGTCCCCCTGCCCGCTGGACCGACGATCTTAAAAAGATTGCTGGACATGGATGGATGGGAGCGGCAATGGATAGGGGACGGTGGCGTGTTTTGGGAGAGGCCTACGTTCAGCAGTGAATGACAGACGGCTGATAATGATTCAACTTCATTTTACGTTGTTAATTGTAATTTGATTTTAATTAATCAGAATTTTTTTAAATAACTTTTGTTTCAAGTCAACAAAATACAGCAAATGGATATTTCACCTGGCTACCTGGCATTTTTTTTGGTTGAACAGTTCTTTACATCGAGCCAATTCGATTAGATTTTTTTTTCGGGGAGGTGTAGTAGCATAAGGGTTGGAAACCACTGCATTTACCTATCCGACACTATTATTCCAGTGCAGCAACATTGCAGCTCTAATTCTGCTGCAGCCGTAGCGGGTCCTAAATGTTTAATCTGGAATAACTGCGATTCATTTAGATTTGCGAAACTCGTGTTTGGTGTGAATATAGACATAACCCACCGCAGTGGAAATGTTTGAAATTCGGTCAAAATAACTAGGAATTCAGTTGAAATTTGCAAACCAATGAAATAACATACTAAGTCAGCCTTAATTTTTTTCTTTGCAGTTTTAGTAATCTATTTTGCATATATGTATAAAAAACATATTCAACAAGAAAAAAGTTTTTCCACTCTTATTCATTTTTTTAAATAAATATTATATATATCCGTGATAAAATTCACGTGACAATAAAATGGCGCTAGATTAGGTACCTATCACATATCACGGGAACCAAATACTAAAAAGTTGTATACATTAATTGGGTTCAAATAATCAGCTGTATGTGGAAATATAAATGTAGAACAGGTGGATGAATATGTGTACCTTGGTCATCTGTTGGCTTTTGGAAGAGGAAGTCAACTCAAGGAGATTGATAGGAGAATACAGCTCGGTTGGTCTGCATTCGGAAGGCTGGGCAACATCTTCAAGTCGGATATGCCACAAAATTTAAAAACAAAGGTGCTGGACCAGTATGTGTTACCTGTGATGACCTATGGACGCTAGACATGAACGTTAACTGAAGAAGCAATGCAACAAAATCAAAGTTGCACAACGGGCCATGGAAAGATCCATGTTGATTATCTCGCTTAGAAACCATATATGAAATGTGGAAATTAGAAGACGCACCAGGGTCGGCGATATATGGATACGCATTGTGAGGATGAAGAGGCAGTGGGCTGGTCATGTGTGTCGACGGGTTGATGGAAGATGGAGCCAGATGGTCACTGAATGGAGGCCAAGATTGAGTGATGATATTGTACGTACGGCGGGAAGACAGTGGCGAGAGACCGAGAGAGATGACGTGAGGGTGGAGAGGCTTACGTATAGCATTGGATTAAAACAAGCCGACGAAGAATCTGCTATACTCGTATACATATGTGGAAAGCATCACTTTAAAGACCCAATTGGCATGCCAAAAAAACAGCAAAAAATTTGCACTTTGGTGATAACCAGTCCCTTGGATTGCGCCGAGTAAAAAAAAAACACCCGAGAAGAAATTGACAGAAGGATAATGGCAGCAAACCGATGTTACTACGCTCTCCAAAAACAGTTAAGATCCAAATTACTGCGAAGAACCACAAAAACACTATTGTACAAGACCCTGATCAAACCAGTCCTCACATATGCCTCTGAAACCTGGGTGATGACAAAACACACTGAAAGGTCCATCGCAGCATTTGAAAGAAGGGTTCTTAGGACAATATATGGCCCAGTGAGAGACCACAATGGTTGGCGTCGTCGATATAACCGAGAGCTATATGATATCTATAAAGAGCCCGATGTGATCAGATCCATCAAAGTAGGGCGCTTGAGATGGGCTGGTCACATAACCAGAATGGACGACGACAACCCTACAAAACGCCTCACGCTCGCAGTACCACAGGGACGTAGAAGACCAGGAAGGCCCAAAATGCGATGGATGGACAGTGTCAACACGGATGCATCGGTGTTGCAAGTGAGAAATTGGAGAATAAGGGCATCAAACAGACAAGAATGGAGGAAGTTCCTGGATTCAGCCAAGGCCCACCCAGGGCTGTCGAGCTTAGGATGATGATGAAAAAAAAAAGTTGTATTTATGCTTATTTTTTCGGGCGTTAGGGTGATGTAACCCCTTAATTTAATTTACAATGAAAATATGTGCGAACCCTGCTGTCTTGTGAGAATTTAACTTTTATTTTTTTCGATAAATGAAGGCATAAACGAAGCACAGATAATTTATTTGGCAAGTCTTTATTATGCACTTTTAATATATTTCAAAAAAAAAATATGTACCTAATAAATTTTGATTTTCCAAAAAAATTGCCGGCTCTCGATGTTCATAAATACCTCCCGGCATTTAAAAGGTTAAGTCAATATATAGAGCAATCATAAATTATCTCTCAATTTATGGAGGAATGTAATGATGTTGTTTCAAATTCAGAACTCGTGTCAAATTAAACGACATTAGAATGAGAACGTTTAATTTAAAAAATATTAAAATTTAAAAACGGAACTCGCGCCCCGGAATTAATGCGTTTGAGTTCGCCTGCGGAACATTCTGAAGCGGTGTCCGAGCGTTCCATAATTTAAAACATTCTGAATTTAAAGTGCGCCGTTCCTTTTTCAAACGGGGATATCAGCGCGTTACTAATATTGTGATACATTTATTATGATTAGATAGATTTATCTCTGCACGCACAAACGCGTTTCAAAGTGTTGGAATTTGTTATTTAAATTTTGCTTCGTGGTTTTTGAGTTTATGAGGATAATTTTGCTTAATTACGTTTACGTTTCTCGCCGTTATTGTCAAATCTGTGGAAAATTAGTCATCAGTTTTGTACAGAGGAAGGTTTACTGTTATGTTCAACTCTATTTCATGACCATGCATATTTTATTAATTCTAAAATATTTTGTCAAAACATCAATGGAACTCTACAATTTTATATAATATTTTTGAACATTTAATTTAATTAAAAAATATATGTTTTTAAGATATCGTCACCTGAGAGTAAGATGGTTCCAACTAACAAAATTTCACATTTGGGTTTTTTTCGTGAAAAGGGTTCTTACTAACCTTATCTATACGTACAATAAAAAAAAAACATGTAATAGTATCATAATTTTGATGTAACGAAAAGAATCAAGTTCCATCTGATCATTCAAAACACACGATTCACTGAAGAAGGATTCATTTAAACTTAGAACTTTATTATTCCAACTGTTACCAGACAAAACTTACACGTTTCTCGGTAAAACAATCTTTGGAAATTGGAATAAAAGGGTTTTATTCCAAGATACACACCCGATACCAACAAAACTTTGACTTCATTTTTCTCAGCTTTTTACTTTTGTCAGTTGGAACCTTCTTACTCTCAGGTGACGATATCTTAAAAACATATATGTTTAATGTATGTATTAGATAATTCAATGGTTCTTCGTAACACTTGATGATGTCAACATACTTTGGTGAAACAGCTGTCGCGACAATCTCATAAAAAATATATTGTGATTCGTATAATAACAGTGTTTCAATATTAAAACATTTAAAATAGGGTATATACTATAGTAATTAAGATTAAAAATATATTATTTAAAAAAGATTTCTGATCAACCAGATGTTAAATATTGAAACCTTCAAAGCTAAAGACGTATCTATTAATTTACTACATTTGTGTACAATACATATTTTTAATTTTCATTATAAGTAGAAATTCTCTCAGCGTGAGGTGTCCTCATATAGGAATCATATCAGGTTTTTAATAATAACAACAACAAAAATAATTTTAAAATCTCGATTTTATGAAATAATCTTACAGGTTACAGGAACACCAAACGATACCTACAGAATATCTGACAAAACCGCATACTATCAATAATGTAACTAACCAGTTACAATCAAATTCTCAATAGAAATTTTCTCGACCTTGTTTTTTTATTGAATTCGTATTAATTTTTGACGAAAGAGACAATTTTAAAATATATGTATATTTTATTGAAATTGCAAGTTTTGCCTTACTAAAGCACTAGAGATTCCTGGAGGTTCATTTATGTGTCTGATAATTTATTTTGAAAGTGCGCCATTTTGTAAAATTAATTACCCCAAGGGTGCACTAAAAAATAACAAACAGTACAGTCTTTAGAAATTTCACAAATCTAATATCGCTACCCTTTCACTTAATTCATAAGGGGAGATTATTATTATTATTATTATTATTATTATTATTATTATTATTGATCATTTGCAAAGTTCATGGTTTTAATACCTCCCAACTGGGGTAAGCCGTTCTAGGGAGGCAAAGAGATTATTTCATATCTTCATCGCAGATAACTAAAACTCATGGCCAACCACTTTTACTTCTAACTTTTTTTAAAATGTTTTTAGTTTATTTTTATAATTTCCACACATCAAAACCATAGTTAAAATCCTATCCCTATTTGTTCACGAAATTCTATCTTAAAACCTCTTATAATTATTATAGCACCTTAAGATCTGGTCGCCTAGAATGGATTTTATGGCTTCATCCGGTATTGGTAGCTAGCTGCCATCTTTATTCAGGAATAATATAATAATTTATTAGTATTATTTTTATTTTCAATATTTACAATGAACTTCCATTTAAATAAGATATTTCAATTAACACCATCAATAGTAAAATAGTTCAATGTTAACCTTATGTCTAATTTAAAATAATATAATATTTTTAAGGATTAATTGTATCTCAATAGAGACGAAGATGTAAATTGTTTTTTTTTAAACAGAATATGGTGGTCGAGGCATTTTACAAGACTTATGACCTGTCATTGGTTGGGTTGGTTTAAACAACATTCCCCATTCCGCCCTTCTTACGACCACCACGTCTGACAATTTTTTTGAAAGATGTATATACTCGTATGCTACTATGTTGAGACACACTTCACATATTTTAGGTCAATCTAAACTAGCGCCATCTATTAAGAATATATGTAAGCATTAAGCAGACAATATTTATTAATGCAATGTGAAAGGGTACGCAACTATCATACATTGCTAGATAACGCCTGGAGATCCAATCTTCAATTTTCAATATTCAATTAATCCTTAAAAATGATTAACCCGCAACGGGTAAAATTCAGTATTTGTCTGCAAGTATTTGTATACATTCAAAAAACAAATTAAAATAATCTTTCTTATGATCCAAATAATTGATATGCAATGTTCAGAATGATTTCATATGTAAACCATAATGGTGGTATGAAAGGATTAACCCTTTGAACACGGCTTGGCGGTCAAGTGTCACCCGCTCACGTTATCTGCTCCTGGAGATAACGGTCCGTAATGACCGGTAACGGATCGTTAAGGCACCGTTTAACGGATAATATATTGCACTTAACACCACCGTAGGTGTAAATACTGTAATCGTTTATGATTTAACTAATCTAAGAAATCTATTGTGGTGGTTAAATTAATGAATAATAGTTACCATAAGTTTTATGCTTCATATAGGGATAATAATAATACAACATTTTGAATGTATACAAATACTTGTAGACGAACAACTGGATTTCACCCATTGCGGGCTATCAATTCAAGAATCAATTGTATCTCAATAGCGTCTGCTTAATGCTTAAAAAAATACAATCTTCATAGATGGCGTTAGTGTGTAGATTGCAAAAACTACTATGTAAAGGGTGGTCTTACTGATTAACATATATACAACTTCCAAAAATTTGACAGGCATGGTGGTCATTAGAAAAAAGGTGGAATGAGGAATGTTGTATTACATAAAGCGTGCGCTTAACCCAACCAATGACAGGTCATAAGTCCTGTAAACACCTCGATCAACCATATTCTGTTTCCAATTTGCATCTTCGTCTCTATTGAGATACAATTGATTCTTGATAATAATAATAATAATAATAATATGCTAACTTTAAAGCGCCGTTTTTGTGATGTAATCACCTAAAGGGCGCTTTGAGACGTGTTTTAAATCTAAATGTGAACGCTGCATCTGAATGATATTCGCGATCGATTAGAAAGTACTCGTATATTAGAACAAAATATGCAAGTTTTAAATTGGTTATGAAATATGAAAAATATGGGTTTTTAGCTTAGATCTGAAGTCTGTCGGATCATTTATGCATCTGAGGTAAGAAGAAAGATTGTTCCAAGCTACCGCAAACGCTCGATCCCCGAAATTTGTACTAGGGCAACGCTTTGGTTCAACTAATCTTTGTATTGCCGAGGAGTTCGCCGAGCGAAGTGTGGATTTCCTTGTATTTAGGCTGCCCGTTATACATAGTTCGGATATATAATTTGGAGCCATTCCATGTAGCGCTTTGAAGACTGTCCAGCAGAGTTTATACTGGATTATTTATATATGGGACTTTTTTGGAATGCCTTTGATGATTCTAACTAACTAAAAAACTAACTTACTATCATGCCATATCCCCGGAGAAGTAGGCAGAAATAATGGACCGCCATATTGTTATGTCCTGACATACTTATCTCGCTTCCTCTACATTCATATATCGTGCCATGCACGCACGTCTATTTCTTAGACTCTTTACTTGACCGACATTTAATTTTTACTGATTTGATCGTGCCACGTTTTCTTCGGTCGTCCTCCATTTCTATTTCCATTTACATTCTTAACAATGAATTTTTTCAGCATTATGTCCTTATCCAATCTTTCTATTAGTCCAAACATTATTAATGACACTTTAATTCTCATCATTTTGTTTTTGTAAGATTTATTTTCTTATTCTTCTTCTTCTTCTTCTTCTTCTTCTCCTTATAGACCTTTGGTCTGTTCGTGAAATCAGGCTGGCCTCTCTTGGGAGGTTGACTCCTTTTTTCAATATTTATTTATTTTCAATATTGAAAAAATCGTTCGATTTCTAGATGTTTCATGAGAGTATTGTTAATATTCATTTTATTGTGTCAAGAGAAGGCGAAATATATTAAATGTATTGAAAATAGAATACAACTTATAGAAAACACACGTTTTCACAATATTAATTTTATTTCATTACACATACTCGTATTTAAATGTATCCAAAGCATTAAAGAATTATTTTCTAATACATTTAAGATACAAGTCAGAAATACACAATAATAACGAAAATATGATAAAAATAGCGAGAAACATAAGATGCACGACAAATTAATAAAGTAATTATACAATTATAATAAAGACAGTACTTCCCTCAGGTGAGCTAGACTATCACAAAATACATCGAACCCCGAGGTGATACGATTTAGCAAAGATATTGTTCTACCGGCATAACCATTGGCAGGTTAGTCCTGCATCGTGGGAGATAAAACAACCTATGACCGTATATATTTAGGAGTACATAACTTAAAATACAATAAAAAATATATTCACTTTTAACGAACTTCAAAGACACGTTACGTTTGTTAATAAATATAATATATTTATTATTATTTAAACATAAACATCATGGTGTTCTTCTACCGACCCTTATGTATAGAAGCGAAGCATGGAACTGGGAAAAAATGATAAAAGTCGAATAAATGCAGTAGAAATGCGATCTCTTAGACGAACGTGTGGATACTCTATATATGATAGAGTGTCGAATGAAAATATAAGAAGTGAGTGCGGTGCAAATGATGGTGTTATGAACAAAATAATGAAAGGATCATTAAAATTGTTGGGACATTTGGAAAGAATGAATGAAGAAAGCATGGTTAAAAAATATATATATTAACGATGTAAATGGAACCAGAAATAGAGGAAGACCGAGGAAAACGTGGTACGATCAAATAAATCAAATATTGAATGTCGCCATGTGAGGAGTCAGAGAAATCGACGCGCGTGCATGACACGATGTATGAATGTTGAGGAAGCGAGAGAAATATGTCAGGGAAGAAAAGTGTGTCAGTCCATTCTTTCTGCCTACCCCTTCGGAGAGACGGCGTGATGGTTAGTTAGTTAGTTAGTTTAAACATTTTTGCACTGAAAATGTACATTTTCACTTGTTATAATAACACAAATACCCAGTTTTTGAATTTTAGGAAAGTTGTTTTTATGTGATTCATCGTTTAAGAATGTTTATATGTAAGTGAAAACTATAATTCTTAGATTCTTTGGAAATCGCAAGTTCTATTAGCTTACACACATATCAAAAATGAAAGCCAATACTATTTGGACTACTGCCAAATCATCAGTCATTTACTTGAATATACATAAATATAGGATGTATCATACTTGTTCTGATGTTTTTTTTTTACACAAAATTTAAAAAAATAAAGCTTATATTGTTGATAATAATGTTGATAATATTGTGATTAATAATGGTGTTATAACATTTTTGTAAATAATATGTTTTTATTATTATTTCAAGGTACTACCACTATAACTGATACAAATACGAGTATATCCATATTTTATTGTGAATTTCGATTAGAAAAAACACTTATTTCAATATAATTTTTGTTATGACATCAACATAATTTTTTTTACAAACTTGAACTGAGACGGGTAGCTTCCTGATGGATCAAATCACATAGCACATGCAATATAATTCGTAATGAATATTTGTCCCTTGATAGTGATGATCTGGGGAAAAATATCTAGAATGGTATCTCTGCGTGACACCCATGCCAACGGAAAGGCAACGTTCACTCCGATCAGTAGAAACAAGTGCAAACAACATAGCGATTCCAGTCAGAGCCAATAAAGCATGTTTCTATGATCGTGCTTTCAGCGTTGCGGGTCCGTTGGCGTGGAATAGCCTCCATGTTAGTATTAAGTATGAGGATAGTGACGTTAAATTTAAGAAACATCTGAAGACTGCACTGTTCGGTCAGTCATTTCCTAGTGCGCCCTTGGAGTAATTGATTTTACAAAACGGCGCACTTAAAATACAAATCATCATAATAATAATAATAAATTGCCTTCCAAGGAAGATTTTCTGTCGGAGTTACCTCCCCTTACCTGGGTGTATCCAGTTTTATGGCGCTGGAAGCTCGCCATTCGTCCTCTCTCTATCTACTATGGCACTAAGTATGTGTCACATTGACCGGGGTTCGCGGGGTCTTTAAAGAGATCTCTCGTGGACGCTAGAGAGTTGGACTTGATAGTAGTGTAGCTGTTGTAAATGCAACATGGCGCCTTACGACATTTTGAAGGGGCATATATTCCAGCAAAAAATAGCCTATCGTAGCCCTACTACCCTTCTGAACCCCACGTAACGTGATGTTATATTATAAGATATAAACACGTGGAAAAATGTTATTAATATATTTAGTTTCTCTGGATAAATACAAACCGCAAAGAGATGTGTGGGACGATTCCAACTTCGGTGGAGTGATGACTAGTACCGACACGTCAGCGTAACCTGGATACAGTTTGCACAATACAGGATGGCATGGAAGCGGATGGAAAAGGTTTTTGTCAAGGAGTGGATGGGAATTGGCTTAAAAAGAATAAGAAATAAGTATTTGTGAATAACGTTTATTAGCCATTTCAACTTATATTCTAACTAACTAAATAAAATAACTCATCATCACGTCGTCTCTCCAAAATGGTAGGCAGAAAGAATGGACTGCCACACTTTGACCGATGTGGCACTCCGATCCTTCTCTTTTCGCCCCCGCGAGAGACGCGGTGTGATGGGTTGCGAATCTCATTGCCACCAATGGATACTGCCACAATTCAATCGTCCAACGTCCATAAAATAAATCTTAAACAAATTATATAAAACACAATGATATAAAATAAAATAAAAATAATTAAACACATAATGTTCTTTGCACTTTTTTTCAGCTGGACGATCCGGACATTTGTGTCAACTTATATTCTATAAACAAATATATAACATGAAAACATCAAAAATATGTGCATACTTAAAGCTATATCATTTTTAATTGTTACACTCTTCCCGAGTCTGTGTTTTGAAAACATTTTTAGCATTTGGTAAAACAACCATGCAAAACCCCAACTGAACAAAAAAGTACAAGTATGTTATTAGTTTATGTTTTAAGAATCAGTAAATAAATATTCCTCTGTCCTTTTCGCCAATGTTTTGCATCTTATTTGTAATGTGTTGTTAGGTAATTATTTTTTGACCAGTTTGATTTATAGAAGTAGTTTATTGATTTAAGTTAATTTTTTTAAAGGATATGTGGGGGTTTGTGGTGAGAGTTGAAAGACGGCGGAGGTTTCAGCGTTTATTGCGGATCACAAGTAATTACATGTAAACTGTATGATATACTCGTGATGGAGCGTGGCTGGATGTCGATAGCAGCGGGGCGGAGTCCGGGTGGTGAGTCGTAGAGGATGAGGGCTCGCTGGGCGGTAGGTCGTCGAAGGTTTCGTGACGTAGCCGTGTAGATAGATGTGTACTCGGGAGGAAGGTCGGATGTTTCTCGTAAGTAGACTTGGTAGTGGAGACTCGTGTCTCTTCGAGATCGCGATACTGGCTGACGTTTAGATTTGACTGACGTATTGGGTGTTCGGAAGTACCGCTTTTATATGCTTCGCTTTCGTCATCTACGATGCCCTGACCCAATGACCAAACCTGAATGAATTTAGGCCTCCGAGTCATCAAATTTGATAATTAGGTCTTGGGTCAGCGTTTTTGTGTTTATTCGTGTCATGGAATATGCTGGTTCACCGTCGAAGTCCACTTATGTGGGTCGCCTACAGATAAAACAAGTAAAAATCTAATCACGTAAAAGCTGCTTATTGTGTGGTTCTTATTATTTATTTATTTATATTATTATATTTATTTATCTTAATTATCAAGTTTTCGAAAATAAATTTTGATACTAAACTGCAGATTTGAATGAAATATAAATGTAGATATAAATGGTTTATGTCAAGTATTGCTCACCCTGTGGATGTAATCGTTCAAATGAAAAGAGTACACTCCAATAGGTCTTAGAGTTTTTGCTAATCAGAATTCTCTTAGAACCTTGATGTTTCCGAATCCAAAATCAGAATTCGATTTAGAGCATTGAAATTTCTTTCAGCGTGATATCTCTGGTTTAATCACACATCAGAGAGGGTATTCAATCTTATATGGGGAAAATTGGGAAATAAGGGGGTTTCCCGTTAGATTTTTCCCAGATTTCCCCGGAGGCTGTTAACCTTTGTATGCACGGATGATAGAAAGTATTATACACATATGTGTATACCCGTTATACATATTATAAACCATTATTCTATCTCAGTACATTAGCAAATACATTTTTTTAAATTATATATAGTATCAGTTAAAATAATTTATTTAGTTATCCAATTTTTCCTTATCCTGGATTAACCCTACCCTTATTCCTGGCTATTGTTTTTATCAATAAAATCACAGTTTGTGATTCATCATTTATTTTATTTTTTAATTAATTGTTGTAACATTAATAGCGCCTATATCTTCCGGAAGAAGATACGCTAGTTGCAACCAGTGATTCACGGAAGTAAAGATTTTCTACCACTTATAAACTTGGTTCACTCTACAATCGTAATCAGTAATAAGTTTTAACGTTTAATGTATTTTTTCACACATGTTAAATAACTCACAATTAACAATACTAAATTGTTATACTTTTGTTTTCTACACTATTGTCATACAATGATAATGAAAACAAAATTTAAAATGGACCAGAAACGTTGAATGCGAGGAATGCGCATCATGTGCATTTCGAATTACTTTCGGAGAGAATCGAAGTATTCTTCTCTCGCTCTCTTGTATTCAAAATATTCTCGCTCTCGATAACATCTGGGTTTATGCCAATATTCGTTTATGTTTATAGATGTTGCCATGAGAATTGGAGGAATACTGGATATCAATATTACGATGGAGTCGAATGATTATTCTTGTTAATTTATTTTCAAAACACTTCTCAATTACTAGGGTGGTGGAGGGGAGAGAAAGCTTGCCTTCTTGATCTAGGAAACTTGAATGCAAGCTCTGTTTGAAGATTGCATAATAAAATTTAATACAATGGGTTCATTGCTTAATTTTTATCGATGTATTAACCCACACCAATTCCCAAAATTACCGTATTCTGCTCCTTCAACTCGTATATATATAAACAAAAACGCACCGGATTTTTGCTACATTTCACAATGCCTTAAAAAAGGTGAAACATAGCATTCCTATGAAACGTAATAAAAATTCTACAAAATAGAATTTTTAAATCGTATAATTTATTTAAAACGATTGTTTTCCTATGTCTTTAAAAAAACGTTTTAATGATCCATAAAAATATTAAAACTTTTGCAAATATTATATAAGAAAAACATACTTTAAATTGCAATGTTTTTATAGATCTTATATAAGCTTATATACGGAATTAATAAATCACATTCGTATGTTCGGCATATGAACATCTTATATAAGACGTCTTCTTAAATGTTCACCAAAAATATTTAAAAATTATTTACATCAAGCACACAACGGTTAAGGGTGTTTATCAGTAGAGCCTGGATCGCTAACAGCCTCAACTTTCCCGCTTTTTATTGTTTTTGACTCCTGATTTTTGGATAATTTCATTACGAGAGCATTGGAGTCGGGAGTTACCAAACTTGAATATCAGAAAAACTTTTTTCCCACGAGGTACTTCCGAATTTCAGGTGATTTTTTTCCTGTTTACGTTTACGGTGGTTAAACAAAATGGATACTCTTATTTACATACTATATGTTATTTGTATTACTAGTATTTAAATGGTTAGTATGAATTTAACAATTTAAGTGCTATACAAGATTTTAAATGTATAGCGGACAATGTGAGAAACACCACTATTAGAGCCAGAACAGGAGTGTCGGACATCATTGGAAGAGTGGCAGCGCTAAAATGGCGCTGGGCAGGTCATGTCGCCCGCTTTGACGATAGATGGACAAAACGCTTCCATTGCTGGGGCTCTAGAACTGCGACCTGAAACCCAGGGAGTCCCCAACTTCCATGGGACGACATTAAAGAGACTGCCGGTACGACATGGATGCGTGTTACACAGGCTCGACAGACATGGAAGTAGATGGAAGAAGGCTACGTCCAGGAGTGGATGGATACAGGCTGATTATGATGATGATTAGATTTTATAATATAATATAATAATTTAATGTATGGAAACGAAGCATGAAACTGGCAGAACCAATGCGGGGAAGTTGAAATCTTCTAGATACATATGTAATAAAACGATGAATGAGATAATTTCAAATGTTATTATCAGGAAGCAAATTATGCAAGTATCACTACAATGGTTTAGGTAAAAGAAACCCATAGATGAAGAAAGAATAGTTAAAAAATAGGATATTTTCAATATATAATATAAATAAAGTATTGACTCTTGAAGTGGTACAAGAATACACATATTTTGTCCAAATCATTCAATTAGGTAGAAACAATTTCGAGAAAGAAGCCGACCGAAGAATTCAGTTGGGGTGGCTGGGCCTTTGGAAAATTACGTCATGTTCTCACCTCTAAAATACCACAATGCCTCAAGACTAAAGTCTTCAATTACTGCGTCTTGCCAGTCATGACGTACGGAGTCGAGACATGGACACTGACAAAAGGCCTAGTCTACAGATTCAAGATCGCCCAACGTGCCATGGAAAGAGCCATACTTGGAATAACCTTGAGGGACAGATTTAGAAACGAATTTATTCGACAACAAACCAAGGTGACTGAGGTGGCTCTAAGGATGGGCGGACTGAAGTGGTAATGGGCTGGCCATATCGGTCAGAGAACCGACGCCCGATGGGGGAGACGGGTTCTAGAGTGGAGACCGCGTACAGGATTCCGCAGAGTTGGATGTCCTCCTACCCGCTGGACCGACGATCTGAAGAATATTGCTGGACATGGATGGATAGGAGCGGCAATGGATAGGGCGCGGTGGCGTGCTTTGGGAGAGGCCTGCATTCAGCAGTGGATGACAGACGGCTGATGATGAATGATGAGAGTACGGAGTCTAGAAAGACCGAGGAAAACAGTACATGACAAAATTAATCAAATTTTATATGCCATGTTAAAAGTCGGAGTAATCGACATGCGTGTATGCTAGAGAGGTGTGTCAGCCTACCCTTCCGGAAACGGTATGACAGTTTGTTGCTGTTGTTGTATAATTTAAAACTGATTTGATTTATTATATCTTAATGTCGAAGTCGCCGTCTTGTGTCGTACATCCGCCTCTTTGAGGGGGTGTCAGACTCCTTGCCGGGGGAGAGGGGGCACCTTGCGGGGTCCCCGTTCTTTCCTCTTCGATCAATTTTCTTTCTAAATTGTTCACATTAAAATGTTAGGTTCTCTGTGTTCCTGTCCTTATTTTCCATGACTCTTTTTTCTATTTACTTAAAAAAAATATTTTTTTATTTCATCATTTCAAGTTTTCTCTCCCATCCCACATTCTGTCACAATTTTATAATACATAGGCCATAAAATCATGTACCATATTTTGCTTTGTTTTGTTTGATGTAGATTGGGACATAGAAATGAATTGAAATGAAACTGGATCTAATGTGGCCTAGATACCCCTTTAGACTTTTTTTTCTGGAATAATGTAAGTCCCGCGTAGATGGGGGGCGGGCCTAGGGATTGTTTGAGCGAAGCTTACGAAGGAGCGCCGCTGCGTCCTATAACAGCTTCGGGTAACCTTCTTTGTCTTTAAATAATATAATAAAATAAAACGATGTTTTTTAACTACTTTTGTCTTTATTTCGACAGCGAGCCTGACGAAACCGGTCGCTGTCGAAATAAAGACAAAAGTGGAAGTAGTTTAAAAACATCGTTTTATTTAATTATTATTTAAAATAACAAAGATTTCAGTTAAATCATTTGATTGTTACTAAATCTTTATTTAACTCAGAGGTTCCCAAACTGGTTTGTCCCGTAGACCCCTTGCCGTTTTTTTCTATTTTGTGTAGACCCCCTGCTTTCCTTAAATTGATTTTTCGAATGAGCTAAAAAAATTTATAATGGCCGGAAGTCGCTGTTGAGCAAAAAAAAAAGTCGCCAACGATTTCGATCTTCCGATTTTTTCCAAAAGAGTTTAAAAAAAAAGGTTTTGCGTTTCAAAATTCAGCTTCAATTTAGTTGAAGCATCTCGTGGACCCCCCACTTACATTTCATGGATACCCAATTTTTTTTTGCAACTATCGTAGACCCCTTGCAAGTTGCCGTGGACCCCTGGGGGTCTATATAGACCACTTTGGGAATCACTGATTTAACTGGATATCCTAATGTACCCTTTTCATATGGAAAAACGCATCTTGATTCTGCAAACATTTGAACATTTATTTATCTAGTATATAAACAGTTAACATGCGACGAAAACACAATTGAGCTGTGTGGAATGGTTTTCGAAACCAGAGTAAAAAATAAGTTCCCGAGAATACATTCACTACGGGAAACATTGGAGTGAAGCCATTACTCAATACGTTTTTGCCTTTCGGAGACTAATGGCCTGCATGCTGCAGTAATTCAATCCAATCTTCTCTACAAAACGTTAGTATTAGATTGTTTAATAATTAAATCAAACTTTCATAACTTTTTTAGTGTCAAATATACGTGCATTAGTTTTCAGGTTGCGCCTAGTTTATACCACTGGATTAGCACGGGTGCTAAACAAGTTGCAAAGAACAAGGTCTAACTAACTCACTAACTAACCATCACGCCGTCTCCTCGAAGGGCTAGGCAGAAAGAATGGACTGCCACACTTTTCTTTCCTGACATATTTCTCTCGATTCCTCAATATTTATACATCGTGTCATGCACGCGCGTCGATTTCTCTGACTCCTCAAATGGCCGACATTCAATATTTGATTTATTTGATCGTGCCACGTTTTCCTCGCTCTTCCTCTATTTCTGGTTCCATTTACATCGTTAACATATAATTATTACCATTCTTTCTTCATTCATTCTTCATTCATTATTTCTTCATTCATAAGAACAAAGTAATTATCTTATACTCGTACTACTTTTTTATGAATAAAAACACAATTTTAACCCCTTTTTAGTATATTTATCAAGACATCGTATATAAAAAGACAATTGTTTATGATTGGATGTTTACGGGAATTTTTTAAAACTTTTGTATGTACAATACTTTCAAGGTACATTTTCTGTTGCTTCACATTTTGACATGGATTTAAATTTTGTTACAATTGTGAGAAGTTTATAAATATTTATAAATATATTATAAATAATGAACATGTCCATGTGTGCTGTTGATATAATTTTCTTGATAAAAGTTCAGTTGAATCAATGTAAATAAAAATCTTTTACAGTACATAGTATTTATATACTGTTTTTTAATTTTGAAAAAAACTGTTATAGTAGGTTTCACAGTTTTACAAACAACTGTTGTTTGTAACTAACATCTGATGATGCCACCATGGTTAAACGAAACAGCTGTCGTGACAATTTCATATAAAATAATTTAATAAACGTAACGATGGCTGCGTTGGTTCGTAGTACATATGGAGCGTATGAATGGAGAAAAAATTGTTAAGAAAGTATACGTTAATGATGTACATGTACAAGAAAGTATACAGAGTCTAGGCAGACCGAGGAAAACATGGCATGACCAAATAAATCAAATTTTAAAGGTGTTGTTGTTGTCGTTATACTAGAATATAAATAAACTGTTATAGTATCGTCCATGTCATGTACATGTGCACCATCTAAAAAGAACATTTTGTGTTAAATTATTTTTATTTTGTTATTTTATTTTATATCATTGTATTTTATATAATTTGTTTTAGATTTATTTTGTGGGTGTTGGACTATCGAAGTGTGCGCGGGAGATGCCTATTGGTGGCAATGAGATTCGCAACCAATCACACCGCGTCTCCCGCGGGGCGAAAAGAGAAGGATGGAGTGCCGCATCAGTAAAAGTGTGACAGTCCATTCTTTCTGCCTACCCTTTCGGGCAGACGGCGTGATGGTTAGTTAGTTAGTTAGTTAGTATTATAATAGTGTTTCAAAATTAACACAGATAATAATGTTGAAGTTTCATAGTGTTTCGGCCAAAACAATGGACTGATTATCTATAATAAAATTAGTTGTTTTTCATTTTTTATATTGTTTCAAATAGGTTTGATTGCTTTCTGGCACCTTTAAGTCTATCGTAGACGTCTTGCTCACACCGTTATTTTATTCAATTTACATTTATTTTATAAATAATTTCCATTCATTCGATTTAAGTATTTATTTGTGTTTTATGTATCTGGTCCTATTGTATTTATCCACTTTCTTGCTCATCTTGTATGTTTCAGATACATGTTTTAAAATAACTAAAACTGCTCCAAAACCAAATAAAAGTAATAATGATAATAATAATTAGGATGAGGGAAGAATGGTTAAAAATATACATACAAGAAGTGAAGTCCAAGGAAGACATGGTATGACAAAATTAATCAATTACTGAAAGGGAGCAATGTTGAAAGTAGGAACAATAAACGAGCGTGCATGTCGCGATGTGTGAATTGTGGGGATCCATTCCCTCGTTTCTTGAGCAATGATTCAAAACTTCACAATAAATAGTTAATACGATTGAAAACGTCAGTTTTCTAGAAGATTTATTATATTTTATTTGAGCGACATGTTTCGTCCTTCTAAGGCATTATAAAATGACATTTAATAATGCCTTAGAAAGGCGAAAGGTCGTTCCCATAAAATATAATAAAACTTCTAGAAAACTGACGTTTTCATTCGTATTAATCAGATAATTGTTTACTTATACTTGTATACGAATACTGGATTTCACCCACCGTGGGTTATCAATTCATGATTTAATTGTATCTCAATAGAGACGAAGATGCAAATTGGAAACTAAATATGGTTGATCAAGGTGTTTACAGGACTTATGACCTGTCATTGGTTGGGTTAAGCGCACGCTTTATGTAATTACAACATTCTCCATTCCACCTCTCTTTATGACCATGTATGACAAATTTTTGGAAGTTGTATATATGTTAAAGTCCTATACCAGTTTTCACGTGTCAATTTCAATGTGCCATCTATGAAGATTTTGAGATAATTGTTGTTTATATTATTTTTTTTGGGATATTTGAAAGACTGAAGACTGTGCGAAAAGTTATTTCGTCATAAATTATTTTTATTGAAAGCTCTACTCGCAAGTCCTGTGTGTGATGTTGGCGTGAGACTTTTAATAAAATGCAATGCTCTCCTGCCGCTTGGCAATATTACTTTATACTCTGAGCTGTATATTATCTCATAAGTTCTTCCCCGGGCTCCTTGCTTGTGACGTCTTCCCATTATTGCAATATAATCTTAAATACCTCCCCGTCACACGTATTCATTATTTACAAAGTGAACAGACGCTTACTATCCTCTTTTCAACTCCTTTATTTTCTTTGGTTCAGGCCTTTTAGCCTGTTACTTCCTGTGTCAAGATTATTTTTGAGAAGTAAACTGTGAGCTGTCCTTCCAGCTCGTCCTTGAGGTCTGCTTACTTGAGGTTAATCGTCCCTTATGGCCTGTCGTACGGGTATACTGCGACGAAGTGCAAGGGCAAAGAGGCCTGCTGGCGCTGCGGAGAGGGCCACAAAGTGGCTTGCGAGTCCCAAGTGACCGCTCTCCGTTGCCACGTCTGTGATCGCAAAAGAAAATGTTGAAGACGAGCCATTCCACCTGTCATCGAGTCCTCAGCGAAGAATGCCCCGCACAACAGAGGCAGATCAAAATAAAATAATATTTTAAGTCATGCCTTTGCCACACTCAATCCCCATAAGATAAAAGGAACCCCCTCCCCTCTAGACATATATCTCTCGCTTCAACATTCATATATCGTGTCATACACGCGCATCGATTTCTCTGACTCTTCACGTGGCCGACATTCAATATTTGATTTATTTTATGGTGCCACGTTTTCCTCGGTCATCCTCTATTTCTAGTCCCATTTACATATACTCTTTTTGCCATTGTTTCTTCATTCATTCTTTCCATGTGTCCAAACCATCTTAATGGCCATGGATTATCGTATCGGATAGTATTATGATATAAAGCTGATATAAGAAAGGAATGTAGCGCGAAATAAGGTTTTATGAACAAAATTATGAAAGGATCGCTGCGTTGGTTTGGACATATGGAGCGCATGGGTGAAGAAAGAATGGTTAAAAAAATATACGTTAACGATGTAAATGGAGTACGGAGTCGGGGTTGATTGAGGAAAATATGGCATGACCAAATTAATCAAATTTTAAAGGTTGGTCATGTTAGAAGCCGGAAGAATCGACGTGCGTGTATGACTCGCTGCATGAATGTGGAGGAAACTAGACAGGTATGTCAGGATAGAGTAGTGTGGCAGTCTTTTCTTTCTGCCTACCCCTGCGGGAAATCGGCGTGATGGTTTGTTGTTGTTGTTTTATGATATAATGTTTCAGGTGTAATTTTTTCCATAACAATGGATTACCTAACTAACTAACTAACAAACCATCACGCCGTTTCCCCGAAAGGGTAGACAGAAAGAATGGACTACAACACTTTAGTCGATGCTCTCCATCCTTCTCTTTTCGCCACGCCACGCAGACGCGGTGTGATGGATTGCGAACCTCATTGCCACCAATAGGCATCTCCCGCTCACACTTCGATCATTCAACGTCTACATAATAAATCTAAAACAAATTATATAAAATACGATGATATAAAATACCTAATTACCTGATACATTTATATTTAAAAATAACATATATACTTATCTACTCTGTTAAACAAATTTATTCTATGGATGTAGAAATCTAAATATTAATACCAAAAAAGTAGGTACTTTTGAATAAGTTTTAACACTGTGAAAGTAACGTAATTTGCATTTTTATCGATATAATATTTGAAAAGCACGAAATACAGGATTTCACATGTAGTACTTTTTTCTCACGTATCCTTTATATTAGAATTTATACACACGCGGAATATGGGAATATTTTTCAGTTTTTTTTTTAAATCTGTTTCAGCAACTTTTTCAAGCTCGGCAATGTGTATGCGGAAGGTGGAATTTTTGCTGAAATTTAACGTATGTAAATTGGTAACATTAAGCAAGGCCTGTAATTTAAAATTATGAAATATATTTACACAGCCTCGAATTTGTCATGAAAATGATTTGAATCTGCGGGAATATCAAAAACGAACAAAATTTTGTCACGTCTATTTATTTGAACTACGAGTACCTACCTATACATAAAAGCTAAAACATTATGTTTGCCATAACTTTATATTGTATATGTTCAATTATTATTTTTTATATACTTTGTATACAACACTCACATTTATTAAAAAAATAAAAAATAAATATCAAACATAATTCAGATTAACCAGCCCTTTATCAGTAATATTTTATGAATATTTAAAATATATAAAATTGGAACTGTGAAATTAAATAACTTTTTTTTTTGTACTACAATTGTATTTTATTTTAACCGTCGCGTCGCGTCGCGTTGCCATGTGGTCAATTGAGTTTCCGCTGCAAATTTAAAGTTGATTTTATTGAAACCTATGGACCCTAATATTATAAAAAAATTGTAATCCTCCATTGAAGTGTTCTCAATATTTCGTAATAAAAAAAAAGCAAAAAATTACTTCCTTCATCCCAAAAAAAAATTTTTTTTAAGACTGCCCTCACCTTCATTCGTGTTAAGGTAGAATTTGTTTTGCTTATATTTACAACTTTATCAAAAGTGACAAATACTTACTCGCTGTTTTGAATGTATTATAAATTATATGTTTGGCCTTACGTTGGCCTTCTCATAGGTACGTAATAATACCGACTGTGGACGGAAACGCAGCACGCAACTTAATAATATCAGAACTGTGAAAATATTAACACTTTACCAAAAGGGACAAATATTAATACGTACTCATTGTCTTGAACGGACTATATATTTTGCCTGGGTGCCTTTATCATACGTAAAATTATAGCGCCACGGACGCGGCGCGGCGTGGCGGGGCGAGACAAGTTCATACTTGGTGTCAGTTGCTCATATGCTGTGACGCATTCCATATCAGAAATCGCATGGTTCCAGAAAAAAATTAATAATGATATGTTTTTCAAATAATACATGTATGTTATAGATATCGATCTATTCCTAATGAAATTCCCTACAAGATGACATAAATTAAATTTTGATTCATCGAGTCATATGCTTGATATTTACATAAAGTTAGTGGTAAACTGAATTCACCACATGGGAGCGAGCGTTTTGTTTTGAACACGGTACGTTAAGGGCTAAGCGACAGCTGTTTCGTCAACCTATGTTGACATCATCAGGTGTTACAACAATATATCATATGTCAAATTTTCGTGATTTTTTTAACCTTTATGTGTGTTTGTTCCTATGTCAATTTGAATAATTTATTTGATATAATTTTGAAGTTCTAGCTGGAGTTAAGTTAGGTCCCTAAATAGTTTAATTAAAGATGGGAAATACTCGTATAGTAATTAAATAAAAATAAAAATAATAATTAAACAGTAATTAGAAGGAACAATTACACATAGTATAGAGTTAAAAACGATGAAACATAATAAAAATAAAAACGATAAGCAATAACAGGAATTAGATTACATTAATAAGAAAGGTGACAAAATTTGAAGGTGTCTCGGCCAAAACAATGGACTATATAAAATTGCTTACAAATATGGTCAGTTTAGACAGATATTATAATGATTTATTTTGGAACGATTATGCTTTTGTAATAAAAAATGTAATGAATAAATTTTAAATTTAAAGTAATGATTTTAAGTTCTTATTGGCTTAAACATAAGTTTACTGTGATTTTATTATCACGATTCTCGTATTTAAAGGGATGGCTTAAAAATAATAAGAAACAAGGTTTATTATATTAATAAGGTCTGGATTGCTGGACATGTATGGATGGGAGCGGCAATGGATAGGGGGCGGTGGCATGCTTGGAAGAGGCCTACATTTAGCAGTGGATGACAGACGGCTGATCATGATGTTGATGAATTAGGTTCACGCGACCTGTTGTAACATAAAAAAAGGTGAAATCATTTTAACGACATTCTAATAATTTTGTTTAAGACGCTGAAACTGCATAAATTTCTTATAAATTATTTGTCTTTGATACTCTTATTTTGTACAAATTTACCTGAGTTCTAATATCTATTGCATTTATTCTACTTTCATCGTTTTTACAAGTTCCATGTTTCACTTCCTTACATAAGGGTCGATACAAGAACACCATTTTAATTATTTACTGAAACTATTTTAAAACAAGTTTCCCTTGCCATGTTTATCGCCTGGATTACCTTATTAAGGGCAACATCCATCAGAAGAAACCGTTTACATAGCATTAACACTGTGTAGCTTAGGCAAGGAAATTAGATAGAAGGACTTAGGCAAGGAAATTAGATGGAAGGAACTTTGTTCACGTAGCTGAATCCGCCTTAGATTTACCCAAGGCCGCCGGGGCACTGAATTCTTGAACTCTCCTTAAATAATGACCTGCCGTTTAAGTCTTGCTCTGCCGCGAACCTCTGCTGCGCGAAGATAGCGAGAGACAAAGTGGAATGATTTGTGTGTTGAGGAGACACAAAGAGCAGAATTAACCGGTGCACTTGTCGTTGAGATCAGTTCTTGTACGTTTTACTTGTCGTGTTGGGTGAGGTTAGGGCTAGAAACAGACTCCTTGCCGGTTAAGAGTACTCTCAGAAGTTTATGATGTACATACTATCCGTGCGATCTAACTTCGTGAGATATTTTAGGTTTGTTATATTTTTTAGCCTACAATTTTCCTGATAATAAACCGTTTTTATCAATTTTTATGTATATTGGCGGGTGTGATGGGTTGCGAACCTCATCGCCACCAATAGGCATCTCCCGCGCACACTTCGATCGTTCAACGTCTATAAAATAAATCTAAAACAAATTATATAAAATACAATGATACAAAATAACGTAATAAAAAATAAAAAAAATAACAAATAATATTGTTCTGTTATGTTATTTATTGTTTCGGCATTCACTTTGTGGTAGGACATGATTAAATTGTAAATAAAACACTTGTTTTACACCACTTGAGTGGTGAAAAACAAGTGTTTTATTTACAATTGTTCTGTTAGATGGTGTACATGTCGTCAGCTGAACGATCTGTGTTTATTTAATTTTTATTCCACGTTATCCAATGTTTTTTTTTTAATTACTGTAATAAAGCACTTAAAACAATCCAACACCAGCAAAAACTTCAAAATATTATTGAAGAATTTATTCAAATTGTCACTGGAACAAACGCAAAATTTGTTTTTACACCTGTAAAATTGTTTTTATAAACAAAAAAATATATATAATTTTAACATCAAAATAGGGAAAACGTATTTTGTGTCACAAATAACTATCATAAAGTGCGGCAACAATCAAATTTACCAAAACAAGGCAATTATACACGAAATATCTCCAAATTTACGGGAGCATCACATGAATCAAACCAAATTTTCAAAGAAAAAAACTGTGTTGTTTTTATCAAATTAAATAATATTATGGTTGTTAAAACACGAATCGTATTATTTAAATTATATTCTATAAATAAATATAAATAATTTAGATTTTTTTTGATTCCGAACATTTTAGGCAAAAAAACGTCGTTTTACATCGAAAACAAATTTTTCAATCATTTAAATCTTAAACCAGTTTTAATTGTTTTATTTCATGCATTTGTATTCTCTATGTAAAATAATAGGGAAATGGCAAAAGGGAAAGCAGCTTGTTTAATTTTATATATTTTAATAAATAAAGTTTAAATGAATAGTTGAAGTTAAATTGGTACAAAGTACAAAAAAACTGAGTATAGAGTTTTATTCTATATGACATATAGAACGAAACTGCATACTTAGTTTTTTGTACTTAGTGCCAATAAACATTCAAATATGTTAATTGTCATGCGGAAAGCCGAACGGGCAGAGACCGCGATGGAAGGGTTGATGCGGGAAACTTTAAAATTAACTGGGAGCTTCGAAAGTAGTTCATGAAAACAAGAGCTTTTCCTATTAAAGCGAAAACGGCCGTTGACAAGGGATTTTAGATTCAACCCTTATATATATAATAATGAAACTGGAAGAAGAGATCCCTTAAACTGATGCGCTGTGAAACAGTTCTCTCAGGTTAGCGACACTATCAAAAAAATACTACGACCTTCCAAGTTTCAAGGTTTAGCAAAGAGGCTGCTCTACCTACAGGCTTAACTATTGATAGGTTGGTTCTGCATTGTGTCTGATAAAATAAACTGTGGCTCCATTGTCGAAGACAATTATCAAAAGAACAGACTCAGTCCAAATCACTCAGGATTACTGAGCTGGGTATAAAACTGCCAACCAGTCGAAAGAAGTGAACACCCAAGTGAATGACTCTTCTTCTTCGGAGTGACTAGTAGCCAAGCATCCCTAATCAAAAATCAATCGGAAAGAACAGATAAACCTTGCTAAGATATTATCAAATGTTTATTTTAAACAATAAATAACAAAATCGAAACGAAACAAAACAACACAGTTACCAAAAAAATCGTTATTTTTACAAGCTTACCAAATATGTAATGATCAAAGAAATTCGTAATTTAATTGTCATTTGCTCAACCCTAATTATTAACAATATCTTAATGCTCAGCGGCATTATTTTGTAGAAAAATTTGTATTGAATATATACTCGTATATTACGTCTGATTTATCTAAGTAATCAAACCCTCTCCATATTTTAATGATTTCATAATTGTTAATTTGCTTATTGGTAATAAAAAGTACTTTACAGGCTTCACGTGAATTACTGAGAATCGTATTATTAACTTATTGACTCTTAGTAAGTCTACAATTATACTTTTCAAGGAAAATAAATAGTATAAAAATTTTCAATGAAATATTCACGATCATTTTTTTAAAGTAATTCGAACACCCACAAGCGGTGAAAAGCCATAAAAAAAAAGAAGAAGAAGAAGAAGAACATAGCAACTGCTTAAATGCTTTCTTATATAAAATAAAATAATGATATAAATATATTCGATAACAAATAATTTTTGGATTATTAAGATTCAGTCATTTTGTTACCCTCCTTAAAAGTCTTTTTGGTTATTTAAAATATTTAAAATTCTAAAAATTGACTGTATTTTTTTCGCTTATCGTATTTTTTTTCATTTAAAACGGAACAAAATCAAATCAGTTTATTAACTCAAAAGACATAACAAACAGAAACATGTTTAAGGTATCTATTGAGTACAGGTAAAATATTATAAAAATACAATATAATACCAGGAACGCATTAGAGGTGGTTCGACATTAGGAAGACAAAATACTTTCTAAAGTCAAGAGTATTTGTCCCCTGAATGTACCTTCACTAATATGAATAAATTTTTTGAATGGAATATATTAAAATAATAGTTTGAAAAATGTGTGGATATAATGTGTAAAATGTGTATGATAGAGTGTCAAATGAAAATATAAGAAGTGAATGCGGTGCGAATGGTGGTGTCATGAACAAAATTATGAAAGGATCATTAAGATGGTTTGGACATATGAAAATAATGAATGAAGAAATAATGGTAAAAAAAATATACGATAAAGATGTAAATGGAACCAGAAATAGAGGAAGACCGAGGAAAACGTGGCACGATCAAATAAATCAAATATTTAATGTCGGCCACGTGAGGAGTCAGAAAAATCGACGCGCGTGCATAACACGATGTATGAATGTTGAGGAAGCGAGAGAAATATGTCAGGAAAGAAAAGTGTGGCAGTCCATTATTTCTGCCTAACCCTTCGGGGAGACGGCGTGATGGTTAGTTAGTTAGTTTTAGTTTGACAATTCTAAAGAAAAAAATATATACTATATTTATAGGCAATGAAAACTATTTTCTTTGTCAACCTTTTACCGACGCTCCTGTAGCAATATATAAAACTACTCCTTTTCATCTTCTTTTAATATATCTGACGATCTGTGACAAATAAATCATGTCACCTGAGATGTTGAGGTCCTGCTGTCCCTTAATTTTTTAGGTGGTCTTCCAGGGGGATTTCGTAAACGGCTGTATATGCGAGTCTCTCACTATCCATTCTGGCTACGTGGTCCTTCTAGTGAATTTACTCACTGTATTCACTGTTTCGCCAGTTTTTCTTATATCTTCGTTATAGACACGATCTTGGAGAGTTTTTCCAGTAAGGACCTTAAGACCTTCATTTCAGATATTCTTAGCAGAACCTTGGTTCGTACAGTGTCGGTCTGCGTCTCTACAGAAAACGTCCTGATAGGTTGTACGCATGTCCGATAAATTCTGACCTTGTCGATACTCATGTGCTTGTTCCTCCAGACCAGATTCATCTGACACCCTGACGAGGCAGAGGGTTTATTGACTTGTTCTCTTACTTCGATATAAAGGTAATAATGGCTGCAGATCTCTACTTCCAAATATCTGTTTATCGTCAACAGTCAGCTTAAATATTGTGGGTAGTCTGGATATTGTGAGGCAACCACTTACCGATGATTCTCTAACAACATATAAAACAACTTAGTAGGGTAAACTTACATATGTATACTCGTATGTGCTGTAATAAATTAGGGATACAATTTTATCTACAAAAAATCTTCAAGGATGTTGTTTGAAAATACATTTATACATAAGAAAAAATCTATACCACACTGGTGGCTAGTATGATTTTTGTAAATAGTTTTTATTTAGAACATTTTTTTCTAAATATTAAATAATTTACTTTTTTCCAATATACGCCGAATTCAAAGAAACATACTTCAAATTCAAAGAAATATTCACCGAATTAAAATAATTATTAATCTCATACATAACATCACATTCTCAGTGATCTCGTTATTCTTTTGCTTGTTCCAAGCTTCACTCTACTAAGTAGTTTAGTAACTGCTTAGGTTTTCATCTTTAACAATTTTAGCGATTATTGTATTCTCCATGCGGTCCACGTGGTCTCTCCAAAAGCGCCTTCTGCCTGTTTCCCATTTCACTATGACCTCGACACCATATATAGACCTTATCGTTTCATTTCTGAGGGTTTTGCCTGCAATAGAGCGTATTGTTCGCATTTCTGCTACTCTAAGAAGGTTCTTAATTCTATTGGTATCGGCTCTGACCTCTATTCCATACGTCATGATAGGGCAGACGCATGCCTTGTATATCTTGGCTTTACTTTCAGTTAGCATGTATTTGTTCCTCCATATGGTGTCGCGCAAGCAGCCAGCCACGGCTGTCGCTTTGTTGGTTTGTGCTCGCACTTCGTCATATAGGTTACTGTGGCTACAGATCTCTACACAAAGGTAAGTGAATCGCATGACTTGCTCAATAGGTGTGTTATCGTTGATCCGTTTACATCTGAGTGGCACTTTTGATATCATTAAGCGCTTCGTTTTCTCATGTTATATTTTTTGATAAGATAAGATTATATAATGTCTTCTTCTTCTTCTTCTTCTTTTAATAGATCTGACGATCTGTGACACATAAATCATATCTCGTCGGATGATGAGATCCAGCTGTCCCTCAATCTCTTAGGCGGTCTTCCAGGTGGGCGGTGTCCGCAAGGGATTTCATAAGCGGCTGTATATGCGAATCTGTTTATAATGTGTTATATTGTCTGTTTATTATGTCCATTTATAATTGTGTTATATAATGTGTAATAATTAATTTCTTCTATGTTCGCCATACTTTGTGTTGTAGATGTTTTATTTGTCTTTTTCGTTTATAAAAATCTTGTATAATACATACTGACATTAATTATGACATTTGTCTTTTTCTTTTAATGTACTTTGTATGTACAACACTAACTTTAATTTTTTTTTTAAATTAAATATCATCATGTTTCGGACAACCCAGTACTTCCTCAGTGATATTATTATACAAAGATATTTAAAATATTATTGTTTACAAATTTATAATATAGTTGACAATTTTATAATATTTTAAATATCTTTATAATATCACTGCGGAAGGACCGGGTCGTCCGAAACATGTGTGAAATTTTATTTAAAAAATTTAAAGTAAGTGTTATTTAAATGAAAAAGACAAATGTAATTATTATTGTCCGTATGTATTATACAAGACTTTTATAAACTATCAACGAACCGCTACTGATGTTACTTTATACGAGTATTATATGTATTTTCGTACATTAGATATATATATTATTAAGCTAATCCTGCTTCGTTTATCGACATACTAGTTTTACATCGATACATATGTATATGTAACAAGAAGATTAAACTATTATAATTGTACATAGTATTACGTTATACAGATTCGTATATAAGCCCAAGTTTTCAGACTTTTGGGCGCCACCCTTCCTTGTCGAGACATTTAAACTAAATCGTGTTTTGTATATTGAAATTGGGATTAAATTTTCACTTGCTAGAGTAAGTTTTTCAGAATTTGCATATCTCTTGGCTTCCATTTATAGCTAGCCATAAGATGTATTGCCACTTGTCTTAGATGTAAATCTCCAATTTTTATTACGACAGTATTTTTATCAACTTGGATTTTCTGAAAATAAAATATGAAAATTTGAATTCTGATAACACACTATTTTTTTAGTCATTTAAATATACTTTTATTATCATTTATTATTTATGAAGGAATTGGGTTGAATCATTATTATTAAATTTTTTAAAACATTACAGTACTTGCAACAAAAGAGTAACCACTGTTTTTTTTAAATGTAGGGATACATTTTTTTTTCTTGAAATTCAACAAACGAAGTTACATATTGATCTCCAAGATTCATAACATCGTACTAAACACGTTTGATAGAACGACATTAATTCATATTTTCCCGTCTGACAGGCATCATAATTTCTCACTTTTCACCACCTTCCTCCACCGCATAGGGAATGGCGAAGAGTTATAGTGTATTTATACGTATACGTTTATTCTACTCGCCCATCCAACATAGAACGTCCATAAAAACTGTTTCCTAAGTAAATAATTCACGGACAATCGTCCTAAGTAATTCTATGTAATGATATCATAAGTCTGGCCTCACGGGAAATAAATTTCAGGAGCCCGCTATCATAAAATACACACTGAAAGTAATCATTTGCAGTGTTCGGTCTGAAAAAATCTGTATGTAGGAAAGCGAAACAAATGGAAATAATAATTTATAGGCGTTTTGTATCTGTTGTATTACTTATCGTGGTTATGATAAACAGAGAGATAAATTTGAAGTGACAATCGTCTGAGAGAAATGTAGAATAAGAAACATTTCAAAAACTTGAAATTGTTTTCGTTGATCGAAATATGTATCTACATCCACAAAACATTCATGTACTATATATAAATAACGGCTTGTCGATGTGTTGGACTGTGTTTCCAAGCTTATGTGGAAATGGGTAGAACATATCGCCAGACAAGGAATGGATGGAACTATACGAAAGAAAAATAGGTATCGTTCGAACCCAGAAAAGATGAGCTGACGGTGTAATTACAGTCGTAGAAAGAAATTGTAAAAGAGTCGCGCATGATCAGAAAAAATGGTGACTATTTAAGAGATCCAGCAGAACTGGCTAGAAAGAAGAAGAAAAATAAATTTTATCTAGCAATAATTTTTTTCTCTTCAAAAATATGCACATTTTTATCTGCAAAAGTGACTTATAAATTTATTTTAAAATCATATTTTGGAAACGACAAATCTGACGCAAAAGTGAAATTGAATTTTGTATTATTTTGTCCATAACTAACTAACCTAACTATGACCCTGTATTTTCGAAGGGGTAAGCAGAAATAATGGACCGGCACACTGTTCTATCCTGACAGACTTATCTCGCCTGCTCAACATTCAAACATCGTGTCTTGCATGCACGATGATTTTTACGACACCTCATGTGGCCGAAATTTAATATTTGATTGATTTGATCGTGCGTATTCCTCGTGTTTCCTATATATCTTGTTCCGTTTACATCGTTTTAAAATTAACATCAATTACTCAAATGATTGATTGATAGATAACAATAACAACAACAACAAACCGTCACGCCGTTTCCGCGAAGGGGTAGGCAGAGCTAATGTACCGCAACATATAACGAGTCATAAACGCACGTCGATTTTGTCGTACATCATTTTAACACACATTGGTCTTAGGGATCTCATCTCTACTGTATTTATTCTGCTCTAATCCTACTTCTCCCAGTTCCACGCTTCACTTTCAAACTCAGTGATGGTACTAAACTCCATTCTGAAGGGTCGTTTTTGCTTTCATTGTTTCCAATAACAGTTATATTGACAGATGATCATTTAAAAGTCAGAAGAAGTCAAATGTTGTGACTTTAAAACACAAGTTAATTGACAGTTCTTGGAACAAAGTTTAGAGGATAGAGCAGATTTATCTGACAGTCAACGGTGGACATGACAATATGCGAAAATAAAAAAATATAAACCAATGCAACTCAACCAAATTAAATAAATGCACAAACACTATTTTTATTGTACTCTATCCTGGCAAACCTCTCTAGCTTCCTACACGTTCATACACGCACGTCGATTCCTCCGACTTCTAACATGACCAACCTTTAAAATTTGATTAATTTGGTCATGCCATGTTTTTCCTCGGTCTACCTCAAATCCGTACCCAATTTACACCATCAACGTATACTTTCTTAAACATTCTTTCTCCATCCATGCGTTCCATATGTCCGAACCAACGCAGCGATCCTTTCATAATTTTGTTCATAATACCTTCTTCCGCTCTATATTCCTTTCTTATATCAGCATGTGATATATCGTTCTACCACACATACGTCTTAGGGACCTCATCTCTACCGCATTTATTCTGCTGTAATCCTTATTCTGCCAATTCCATGCTTCGCTTCCTTACATTAGGGTTGGGACCAGAAATCCATTGTGAATGGCCGTTTTCGCTTTCATTGATAAATTCTTGTTTCCAATAACTATTTTTAAAGCTCCATTCACTTTGTTACCCGCACCAACCCTTCTTTCGACGTCACTATCCGTTCGGCCATCTGCTGTGAACATGCTACCTAAACACACAAATTCCCTCACCTGTTCCAAGTTCTCTTCGTTCACACTTATATTACAAACTGTCATTTGCTTTTCCCTTTCAAAAACTATCACCTTTGACTTTCCGACATTCATCATTAAATCATTTGACTTGCATACCTCATACATTCTCGACACCAAGACTTGTAATTCGTTGTGGTAATAAAATAATTAATATTGCGGTGTACTGCCAATTTAAGTACAACTCATCAACTTTTTTGCACAATACAACCCTCTATACGTGTTTTATAGCATTAATATAACATCACAAAGCAAAAGTCTTAAACGCCCTCGTAAAAGTCGCACTAAACATTTAATTACCTTATTTAGTTGGGGTACGAACCCCTATTCAATTCGAATAACAGCCAAAGTGGCTTTTATTTCTCGTTTGTGTCTCAAACTACTTCGGGGTAGGTAGCTAATTAGAAAACTATTGTTTAGGGTGAATTAATATTTCACCCTGAAGGGAGCAATAGTAACTTAATTGAAGCAGAAAGTTTAATATGTACATACGTAATTGCATGAAGGTACATATATTTCCGAGAGAAGGTGAGATTTATCCATGCCATATATCTATCCTTCAATTGTTTTTTGAACGATGATGTAAAACTCCATTTTAAATAATTAATACGAATGAAAACATCAGTTTTCTAGAAGTTTTATATTTTATGGGAATGACATATTTCGCCCTTCTAAAGCATTACCTATTAAATGACAATTTGATCTATCTTTTAACATTTTTTCTATATTTGCCATCACTTTGTATTGTGGATTCACTTTTGAATCATTTATTGAAAACATTGTATTTTCCCAACCCGTTTTTTCGCTCTTCACAAACATGTTTCGGGACATTAAAGATCTTATTCAGTGTAGATATTTTAACAGATTAATGAAAAAAAAACGTTTCTTAGCAAAAACAGAAAAATGAGGGGTGGGGAGTAATTTCATTTTACTGCTAAAATTTCTACAATGATGAAAGGCTCCTATGTCCCGAAACATATTTGTGAAAGAAAAATGTGTAAAAAATGTGTTGTGAAAATACAATGTTTTTAAAAATATCATTAAACATTTCTTCTATATTGCGAATTTATTGAACAATGTTAATTATAATACTTTGTACTTACTTACTAACTTACTACTGCCATACAACTCTTGAAGAGTTTTAGCCTCCTTGATGATTTTTCGCCAAGCTCCTCGATCCTGCGCCTTTTGCTCCCAGCAGTCCGATTCGTCCAACCTAGCCAGATCAGCCTGAACAGTGTCCATTAGGCGCTGTCTAGGCCTTCCTAGAGGTCTTACTCTGGTCGGTCTAGACGCGTACAGGGTCTTGATTGCTCTGGTCTCTTCGGCTCGGCATACATGCCCAATTCATGCTAGGCGACCGGCAATCACGATGCTCGTTATAAGGGCTGCTGGGTCATCGTACGGATCTCTTGGTTGGTCCTATGCCTCCAAGTTTTCGCTGGGTCCCAGGATCATTCTAAGTATTCTATTCTCAAAATAATACTTTGTAAAAACATTAAAAATTAAATCAATCATCAAACATTTTGTCAATTTTATTCACATATCCAGAAAATCTATGGTGTATTTGCATTACTTTTTTTATATTAGAATATCGATAAACTTTTAAACTTATTATAATATTTTGAATTGTAGTTAGCTAAAACTAACCTTATTTTGTACAATTTAAAAAAACTTTTCATTTTATAACAATTTATTAAACATTTTCCAGACATGTTACGGATGGTTCACATTATTTTTCGGTTTAATTTTTTTTAAGTTAATCCAAATATAAATTTCATTTATTTCATTTATTTATTTTAAACATATCTAAAGCATTACAGAATTATTTTTTCAATACACTAAAGATACAAGTTAGAGATACACAATAATAAGTAATACATAATAGATTAATAAAAAGAGCAAGAAACATAAGATGCATGACAAATTAATAAAATAAATATACCATACAATTATAATAAAGATAGTACTTCCCTCAGATGAGCCAAACTATCACAAAATATGTCAAACTCCGAGGTGATACGATTAAGCAAATAAATAAAATAGTTATTTATATTTTTAATTGTATCTCAATAGAGACGAAGAAACAAACTGGAAACTGAATATGGATGATCAAGGTGTTTACAGGACTTATGACCTGTCATTGGTTGGGTTAAGCGCACGCTTTATGTAATTACAACATTCCCCATTCCACCATTGTTATTATGATCATGCATGATACATTTTTGGAAGTTGTATATATACTCCAAATCCATACCTATCTTCACGTGTCAGTTCCAGTTAGCCATCTATGTAGATTTGATTGTATTAATTAATTTTTTAAGATTAATCTATACAATCCACCCACTAACGCCATCTATGAAGAATGATTGTTTAGCATTTAGCAAACTACTTTATTAACACAATGCGAAGAGGCTACCGCCTCCTAGCGCACTGTTTTAAAACAGTATCATTTAAAACAGTATCATCAACTTCCAAAAATGTATCATGCATGATCATAATAACAATGGTGGAATGGGGAATGTTGTAATTACATAAAGCGTGCGCTTAACCCAACCAATGACAGGTCATAAGTCCTGTAAACACCTTGATCATCCATATTCAGTTTCCAGTTTGTTTCTTCGTCTCTATTGAGATACAATTAAAAATTTAAATTAACCACCCACAGGTGAAAATCCAGGATTCGTATACATATATAAGTATACATTTCACAAATATTAGTTATTTATAATTGTAAACACGATTATTTAGTGGTTTTAAATCTTTTTTACTATTATAAATTAATAATGGAATTTTACAAAATTAATAACTCAACCATCAATAATCCAAATATAAACATGTGCTTCTTAAATAAATAAAAAATAGGTTGAATATTCAAAATGACTAATCAAGAATAACGAATTCCATTACTATACGTAACACGGATCGCTCATTTAAAAAGAAAAAAGTGATTTTCACGATTTTTATGTTCGATATATGTATGTAGCGTATTCCAATTTTAACTTAGTTTTGGCAAATACATTTTCCCATTTTACGGACTCTGCTAAATTCAGCCAAGACGCAAATCAGATATTTGAGACCCTTTGTATACTAACGTAACTGCTTCATATTAATAATAACCCCAACATATCTACTAGTTTGCATTTTCTTAATTGATTGTTAATGTGGTGAGAACATGAAGCAAACAACAAACACTAAAAACATCACGCCATTAATCTGGAGGGAAAATGGACCGCCACGCTATTCTATCCCGACTTACGTATTTAACTTGTTTTACATAACTAACTAACCATCACGCCGTCTCCCCGAAAGGGTAGGCAGAAAGAATGGACTGTCACACTTTTACTGATGCGGCACTCCATCCTTCTCTTTTCGCTCCGCGGGAGACGCGGTGTGATGGGTTGCGAACCTCATCGCCACCAATAGGCATCTCCCGCGCACACTTCGATCGCCCGACACCCACAAAATAAATCTAAAACATTTAGATTTAGATTTATATATATTTAAATGTTATTTTTTTTATAAATGTCACGTTAACATTTTCACTGCATTAACGTTATTTTTCTCGGTCCCTTAAAAAACGTAAAATAAAGGGTTTCACTGCATAACTAATGATTTTAATGATTTTAAATCTATAACGGACATGACATCAATGATTTTAAATCTATAACAGACACTTAGAAGCAATAAATAAACTTTAATTTATATTTTGACAACTAATACACATAGAAGACACAACTTAGGGCGTTAATCGCTGGAATTTCATGAATATTAAAAAAAAAATTAAACACAATTTTTTCCATATATAAGTTTTTTTTTTTCAACATGCTTTGAAGTTTTTACACCTTCATAATCATTGTTCTACATTCATACCGTTAGTCTTATACGTACGTCATTTAATCTGATATCTAATATGGGCTACCCTTAAAAATATTATAATTATATATGGTATTGGAATATTAAGGTTCGAATATACTGCGTGGAGAAAAGTACCACCTTCTCCAACTGATATTGTAGGGGAAAATTGAGGGACGCCGAGGGCCCGGAAGGAGACAAATGTCCTGGCTGCGAAACGTGAGGGAGTGGACCGGCATCCGAAGTGTGGAGGAGCTGTTCCGAGTGGCGCAGGACAGAAACATGTTCGCCGAGGCGATCTCCAATGTTAGGGGGACCCGACAGGGCACTTGAAGAAGAAGAAAAAACATGATCGATATTTAATTTAATTTTTTTAATAAATGTGAGTGTTATATAAAAAGTATATTAAAAGAAACTTTAAACATCTACGAGTACAACGCAAAGTTATGACGAACATGGAAAAAAATATTGAAAATTGTTCACAAATTTAAAAAATAATCTGGAATTCGCGGGATTATTTGACAAATTTCATTCAAAATAAGTATGCTTTTTTTATTTTATTAACAAAATGTAAAAATAATGTATAATTTTGTTTTCCTTGAAGAAAGTGTGTAGTTTCATTTATTCTCACTTTGTTCTCTAAAGGCGCCACTAACAAACAAAAAACACTGACAACAAACTGGCGACGCGGCAAGGAAATCTTTCCCAAAATTCCAGACCCTCTATATGTAACATATGCATTATTAAATGGCGTTTGCCGTATTGAGTGGTGGTATTTTGGCCAAGATGACTTTGTTGTGCCGTCTACCGCGCTTGTGTGAATAAATTGGTGGTGTGAAAGTTGGCTTTTTGTCGACAGTTTTATTTCTTCTATGGCAAATCAGGCGGGAAAAAGTATTTATCTCGGAGGTAAACAACGGTTACTCTATTTATTATTTACTCCATATTAAATATTTTATGTTAATGAAAACGTTTGTTTTCGAACATTTTATTATAATTATTAGGAATAACATATTTCGCCTTGCTAAGACATCATCAGTGGCAATGCCTTGAAATGGCAAAACACATATTTCCCTTAACATAAAAATACATTAACAGCACTCAATAACAGGTTACTTTTAGGTTTAGTTATTATCAGGAATGAGTGTAGCTAAGAAAGTATTGTATGTGTTAACGAGACGAGGAAGACCAAGGAAAATATGCCATGACCAAATCAATCAAATTGTAAAGGTCGCCCATGTTAAAAGTCGCAAGAATCGAGTGCGTGGGTGACTAACTGTATGAACGTGGAGAAAACTTGGGAAGTGTGTCAGGATACAGTAGTGTGGGAGCTCATTCTCTCTACCTACTCTTACGGGGAAATGGCAAGAATGTTTGGTTGTTTTTTTAGCAGTATCTTCATTTATTATCACGAATTTTTACTCGTAATATATGTTATTTAACATTTAATATCACGCGAAAAAATTAATACTAAAAAAAATTCGACACACTTTTTATTTTATTTCTATATAGAATATTGAAAACAATTTACATACATAATAAAGCTTTTATAACTAGAATTTATTGAAGCAATATTTTTTTTGTTTCTTTAGAATATTTTATCTTTCAGAATATTTTTGAATCTAACCAACTAACCATCACCCCGTCTCTTCAAATGGGTAGGAAGAAATATTGAACCGCCACCCTTTTTTCCTGACAGAATTCTCCCGATTCATCAACGTCTATACTTCGTGTGATGCACGCACGTCGATTTTCGTTAAAAGATTTGATGTTGATAAATCAATAAAAAATATTCCAAAGTTATTGCAGTTTACCTTCGTCATACAGAAGTAAACTAACGATATCAAGTATACGGACGAAGGAACAAGATCTTTTTTTTTATAAAAAGAACGGATTTCTTTGTCAGATAAGATGTATGTGTGTGACTATATACCTATGTTGTGTTCGTATGTGAGAATGTATGGGTATCTATCATCTTCGCCACCCTACAAATAACGTAGAACGGAAAAATGTTTCACTTTTGTAGCGAAATTGTGATACACTGTTATGTGAGTATCCTTTACACGGATTGCCCATATCCTGAACTCGATTGTAAACGGGATAACCAATACCAAGATTCTATGATCGTATTGATGACATGTATTGAGCCTTTTGAGTCAACTGCTTTTAATAATTCTAAAATAAAATATCATACATTTTGTTTCTTTTTTATATACTTTATATACAACATACACTTAAGACACACAAGCCCTTCATCAGTGATAATTTTATACATATGGTATATAAATATTTTTATATCTATCAAAACTGACCACATTAGTGAATTTTTTTAATTTTTTTTAAATATTTATAAAGTCCATTGTTTTGGCCGAAATACTATCATACCTTTTAACATTTTAAACTGTTAAATTAAATAACTTTGTTTTTGTATCACAATTGTATTTTATTTTACGCGACAGCTGTTTCATCAACCTATTGATGATGTCCGCTTTTTTATGCCTAATAGTTTTTGTATGCATCGCAATTTAATTTAACGCGACAACTGTTTTGTCAACCTATGTTGACATCATCAGGTGTTACAATAATACATCAAATGTCAAATTTTCATGATTTTTCGAACCTCTATGTGTATTTGTTCTTTGAAGAACTTCAACATTTTATCAAAGAAATTATTCAGATTGACATAGGAACAAATAAACACAAATGTTCGAAATATAACGAAAATTTGACATTTGATAAATTATTGTAACACCTGATGATGTCAAAATAGGTTGACGAAACAGCTGTCGCGTAAAATAAAATAAATTGTGATACATAAAACAAAGCTATTAAATTTAACTGTTTAAACTATAACAATATAAAAATACAATTATATACTTTTATGAATTTCTTAAAAAAAAATACGATGGCTGTTTCGCCACCCGATATTAGGATCATCAAGTGTTGCAATCAACTCATTATTATAAAGTTTGATATTACCCTGTGACATTTATGAGACAAATCATTAAAGTACTTACTTAATCCAAATTCAACTAATGTTACACCACAGGTGCATTAAATTTCACTGCCATTTGCAATTTAAGTACATATATTCAAATGCAGATGGCGTTGTTTGCAAGTAAGATCATTTGGATTTCACTCGCATGTTTGTTGTGTCTTGTATGTTTCAAAAGTGTGGGGAAAAAAATCTACGTGATACTAATTTTGTGTGAACCTTCACGTAAGTTCATTATATTGAATTATTACTTAACAATTATGTTTTTTGAGAATTATTACATTGTGTGACGTTATTGTCACTCCATTTTTAGTTCTGCTTAATTTCTTAAAGTTGTTTTAATTAATCTAATCAAAACGTGTCTTACTATTTGTATATATATACGTATAAAAACACCATATTTGTGTTTAGTTTTATATGAGAATACGTGAGAAAGATGCATGATTTTGAATGCAATAAAATAAAACATTGTGCAATAAAGTCGATTAAAATTTTGGACTCATTTTAGAGAGTACTGGAGATATATTTAAGGATAAAAGAGAGTGTCATTTTTTCTCGTACGTCTCAAAACTGTGTAAAAAATCTATGTGATTTGTAACACATATTTTTATGTTAACATATTTAATTTGTCATGTTAAAAATATTTTCAATCATTATTGCACAATATGATGTAAATGTAACAACTTTGTTTGTCATGTTTTTATTTACGAGTATGACAATTTTTTTCAATCTATTCAAAATCTGTCTTATTATTTGTGGAATGATATTTAAGATTGATGATGTTGATTTGTCATTTTTTAAATGAGAGAGCTGCACGATGTTGGTGCAATCTATGAAAATATGATAAAAAAGGATAAAAACTTGAATTCACAGACAAGTTGGTAGTCGAAAAAATCAATATTTTAGAATGCTCCCTCTCGAGGGAGGTAAAGATGTATTGTCATTTATTTATATACTTTTATTAAACTGAAAAATGGTTAGTAGGTTGGATATTACACATTGATGGTTGCGTTTTTTTTCGTAAAACTCTATTATGAATTATAACGAAAACGCGACTCTTTTTTCGGTTTTGAAAAGATTTCTAATTTATTTGTCTTTTTCTTTTTTATATACTTCGTATACACAACACTAACATTATAAAATTTAATTATATATCAGACATATTTCGGACAACCGGTCCTTTTTCATTGATACGTATTATAAAAAAACATATATAAATATTATAAAGTTGTTTACAAATATAATCAGTTTTGACAGATGCTATAAAGATTAATTTTGAAACGTTTATGCTTTTGTTATAACAAATATTATGAATCAATTTAAATTTTAAAATGATAATTTAAAGTTCTCGGTTCAGGTAATTACTTACAATAAAGGAAATAAATTAAAGATTATACTTGACATTAAATTTATTTGATTATTTATAATATTTTAATTTGTTATTTTAATTTATAAAATTTTTGCTTTCTCAAAGTTATATTTATATTATTAACATGCAAAATTTCAAAGCCATTATCTTTATTAAATAAATGAGCTTTTTCAATGAGGTGTTTAGCAAATTCAGAAAAATTATTATTAGAGAGATATCTCATGTGCTCTTTTATTCTTAATTTAAAATTACGCCTTGTTTTACTTTTATAAAAAGATTTACAATCATTGCATTTCAGTTTATAAATCTCCGATTGAGAAAATTAACCTTCCTTGTCAATATTATGTTTTATTAATTTACCTCAATTATCGTTTATATAAAAAGCGGGTCTAATGTCACATGGGAGTTGTTTTGAAATTATATTTGTTAAATTATTAATATATAAAAAAACTAACTAACTAACTAATTAACCATCACGCCGTCTCCCCGAAAGGGTAGGCAGAAAGGACTGCCACACTTAAATCGATGCGGCACTCCATCCTTCTCTTTTCGCCATCGCGAGAGACGCGGTGTGATGGGTTGCGAACCTCATCGCCACCAAAAGGCATCTCCCGCGCACACTTCGATCGTTCCACGCCTACATAATAAATCTAAAACAAATTATCTGAAATACAATGATATAAAATAAAATAACAAAGAAAAATAATTTAACACATAATGTTATTTTAGATGGTGCACTTGTCGTCAGCTGGACGATCCGGACATTTGTGTTTATTTAAATTTTATTCCACGTTACCCACTGTTTTTTTTTAATTAACTGTAATTAGGCACTTAAAACAATTCAACACCAGCAAGAACATAAAAATATTATTGAAGAATTTATTCAAATTGTCATTGGAACAAATGAAAAATTTATTTTTACACCTGTCAAAATTCTTTTTATTTTAACACCAAAACAGTAAAAACGTATTTTTTGTCACAAATAACTATCATAAAGAGCAGCAATAATCAAATTGACCAAAACAATTCACATATACACGAAATATCTCCAAATATACCATATAAACCATACCAAATTTTCAAAATCAGAACCAAGAATTATTAAAAAACTATTATTTATAAAAACATAAAATATATTAATACTTGTCCTGTCACACCTCCGTGGTGCATAGGGCAATCTAAAAATCTATGAAGTATTATATATTCGTTCAAATATGTGTTTTAGAACTAACAACATATTATATGGAGTGATGTATTTAGTCAAGGGTATTTACGAGTACAATTTCTACTCGAATGCCTCTAGCCTGTTCAAAGCGCTGATTTTGAGGGTCCATAACTCCACTTCGTATAATGGCAGTGAATTTTTTCAACAAGCTTATTAAACTTGAATGATTTATTTCAATGAAATGTATATATTTTAATTTATTTAATAATTTTTATACCAAATTTGAACTTAAGGCGTTGACACCATGGAATTCCGTAACGACGATGTTAATGAATTAAAGCACTGTTTATTCCACTTTCGAGTTTATTTACGGTTTGACACATTCATCATTGGTGGAACGATATTAACTGAGTTTATTGTATTATTATTAGACAAAATTTCTCCCAATGGCGAAGTTCAAAAACCTTCGAAACATGTAGAGAAATACAACATTTAAAAGTAAAAAATAAGCTGTGTTTTGATTCTTAAAAATCGTAAGAATTTAAAGTTTTCTTAGATTTATGGAAATAATAAATTAATATATAAAATATTACAAATTTTTATCCTTCAATTTGAATCACTAATAATATAAAATGACAATAATATAATTTTGTAATGCAATGATATTCTCTTTTTATATAGGTAAAACAAGGCGTAATTTTAAATTAAGAATAAAAGAGCACATCAGATGTCTCTCTAATAATAATTTTCCTGAATTTGCTAACCACCTTATTGAAAATGATAATTTATTTAATAAAGATAATGATGTTGAAATTTTGCATGTTGATAATAGAAATATATTATAATTTGGAGCAATCTCGAAACTTTAGAAATTAAAAAAGCAATTCAAAATTAAGAAAATATTATAAGTAATCAAATAAATTCAACATTAAGTCCAATCTTTGATTTATTCCTTTGTTGTAAGTAATTACCTGAACCCCAATACGAACTTATAATTATTATTTTAAAATTTTAATTGATTCATAATATTTGTTATAACAAAAGCATAAACGTTCCAAAATAAATCTTTATAACAACTGTCAAAACCGATCATACAATCACTCATTAAGATAAAGTTTTATATTTATGAAACAAATCATTAAAGTACTTACTTATTCCAAATTTAACTAACGTTATACCACAGGTGCACACTGCCATTTACAATGTTAGTACATATATTCAAAAGCAGATGGCGTTGTTTGCAAGTAAGATCATTTGGATTTTACTCGCATGTTTCTCGGGTCCTGTGTGTTTCATGTGTGAGGAGTGTGAGGAAAAAAATTACGTGATACTCGGAACCTGTTTTGTGTAAACCTTCACGTAAGTTTATTATTTTGAATAATAACTTTACAACCGAATGTTTTAAGAATTTTTACACTATGTGACGTAATTGAAAATTCATTTTGAGGACTGCTTTATTTCTTAAATTTGTTTTTTTTAATCTAATCAATACGTGTCATATTATTTGTATGAATATATCAAAGGCACCTGATTTTAAGTAAGTTTTAAATAAGAACAGGTGGGAAAGTTGCACGACTTTGAATGCAATAAAATAAAACATGCAGCTATAAAAGCGATAAAAATTTTTGACTCGTTTCAGGGGGGACTAGAGATATATTATATTTTAGGATAAAAGTCATTTTTTCTTGTATGTGTCAAAACTGTTAAATTTTTTAAGTAATACGCAGAATACGTTTTTATGTCAACATATTTAATATGTTATTTTAAAAATATTTTCAAGCATTATTGCACAATATGGTGAAAATGTATGTTTTGTAGTGTTTAATTTATTACTATATTTTTCAATCTATTCAATATCTGTCTTATTATATGTGAAATGAATCTATATAATATCTGTCTTAATAAATGTCATTTTTAAAATGGGAGAGGTGGACGATGTTGGTGCAATCAAGGAAATTATGATGCAATGAAATCGATAATAAAAATAATAAGCCGACAAGTCGGTAGTCGAACAAATCAGTATTTTAAAATACTTGCTCTTGAGGGAGGGAGTGATGTATTGTCATTTATTTCATTATGTTTACTTTTATTAAACTAGAAAATGGTAAGTTGGTTCGATATTATATATTAATGGTTGTGGTTTTATTTTGTAAAATTCTATTATAAATTATAATGAAAACCAGATTGTTTTATCGGATTATCAGAGATTTTTAATAATATATAAATACATAAACTAACTAACTAACTAACCATCAAGCCGTCCCCCCGAAGGGGTAGGCAGAAAGAATGGACTACCACACTTTTTTTCCTGACATATTTCTCTCGCTTCCTCAACATTCATAAATCGTGTCATGCACGCACGTCGATTTCTCTGACTCCTCACATGGCCGACATTCAATATTTGATTTATTTGATCGTGCCACGTTTTCCTCGGTCTTCCTCTATTTCTGGTTCCATTTACATCATTAACATATAATTTTTTTACCATTCTTTCTTCATTCATTCTTTCCATATGTCCAAACCATCTTAATGATCCTTTCATTATTTTGTTCATGACACCATCATTCGCACCGCATTCACTTCTTATATTTTCATTCGACACTCTTTCATACACAGAGTATCCACATATTCGTCTAAGAGATCTCATTTCTACTGCATTTATTCTACTTTCATCCTTCTTTTGCCAGTTCCATGCCTTGCTTCCATATATAAGGGTCGGTAGAAGAACACCATTGTGCACTGCCATTCTAGCTTTTTTGGATAGGTTTTTGTTTGCGATGACAACTTTAAGTGCACCATTCGCTTTGTTGCCTGCCCCAACCCTTCTTTCAATATCCCTCTCCACTCGCCCATCTCTTGTAAACATACTACCTAAATACACGAACTCAACTACTTGCTCCAAATTTTCACCATTCACGCTAATGTTGCAGACTGTCATGGTTTCTTTTTAAATACATACTTGTTACAAATTCATCTTGCCTTATAAGGGCATTCTGAGAATGCAAAAATTATTATGAAAATCCATTAAACTGTTAAATTAAATTACTTTGTTTTTTTACAGCTGTTTCATTAACCTACGTTAACATCATCAGGGGTTACAATAAAATATGTATATTTTATTTGATATATTATTGTAACACCTGATGATGTCAACCTAGGTTGATGAAACAGCTGTCGCGTAAAATGAAATACAATTGTGATACAAAAAACAAAATTATTTCATTTAACAGTTTAAAATGTTTAACAGTGTTTCGATCAAAACAAAGGACTATTTAAAAAAAATCCTTGTTAACCTATAAAACAGTCGCGTTTACATTATAATAGATAAACAAATGTTTTATCGTTATTTACTATTTATATTCTAGAACCTACAATATACTTTATCTAGTGATGTATTTTGTTAAGTAGGGTAATGTTTTGTATTTGTGATATTTGATGATGTTGTATGCGTGTGACGGTCCATTATTTTTGCCTACCCTTCCGAGGAAACGGCGTGATGGTTTGATGTTGTTAATGATGTTATAAAAAAACGAAAATGAAAATTTCAAAAAAAATAATAATCATAATAAAATTACCAAATAATAAACCAATAATCACCCCGCTTCTCCAAAACGGTAGGCAAAAAAATGATATTTACACTGTTCTTTCCTGACATGTACGTACTTCTCTCGATTCCGTATCATTTATACATCGTATCATGCACGCATTTCGATTTCTCTGACTGCTCATGTGGCCGACTTTTTATATTTGATTAATTTAATCGTGCAACGTTTTCCTTAGTCTTTTAAAATAAGTAGTTATTATGACTTTTAAAAATTTTCTCCATTAAATATTTTTTAACAAAATGCGTAACTAATGAGTGTACAAAAAATGGTTTATATAATATTTACGTATATATTAGTATTATTCCTCTTATATTTTTTTGTTCAAACGGCTTCATCATTCCAAAAAACAGACGTTTTCATACAAAATCAATATTTATGAAATTTAACCCGAAATTTCAAAAATGAATGTTAATATTGATTAGTGGATGAGTCACAGTACATAACAATTTAAATATAGTAACATTTAATAACAACTAAGAAAGCCGAAACATATTCCCATTAAAAAAAATCTCGAAAATATATTAATATTTATTATGGAGTTTTATCACTGTTCAAGAAACAATAAATGAACCCGATTTTTTAAAAACAAACCTTGATATTTATTAGTGGGAGACTCACAATATACACAATCTCTCCGAAGGGGTAGGCAGAAAGAATGGACCGCCACACTGTTCTGTCCTGTATCGTGCACGCACGTCGATTTCTCCGACTCCTCACGTGACCAAAATTTTATATTTGATCGTGCCATGTTTTCCTCGGCCTTCCTTTAATTCTAGCTCTGTTCACGTCGTTTATATATACTTTCTTCACCATTTTGTCTTCACTCATTGATTTTCATGCATCCAAACCATCTTAACTCACAATATATTCAATTTAAATATCAGAAATAGCAAAGCGCCCAATAGAACGCCAAAACAAAGATGTTTTGAATGAAAGTATAAAAGACAATATCACACGTTCATCTGAACACCATCCGTAAACAGAAAGCGGGAAAAAACCTGCGTCCTAGTACGTTTGGCACGGCTTTTTCCGCCGCACGATCCGAGATACAAAAGCGCACGACTTGAAATAAAAACGGTCCCGGATGCTGAAAAAATACGAAACGAGGCACAAATCTCATCTTCCTCAAACACATTACCGACAAATTGGCTGGCTGTATTCCTGTCCTTTTCAGACAAAACGCGCAAAGAGGGAAACACCAAAAGTGTTTTTTTCCCTTTTTTTTTACACTGAAGCATTTATTAGCTGGCTGGCTTTTTGTCTTTATTCGGCGAGATTGCTCTAGTGTTTTTAATTTGGAGGAGGTGTTTAGCGAGATATATGACGTAGGTATTGAAGTAATTACATTAACGAAATACCAAAAATCATTTTCCTTCGTGTGAAGACCCATATGTGTGGAAATGAGATGCAGTGAAAATGGATCTGACAAAAGATGGATGGAAATATAATAAATGCAGAAGTAGTGAGATATGTGTTAAATGTGTCTGAAATGTGAATGTGTGTTAAATGTGTGTGAAAGTGAAAGTACAAGTTTGATCTATATATAATAGGGTGTCAAATGCAAACATAGGAAGTGAATGCAGTGCAAATGAAAGTGTTGATAGAAAAAAAAGCATGAAAGGATCATTGAGATGGTTTGAACACATGGAAAGAATAAATGAAGACAGAATGGTGAAGAAAGTATATGTAAACAACGTGGAAGTAGAACTAGAGGAAAACCGATGGAAACTTGCGTGCGTGACTTGATGTTAGAATGAAGAATAATCGAAGTATGTCAGGACAGAACAATATGGCGGTCCATTATTTTAGCCTACACCTCCGGTAAGACTGCATGATGTTCAGTTGGTTCGTTAGTCATTTCCTTCAAATAGTTTTATGATTTTTTTTTAACAATCTACTCGTAGTTTTTTCTAGTCTCGTAGGTAATATGGCATTAAATATAATAAATAAACTAACTAACTAACTAACCATCCGGCCGGCTCGCCGAAGGGGCAAGCAGAAAGAATGGACTGCCTCACTTTTCTTCCCTGACATTTTTCACTCGCTTCCTCAACATTCATACATCGTGTCATCGATTTCTCAGACTCCTCACGTGGCCAACATTCAACATTTGTCACGTTTTTCTCGGTCTTCCTCTATTTCTAGTTCCATTTACATCGTTAACATATACTTTTTTTACCATTCTTTCTTCATTAATTCCTTCCATGTCACTTCTCTTTACTATAGTAATTTCTTTATTATTGTTTTCAAGTATCCAAACCATCATTCGCACGCATTCATTTCTTATATTTTCATTCGACACTATCATACACAGAGTACCCGCACATTCGTCTTAGAGATCTCATTTCTACTGCATTTATTCTACTTTTATCCTTCTTTTGCCAGTTCCATGATTCGCTTCCATACATTAGGGTCGGTATAAGAACACCATAAAACAGTTTAAGTTATTATAATTCGTAATAAATAAACACTAGATAAATACCATATTCGGACATTATTGAGCGTTCAATTAATTTTAAGTGGAAAAACTATTAAAGAATTGATACGTAAATCTTCTTCTCTGGTTTCAATCCTGGGATTGGTTTGCAGCAATTTCCTCCATTATTCTCTTCCACTTTTCCCTGTCTTGTGCGGCTCTTTTGAGATCTGCATATGATGAGCAGCGCACGTCCACCAACAGGTCCTCCAGGTACTCTCGGCGTGGGCGTCCCCTAGAGTTTGTCCCCTCGATCATACCCTCCATTATGGCATGCAAGAGACCTTCTTGACGTATTACATGGCCGATCCATCTTGCACGTAAATATTAACTAGTATATAGTTGATACTATACCAACAAGAGAAAAGAGGAAGCGAATCAGACCTAGAGTAACCTAGAGAAGAACCCTGCAGGACAAGGTTATAGCAGCAGACTTTACTTGGGATGGTGTTAGACATCAGGCGTGTGATAGAATCGGGTGGCGAAGATTCCTTGATGCCTTATGCACCACGGAGGTGTGACGGAACAAGAAGAAAATATTCGCTAAATATTTCTCAAAATTTTATTAACTCCATATTTGCAGTTATGTAATTTAGAATGATATTTTTTATGTATCATTTTATGTAGTTTATTTACTTCGCTAGTTGTAGGCGAACGTGTCAATGAATGGTTTGTTAAAGAGATGTTTTTAAAAACGAAACAATGGCGTCTATGCTGGTAGTTCAAAGCGAGGGGATGATTTTATCTCAGCCACTCGATGTGTAAGTACTTGAATCAGTCTAGACAGACAAAATACCCGCTATTTGAACTTTGAACACTGAAATTAAAACGTTAAACTTAAATCCATTATAGAAAATTCTGTCTGTAAGTCTTCGAAGCGTGGAATAACGCATGTATTTTAATCCATTTTAAAAGCATGTTGTAGTGAAATATAATATTTGAGAGATCAAATAAGTTTAATACTTTATATTTAAACAAAGGGTTTTAGTTATTATAATTTGTAAAGGCTCAGCCGGCATGTATCCACCTTCAATTGGACATTTTTGTAGCTACTAAAATGTCCAATTGAACACCACAGTCGTAATATTCATGTAAATGTGTATTTTTTATTTAGTTTTTTATTATTATTTATATTGCCCTGATGAAGCTTGAGTACAATTGAAACTAAACTATCTAACTAACTAAATAACCATCTCGCCGTCTCGCCGAAGGGGTAGGCAGAAAAAATTGCCATACTCTACCCGATGCGGCACTCCATCCTTCTATTTTCGCCCCCCGGGAGACGCGGTGTGATGGGTTGCGAACCTCATCGCATAGGCTTTTCCCGCGCACGTTTCGATCGTCCAAAGTCCACAAAATAAATCTAAAATAAATAATATTAGTCGATTGTTTTGGGCGAAACAATATGATACTTTAACATTATACACTGTTAAATTTAAAAAAAATTCGTTTTATGCATCAGTGTTTTTCGCGACATTTTTTTTTCGAGACAGCTGTTTTTTCAACCTATGTTGTCATCATCGGGTGTTACAATAATATATCAATCGTCAAATTTTCGTGATTTTTCGAACCTTAATGTGTATTTTTTCTTATGTCAATTTGAAGATTTCTTTGATATAATTTTCAAAATTACAGGAACAAAGTTATTTTCAATTTCCTAAGTATAATACTATGGAACTCCACAGTGTCAAAGCCTTAGCGTTCAATAAGTTGATTAGTTTATTATTTATGTAAGAGTTAAGTTTTTATTATAATAGGGGTTTCAGGATATCTGGTTTCATTAATGATCCCCTCTTTTAAAGATCAAAGAAAAACCAAATGCGGTGTACATAAAAATAACAAGTTCCCTCCCAATTAAACTCCGCCAGGATATTGGTAGCATGATTAGTATCACATAAAAGGTGTATACAGGTACACCTATACCCATTCTAATTAGACAATTCACCCCTATGCAGAAAGTTGCCACCTCTAAGGACCCGTCTAAATTAAAGGGATGAAAACACACGAATATGTGAACATAGTTTACATACGTAGTTTCTTCTTCTCTGGTTTCAATCCTGGGATTGGTTTGCAGCAATTTCCTCCATTATTCTCTTCCATTTTTCCCTATACGTAGTTTATTACACTTTAATTATTAAGGGCGTGCATTCTGTACTTATCATTTACATAACATTGATGTAATATACAGATACGTTTTTTTTATGAATTTAAACCGTTTTTTTCCGCGTTTGAGTTTATTTTTCTCTGCTTGTTTCGGAGGTTTTACACTTTTATCGTTTATTTCGTTATAATGTCAACTTTCCGAAATCCTTACATTTTAAAAATTATCAAACAACTCCCATGTGACATAAGACCCACGTTTTATACAAATAATAATTTAGGTAAATTAATAAAAAATAATAAAGACAAGGATGATTCATTTTCTCAATCGGGAGTTTATAAACTGAAATGATTGCTCATCTTTTTATATAGGGTAAAACAAGACGTTTTTTTAATTAAGAATAAAAGAGTACATAAAATGTCTTTCTAATAATAAATTTTCTGAATTGGCAAACCAATTCATTGAAAAAGATCATTAATTTAATAAAGAAAATGGCGTTGAAATTTTGCATGTTCATAATAGAAATATAACTTAGAACAATCTCAAAATTTTAGAAATTAAAAAAGCAAATAAAAATAAAGAAAATATTATACATAATCAAATAAATTTAACGTCAAGTCAAATGATTTATTTATTTACTTTGTTGTAAGTAAATACCTGAACCCCAATAAGAACTTTAAATTATAATTTTAAATATTAAATTTATTCATAATATTTTTTATAACAAAAGCATAAATGTTCCCAAATAAATCATTATAACATCTATCAAAACTGAACATATTTGTAAACAATTTTAGAATATTTTAAATATTTATATAATATAACTGATGAAAGGCTGGTTAGACAAAAACATATTTGATATTTCATTTGTTTTTTTAATAAATTTGAGTGTTGTAAACAAAGTACATAAAAAAACTTTACATTTTAGTTTACTAAACTAAACCTTATATTTTAAACCCATTTAAATATTTGCAATATTATATAAAACTCAACATTCGGAAGCATTTTTTTAAAAACCCCTGTGCAGTTGCCACCTATAAAATTAAAGGTACTTAACACACAAATATGTATATGTACGAGAACTTAGTTTGTATATGCATTGTGGTATATTACACTTTAATTTGCTCTCTAACATAAAAATAGAATTTTAATAATACGAGTACAAAACAATATTAGATCACATCTTAATTAAACAAACTTGAAAATTTTGAAATCCTCAATTCGGTGAAATTGGGTGGAATCATAATTAATAATCATATTCTTCATTTTACTCCTTTCTCCTTGTATTAATCTACAAATATTCCCAATCAAATGCAAATTAATCATTTATTAATTTCTATAAAATATAAATGATGTCTTTTCAAATGTATTATTTTTCTAAATTACAATATTAATTATATTTTTTATATTATCATTATGTTTTATTATAGTTTAATATTATTTGTTAGTTTTTACTGATAAAAAATAATTATTAGTACTTATAACAAAAAAACATATATATATTTTTAAACTAAAATTTTTGTATTGAATTTAAAATGCGTTTTTTATATTAGTCATTGTTTAGTTTTTATTATATTTTTACACCTGGAGATATCCTCCGAAACATGTCGTGTTATTACATATTTTTTAAATATTTAGTGGAGTAAACAAAGTAATTTTCAATTTACTGTGTACAAGTTTATATAAATATACTGGTTACCGACGAAACTAATTTTCCAAACTTTTTTTTTTACAATGCTGTCAAAGTTTTATCCATAAACCACAAGAAAACTAGATGCTGCTTTCGAATTTCAAATTATTATTATTATTTGATATCATTTAATTAATCTGCTTCTTCTTCTTCATTTTAGGTCTCCCCGACGTTGACTATCACCCGAGACTAGGCGTCTCTGTCCCTGGGAGCACGAAATAGCTCCTCGACGCTCCTCAAGCCGGTCCAGTCCCTTGTGATGTGGAGCCAGAAGATTCGCTGCACCTCGCTGATCATCACCTCGCCGAATTTTCCCTCAATAATAAGGTACAGCAATTCATATTTTTCCCCTAATCACAAGACCTAAATAAGCCAACTTACGGCATTTAATATTGGCAAACAATTATCTATGAACTCTAGCTCTTCTGGGAACATTTATGTTGCAGACTATTTATGGAATAAATATAATTATACTTTATATAATAACACTTTTTATGAACTCAGACATGTTTCGGTTACCAGTAACTTTTATCAATGTATACAATTTTAACAATCAAATAAAACAGAGCGGTCACTTATATTCTAAAAAAAGATCGAGTTATATATAAAAGTGGAAGGGGTTTAATTAGGATTGAGGAGAGGGGAGATGTAACGGGAACATATCGAGCATCGGGAATTGAACTAAAATTTAATTGGTTATTTATTATATTTTCATTATTTGTGATAGCTTTTTTGATTTCTAAAATTTCTATATTGTTTAAGGTTAGGTTTTTATTATTAATATGCAAAATTTCAACACCTTTTTCTTTATTAAATGTATGATTCTTTTCAATAAAATGGTAAGCGAACTACAAAAAAATATTATTAGAAAGCCATCTAAGATGTTAAATTACGATTTTATTGGTTCTTTATTGGATCCTTTACTGGATTTTATTTATTATTATATTTATTGGTCTAAGGAATGTGCAACAATTTGCGGTGTAGCCATATTTCAAACCCCTTCAGCCGGTTCATGATGTCAATTTTAAGGTCCGTGATTCAACATCATATAAACGTATAGACCAGATGAATAAGCTTTCGAAATTGACGAAAATTAGCCCGCAAAATACAGTCACGTACACAGCTCACACATATTGTCAGATTTTGCTGTAAGCAAAAACACTCCAATCCAAACCAATATTTGACGCCAAGAGAAAAATTAATTATATATAAACCTCATAACAACACAGACCCTTGAGATTTGGTTGAAATCCGGGAACGGTGTTAAATATTTATAAAGATAACAATTTGCGTCAACAAAAGTTTGTTAGTTCGTTGGGCATTGCCATTGTATTTTACCCTGGTAATTATTTGGTTCCACGTTTTAATAAAATAATTATTCTTGCATCGGTGTAAACGAAAAAAAAAACAATTAAGGAAGGCCGCGGAAAATTTCACACGATCAAATCAATCAAATATTAAATGTCAAACAAATCGAGAGAAGTATGCCAGGAAAGAATAATGTGGCAGTCTTTTATTTGCGCATATACCTTCGGGGAGACATCGTGATGGTTAGTTTGTTAGTTAGTTAGTTGTGAATGGAGCAAGAACTCAAAGTGTAATTAAGTATTGCTCAGGTAAAGCTAGAAAAAATTGTTGCGCATACATGACATAATGTATAAACGTTAAGGAACAAGTTAATTATGTCGGGATAGAACGGTGTTAGGTTAATGAAAATAACCCTCTTTAACGGTTGGTTTATTTAGATTTTTGGTTAAGATTTATGTACATTATTATGTTATATATTATTATTAACCGGCAAAATAAGGATAGAAGTAGAATAAATGTTGTAGGAATGAGATCTCTGGAAGAGAATACGTGCAAAATCTGTATATCTTTTGCTAGTTCAACGCTCCATATACAATATAAGGGTCGGCACAGGAACACTGATCGCACTTGTTGTAATATTTGCATATATTTTGATACTGTAAAGGTGTAAAGATTTACAATTGAATAATAATAATAATGATGTAATAACATAATGATAATGATAATTATAATTATGATACGTGAAGCCAGAGAGGTGTATCCGGAGCCAGTAATATGGCGATCCATTCTCTCTGCCTTCTAATAGCGTGATGGTTTTGTATTGTTAAAAATGAGTGTATAATCATGTTGAAATTCTAGATTTTTGTGTCTTTCCAATAAAATATAATGAATATTTTTAAAAATGTACATTCCCTTTATTTTAAATTATTAACAAAGATTTTTTTAATTTTAAAAGGCTTCATTAAATTTAAAAAAGAACATGAATATCAAAAAATATTTTGGGAAACCATTATTTGAATGAATAATGAAAACAAAAAAAATAAAAATAAATATTTTCAAAATGAGTATTTAGTTAAAATACACTACTGTTTGTGTTTACGACTGGTTTCGGCAGTTCTCTGCCATCTTCTAGAAGAAGCCAGCGAGATTTCAAAATTGCAATTAAAAAGATTTTTAACATTTTTTATTATTATTTATGATAATTTGGAACATTGCATGTAAAACTACTGTAGTAAAGAAGAACACTATATCTTAAGAAACATTTTACTTTTATAGATATACTCGTAATATATATTATATTTTATTATTGTGGACAAAAATAAAAAGCATCTATTTAGAACTTTTATCAGTGATAATAAAACACGAATAATTTTACCCCGCATTCGGCAAACAGTGGTTTAACTCTGCCGTTTTCGGGGGCGATATTTCAGGCCCGTTTACAGCGTTTGATATCAGGGAGAGAAAGAGTTTTTCAGGAGGAATAAAGTTTACTTAAAGCACTACAGAATCAACACGCCGATAGTGATCGGGATGATTTATACAGCGCGGAGGTAGAACACGCTCATTGATTGAACCTCCATAGCCACACTGATCCTCAAACTGTAGCATAATTGATTTGTTGTAATATACATTTAATATATTAAGGAAGGAAGGCGTTTCATAGTCCTCTCTTTTTATTATTTATTTTTATTATTACTATCTAAATTATTGATATAATCAAATGATTTTACTGAAATCTTTTGATGGAAGTTCATTTTAAATAATAATGAAATAAAACGATGTATTTAACTACTTCCACTTTTGTCTTTATTTCGACAGCGACATCGATAGAGTGGACCAGTCTGACCACCAATCTGTCTAAGCCAGCGAGCCTGGCAAAATCGGTCGCTATCGAAATAAAGCCAAAAATATAAGTTGTTAAAAAACATTAAACTTATTGATGGTTGAGATGAAAACTCCATTAATAATTTACAATAGTAAACACGATTGTTCAATGGTTTTATTGGATTTACTTTACATAATTAATTATATAAATACGAGTAGTAATAACGAATTTGTATCGCCTTGCGAGGGCATTTGAGAATGTTCTCGGAAGGCGCAACAAATTTGTCACAACTATTTATGTAATTTATTTTGTAAATTAAATCTAAGTTAAACTATTAAACAATCGTGTTGACTAAATAACTAACTAAACAACTAACTAACTAACTAACCATCACGCCGTTTCCTCGGAGGGGTAGACACGGAGGATTAAATGCCACACTGTTCTATCTTGACATAACTCTCGCGGCCGTCGTATTCACACATCGTGACTGCACGATCGTCGATTGTTCCTGCTTCGTATATTAATTTGGTCATATCATGTCTTCCTTCACAACTTTTTCAATTCACACTACTTGTGTATGGTATATCTTTTAAAACATTCTTCCATCATCTATTCGTTTCATATGTCCAAACCATATTAGTTGCCCTTTCTTATTTTTATTTAGCACGCATTCGCCTTATATTATTTTCTTACTTCATCGTTAGATTTACTATCATACATTGTTTTTCAGCAGATTCTTCTTTATCATCTCATTTCTACGGTAGCGAGATTTAATTAGTGGATTTTTACTAAATACGCATTTTTGAATTTTTCTTTTTTTCATTATTTACAATGAAAAAAAAATGTGTATAAAAGTACCTATTTAAATTCCTTTTTCTTTTGGGTTTATTCATTTTATTTTCTGTCTTATCAAAATGATCATGAATTCAGTATCTGCGATTTCACTACATAAATGAATACTTATTTGTACATAATTCGTGTTAAATTCTTTCGAAACGTACACCAGTGGTGAATAATACAAGTCCTAATAAAAGAGTCTGCTTAAAAACGACAGCACTAAATGTTACAAACTTATTTAAACTAGTTTAAAAACGGAATGAAACTCGAAAGCATAACGCTAAATTTTAATTTGAAATTGGCGCCAGAAATAGTAAAATGCTGTAATAAACGCTAAGCACTGGTTCTGATAACTGCAACTTACCAGTGGAGGCGCCTGTTTTCAATTAAACATTTTTGAATATGAGTTATCTTACAGATGCTGGGTGGCTTGTGCATATTGCTTAGTAATGTTAATATCTCCGTAAATATTTAGGCATTGTTTCAAATAATTTATTATTATCTAAAAATCTATTGGGAACTGAATGTGTAGTTTTATCGAAAATCAGAGATAAAATACTAATACAATCAAACGATATAGTTTGCTTAACACTGGTGGTGGAATATAATGACTGTTTCACACACACTATTTACATCTCTCTCGCTTTTCCTATTCTTTGCAGTGGTAAGATATATTTATTCATGCCTTTTTACTACTCTATTTTCCAATTGCGATGGAAGGTTTGGTCGAATTTATGCCATTTTTTTTAGCGCCAGGCTATATTAATAATAGTACCACGCATGGAAACACATTCCTTGTCCTCTCGCTAATTATATATTTACGAGGGCGACAGAGACAAATTATTTTTGTTCAATCAATTCGAATATTGTCCTTATAACTCTTAGACGTTAATCATGAGTGTTGAATGATTTAAACATGCTTTTAGCAGTCAATCTGGTTTTATAATACGGTATCTTATTCTTCTAGGATCATCAGATTTTCTCCAATGATGACTACACATTTGAGCTGGAAGATGTTTCATACCCACTTCCCATTGAAGGACTACCAGGAAATAGGAGCAGCGCCAATCAAGTGAGTTCCATTGGTTCCTCTTCAAATTTATTTGCTGGTAAAAAGTGTATTCACGTTGTTTTCATTGATGGGCTTTTCTGTAAATGTAGCCTTCGTATTACTGGGCGGGTCCGGTTTTCTGGCGCAAGACATTCCTCATTCATCCACTCAATATCGGGTGGTGGTCTAGGGGATAGAACGCTTGTCTCCTGATCTAGGGGGTTTCGGTTTGAGCCTGGACACGACCAGATTCCTTCTTCATAATAATGAGCTATTTTCTGCTCATATTGAAGATTGTAAAATGAATTCTAATATCATTGATTTGAGTCATGGTGTTAAGCAGTTTGACATCCCAGCAAGACATATACCCCATTACGCATTATCAACCATAAAAAGCCACATTTTCTCCACTTTTTTGTCAATGGCAAGCTAGTTTCGTATTCTTTTTTTAGGATCTGTGATGCCTAAAGATCTTGTAGACCATAAGGAAAAGGACTTGTTGGCATTGTTTCTGATGTTACACAGTTTGAATTTTCAGGAAATCGTATTTATTATGTTCACCTTCCAGCAAAGTATACCCCGTAACGCATTATCAATCATTAAAATCCAAATTTTCTTCACGTTTTTGTGTCAAGCTAATTTCACATTCTTCTTCTTATTCTTCCTTGCAGTAGACCTACGTGGTCTGTTCTCTAGAGAGTTGCTCCTCCTGTAAGGTGGATTCCCAGCTGTTTTTTTTTCATATTTTAGGAGGTCTTACACGAGTCCGTGAGTCCTGGTCGTATTGTAGTTGGAGGTTTGGCTGATGTCGTTTCATCGAAGTTGTTTCCAGAGGCGACGGGTGTTATTGTTATATAACCTGTATCTTTTTAGCCCCCACGAACCCCAAATAATATGATACAATAAATAATAAATAAATCACATTACATTGTTGAACGCTAAGGCATTAACACTGTGGAACTAACTAACCATAACGCCGTCTCCCCGGAGGGGTAGGCAGAAATAATGGAACGCTATACTGTTCTGTCTTGACATACTTATCTCGCTTCCTCTACATTCATACATCTTGTCATGCACGCGTGACTCCTCGCGTGACCGACATTCAATATTTGATCGATTTGATCGTGCCACGTTTTCCTCGGCCTTTCTCTATTTCTAGCTCCGTTCACGCCGTTTACATATACCTTCTTTACCATTCTGTCTTCACTCATTCTTTCAATGTGTCCGAACCATCTTAATGATCCATTCATTATTTTGTTCATAACACTTTCATTCACAACACATTCACTTCTTATACTTGCATTTGTCGTTCTATCATATACAGATTTGCGACACATTCGTCTTAGAGATCTCATTTACACTGCATTTATGCTACTTTCATCCTTCTTTCGTCAGTTTCATGCTTCACTTCCATACATGAGGGTCGGCACAAGAACACCATTATGCACTGCCATCTTAGCTTTTTTGGATAGGCCTTTGTTTTCGATGACAACTTTAAGTGCACCATTTACCCTAAGTTAATCACATTACATTTTAAATATGCTGAAGTCAATAATTTATCTGATAAGATATATTCCTTCACCCGAAGAACACATTGACAATGTATTTACTTATTAATGTCATAACATAGAAATACTTAACTAACTAACTAACCATCACGCCGTCTCCCCGAAAGGATAGGCAGAAAGAATGGACTGCCACACTTTTCTTTCCTGACATATTTCTCTCGCTTCCTCATCATTCATACATCGTGTCATGCACGCGCGTCGATTTCTCTGACTCCTCACATGGCCGACATTGAATATTTGATTTATTTGATCGTGCCACGTTTTCCTCGGTCTTCCTCTATTTCTGGTTCCATTCACATCATTAACATATAATTTTTTTACCATTCTTTCTTCATTCATTCTTTCAATATGTCCAAACCATCTTAATGATCCTTTCATTATTTTGTTCATGACACCATCATTCGCACCGCATTCACTTCTTATATTTTCATTCGGCACTCTATCATACACAGAGTATCCACACATTCTTCTAAGAGATCTCTTTCAACTGCATTTATTCTACTTTCATCCTTCTTTTGCCGGTTCCATGCTTCACTTCCATACATAGAAATTCTTTTTGTATGATTATTACATTCCACGAAAATTTATGTGGTGTCAGATCAAAAACCGGCGCCGCCCGATTGTGAAATAGAGAGAAACAAAGGAAAAACAGTTTCTCATTATTTAGAGAACAGTTGACAACCACAGCTCGGATTCTTGGAAACTATATTGGATCCTAAAAACATCTCGAAAATGAGATTTCGGGAAGGGTAACGTCTTGATATTACGCGATACCGTCTATAACTTCTCCGTTAGGCTTAAGCAAACGTCACATATATTCTCTTCCAAAAATAATGTGTCTGCGAAACCCAAACAATATCAAAATAAAATGTTTTTATTACCGAATGGGATTCTTCCCGTATACAATATTAATAGCTGCGTCAAAGAAGAAAAACTATTTAATATCCACATAATGCGGTTTGCGTATAATTAGATGATAAGGGTTTTTATAACATTCTTCTCTTGTGATAGACCACCCTGATTAACAATATAAACATTATTAACTTTGAACGTTAACTAACCATCATGTCGTTTCCGGAGGGGTAGACAGAGTAAATCGACAACAACACCGTTCTTTACTGACAACTTTTACTTTTATACTCCGTGACACACACGCTCGTCAATTGTTCCTACTTCGAATATGGCCGCTTTTCAGTAATAGATTAATTTGGTCACATGTCTACTTCTACTTTTTTTCCATTTACTTTTATCTATATATTTTTAACCATTCATCCCTTATCCATTCGTTCCATATGTCTAAACCATCATAATGACCACACTTTTTCCACGCTTTATTTAGGATTCTCATTTACACTGCATGTAATATTCAAAACGTTTCAAATGGTTTATTTATTTAAAACATTAACGAATTAAAAAAGAGAGCTATTTTTACTAAAAATTCATCAAAAGTAATTATCGTGTTATTTTAGTTTGGCGAGGATTTCGATGAATAATTTCTAAAACATTTTTTGTTTATTCTTCCCACGTATTTTTGTTAGAAACTATAACATATAAATTTGAGTATACAAACTGAAAATTTATCTTTAGAAGACCTTTAAAAAATGTTATTTTTACCTTACGAAAGCATTATCGTCTCAAAGAAAATTTAAGTAGGTAGACGTAATAAAATCTCAAGAAATTCGGCGCCTTATTTTTGCTCAACGATCGGAGATAATTGCTTGCGGCATTTCATATACGATAGAATAATACATTCAATCAATAAATCCAGTTGCACGGCAGCAATAGAAGAGTAGAGGGTATTGCTTTGTTTCACATATGGTGTGTTTTCCGAATTAAACTTTTCAATGAACCGTTTTTCGTTTTCGAACCAATTTTTGTGAAAATACTTACAATTCCAATTTTTTTCGGTATTTGAAATATTATTGTCTTTCATTATTCAAACTATTATTGTCTTTCATTATTCAAACTTTTAAGAATTCAACCTATTTGAAATATTTTATTATCTCGTTTGAGTATATCAAGGGATAAAAATAATACGTGTATATTTCAATAACGACAAAATAACTGTAGTACAACCTGCTATTGATAATTATTTTGATTTTTATATTTTAAACTTAACATAACAAAAACCTATCCAAAAGAGCTAGAATGGCAGTGCACAATGGTGTTCTTCTACCGACCCTTAAGTATGGAAGCGAAGCATGGAACTGGCAAAAGAAGGATGAAAGAAGAATAAATGCAGTAGAAATGAGATCTCTTAGACGAATGTGTGGATACTCTGTGTATGATAGAGTGTCGAATGAAAATATAATAAGTGAATGCGGTGCGAATGAGTATATTTATGATGGTAAGAAGTTTCATCCATGATTCGTGAGACAGGCAGTTAAAAAAACAAATGAAAATTACCAAAATACCAAAAATTACAATTTTTTTAATTTATTAGGAGACTTCTTAAACACTGATTATTTAAAGAAATATTTGAAGTTGTGATTATAAATTAGCTAATTATTATATATCCACAACACAAAGTTACGGCTAATATAGAAGAAAAGCTTTTAATTATTGATATAAAACCTTCTTTTAATATATTTTTAAAACATAAAAATAATTATGATTCTTTTATCATCAGAATCCAGGAATGTTGATTATTTCCTTTAAATTAGCGAAAACCTTAGAGACAATGACAAAGTATATCTGAGAGAGGTTCAGGGGTTTTGATATATAGAATCGTAGAAGAATGGTGCAGAAGATGGCGTCGCCTCGCTTTGGGGATAGAAGGGGGCGTCCCAACGTCAATTGAAAACGGATTTATGATGAAACCGACGCCGGGCGATAAAAAGGCTTCGTTGTTCTCGAGTTGAGCCGAGCTTTAGGGTGCAGTGCCTTAGATATTTAGATACACAGAAACGTGGATAGCTTTTCAAGTATTTCAATTAAAATAAACCTTTTTTATTTCATATATAATATATTAAATAAATAACGGTTCAACAAAAATAATAAACAGTCACACCGTTTCCCAGCTGGAGTAGGTAGAGAGAATGGACCGCCACACGGCTCGATCCTAACACACCTCTCTAGCTTCCTCCAGATTCATACAGCGATCATACATGCACTCGATTCTTCCGACTTCTAACATCGACTTCGTACTACATTTATAAAGTTAATTAATTTATAATAGTAAACACGATTGTTTCGTGGTTTTACTTGGATTTAATTTATATAAATTGTGACAAATTTTTTTCGCCTTGCGAGGGCATTCTCAAACCTAATCGCCTTGCTAAGGCATTCACAAAGAGTTTGAGAATGCCCTCGCAAGGCGAAACAAATTTGGCACAATTTATATAAATTAAATCCAAGTAAAACCACTAAACAATCGTGTTTACTATTCTAAATTAATAATGGAGTTTTGCAAATTTAAAACCTCAATCATCAACAACGTTAATGTATACTTTTTAACCATTATTTCTTATTTCGAAGCACTTAATTTGTGGTGTGACATTATTAAATAAAATAATAATACACTTTTAGTATTAGTTAGATACGAATACGGTTTCGCTCCCGCCGTAGCATCGTCAGGTTTGTGTTACCAAATAATGTATTTTAGATACAAATACTAAAAGCGTATTATTATTTCATTATTTCTTCATCCATGCGTTTCATTTGTCCAAACCAATGCAGTTTTCTTTTCATAATTTTGTTGATGAATGTTTGTTTCCAATAACATTTATTAAAGTTAATAATGTTTTTAACAATGTAACAATTGCTTTTTAAAGTAAAACACATTATTGTTTACTCGACTTTTTGTTCTTTGCAGATATTAATATAAATTTCTCACAACTTTAAAAAAATAATTTGTCATGGTTTGATTTATCTGCTACAGATCTGATTAAATTTACTTAATTGAATTTAATTCAATAGACTAATTCATTTTATTCTATCTTCTTGTATTATTTCTCATGCGTTACTGGAATTATAAATGTTTTATGTTTAACCTGTTCTCAATAGATGCCTTAAACTATTATTGTTGTTTATAATATCTTTTGAGAAAATAAAATGATTTGATTTGATTTAAAACATCTCACCACATATGAGGTATATTATTGGGATATATTTATAATTTAATTTTAAATGTTTGATCTTTTCACAAAACAATAGTGATATTCTTTGCCTTTTTAAATTATTGTTAAATCCTATAACAAGGAGAAAAATCTCACTCCTAAGTAATATGATCATATTTCTAGAAATTTTAAACAAAAATCAAACAAACCATCACGTCGTTTCCCCGCACGGGACAATGGACCACACCTCTCTACCTTCCTCCACATTCATACACGCACGTCGATTCTTCCGACTTCTAACATGACCAACCTTAAAATTTTTATTAATTTAGTCATGCCATGATTTCCTCCGTCTGTCTCGACTCCTACTTCATTTACATCATTAACGTACACTTTCTAAACCATTCTTTCTCCATCCTGGTGCTCCATATGTCCGAACTAACGCAGCGATCCTTTCATAATTTTTTTTCATAACCTTCTTCCGCTCTACATTCCTTTCTTATATCAGAATTTGAGATTTTGTCGTATATCGTTCTACCACACATACGTCTTAGGGACCTCATCTCTACTGCATTTATTCTGCTCTCATCCTTCTTCTGCCAGTTCCATTGCTTCGTTTCCATACATTAGGGTTGGGATCAGAACTCCATTGTGAACGGCCGTTTTCGCTTTCATTGATAAATTCTTGTTTTCAATATCTTTTTTTAAAGCTCCATTCACTTTATTACCCGCACCAACCCTTCTTTCGACGTCACTATCCGTTCGCCCATCCGCTGTAAACGTGCTACCAAAATACACAAAGTCACTCACCTGCTCCAAGTTCTCTTCGTTAACACTGATGTTAAACTGTCTATTGAAATAGAAAATTGATGTTTATATTAATGTGGAACTACCTTTGTTCAAAAGACTGTAACTACATTCCAGCGTAATTATTTTAAAGTTTGATTTTTGAATCGTGAAATGTCTAGTAAGCTTAAATAATAATTTAAAGTAATAATTCATTTTGAAAAAACGTTCTTTGCTATAAATGTTTCGTTCAATTTAATGATATATCTGGTGACCTTATTTATAAGCCGATTCAAAGGCCAACACAAGAAGCTTTTATTTGTAAGAACGACTCTTTCGGCATATCCTCTCTATAAAAAGCCTCTTGAGATGTATCAAATCATATGAAGTATCCTAGCAGGACCCATTCTGAAGACTTATACGAAAATCTGGGAAAATTTCTTTGCAGGGTACGGATAGGGACGACCTTAGCTCATAAAATGGTATGAACCAGGCCTGTTTTTCTAGAGTTATTCACAAATTTTGGTAGTGTTTTGAAGTACAAGGTTTTTTTCCGTTGTTAAGTAAACTAATTCAAAATAAGAACTTGTTGAACAACAAGAATAATAAACTCAGAGAGATGTGAATAAAAACGTGTCTTGAGTTAAAACGTTAACTGCTGTAGGTCTTATTTACTTAGGAATTTTTAGACATTGGCTAATACTCGAATCCTATGAGAGTTAATCTTTTGAGACAAATTGTAAGTGTTAAGGGTAACTTAAATGATATTAAATTCTTAACTGTTAAAATTTATAACACTGTTTTGATATCACTAACTAACTAACTAACTAACCATCACGCCGTCTATCCGAAGAGGTAGGCAGAAATAATGGACTGCCACACTTTGACTGATGCGGCACTTCATCCTTCTCTTTTCGCCCCCGCAGGAGACGCGGTGTGATGGGTTGCGAACTTCATCGCCACCAATAGGCATAGCCCGTGCACAACGCCCAAAAAATAAATCTATAACAAATAATATAGAATATAAATCTATAACAATGATATAAAATAACATAACAAATAATGTTTTTTTTATGGTGCACATATGATATCACAATTTTTTATATTTACTTTTTTAATGTCACGACAGCCGTTTGAGTTGTCATCATTTGTTGAGTTGTTTGTAACATCGAATGATGCCAACATCGGTTGGCGAAAGAGCTGTAGTGACACATAAAATGTGATTAATAAAAATGGTGATATAATAACGGAATTACAAATTAAAACAGTTAATATTTTTAAAATATAATAGTGTTTCGATCAAAACAAGAAATTTGATGAGAAAATTTGCTAAATAGTAAAAAAGTAGGATAAACGCCCTAGAAATTAGATCACTGGGAAGAATGTGCGGGAAATGATGTATGATAGAATATGGAACGAAGACATAATGTAGCAATGTAAGACAGATTCCATACTAAGTAAAATAAAAAAAGGAATACTTAGATAATTTAGACATATGGATAGAATGGATGAGAGAAGAATGGAGAAGAAAAATTTATATAGACAGTGTGAATGAATAAAATAGCAAGGATGGCTAAAAAAGTCATGGCTTGACCAAATTAATCAATTCGTTTTTTTGTTTTTAAAAAAAGTCGACCCTAAGGATTCAAATCAATGATATTAGAATTTATTTTACAATCTTCAATATGAGCATAAAAAAAATTCATTATCATGAAAAAAAATCGGGTCATGTCCAGGCTCGAGCCTATGTCTCCTGGATCAGGAGTCTAGTTTTCTGTACCGTAGACCACCATTAGATTCCTTAAAAGCGGCCACATTCGAAGTCGGATAAATTGACGAGCGTGCGTATTAGAGGTAGCTCGAGATGTACGAGTATGACAAGACAGAGCAGTGTGTCGGTCAATCTACTCTGCTACCCCCCCGGGTTAACGGCGTGATGGTTAATAAGTGAGTTAGTTTCTTCCGTTATTTTGTAAATTCGTTAATTTCGATTACGTTCCAAGTCAGAGAATCTTTTTCGAGGTTTTAATCCAGAGAAATGGTTTGCAACAAACCCCACTCGTTCTCTCCACTGAGTTCTATCTCCGGGCAGTCTTTTCATATCTGTGTAGCTACCACAGCACATGCCTATAATCGCCTGGTCTATATAGGCGTCTCTGCAGTTTCTGCCCTTCACCATTCTCTCCGCGATGGTAATTAACCGGCTCGGATACCTGATGTTATGGCCTATCCAGTTTACTCGCTACTGGGCAATCCTTTTTAGAAATTGTCTAGTTTCTCCGGCCATTCTCAGTGACTCGCTGTTTTGGATGTGTTGATAATGATGATGATGATGTTGATTTGTATAGCGCTATTTTTATGAGAGATTCACTTCCAGAGCGCTCTTAGTCCAGAAAGCTTCTCTTAAAAATGGATAGTTTTGAAAGAGATTTTGAATACTGCTTCCTTTTCCTGATTACGGATATTGTGTTCCGACCAATGGATACCCATCATGCATCTGTAGCACCACTTGTCAAAAGCAGCTAGATCTCTGCACTCACTTTGGACAATGGACCGTGTTTCACAGCCATACAGTTGCATATTCCAGATAATGGTCATACTTACAAACTTTATACTTAATACTTAAAGTTGTCATCGCAAACAAAAACCTATCCAAAAAAGCTAGAACGGCAGTGCACAATGGTGTTCTTCTACCGACCCTTATGTATGGAAGCGAAACATGAAACTGGCAAAAGAAGGATTAAAGTAGAATAAATGCAGTAGAAATGAGATCTCTTAGACGAATGTGTGATACTCTGTGTATGATAGAGTGTCGAATGAAAATATAAAAAGTGAATGCGGTGCGAATGATTGTGTTATGAACAAAATAATAAAATAATTATTAAGATGGTTTGGACATATGGAAAGAATGAATGAAGAAAGAATGGTAAAAAATTTATATGTTAAAGATGTAAATGGAACCAGAAATAGAGGAAGACCGAGGAAAACGTGGCATGATCAAATAAATCAAATATTGAATCAAGTCAGAGAAATCGACGCGCGTGCATGACACGATGTTTGAATGTTGAGGAAGCGAGAGAAATATGTCAGAAAATAAAAGTCTACCCCTTCGGGGAGAAGGCATGATGGTTAGTTAGTTAGTTAGCTACAAACTTTATACAGAAATAGGTAGTAGAGATTATAAGACAGTTTTAACGTTTAAAACTAAGGTTCGTTTTTATAATGATGAATTCTTTAAATTGCTTTATTTAATGTAAAGAGAACAAAATTTAAATTAAAAAAATAAGCAGAATTTTATAGTAAAAAATTGATTGATGGATTCGCATAAAATACTAAATCGTTCAAAGTTCCCGGGACGTGTACCAACCGTAAAATTCATCAAATATTTGCACAGAAATAGGTCACTGGCGCATGTAATGAAGAAATTTTCCTATTTTTTCCCGGTAGTAATTTTCTTTCCCTAAGAGAATTTCAATTGAGTTCTCCAAATAATCCCTCGGGACTAATAAATTGTCTGAAGGAAATTATTTGGATTATTCGAAAGTGGTAGCGTTGCCCGCGCCGTCGGGGTAACTGCCACCCTTATAGCAATTAAGCGCGACCAAAACTATATTATATGAGTTCTACACGAATATCTCTTTCAGTAAAATGTAATGACTGTAAAATAAAAGTTTTATCTATAGATAAAGGATGTTTTTAATTTTTTTCTAAGGTATTTTTATTTTACTACTACAAGTTTAATTTATCTCAATAGAGATGAAGACGCAAACTGGAAACTGAATATGGATGATCAAGGTGTTTACAGGACTTATGACCTGTCATTGGTTGGGTTAAGCGCACGCTTTATGTAATTACAACATTCCCCATTCCACCTTTGTTATTATGATCATGCATGCCAAATTTTTGGAAGATGTATATATACTTCAAATCCATATATATCTTCACGTGTCAGTTTTAATTGTCCATCTATGTAGATTTGGTTGCACTTGTGAATCTTTTCAAGATTAACTTATACAACCGACCCACTAACGCCATCTATTACATAAAGCGTGCGCTTAACCCAACCAATGACAGGTCATAAGTCCTGTAAACACCTTGATCATCCATATTCAGTTTCCAGTTTGCGTCTTCGTCTCTATTGAGATACAATTAAATATGTTATAAAGCTTTAAGTCAGACGAACGTGTTATTTCTATACAGTATATTAAAAGGAATGTTTTGGAAAACAGTAGTTTTCTTTCGTATTAATTATTATAGAGCGTATATGGAGTTTTACATCATTATTCAAGAAACAATAAATACAGTTTATAACGTTTTTATTTCTCGTTATATGTCAAATGCAACGTTTTAAAGTTGATTTGATGAACTAAATCTGTTTCTGTTCGAGATGAACGACCGGCGAGGCAATGGGGAGTGAAGGACATCAGTGTTTAAAAGGACGAGAACAAAGTGAACACAATGTAGTCAGGGGTTTGTTTTTACAGCGACATTACTTGTGCCAGCGATAACTTTCAAAGTGGACCGCTAGCAAAATATATGACATTTTTCACGAGTTTCGGGATGAAACAATTAAATTGAAGGCTTAAGTTAATACATTTTGATACTATATTAACTTTTTTTTATTCGTATTCCCTCTGTGTTGTTCTATCACATTTGAATAAATTTAAAAATAAACGTTATTATTACTCAGGTATATTTTTTTGTATACACAGGTCATATGAACTCAATTACCGTATACAATGTATCTTTAGCTATTATATTGATTCTCATGACATATAATAGATAGCTTATCTACACTTGACTAGACCAGACCAGATGGCAGTGTGACAATCACACTGCCATCGCCGGGAATCGAACCCGGGACCTTTGGTAAGGCAGTCAGCCTACTTTTCGCACTGCCACGAAGGTTTTCGTATTCATTGAGTTAAAATAAATGTAAACTGTTATATCAAAAACTTTGTTTTATGTATCACAATGGTATTTTTATTTTACGCGACACCTATTTTACATAAAAACATAAAGGTTACAAATACAAATACAAAGGAACAAAAACACAATGGTTCGAAAAATCACGAATATTTGACATTTGATAATTTTTTGTAATACCTGATGATGTCAACATAGGTTGACGAAACAGCTTTCGCGTAAAATAAAAATACAATTGTGATACATAAAACAATGTTTTATTATTTAACAGTTAATAATGTTAAAGTATCATAGTGTTTCGGCCAAAACAATGGACTATTTAAAATAAATGTGTTTCGATTAGCAATCATTCACTGTCAGTTTGAAAATCTTAACTCAAATCTATATTTTTTCACATGAAGCTCTCACATTCTGATTAGATATTTGAAAGTTGTAGAAATAAAATAATATGTAACCACGGTATAGTTGTTATATATACTATTTGATGCACACAGTTTCGCTTGTATCCAAGCTTCATCAAGGCGATATAAGACCTGAAAGTTCTTCAAAACTCGGTTCTTATATCGCCATGATAAATTTTGGGTCCAAACGAAACTAGTTGGTATAATTTTCATAACCATACCTTGCTTAGGTACAAACATACGAATGATAACGTGTTCAAGAAACAATAAAAAAGGTTTATAATTTAACATCGATAATTTTCAAGTCTATATAGATTTATAACCGTTATCGATTGCTTAATAGCAATAATAACTAACTAGACTAACCATCACACAGTCTCTCCGAAGGGGTAGGCAGAAATAATGGATTGCCACACTTTTCTTTCCTGACATATTTCTCTTGATTCCTCAACATTCATACATCGTATCATGCACGCGTATCGATTTCTCTGACTTGGCCGACGTTCAATATTTGATTTATTTGATCGTACCACGTTTTCCACGGTCTTCCTTTATTTCTAGTTCCATTTACATCGTTAACGCATAATTTTTTTTAACCATTCTTCCTTCATTCATTTTCCCATGTATCCAAACCATCTTAATGATCCTTTCATTATTTTGTTCATAACACCAACATTCACTTCTTATATTCTCATTTAACACTCTATCATAAACCGAGTATCCACACATTCGTCTGAGAGATCTCATTCCTACTGAATTTATTATATTACTTTCATCCTTCTTTTGCCAGTTCCATGCTTTAATAGCAATGATTAATAGCTTTAGTGAATCCTTCTCTTGCTGTTTTCGAACACAAAGTTGCTGAGGCTTCTGTTACATTCTTCACGGCTCTTTCGACTGCTTGTGTATGACAGGGTAAACGTAGAAGAAGTAGTTTACCCTCACTACCTTGTGCTATGAACATCTGAAGATCTTCGTCAGAAATTTGTTGAAGTATTGGTGGTTCAGTAATATATTGCTGCCAATTTATAAGATCGTCGTAGTCTGTGACTGTAACATTTATAATTGGAACTTGAAATAGTCTGACTTTATTACCTCGCATAGTACGAGCTTTTAAAATTCTGCGTGGAGCTAGTTCTCTTATATGCTTTTGAGGATCAGTTAACATAGCTATCAGTAAGTTTTCTGGATGAGCAAAGTAGCTATTTCTCCGTGTCACAGGATCAACTACAATATTAAGGTCATCCGATAAATATCTTGACTAGGTATATATATAGACTACGATAAATATATAGACTGATAATTCAGGCATTTCTGTACTGATTTTTATAAATCTAACTACAGGTTTTTCTACGCATTTTTCAAGTTCCTTCCCTATTTGGCCTGTAAAAGTACGTGGACCTGATGTAGCGCCATCAATATATTCAAACAAATGCCTAAATGGTAGTTCATTCATATGTAGCAAGCACATAAATCATTGTTTTGTAATTGTTTCGTTACAATTATATCTGTATTTCCAATACTCATTTTTCTGGATGTTCGCTGGTCCGTTAGAAAAGCTCTGATCTTGCAAGGGTACCTAGCGATCTCTGGGACAGGAACATTGAATAATTTCTTCACATTTACAGGACGAAATATCAAAAAGAAATTTACCACTACGATGAAATTCTTCTAGTTTTTTTCGATGTCTTCGGGTGAGATTTGAGAAGATTTTTATACATAGAATGATAAGATTTATCATTTGTACAACTCTTGTATGCATCACTGTAGGAATTGAAGCTCTTCTCCATATTTCTTCGATTTTATTTACTACAATATCAGATATTACTGTAAATGGTTGGTGTTTTTTCGTAGTTGTTAAATTATTTCTTACCCACTCGAAAAATTTCATTACATCCTCATTTGTTGGTAATATATTGTCTTTAATTTCACGATATTCACCAAGCACAGCACATTTAAACAATTTTCGAGTTCGATCCATTATGACAACATCCCCAAACACAACCTCCCTTGGAGAAATACTGACTACTAGCTCGAGGTCACAAGTCTGTGCACGCGTGAAATTAGGTGCACCCCCCACCCCGACTACTGGTCACTGGTTTTCAAAATAATTATTATTTTGGTATTATTATGCAAAGTGCTTCATATTAAGCAGGAAAATATTAAAATAAAAATATAATATTAATTTTGTGTAATATTAATGCCAGCTATAAAACAGGTCAATAATTGCCATTTTCTTAAACTTTGAGGCCAATTCGGAGACAGAAGTTTAAACTCAATTCAAAAAATATTTTACATACGTAATTTTGATATAATTTGGCACCATATTTTCACTATTAGAATCGTATAATGCATAAAAAATCATTTCGGCCCGGCCTATTGTACATTAACCTCTCCGAGCGTACCGCTCCAACCGTGGGACCATTGGATATACTCGTATTGTCAGATAGCGTATGGCCCCATGCTTGGGCTTCATCCACAATTTCTCGAATATTCTTAGATTATGTCAAAAAAAATTAAAAAGTACCTGTGATATCTATTGGTATACACAAAATTAATCAAAATTAAAAAATAAATAAAATCCATTGTTTTGGCCGAAAAACTATTATTATTATTTTGTTGAAAAAACTCCTTACATCATTACAGCGCGAGCCAAATCGATGTAAAAAAATATATCAAAGGAAATATACATAGAACCTTATGAATAAGAATATGCCAGTTATTTTCTAGCTGCATTTATCGTAAGGGTATTAACGAATTCGCCATAATTGCATCCAAAGAGGTCTATCTCTTTTGCACCCTCATTTATGACAACAGTTTAAACTGTTAATGAATAAAATTTGTTATTTGTATCACAATTGTATTTTATTTTACGCGACAGCTGTTTCATCAACCAATTTTGACATCATCAGGTGTAACACTTGATGGTGTCAACATTGGTTGATTAAACAGCTGTCGCGTAAAATAAAATACAATTGTGATACAAAAAACAAAGTTTATTCATTAAGAGTACAAAATTAATTCATTTATCCGCTAGTTGTAACTTAACGTGTTAATTTTACAAAGTGAAAAGACGAAGTTACATTAATATTAATATCTTACAACTCAAGAGGTTAAAACTGTCGTTTAGTGTGTTATTATTACGTTATGATAACCTTAGGACTATTAAAACCTTACTCATTATTTTATATCTTTACTAAACTATCAAAATCTATACTGTGAGTCTATATGTATAATTTTGTAATTCGTAAACTCAAGAAGAACTTGAGTATAAGCTGTGTTATGTAATTCCACCCTACTAAACGTCTCCCTACACGACTTCAACGAGAGATGACTAAAAAGTGTCTTGAGTCACTTAGAATATTATGAAAGGCAAACAAACGAGGTACACTTAGGCGATCTAGCTCGGTATAAATTTGCCACCATTTTGAGCACTTGGTCCATAATGTATCAGCGATGAGGGCATAAAGGGGCTGTGTAAAATTCTAAGACTTATATTTTTTGTTCACCGAGCCTTGTGACACAATGTTGGAGCTGAGAAATTCCGAGAATACTGCTCACGATTCATAATTCGTTTTTGTAGAAAGCATTGAATAATCTCTATGTACGATATTACAGTACAATGCTTTATCTTTGTTAACCCCTTTTGTGCGGCTGACTTTATTTGCAGTAAAAAAAAAGATTATGAACTGTGGTTGGCTACATTTACAACTCAAACAGATAATCAATAACGTACAATTTAGTACAACATTTTGAATGTATACAAATACTTGTAGACGAATACTGGATTGTACCCAATGCGGGTTATCAATTCAATTAACATGTGAAGTTTGGTGTTACATATTAACATTTATAAAACTTCCAAAAATTTATCAGACATGTTGGTCGTAAGAAAGGTGGAATGGGGAATGTTGTATTACATAAAACGTGCGCTTAACCCAACCAATGACAGGTCATAAGTCCTGTAAACACCTCAATCACCATATTCTGTTCCCAATTTGCATCTTCGTATCTATTGAGATACAATTAATCCTACAATTTAGTAGTTTGAAACTAAAGAAAAAAATTATACGGTGCATTCAAATATGTGCATTCAAATAGAGAAATGAGATCACTAAGATTAATGTGCGGAAAACGTTGTATGATAGAATACCGAACGATGAAATAAGAAAGAAATGTTAGGCAGATGACTGCGTCATGGATAAAATTAAAAAAGGATCACTGAGATGGTTTGGACATATGGAACGAATGGATGAGAGTAGAATGATTAAAAAGCTGTACACAAGCAGCGTGAGTGGAAAAAAAAGCCGAGGACGACCGAGGAAAACATAGCATGATCAAATTAATCAATTGCTAAAAGGCGGCCACTTTCGAAGTCGGAAAAATCGACGCGCGTGCATGGTACGATGTATGAATTTAGGGGAATCCCTAGAGGTATGCCAGGACAGAGCATTGTGTCAATCCATCCTCTCTGCCTACCCCTTCGGGTAAATAGCGTAATGATTAGTCAGTTAGTAAGTTTAGTCAAATATGAGCAGCAAATGCAGTCTGCCGTAGTTCAAATACATTTTTTGGACTGCAAATGTAGTCAGCCGCACTATGGGGGTTAAAGAAATATCATACAGTGTTTATCATATCTTTCATATTAATAAACTAACTTACTAACAAACACTCATTCTGTCTCCCCGAAAGGGTAGGCTGAAAAAATAGACTTTATCTTTTTTCTCCCCCGCGGGACACGCGGTGTGATGGGTTGCAATAAAATCAAATAAAACCAATAAATCTAAAACAACAAAATGATGAAATAAAAATAATTTAATACACATTAAAAATGCTTCCCAAGTAAACAAATTCGGTATCTTTCTATAATTTCTCACCGTTCGCACTTATGACACAATTCGTCATACATTCTTCCTTTTCAAATACGACTGACACGTTCATCACAAGGTCATACTTATTGCATACTTCGTACATTCTTGATTCTAGGACTTGTGGATCGTCCATGCTGTTAGCGATTAAAAAAGCGTCGTCTGCATATAGCAAACAGCTGATGGACAAACCTTTAATTTTTCAGCAGCATTTGTGCCATCTAATTCTTTCATGTTATGTATTATATTATAAATACATTTTGGTATTTATTTTAAAACTAAGTTGCTAGTTATAATATGCAGAGTGTTCTCGTGGCAAAAGCTCCCCACCCTTGCTATAATAAAGGTTGAGCAAGAGTGATGGACCTATTTAGTCTCCCTTAAGCCAAGATAGTTAGGAAGAGAACATATGAAAAAATTAGCGGACATTAGCTTTTCATATTAAGGCTCATAGAGCGAGGAGTTATATGTAATGTTTAGTGAGAGAGGAATGAAAGACAAGTCTTTACTCAGAATTAAAATATTCTGGTGTCGTAAAGCAACATATAACTTAAAACTCTTTTAAATTATTCACTAACTAATATTCCATTTTAATACAATAAAATGTTTAATGCATTAAGAATGGAAAGAAAATATAAAACAATAAAATATCGTAAATATATAGTAACTGTATGATATTTATGTAATATATAGTATACATATAAAAAATAATGAAAGGATCATTAACCCTTAACGTACCGTATTCAAAACAAAACGCTCGCTCCCATGTGGTCAATTCAGTTTACCGCTAACTTTACCTAAATATCAAGCATATGACTCGATGAATCAAAATTTAATTTATGTCATCTTGTAGGGAATTTCATTAGAAATAGATCGATATCTATAACATACATGGATTATTTGAAAAACATATCATTATTAATTTTTTTCTGGAACTATGCGATTTCTGATATGGAATGCGTCACAGCATATGAGCAACTGACACCAAGTATGAACTTGTCTCGCCCCGCCGCGCCGCGCCGCGGCCGTGGCGCTATAATTTTACTTATGATAAAGGCACCCAGGCAAAATGTATAGTACGTTCAAGACAACGAGTACGTATTAATATTTGTCCCTTTTGGTAAAGTGTTAATATTTTCACAGTTCTGATATTATTAAGTTGCGTGCTGCGTTTCCGTCCACAGTCGGTATTATTACGTACCTATGAGAAAAGGCCAAACATATAATTAATAATACGTTCAAAACAGCGAGTAAGTATTTGTCACTTTTGATAAAGTTGTAAATATTAGCAAAACAAATTCTACCTTAACACGAATGAAGGTGAGGGCAGTCTTAAAAAATTTTTTTTTTTGGGATGAAGGAAGTAATTTTTTGCTTTTTTTTTTATTACGAAATATTGAGAACACTTCAATGGAGGATTACAATTTTTTTTATAATATTAGGGTCCATAGGTTTTAAGAAAATCAACTTTAAATTGGCAGTGGAAACTCAATTGACCACATGGCAACGCGACGGTTAAGATGGTTTGGACACATGGAAAGAATGAATGAAGAAAGAATGTAAAAAAGTATATGTTAACGATGTAACTGGAACTAGACAAAGTGGAAGTCCGAAAAAAACGTTACACGATCAAATCAATCAAATATTAGGTCCTTACATATGAAATTGGCGTTTTGTATGGGAGGAACATAAAGTTGATTTTTTTTAAATATAATACATTTATTTAATCAAAGTATGTACCATTGCTATCTATGCACTTTTGCCATCTCATAGGTAGTTCATCGATCCCTTTACTAAAAAAACCATTCGGACGGGAATCAATAAAATCTTCGTAAGTCGAAAGTCGGTTTCGACTGCCCCATCGGAGTTTAATTTTTTCCCTTGCAAGAAGTTATCCAAATTTCGAAAAAAATAGTAATCTGTTGGGGCAAGGTCCGGAGAGTACGGTGGATGTCTTAGACATTCCAATGGAAGCTCTCCTAATTTGGTAGCCGTCTGTTGTGCAGTGTGTGGTCTAGCGTTATCATGAAGCAGCAGTGGCCTAGAGCGATTAACCAGCCTCGGTTGTTTAGCAGCTAGCTTTTCCATCATGGTTTGCAGTTGCTGACAATAGACATCTGCTGTAATCGTCTGGCCAGATTTAAGAAAGCTGTAGTGAACGACACCAGCACTTGTCCACCAAACACTCACAAGTAACTTTTTTGGAGTCAATTTTCGCTTGGGGCATGGTTTGGCTGGTTCGGCAGGGTTCAGCCATTGCGATGAGCGCTTCCGATTATCATACAGGATCCACTTTTCATCACAGGTAATGATTCGATTCAAAATCCCTTCATTATTGTGCCGGTTGAGTAATGCAACGCAGCAGTCAACGCGCGTTTGTTGATTTGCTTCACTCAATTCGTGAGGTACCCACCTTTCAAGCTTTTTCACCTTCCCAATTTGCTTCAAGTGGATTAAAACAGTTTTATCACTAACACCGCAGCCTGCAGCTAACTCGGACGTGGTTTGCGATGGATCCGCTTCCACAATAGCCTTCAATTCTTCATTATCAACTTTGGTCTCCGGCCGTCCACGGGGCTTGTTCTGCAGGTCGAAATTTCCAGAACGAAAACGTTGGAACCAAAAACGCACTGTGTTTTCTTTTGCGGCACCGTCGCCATACACATCATTAATCCTTCGAGCCGTTTCTGCAGCACTGATGCCACGGTGGAACTCGTACTCGTAAATAACGCGATATTTCAAGTTTTCCATTTTGTAAACTGAGTGACGCAAAGAAAAAAAACAATTGAGGAAAAAACAAATGAATTATAATTTTCGAAACACAAATACTTGAGTAAATAGCTATATAAATTTGAATTTATAATTCCCAACCAAAGAGAAGATATTTGAGATCAAAGTCGCCAGTACGGCAAAACGCCAATTTCATATGTAAGGACCTAATATTTAATGTCGGCCACGTGAGGAGTCGGAAAAATCGACGTGCGTGCATGACACGATGTATGAATGTGCGTGCATGACACGATGAAGAGAAGTAGGTCAGGAATAAACAGTGTAGCGGTCCATTATTTCTACCTACGATGGTTAGTTAGTTAGTTATTATTAATTATATTTTATAATCGTTTCATTGATAAATAAAAAAGTTAACAGTTGTGATTTTATTATTAACCGTTTAATTTAAAAGCAATATTATTATCACACGATTCATTTATTATTTTTTATAAAATTGTCACGACAGATGTTACGCCAACAGTGGTTAGCTTTATCGGGTATTACAATCCACAGTTGATTATAACATGTGACGATGCCAACATCGAAACAGCTGTTGCGACTATTTTATAACTATTAATGAAATGTGGTATAATATATATTTTTTCAATTTAAATAGTTGAGTTGATGTTTCCCAGTGTTACTACCAAAATGTATGTTAATGTTAATTTACTCACAATATTTATTTTAAAGGGTGCCGTTTTATAAAATTACTTATTAAGGAGCACGATGAAAAGATTTTCTGAAGAGAGCAGTTTTTAGTAGTTTCTTGAGTCTATCGTCGCTATCATCACACTTAATACCAACAGAAATATTATTCAATGCCAACAGACTTTCGACGCGTATAAAGAATGTATTTTTTTAATCCATACACATTCCAAATATTTTACAACACGCAATATCCTGAAAGCAAACAGCGGTTCATTGAAACATAATTTGACGTATGTTATGTTAGTAAAAAATTAGCACATAAAATCATGTATTATTTCTTGAACCATGATGTAAAACTTCATATTAAATAATTAATACGAATGAAAACGTTCGTTTTACAGAAGTTTTATTATATTTTATGGGAATGACGTGTATTGCAATTTTAAGGCATTAATTAAAAGCAAATTAAATGAATAAAATATTAAAAACAATCAAATAAATTTAACGTCAAGTCCAATCTTTGATTTATTTTCTTTGTTGTACCCCTGAACCCCTGTTGTACACCTGAATCCCAATAATAACTTTAAATTATTATTTTAAAATTTAAATATTTGTTATAACAAAATCGTAAATGTTCTAAAATAAATCTTTATAACATCTGTCAGGTCATGTAAACAATTTTATAATGTTTTAAAAATATATCTTTACTGAAGAAGGACTGTTTGTCCGAAACATTTCTATGTAATTTAATATTTTATTATAAGTGTTGTATATACAAAGTAGATAAAAAATAAAGAAAAAGAGAAATAAAGCATTAATAATACTTGGCAAGGCGATTTATCGTGTTATGTTTTAACATAATATTATAATATTTCAAATGTTTTTTAATAACCATTTTATGATATACTCGTATCAAATACGAGTATAATCATATTTTGTAAATCAGTATAATTGAATGATAAATACGAATGAATTAACATTCATATTTATTATTTAATTTGGAGTTTTACGTCATTGTTCATGAAAAAAAAAATAAAACTATTATCGTTCTCCGAATACATTGTTCCCGGTTTATATCATTCTCCCGGTGATGAAGGTGTAAAACCTTCGAATTATATAGAGAAAAATAAACTTAACAGTGGAAAAAACAGTGTTTTAATTATTCAATAAATTAAACGTCTATTTTCTAGAAGTTTTTATTTATTTAATGGGAATGGCGTGTTTGACTTTGCTAAGTCTATCAAATTTAATGATGCCTTGTCAAGGCGAAATGTGTAACTTCCATAAAATATAATAAAACGGACGTTTTCATTTGTAATCATTTTATAAATACCCTTTTTTTTTTAAAGCTGTGTTTTTTGATAAGCGAAAAAAGAAATCAAGTGTGAAGAGTTTTCTAGAGGGCCGTCCCGCACTGGGCAAGCATTTATCGCAGGTAAAATAAACACAAATTCAAATAAACAAGTCATAAATCCCTCCCTACTCTGTTCGATACAGCATGTTCCAAAAATATATAACTCGTATCTCGCAGTGAATGAATAAAACAAGTGAACGTGACACGAAAACTCGAATTGAGCTAAATTATCAAGCACGTAAATAGTAAAATTGATACATAAATACAAGTTGATTCAGTATGATCGTATAATTAATTTTATTATTAATAATGATTAAAACAATGTCTGTCTATTTTGATGCAATTCATATTATCGTAAAAACATGTTAAAAGTTTTAAATCGGGTTTTTATGAAGAACTAAGTAACTAACCTTCACGCCGTCTCCCGGAAGGGATATGTAAAAAGAATGGACTGCCACACTTTTCTTTCCTGACATACTTTTCTCGATTCCTCAACATTCATATATCGTGTCATGCATGCAAGTCGCCTCCTTATGTGGCCAACATATTTTTAGGAAGAATGAAGAATGTTAACTTTCATATACACATATACAACATTTTTTAATGACTAAGGACACAATTTTCTCACTTTTGAGTTTAATTTCTCGACTGGAAACCTGCCGAGAAAAATAAACTCAGAAGTAGAAACAGCAGTGTTTTGGTTCACAACAAAAATATTATTAAGGAATTTTACAATGTTAACGTCTCGTAATGTAGTTTACGAGTATATTCTGTTTTTTTTAATCTCTTTGTCAAAACAGTTAAGCTTGGAAAATAATAACCATTTTTGTTTCATACTTATTCGATATTTAAATATATTTTCGAATAAAAAAATCTAGATAATTTATAAAAATCAGTGCTTGGAATAAAAACTCATTTAGGCATAAAATCGATCCGAAAAGGGGAATATTTAATATTTCTTTCTTGTTTCATAGTGATGAACGGGCTAGTTAATGTTCATATTCCTTAAAAATTCTTGAAATGTGTGCCAACAGTGTGACTTCAGACGGCTGATAAGCCAATTGTTGAACATTATGTTTCTTCTTCTTCTTTCGGTGCCGCGTCAGGTCCCCCCAACGTTGGCGATCACTGCAGCAAAGGCATCTCTATCCTGCGCCACTTGGAACAGGTTCTGAACTTGTGTTATTCCAGTCCACTCTTTGATGTTTCGCAGCCTTCTACCAACTCCCCGACGTCCCTCCACTTCACCCATTAATATCAGTCGAAGGAGGTGATATTTTTCTCCCCTTCGCACATGACCCAAAATGAGACCTTTCTAATTTTCACACCCGACAACAGCTCTCTATTGGCTCTGGCTCTCTGTATCAAATCTGCATTACTGACCCTATCGGTCCACGGTATACGGAGCATTCTGCGGTTAATCCACAACTCGAACGCTTCTAACCTGTTCATTACATTCACTTTCATTGTCCAGGTTTCGCAGCCATATAGTAGAACAGATCATATATAAAATTTTATCATTCTTTTTCGGAGTTTCAACTTAAGATTATCGTTGGAGAATAATGTTCTCATTTTATTAAATGCAGCTCGTGCAACTTCAATTCTGCATTTTATTTCAATGTCCGAGTCCAAGCGCTTTAGTGATAAGTTTTTTTATACAAGTTCAATTAATTAATATGATATTAAAAAAATAATATTTTGGATAAAATATATCCTAAAATGTTTGATTAAAAAATCATACATTTTATAGGATTAAAACAATACATGGTAATATAATAATTTTGAGATATTGTTTAAAGAAAAAATAATAGTTAATAATTTAATATAATACATTAAATTTTGTGGCATTTACCAATAACTCTACATTCCTGTATCTCGTATACGGGAAGATAACCATTCACTAAATCATGAAGTCAATAAAAACAACTATAAAAATATACGAGTTTTTTTTTCGCTACAAGCCATTCGATTAGTAAGAGGAGAATTTCACATTCATAAAGAATGAATTACACCCACAGATATCTAGTCTCCAACGAATAATACACGAGCGTTTTTTTCAGTGTTTTATATTTATTAATGATATAAAATGAATAATTAGAAAAATAAAATCATCCCAAGATGTTCAAAACAATTGTTTTCAGATATTCATTGTCCCAATTTAAATGCCTTGGCAGCAATATCACTAAAGCGCTTGACCCGGACATTGAAATAAAATGCAGAATTGAAGTTGCACGAGCTGCATTTGATAAAATACGAACCTTCCTTTACAACGATAATCTTAACATAAAACCCCGACAAAAAATGAAGTGTTTATATGGTATGTTCTACGAAACCTGGACTCTGAAAGTGAATGTAATGAACCGGTTTGAAGCGTTCGAGATTTAGATGTACCGCAGAATGCTCCGTATACCGTGGACCGATAGGGTCAGTAATGCAGACGTACTACAGAGCCAGAGCCAATAGAGAGCTGTTGTCGAGTGTGAAAATTGGAAAGGTCTCATATTTGGATCATGTGCTAAGCGGAAAAAAATACCACCTCCTTCAACTGATATCAATGAGTAAAGTGGAGGGGTTTCGGGGAGTTGGTAGAAGGCAGCTGTCCTGGCTGCGGAACATTAGAAGTGGACAGATATTAAAAGAGTTCAGAACCTGTTCCAAGCGGCGCATGACAGAGATGCTTTTGCTGCAGTGATCGGCAACGTTGGGGGGGACCTGACACGGCACCGAAAGAAGAATAATTAATTACGCAATATGTTTTCTATTAATAACATTTTATAACATAATAGCATTTTTTATTGATTCTTGAGCACGTAATTTTTATATTTAATAATTAAAACAAAATAAAACATCTATTTTTTAGATGTTATATTATATTTATTGGGTATGATATATATCGTTTATCTGAGATATTACCATACGTCTTTGTATTAATTAATATTGGCTCAGAAAGACGAAAGATGTCAAGTCATAAAATATTATGAATCTTCTAGAAAATAGACGTTTTCATTCGTTTAAACTGTTTCGAATTTTTAAGGAGGGCTTGGAAACTTTTGTTAAGATCAACGAAGTAGCCCTAGAGTCTTATTAAATTTTCTCCAGCAGATCAAACATCGACCACCGGAGGTTTAAGTGGTTTATTTAACGTTAAGAGTTAACAAAAAAAACTCCTCGACCAAGTTCCGGCGGGAGCGAAACTGGTTGATAAGATAAAACTATTTTTAACCGTTTGAATGAAAGAACATTTTTATAAATATCACAATTGATTATATTTTCTCGTGACAGCTGTTTCGCAAACCGATGTGAACATCGGCAGATCTTACAATCAACTAGTTGATTGTAAGACCTGACGATGCAACTACGTTTAGCGAAACAGCTGTCCCGACAAAATATAATCAATTGTGATATTTATTATCAATTGTGTCTTACAATCAACTAGTTGATCGTAAGACCTGACGATGCTACTACGTTTAGCGAAACAGCTGTCGCAACAACATATAATCAATTGTGATATTTAAAACAAAGTTTTTTTATTTAAACATTTAATAATGTTGAAATCTCAAGATATTTACGCCAAAACAATGGATTATCTAAACAAAACTAAATAATGTGGTGAAAAAACAAAAAAATAAAGTGTTAATAATTATTTTTAAAAATGCCATACCACAATTAAAGTGCTTTATACAAAAGTTAAAACCAATGACACATTTTACATATAAAATATGATTATTAGTAAATCTCTGCAATCTTTTGTGTAAGTAATCTCAAAAGAATGAAATCCAAGTAATACGAATGTGGCGAGTTCCCGTTTATAAAATCTTTTATATTTATTTAACCTCTTCCATCAATTGGTTTAGACTTCACGCCACACAACATTTCACATCGCCTCCCACGAGGTGTTTTCTCGGGGAAAATAAATTTTATATCAGAAACGACTTCCCCCTGACATTGACAAAGGTACTGTGAAGAAGTGAAATAACTTTCTGAAGTAATCATTTCATATCTTGACGCATTTTCAGCGTTTCTCTTCTTTTATTTTGCCAAACATGATTTATTATTCATCCGCAAAGATATACAGTTCAAATATGTTTATTTGTTTCCGCGATAATGTGTTTTTTGATACACGATTACATTCTTGTGAGTCTCTTTTGTTATTGGAACTTGGATATAATAAATAACATATCATAAAATTGAACTTTTGATTTGTTTGAGTGAAGTAATTGAAATTATCCTGATTAAAACATATAAGATTTATCAATATTAATAACAGAAAATCAATACGAAGGTTGACGTATATATTGTTAAAGTTTTATTATATTTTAAGGGAATGCCTTGGAAAGTTTCGTCTTTCCAAGGCATAATCAAATATTTGATATTAAAATATGATCTACTATTTAATTTGGAACACTGTTATAATATCACAATGTAGTTATTGTCGCGACAGCTATTCCGCCAACCTATGTTGGTATCAACAACCCTTAGAAATTCTTACAAAAAAGTTTTTAAAAATGTGATAATATAACTGTGTTCTAAATTAAATGGTTACACTTTAATAAAACAATATATTTTTTTAAATTTGTAATGAACACGCGATTGTTTTTTTTCGGTTTAACATTGATATTTTATTTATAATTAAAAATACAGAAAAAATGATGCATTTTAAGTACTTAGGTGTTTATGTATCGAGCAGCAGTGAACTCTACGGAGAAGTAAGTGAACTAACAAACAAGGCCGCCGTTGTGGCTGGCTTCTTGAAAAATGCTGTTTTGAAAAACAATAATATGCTAATGGAGAGCAAAATACGAATCTACAAGACATGCGTACGTCTTATAATGACATATGGAATAGAAACGAGAGCTGACACCATCAGAACAAAAAGTCTCCTAGGAACCACAGAAATGAAGACTCTCCGATCCGTTGCGGGAACGACATTCCGAGACAGAGTAAGAAATTTTGAAATAAGAAAGATTTGCAATGTGGAAGATGTAATGCAATGGGAAATACTGAGAAGATTTCCCATCGCTATGCTACTGGAGAGATCACGTGGAAAGAGCATGTTCTGAAAGAGTGATGAATATAACCGCAAATAAAGTATCGACCTCCAGGAAGACCATCCAAAAGATGGCGAGACAGTTGGACATCTATATTCTAGGAACAGGCTCCGAGAAATAACAGGATGCAGTCCTTAATAAAGTAGAAGAAGAAGAAGAAAATAAATCTATATAAACGCTAGATACAAACTAAATTAATATAGTTTGTTCTATATTCGCCATACTTTCTGTTGTTATGATGCTTTATTTCTCTTTTTCTTTTTTATATACTTTGTATTTAAATATAACACTTTTATTAAAAAAATAATTACATAGACATGTTTCGGACAACCAGTCCTTCTTCAGTGATAACATCTGTCAGATCATGTAAACAATTTTATAATATTTTAAATATGTATCTTTATAATATGTATCACTGAAGGACTGGTTGCCCGAAACATGTCTATGTAATTTAATTTTTTTAATATAAGTGTTGTATATACAAAGTATATAAAAAAGAAAAAGAAAAATAAATTAATGTAGTTTGTTTTGTAACACTTGTGGAGCTCCGGCGGGAGCGAAATCGGTTGGTTTGATAAATCAAAAATAAAGTTGTGAAAATATGAATAGAAGGGGTGTTTTTAAATTATTTTTATAAACCTTCATATTGGCGAAAAAGTTCCATCAAGTTCTAGGAAACCGTTGCTTGTAAAATCTACACAAGCGCTTCCAACGGCCGACAGTCGAGTTAATAATTGACGTCACCCCCAACGCCCTAAAGTTTGTCGAAATCGAGCGATTGCCGTCACGACACGAAGCGTTGCGACACGCAGCTCCATAGTAATATGATTCCAACAATCTAATTGTATGGTTTCGATATCATTGTTGTGCATTACGACACATCACGACACTTTGGTTTTATCTGCCTAAGTATTAAATATTTTTTTGTTCTAGGTTCCCAATGGAGGGAGTAACGCCTTCAAGTGGATACTGAAGCTTTCCTTGGGGATGGCAGCGGTCCAGAATTAAATATATACAGCTATGGCGTATGTATTTTAATAAATAATAATTAAATACTGTTTACATGAAAAAAATATATTTCTGTTCTAGACGTTTTATTTTAATTTATGTGAATGACATCTACCGCTTGTCTAAGGTATTATCAAATGTAGCCATTATCATCAGCATATAAATACGAAAATAATTACTTAACTATATTTTTCTCAGAAACACTTTATTTTGAACACTAAAAAACCTTTCTGATTTATATAACAAAATTTAGTTTATTATTACACAGTTGTTTAGTGGTTTAACTTGGATTCGATTTAACTAAACAATCGTGTTTACTATAATAAAAATTAATAATGGAGTTTTACAAAACTAATACCTCAACCATCAACAAAATTTAGTATTCATTACCTCTGTATACATTGTATTCATAAATTTATCTTGTTCCGTGTAATACTTTCTATGATCTGAAGCAATCAAATTCAGCAGTTTGATTGATCTCCCTACCGGTATCACCAGAGGCAGGTTGGTTCTGCATGTTGGGAGATAAAACAATATGTCCTAACGCTGTCAAAGCTAACCGTCTAGAACGTAAAGATGGAAGATGACGGAATTCTCAAAGATTCACCTGGTTAGTCAGAATAAATGGGTATATGTGAACCCATCCATCATTTTTTGTAGATTTTTGTTCCCCAACATGCCCAAGCGGAATGCAGTGATATAAAACCACAGATAGCTACCAAACTCTTTCTGACTACCAAACGAGAACCTGAATGCTAGACAGTCTACATTGCGATCAGCTAAGTCTTCTGCGATCGGTAGATTGACTGTGCCAAAACGCTGTCCAAGCACAAACTTTGGCGACCGAGCCTTCGAGGTAGCCGGCCCTTCAGCCTGGAACAGTCTTCCAGCAGACCTTAAGTGCATTGAGAATCAATCAGAGTTTAAATCGAGACTCAAAACGCACCTTTTCAAATTATCATTTCCTGACAGGAAGGGCTGATCGATTTCGTCAGTTGCAGCCCTCAAACTAAATATGTTTATATATTTTTTTAACATTATTATTATTATTATTTATTTTTTATTTTTATTATTATTATTATTATCTAGTTGATAAAACGGAGCATCTTCAACAGCGCCCTTGAGATGAGTAATTCATAAAAATGGCGCTTAATGAATTATCCAATTTTATTATTATTATATTATAAATACTTACTTTATACATATTTAAATGACCTTCATTATCGGGAGAACGATATAAACTCACAGTTGATATCGTTCTTCCGTTTATGTAGGTGTAAAGCCATCAAAACATGTCTAGAAAAATGAACGTAATGGAAAAAAACAATGTTTTAATTCATAGAAAAAATCGTCCTCATGAAATTTCAGTGTTTTCACCTTAAGTTTATCAAAACGAACACAAATGAAAGTAAAGCTTAAATAAATAAAAATTATTACCACTTATAGATCAGTTCATGAAATATTCAGTTTAATGGCGGAAGTTTCTGAAACAACTCGACATCCAAAAATAATATTCGTCTTAGATTTATAATATTTCACTGGAAAGTTCCAGGGAACTAGGGCGGAATAAAATTTCCGATGTGGCAAAGTCTTCAAGGTATTCGCGCTCATTTAATAAACGATATTAGTCATCAGAACGAGATAACGGAATCCTGACGAATTAAGATAAAGTTACGGGAACGGAGGAATCTCTCAAAGACAAATCCAAGTCGATTATTAGTGTCTCGAAAGTTTGGACCCGCTTGCCAAAATCTTTAGCAGTGATGTCCGATAATTTTTGTTTATGAATTTTTATTTTATCTAGTATACATAATTTATCTTACCAACGTGTGCTTAATATATATATATATAATAAATTGTCACATACAAATATAAAAAAAAGTGAATGCAGTTGGAATGAAAATGTTATGAACAAAATAATGGAAAAAATGAATGGAAAAAGTAAGGTAAAGAAAAACTATCTTACTAACTAACTAACCATCACGTTTTTTCTCCGGAGGGGTAGACCGCCATTAACCGCCATCGTGACATACGACATACACGCTCGTTGATTTTCCTACTTCGACCAGCTTTTAGTATTTGATTAATTTTATCGTGCCATGGTTTCCTTGGTCTTCCGCGGCTTCTCTTTCCATTCACACTACTTATTTATAACATTTTAACCATTCTTCTCTCACCCATTGGTTACATATATCTAAAACATTTCAGAGATCCATTTTTTTTTTTTTTTACTTCTCATACATAATTCTGACAGATCTCATTTGTATAGCATTACCCTAGTCTCATCCTTCTTTTGTTAGTTTATTAGCACCAAGCGTCACTTCCATACATAACGGTTGGCACTAGAACTAGACAATGGACTGCCATCTTTTTTTCAGTTGATATAATTCTATTTACAGTGATGACTTTGAGATAATCTTTTTTATTGTTCCCAGCACCGACCCTTCTTTCGACAGCTTTCTCCATTTTTCCAACGTTCTTAATCTTTTTACTAATGTTTTTGGAGGTCCAATCATTAAATTTTTATCTACTCCAATACATCTACGGCAATAAATTTGAATTTAATTAATTTTTTTTAAATATGCTTATATTTTTCCCTCTTGATCTAGGACGTATAACCTGCTAACGACGGTGAGCATAGGTGATGACAGACATATGATGATGACGTCCAGCCATCCCTCTCTAGCCCTCCTGTCATCTCTTCGGCTGCCTTCATGGCAACCTCTTGCTGCTGGAGTTCGTTGCAGGGGGCTGCGTTATTGGTCAAACCTAGAATAAGAAAGGTATTATAAATGTCTTTTTTATTTTGAACCATATATGTTTTCATTCTTTTTGTCTGCAGAATTTTGAAGATGGAATTCCGGAACATAAAATGGATACCCTCCAAGATGACTGCAGCATGCCCAAGAGGAATGCAGTACGATAAAGCAGCCACGGATAGCTAAATTATATAGCAGTTTTATTTATGTCACTTATATAATACTTAAGAATTTTACTAATGTTATTTATGAGTGTTTCAATATTTAAGCAGACACAAAAAATATGGTTTTATAATAAATATTTATATATATACTTTTTGGTGTCTTTTAATATTCCTAAGAGGTTGAATTTCTTTCTGAAGAAAACGCTTCAACCATCATCAACCACACCTTACAGCTCCTCCCAATTTTAATGTAAATCTTTTCACTAATGTTTTGAAGGTCCAGTCATTAATTTTTTATCTACTCCAATACATTTATGGCAATAATGTCAAATTTGATTTTTATTGATTTTTCTAAATATGCTTATTATTTTTCTCCCTTTTCAGCTAGGACGCATAACCTGTAACAACGGTTAGTTGTAATATGATGATGACGTCCAGCTATCCCTCTCCAGCGTCCAGTCATCTCTTTGGCTGCCTTGATTGCAATCTCTTGCTGCTGGGGCTCACTGCAGGGGGCTGTGTTATTGGTTGAACGTAGAAAATGAAAAGGTATGATATTATAATTTTTCTTTTTATTAAAAAAAAAACATATTTGTTTTCATTACTTTTGTCTGCAGAATTTGTTTTATATCAAAATTGTAATTATTTGATAACCATGACCTTATTAATAATTATAAAGTTATTTGAATGGGATATTATAGTGAAATAAGTAAATTCATTTAAGATAGCAAAAGAAGTATGAATGCCATATAAATGAGATCACTAAGAAGGATGTGCGGAAAAACCGTGTATGGTGGAATATCGAACAAAAAATTAGAAAAGAAATGTAACGCAGATTAATGCGTCTTAAGTAAACTAAAGAATAGATCACTAGGATAATGGAATGGAATATAACAAATAGATAAAAGAAGAATGGTTAAACAGATATACAAGCAATATAAATGGAAAAAGAAGTTGAGGTAGGCCACGGAAAACAGAGTAAAACAAATTAATCATTTACTAAAAGGCAGCTATGTTCGAAGTCGGAACATTCGAATTCCACAGCATTAACGCTTAAGTTTATCTAAAAACATATGTTCGTGTACATATTCCATTGTTTTGGTGGAAACACTATGATTTTCAACTATATTACCTGTTTAATTGAAACACTGTAATACACTATAAAAATGATTTATGTTGGAACAGCTGACAGCATGATGATGATTGTAACACTTGATGATGCCAACATCGGTCGCGACAATTTCATAGAAATGAAATTAATTGTGGTATTATATAACAGTGTTTCAATTAAACAGTTAATATTAACAGTTAATATTAAATGATTTCGTTAAATATATAAAGATAATTAAGATATATAAAAATGACCCACACGTCGTCCCTGCGATTAGATTTTCCAAGGTCTACCGGCCGGCAACTATCCAGCTACGAGCTACGCCTCTACGCTCTGTGGCCCGCCACGTGAGTCGGCTACGCCGCGGACCCGCAAGCCAGTACATGTCGAGGCTCACCGCCAGGCGGACGCTACGCCGAACCCCGTCAATTCTCACTCGAGATTGCGTCTTGAAGTGCCGGTAATAGATATAGAAAATAACATAAAATTGAGCCGTACTCATTAAAAACGCTGAAGTAAAACAGTAAAACATTATAAGCTTCTAAACAAATGCCACATCAAAGAGTTTCATACAGAAATTTGTAAATATTATGAATTACTAATAACATATATTTTAGGCTATATTTTCAAGTCATTGAAGGTGTGTTTTTTATACAAATTAATTCAATAGTGATACAGTGTTTTAGTGTCTAAATATTAGTTTATTGTTATTTTATACAATAAAATCAGTGTTTTTGTTTTATGTGTTTAAGTACTGGGGCAAGAAAGATTTTTATTTAGTAAGTAACCCTTCATTTTAGATTTATATTGAAATTTTATAAAAACTAAATAACTTACCATCACGTCGTCTCACCGTGTGGGTAGGTAGTAAGTAAAAACCGCCACACTATTCTTTCCTGACGTACTTCACTGGCTTCGTCAACATTCGTACATCGTGCCATGCACGCACGTCGATTTCTCCGAATCATTTTGTGACCGGTATTTAGTATTTCATTGATTTAATCGTGCCACGTTTTCCTCGGTGTTTCTCCATTTCTAGTTCCGCTCACATCGTAACAACATATATTTTTTACCATTATTTTTACATTCATTCTTTCCATGTGTCCTAACAACTTAATATGATCTTATTATTATATTTTTCATAACACTTTTATTCGACACTCTAACATACACAGATTTTTTGCACAGTCGTTGAGGAGATCTTATTTTTACTGCATCTATTATATTTTAATCGTTCTCTTGCCAGTTCCATGCTCTGTTTTATAATATATATTTGTACAAAAATCATAGCATTTTGTACATTGTTTAGAGATTATACGTAAGAACATTTTACAACTTTATATTGGAATATTGAATGGAATAATACTTAACTTAGTAACTAAATAACCATCATGCCGTCTCCCCGAAGAGGTATTCAGAAAGAATGAACTGCCACACTTTAACCGATGCGGCATTACATCCTTCTTTTTCGCCCCAGCGGAAGACGTGGTGTGATGGGTTGCGAACCTCATCACCACCAAAAGGCATCTCCCGCGCACACTACGATCGTCCAACCTCCACAAAATTAATCTAATACAAATAATATAAAATACAATGATATATAATAAAATAACATAATTAAATAAATAAATAATGTTTTAAGGTTAAGTTCACGAATAAAACAGATTTTCAACGAAAATTTTCTGACGTTACTGAGAATTATTTACACGCATTTTATATAATATAATATCTCTGCCTACTCCTGTGGAGAAACGGCGTGATGGTTTGTTTGTTTGTTTGTTCAATATTGAATTTTATTTGTATTACAGGAAATAAAAAGTTTTTTCAGCAATATTCTACAAATAACTAATCTATTATTATTAAATAAATAATATATGAGCAAGAAAATAAATAAACTTTGAACATCATGTTTTTGTTTTTGTCAACAAAAAAAAACATTAATTTGGATTTCAAAATTAGACTTTTTATTAAATTTCTCGTAAAGCATAAATGATTGAGTATATGTCAAGAAAGCATATTTTCTGTTATGATTTTATTAAAAAATATATATAAACTCTCTGAAGGGTGTGTTTATTGTAGAGATAATTCTTCTCTTTCTTGTTATACGGCCGATCTTGTCTGCTGGAATAGGAATTCCGATTACTTCTTCATACATTCCTTTTTTGCACTTTTTGCAATTAGTCAAGCCAGCAACTTCCAATAGTGCGACGTGCCAGCAAGCATATATAAACGTACATACGTAAAAATGTATCGATAAAGGCGTACGCTTATTATCTTCGTTACTGGCGTTAAAATCCACTCTGATTCCTAACCTCCTCCAGAATTTTTCCTAACCTAACCTAACCTAACCTAACCTAACCTCCTCCAGAATTTTTCGCCACTCTCCCCGGTCCATCGCTCGCATTCTCCAATTTGCAACTTCAATCGCCCTGCGATCCTCTTCCGCGCCATCCATTTACTTTATTTTGGGTCTTCCCATAGTTCGTCTTCCATCTGGTCGGGTGTCGAGAAACTTTTTTAGAATTCGCCTTTTCTCCAACCATCGAGATATCCAACCATCTTAGGTATAGGTTTCCAACCATTTCTAGACCACTATCTCCATTACAGAAAAATAATGAAATGCTTTTACTGAAATCTCTTGATGAAAGCTCATTTTAAATAGTAATTAAATAAAACGATGTTTTTAACTACTTCCACTTTTGTCTTTATTTTGACAGCGACCGGTTTCGCCAGTCTCGCTGGCATCAACAGACTGGTGATATTATTTCAAACCGAGTCCTTAATAAACATAGAGATCAGGGGTGGTAAACATTATTCTATACACAAATAATCTTCAAATATTTGTGTAAAATTTACTGAATTAAATATTGGTAGGTATTACAGGTATTCAAGAAGATTCATATTCAATACTGAATTTATAAATAACATGTTAATATAACTGAATTCAAATGTAATAATAAAAAGAAAAGTATCATTTTTCAAACGTTATGTATAAATATGTAAGCAATCATAAAATTTAAAATCCATTGTATTGAATATGAATCTTCTTGAATACCTGTAATACCAATATTTATTCAGTAAATTTTACATAAAAATTTGAAGATTATGTGTGTACAGAATTATGTTTACCATCCCTGATCTGTATGTATTTAAGAGACTCAATTTGAAATAGTGTAACCAGTCTGTCAATGCCAGCGAGCCTGGCGAAACCGGTCGCTGTCGAAATAAAGACAAAAGTGTAAGTTGTTAAAAAACATCGTTTAATTTAATTATTACATAGAAAAATAATTTCAAACGCCCCCTCTCCCATAATAGTTATACCAAATATTTATAAATCATTTCCTATTATCTAGGTCTATTTAAAATCACAAAGCTGAGATAAAAATATTTTTCATTTGAATCTAAAATAATTATATTTGAGAGTTAGATACATTATTTATTCATAAAAAGTATTTAATCATTATAAATTTAAAAACATATGCAATGCCACCCCCTTGACTGCATTAACGCTCCCTATTTACGTCTGACCCACTACTGCCCCTCTGGGAAGCTCTAGCGCCCACTGATGAGCTTTCTGGCCCCGTTGTTAACCTTTGATGTAAGGCGACATATTTTTTTATAAACCTTACACCGTCGGATTTCAATCGTTATAATCATTTCCAGTTCATGGTTGTACTTTATCCTCCATATTCCATTTTTGGCAAATTTTTCCAAAAAATTTCGTCAACACCTTCCTTTCAAAGACCATCAGCTCACTTGTGTCCCTCTTGCTCAGTACTTTACATTCTACACTATATAATAAAATATTGGTTTCTTGTCAGCAAATAAGATTTAAGGTGTCTATGAAGTTCAAAATAACATTATTTGCCACGGTTTTTTCTCCTTTTAATTTGAACATTAGCTTAATTTAAACAATAGAATTAAACACCAAACATGTTTCGGACACACAAGCCTAATCAGTGATATTATATAAATATAAATATTTAAAATATTATATATTTTTTTACAAATGCGGTCAGTTTTGACAGATATCAAAATGATTTATTTTGGAACGTTTATGCTTTTATTATAACAAATATTATGAATAAATTAAAAAAATTAAATAATAATTTATAGTTTAAACAAAAGCATTAACGTTCCGAAATAAATCATTTTAATATCTGTCAAAACTGGCCACATTTGTGATTTTTTTGTAATATTTTTAATAATTGTATTTATATAATATCACTGATTAAGGATTTAATTGTCCGAAACATGTTAGGTATTTAATTTTTATTGTTTTAATAAAGTGAGTGTTGTATACTTAGCATATAAAAAAATTAACACTAAGGATTTATTTAAAAAAAAAAAGTTTTTTATAAAATTAACATAATGAGTATTTATGCTAATAACGTATTTATATAAACAATTATCATTTTTATTAAACATGCAATTTTTTATTTGACAATTAAGGCGCATTTACACGATTATGGCGCCATCAAATTCGTTATAAATGTTTAAAAAGTAGGAATATTACTGTAAATATACTATACAAATATAAGTACATATTTTCCAAAAATGCAATATTTACATAATTGTTTTACTTATCATTACAGTGTTCACAAATTCGCTATTTAAATAGCTACATGTAAAGAGGTTTACTTGCCACTTCGTTGAGAAAACAGCCTACCTTTGATTCAGGTGAGTTTTTCTTGCTTACGGTGTTTTGGGGCTTTAAATAAGACTTCGTCATTTGCTCTTGTGTAGCTGTTAGTAACGTATAGATTTTTTTTAAGTATTCCGATATTATGAAAAAAAAAACAGCGAGTATTGTATTATATTCCTAAAAAAAATCATTAGATGTTATGTTGATATAAACCATTATATACTGTAAATCAACCATACTCAACCTGCGGCCCGCCAAGCTTTTTTGTGTGGCCCTAAACACATTTATTATCAGGGACATAATTCACAAAATCTGGCATTCTATATTTCGTATATCTTGAGATTAATTTCGACTTTGACGTACAGATAGTGACACCCGAAGAGGATTGTCGATGTCGTGTCAACATCAGATCTGGTATAAGAGTGTTGCTATTGCACACGCTAGATTTATTCCCAAAAAACAAACATTTGACAGACAAGTATGCGCGCAAATAATTTTGCTTGTGCAAAATGATTTTTTCGTCATACCAATATAGTGTTGCGGCCCGCGTAGCTTTACAAATAGATGTATGTGGCCCGAAGAAAAAAAAGGTTGAGTATCATTGCTGTAAATGATATCAGCGTAAGATTCACAGGGTCGTGTGAATTTAATTGAATATATTGTTGGTCATGTTTTTTATTTTGTAAAAATTTATTTTAAATTATAATAATAACACGATTGTTTTGTCGGTTCTACAGAGAATTTTTATTTATATATATATAAAAATATATAAATTATTGTTACAAATTTGTTTCCCCCTGCGAGGTCATTCTCAATATAAATATATATATAGTCAAAAAAATCTTCGTTAATAATAATAATAAATTGGATAATTTATAGAGCGCCATTTTTATGAAGGTTCATTATTCTAAAGTACCATTCAAAATATCTCGATAATATTCTCAAATAATAATAATAATATTGGTATTATTTGACGGTTTTTCTACAAATGAATTATTTATTAATTTATATAAATAAAAAATAATGGATGATCACTTTTTATCGCCAATGCTTCTATATCATCAAAATTACTAAAATAAAATAATTAGCCTAAAGCATATTCTTATGATGAGTAATGTAAGTAGGAAAAATATTTATATTGAGATTTATGTAGAATCGAGTGCAATAATATTGTTTTAAATTGAAGGGTACAAAAAATTATAATAACTCAACACAGACATGTTTCGGTTACATGTTGTAGATAATTCTAACCTATATATATAACATAGAAACATCGATAATATCAAGTGGAGAATATATTCTTTGGGTTAAATTAGGGGTTAAAGTTGTTTATCTGTTAAAACTTTGAACTTTTTTAAAAAATATGTTTATAATCGTACTATATGAAAGATTTAACTAACTAACTAACCAACTAACCATCACGCCGTCTCCCCGAAAGGGTAGGCAGAAAGAATGGACTGTCACACTTTTACTGATGCGGCACTCCATCATTCTCTTTTCGCTCCGCGGGAGACGCGGTGTGATGGGTTGCGAACCTCATTGCCACCAATAGGCATCTCTCGCGCACACTTCGATTGTCCAACACCCACAAAATAAATCTAAAACAAATAATATAAAATACAATGATACAAAATGAAATAACAAAATAAAAATAATTTAACACAAAATGTTATTTTGAGATGGTGCACATATTGTCCATTTAATTTATGTTCCACGAATCCACCGTTTTTTTAATTTAACACATAATGTAATAACACATAATGTTTTTTTCGATGTTGCACGTGTTGACATGGACGATCCGGACTTTTGTGTCTATTTAATTTGTGTTACACGTATCCACCGTTTTTTAAATTAGCTGTAATTAGGCACTTAACCAGCAAGAACTTTAATTAACGATAAATTATGTTTGAGTAAAATTGTAAGACTTTATGAATTTCTGGAATGCAGAATGCCTATTTATTAAAATCGTGATGTTTTTAATAAAATGTTTTAGTCTGTTTTGTAATCAATCAATTTATTAGAATAATACGTGAATTTATTATATATCGATAATCTTTTGTAAACTGGTAAATTATAAAACTTTGTTTTTATGTATCACAATTATTTTTTTATTTTTCGCGACAGCTGTTTCGTCAACCTATGTTGACATCATCAGGTGTTTCAATGATATTATTATAACCAATGTCAAATTTTCGTGATTTTTCGAACCCTTATGTGTATTTGTTACTATATCAATTTCAATATTCTTTTATATTCAAATTGATATAGGAACAAATACATATAAAGGTTTGAAAAATAAATAAAAATGTACCATTGATATATATTATTATAACACCTGATGATGTCAACATAGATTGACGAAACAACTGTTGTATAAAAAAAAAATATAAATACAATTGTGATAGATAAAACAAAGTTTTTTTAATTTATCAGTTTGTATATTTTTAAATTAAACATTAAAACATTTCTTGTTTTACCAATATGAATAAAATTGAAATTCATAAATTGAAAGAAAATAAACCTTTTCTGTAAAAGGATATTAAACCAATTTTCGACTGCAATATGGCTTATGCCGTAGCTGCATAGAAATAGGAAAATCTCACCCGGGGTTTTCATCGCGGCTTCCGTCTGCCAATCACTGTCGTTACCGTTTCGATTCCACCAATCCCATTCGCTCCCGCCTTTTGCATTCTTTATACGGAGCATGCTAACACTCTGGCGGAAATTCAGAAAAAAATTCAATTAAATTTTGTAGCTATGAAAAAGGGTTGATAGAATGTGCGTCATACTTTTGAAGAATTAAGATTCATTGGGCGGCTGAGTTACGAGCTTAATGTTTGTTTGAGTTGCAAAAAGTTGTAGAAAATGAACACATTAAAAAGTAGAATTCAAAAATGTGACGTTCACATTACCCATAAGTAAGGTAAAACATATCACTATCATCAAATGCAATAATAATGACGTTTTTTTTTCATTATTAAATCCTGCAGAAATCTGACACTGATATTCTTTCATATAAAGCACTTAATTAGCGGTGTGAAGTTCTTCTTCTCCTTCTTATTTTTGTCCTGTCACACCTCCATGGTGCATAAGGCCTCAAGGAACCTTCTCCACCTCTATCGCATGCCTGATGCCTAACATCATTCCAAGTGAGGCCTGCTGCCTTAACCTCGTCCTGCAGGGCTCTTCTCCATGTGGAGGAAGCTAGAGCATGAGATGAGTAATTCATAAAAATGGCGCTCTATAAATTAGTCAATTTATTATTATATTATTAGAGATGTGTGCCTGGATAGTGTAGTGTGGCGGTCCTTTCTCTCTGCCTACCCCTACGGGGAAACGGCGTGATGGTTGGTTATTGTTGTTGTTCCTAAGCATCCTTTTTCCATCCATGCGCTCTAAATGTCCGAACCAACGCATTCTTTCATAATTTTGTTCATAATACCTTCTTCCGCTCTACATACCTTTCTTTGCATTTGAAATTCTGTCGTATAATATTCTACTACATACACACCTTAGGGACCTCATCTCTACCACATTTATTCTGCTCTCAACCTTCTGTTACCAGTTCCACGCTCCGCTTCCATACATAAGGGATTAATTAATTTATTTATTTATACATGATACACAAATGAGACATTACAAACGATAAAACATTTAGGCGACTCATTTGGGCACAAAACAGTATTACAAAGAAAAAATAAAACAAAACAACATGAGACCAAAAAATCATACATATCAGAAGGAATCCAAATATGTCGACGTCAGTGAGGCAGTACTCTTTCCAGAATTTGTAATATTTTCTTTATGAATACTGCCTCACTGACACTGAAAATGTCCAAATCCGAGATGATTAGATTCAGCGTCCGAATTGATCTTCCTACTGGCATCACCACAGGCAGGTTGGTTCTGCGTGACGGAGTAAAGAACAATTGATGTCGGCGTTGTCGCAGGTAGTTATCAGGAATAAAAAGACCTATTTGCTCCAGAACATAGGGGTTCTCAATAGAGCCCCGAATCAGTTTGAAAAAATGTGTTGACAGTAATCCTTCCCTCCTCAGTTCGAGGGAGTTATACCCCAGCATACCCAAGAGAGAAGGATGGGACCAGAACTCCATTAAATGAGATAACTCATACGCATTTGTCAAAATTCTGTTAATGCGAGTAATTTAGTTTATTTTCTACCCTGACAAAACTACGATGGAAACAAAACCGGTTGGTCATTCCAATACTGTAGAATGTTGAATGCTTTCTCCCCACGATCATTTTCCGGCAAGTGTTACTGATGTTTGTAGCGCTGAAGTAACTCCATACATCCTCTCCCTTTTATATGATCCTAGGGGTAAGATTAGTGATCATATTGCCTCACGGAATCAAGAGAACCACTTTGAATGCCAGGGAGTCGGAAAAGTCTTGCTGTTGTCATGCAAGGTGGCGTTTCAAGGCATTTTATAAACCTTCCAGCAGGGTACGTCCCGCCTTGGCGCTTCCAGTCATTTTGTTCCTTTGAGTATTGGTCCCGGTTGCCACTAAAAAACAAATAAAGTGGTGTTAAAACAAACTTCACAAGAGTTTTAATTTGTTCTCTCTAAGATAGTTTAAGGACTTGCCTTTTTTTTCAACCTTTAGAGAGATGTTATAATAGTGAGTTTTTTTAAGACAAACACCGAGAATTTAAAATTATATTAATATACAACACTCACATTTATTAAAAAAATAAAATGAGTGTTTACTATAATATTAGAGAAACATTGCGTTTTTTAGAAGTTATATGATATTATGCAATTATCTTCTTGTGCCAATCCTTATGTATGGAAGTGATGCATGGAACTAGCAAAAGAAGAATGAAAGTAAAATAAATGCAGTAGACGTCTGTGTGGTAAATCTGTTTATGATAGAGTGTCAAATGCAAATATAAGAAGTGAATGCGGTGCGAATGAATATGTTATGAACAAAATAATGAAAGGATCGTCGAGATGGTTTAGACAAGTAGAAGTAATGAGTGAAGACAGAATGGTGAAGAAGGTATAAGTAAACAACGTGAACGGAGCTAGAAATAGTGGAAGGCCGAGAACTTGGAACGATCTAATCAATTAAATATTAAATGTCGGCCACGTAATGAGTCTAAGAAATCGACGTGCGTGCATGACACGATGTATGAATGTGGAGGAAACGAATGATGTATGTCAGGACAGAAAAGTGTGGCGGTCCATTATTTCTACCTACCCCTTCAGAGAGACGGCGCGGCGTGATGGTTAGTTAGTTATATGATATTATATGCAAATGACATGTCGCACGCTTAATAGTAAACTGACCGATTATAGTTTAGGACACAATGAGATTTAACATTAGACAGAGGCTTGTATTAACGCTATACATCGTTTCGCGTCAAAATTAAGTAAAAATTCCGCCAATTGACCTCCATTACACTATATCGGTATTTTTCATTCGTACGTGTTTTTCGACTGTTTTTGTTAAAACACCGACTAATGTCAGATTGAGCAAAACTTGCTTTTTTTAGTTAAGCCAGTGTTTTATTAAGCGTGCGATGTGTCACCTCGCTAGAACTTTATAAATTGTTATCATTGACATCCCTATTAAATTTAAGAAAGGCAAAGAATGTCACAGTGATTAAATTATAAAATAATAAAACTTTTAGTAAACTGAAGCTTAATGCAATATTAAATCGTGCAGTATTGCTTCCAAGATAGTTAGGTTAGTGGAAGTTAGGACTGGTACAATTAATTTTGGCAAAAGAGCTGAACGTATTCCATACAATTAGCATCATGCCTTTTGTAGAATGAAAAAAAATTATTAAGAATTTTTTTGTGTTTATTTTTAGTGTAAATCTACTTTTTTCATTATTTACAATGAACTTCTACCAAGAAATTTCAATCAACAACATAAATAATTTTGTAGAATGGAGATTTTATTTTTGACTTACGAACTTTTTTCACGTCCTTGATAAACTACTACTCCAATCCATCAAAATTATTTAAAAAATGCAGAGAAATGTATTCATAAAAAGTTGATCAAAAGGGTTAAAGTTGAAATAGCGAATACCTATTTACAAGTGGCTACAAAAACCAATGCATCCGATGTGAATTTCATTCAGGAATGGATTTTTTATTCCACTTACATCAGTTTGAAAAGTTCTGTTGCTGGTCGGTTGCAATATTCCAAGTAAAATGAATTACGCAACATATGCAAAAGTTACATTTGAACATTTATTGTCAAATTGCAGTTACAAGTTAAATACATCTGTGGAAACTGACATTCATGATAAATTTTATTTGAATATTTATTTGGTATGTACTCGTATAATATTTTAACAACACTGATGAAGGGCTTCTATGTCCTGAAGTGTGTTTGGGTGAATGCGTAATTTTTTATTTTATTTGTATTTAAAAAAAAATTGTTCAATATTATATTCGTTGTAAACAAACGTAAAATTCGCTTATTTCTAAATAACCGTTTCAGTGAATGTTTGAATATTTAAAACTGTTTCCATGTGCTAAATTTTCCAAAACTTACTACCTTATCATCATAACGTCTCCTCGAAGGGGTTATCAGAAAGAATGAACCGCCACACTTTTCTCTATTCCTCAACATTGATACATCGTGTCAAGCACGCACGTCGATTTTTGCGATGTTCAGACAGACAATATTTAATAATTGATTTATTTGATTAGGCCACGTTTTCCCCAGTCTTCCTCTTTGTATATATCCATGTGCTTCATTTATAATACATACTCGTATACTTTCTTAACTATTCATTATTTCTTTGTGTTCAAATCATTTTTATACTACTTTCATTATTTTCAATACATTATTTTACGAATAGATTTAGTTTATTGAAAAACTAACTAACTAACTAACCATCACGCCGTCTCCCCGAGAGGGTGGGCAGAAAGAATGGACTGTCACACTTTTACTGATGCGGCACTCCATCCTTCTCTTTCGCCCCGCGGGAGACGTGGTGTGATGGGTTGTGAACCTCATCGCCACCTATGGGCATCTCCCGCGCACACTTCGATCGTCCAACACCCACAAAATAAATCTAAAACAAATAATATAAAATACAATGATATAAAATAAAATAACAAAATTAAAATAATTTAACACAAAATGTTCTTTTTAGATGGTGCACATATTGTCTATTTAATTTATGTTCCACGTATCCACCGTTTTTTAAATTTAGCACATAATGTAATAACACATAGTGTTTTTTTCGATGTTGCACATGTTGACATGGACGATCCGGACTTTTGTGTTTATTTAATTTTGTGACACTTATCCACCGTTGTTTAAATTAGCTGTAGTTAGGCACTTAACCAGCAAGAACTTAAAAATAATATTGAAGAAATTTTTCAAATTGTCATTAGAAGAAATTATAAAAATTGTCATTGGAACAAACGAAAAATTTATTTATGGTTTATTGAATATTTTATAAATTGATTTATTTGTTTGGCTGAGATCTAAAACAAAATGTTATAAAACCCTTCTTTATTTTGTTATTTTCAAATAGAATATTTCAATATGCATACACCAAAGACTCGCGATTGAATGCTTTTATGATTCGTTCGTCAAAGTTGCAATTTCTTTGCAAAGTTCAGTATCTTCGTTTAACGGTTCACGCTCGATTTCGTAACGGATTTTCAATAACGGTATTTCCAGCGAAGCGGTATTCCTCCATAAATCTCCACCGTTAACGCTAACGGGAATGCAGCCACAGTGGCACTTCGTGATTTTTTACAGGGCGCTGTGCTAGAAGGTGTAAATTCCAACCCCTTCAGTTTACAGCTGACCATTTTGTGAGAGAATTCTTTCTACATTTTTGTCGATTTGGGTCAGCTTAAATGGGAAAAGTTTTATAGGATCTTACATTGTTCTAGTTGAAAATATTTTTTTTTACGAATTAGATTATGAAATAACGATTGAAAGAATTATAAAAAATTAATAGTCGCTCTTGTCATAAAAATGTAAGTCTTCGTACTGATTAAATTAAAAATAAAGATCTTCTTCTTCTTCTATTTTAAGAATTTTTGTTTGTTCTCGTAGTTTTATCTGGCCTCTCTCGGGAAGTCGACTCCCAGCTATTCCTCCATCTCTTTGGCGGTCTTCCGAGAGGATGGTAGCCAACGTAGCCAACAGGAATCTGATCATAACGTGTGGGATTCTGGAAGGATCCATTATATGCACCTGCGCATTCCAGTGTCTTCTGCGTTGTGTACCCCATCTGACAATATCTTCCACCTTACAGATTTCACAGATATCTGTGTACCTCATCCTATCTCGAAGAATCCTTCCTGCTATTGTCCTTAGCTTCCTTATCTCTGCCACCGCACTTTAGCCTCCGTTCTTGTGGTATCCACTCTGGTCTCAATGCAATATTTATGTCAATATAGGCCTTACGCATGTTTTGCATATTTTGACCATACTGTCTAACTAACTAAATAACCATCACGCCGTCTCCCCGAAGGGGTAGACAGAAAGATTAGACTGCCATATTTTGCGGCACTCCATCCTTCTCTTTTCGCCCCCGTAAGAGACGCGGTGTAATGGGTTGCGAACCTCATCGCCACCAATAGACATCTCCCACGCACACTTCGATCGTCCAATGTCCACAAAATAAATCTTAAACTAATAATATTAAATACAATGATATGAAATAATATAACACATAATGTTATTTTAGATGGTGCACATGAAATCAGCTGGACGATCCGGACTTTTGTGATTATTTAATTTATATTTCACGTATCTACTGTGCTTTAAAATAAGTGTAATTTAAAACATTTCTCGATCTTCAACCTATTAATATGGCAACACAATAACACACTTTCGCTTTTATTTATATAGATTAACCAAACTCTCAGTTCTCATATATGTATTCTTCCGTATGTCTCTTTGAGACATTCCGATACCGCCGAAGCTTTGTCAACTTGTCCCATTATTCCGTTCACAAGACCATTTTGACTGAGCAGATCCACTCCCAGATTTCTAAATTTCGTAACCTGTTCGAGCATAACTTTGTATTATTTGTTTTATAAAATAAATTGAACTACTATTATATTATAACATTTTGAATGTATACAAATACTTGTAGACGAACAACTGGATTTCACCCATTGCGGGCTTTCAATTCAAGAATCACTTGTATCTCAATAGAGATTAAGATCTTCGTCTCTTCGTTATCTTCGGCTCTATTGAGATACAATTGATTCTTGAATTGATAGCCCGCAATGGATGAAATCCAGTTGTTCGTCTACAAGTATTTATATACATTCAAAATGTTGTAAAAAAAACAAAAACTGCTCAAAATTATAGCATATAGATTTGAGTGACATGTCCAGGCGGTTTCTAGCAATGCGCTAAATGGCGGTAGCCTTTCACATTGCGTTAAAAAGATCTTCTGCTTAGTGCTTAAAAATACAATCTTCATAGATGGCGTTAGTGTGTAGATTGAAATAAACTACCATGTAAAGAGTGGTCTTACAGATTAACATATATACAACATCCAAAAATTTGTCAGACATGGTGGTCATAAGAAAAAAGGTGAAATGGGAATGTTGTATTACATAAAGCGTGCGCTTAACCCAACCAATGACATGTCATAAGTCCTGTAAACACCTCGATCGATCACATTATAATTCCAATTTCCATCTTAGTCTCTATTGAGATACAATTTATTATTGAACTTCTATTAATAAAATAACTAAAACAATCATTTTTTCACACCCCTGACTAGGCTAAAACCCTTAAGGTAGATTTTTTTTCTTATTATACATTATTGTGAAAGCTTAAAAACATGTTCTGGTCAATTATTTACTTACATTTACCGTCAATGGGAAATAAACTTTAAGATTCTTACATGAAATTGATTGGTTAAGATGACCTAGGCATTCTTTGCTGTGATTTGAAAAATACGTGAATAGAATTTATATAAGAATCTAGGGTAGTTTTTTTTTACCATTTGCGAACCTTGACATTTGCGAAATTAATTTTCTCTGTAAATTGTGTGTTTGATCATCGTTTGTGGCGTGACATTTGATCTTTAGAAAGGGGCTTGTAGTGGATTGAGATATTGTTATGATTTAAAGGCAATTTAATAATTAATTTGTAGGACACAAAGGATTTTATATAAATAAAATGTTATGTTGTTATTATATTTTTTTTAATGTGACATTTCAAATGACATTTGATAAAACATACCTTAGAAAGGTGAAACTTGTCATTTCCATAAATTTTATTAAAAATTCTAGAAAATAAGAGTTATTATTCCTATAGAATTGCAAATGTTATTAGAAACAAAAAAATATCGATGAAAGCAAATATGACCGTTCACAGTGGAGCTTTAGAACCAACTTTGATGTACGGAAGTGAAGCATGAAACTGGCAGAAGAAGAATGAGAGCATATAAATGCAGTAGAGATGAGATCCATTAGACGTATGTGTGTTAAAACGATATACATACGACGTAATTTCAAATGCTGATATTCTGATATGAGGAAGGAATGTAGAGCGGAAGAAAGTATTATGAACAAAATTATGAAAGGATCACTGAATTATTTTGGATACATGGAACCCGGAGATGAAGAAAGATTGGTTAAGAAAGTATACGTTAACGGTGTAAATGGAGCACGGAGTCGTGGGAGACCTAGGAAAACATGACCAGATTAATTAGAAGTCGGAAGAATCGATCGTGTATGACTCGCTGTATGAATGTGGAGGAAGCTAGAGACGTGTGTCAGGATCAAGCAGTGTGGCGGTCTATTCTCTCTGACTACTCATTATCGGGGAAACGGCGTGATGGTTTGTTTTTTCTTAAGACTGACCAATTTTATTTAACCCTATACTCCTCTCGAACCTTAACATTAAAAAATCTTGTCATGCAAGCAATTCGATTTTTCCTACTCCAAACGCGTCCGACATTTCAAATTGGTTTTATTTGATCACTTTTTTCTTTTTATAAATAATTATTTCACCATTCAGCCATCAAATGGGTTCAAGCCACCTTTAATGATTTTCAAAATGATTTTATTCATTGGATAATGTTTATAACTTTGTAAACAGCACTAACTTTATTTTTTTAAATACAAACATGTTTCGAACACAGAAGCCCTTCATCACTGTTTTGTTAGTTTTTGTATAACATAAATAAATAATTGTTTTTAAATTTCACGAATGTGGTCAGTTTTAACAGATTAATCAATTACTAAATGGCGGCCACATTCGAAGTCGAAATAATCGACGTGCGTGCATGGTACGATGTATGAATGAAGAGGAAGCCCGAGAGGTATGCCAGAACAGAGAATTGTGGCGATCCACCCTCTCTGCCTACCCCTCCGGGGAAATGGCGTGATGGTTAGATATTTAATGATATTTACTAAGTTATAAAGAACAAATATTTATTTCATTTTACTTTCATTCACAGTATATTTAACTGTATATTTAACAATATGTTAAGTAGTTTGTTGATTTATATTATTAAAGCAGTATGTAAATATGAATTGATTTATTCATTTGTTTTTTGAAGATTATTGAATAAACAAAAGTTTTATATAACAAAACTCTCAGAGAATACGAATTGAAATAATATCTTTAGAGTCTAGATCTATTTATAATTCGGTAGAATCTAAATAATTTTTATTCTGGTATTTTGTCAGTATTTAGAATTTTATTTATTGTGATTTAAAACTCGGCATTTATTTGTTTATTGTTTCTTCAAGAATAATGGAAAACCTTTAAATAATTACTAATGAAATCAACACGAAAAGAAAAGAATAGAAAGCTTGTGGGCTGTTGATTACTTATTATTATTATTTTGTTAAATCATTCTTTACATTATTACAGCGCGAGACAAATTGATGTAAAGTATTTAGATATCACATTGATTATCATGACAATGTGAGAGGTAGCTAATCTATCCCCGTTTTATTGTCACGTGAATTTTACATCAAACTGTGACACTGTGACAATCACACTGCAATCGCTGGGAATCGAACTGTGACTGTCGGTAGCACTTACCACTCGGCCACAAAGGTCGTGTAACTTACAGAATGTTTATATATTATATTTTAAATTTGTGTCGAGGCGCCACACGAATCGCCTAATATCGTGATGACTTTTTGCGTGTTTTTGCAAAGTTTTATTTAAAAAAATCCGTCGCTAATTGGCATCATGTCATAGGTGACAAATTGCAGACGCACCCAAAAGCCTGAATGGCGACAAAAGGACCCTGTTTATACTTTAGGATTTTTTTCCCAATTTTCTGACATCACACGACACTCCTATAAAGCATCATACTTGGAATATAAACGTTATATAAATGTTCGTTTATTTTTGTATGCTCAAAAACATATGCTGGTATATTATAAAGTCAAAAGTTTATAAAAAAAAAATTATGTATGGAAGCGAAGCATGGAACTGGCAAAAGAAGGATGAAAGTAGAATAATTGCAGTAGAAATGAGATCTCTTAGACGAATGTGTGGATACTCTGTGATGATAGAGTGTCGAATGAAAATATAAGAAGTGAATGCGGTGCGAATGATGGTGTCATGAACAAAATAATGAAAGGATCATTAAGATGGTTTGTACATATGAAAAGAATGAATGAGGAAAGAATAGTAAAAAAAAATTTTTAATGATGTAAATGGAACCAGAAATAGAGGAAGACCGAGAAAAGGCACGATCAAATAAATCAAATATTGAATGTCGGCCATGTGAGGAGTCAGAGAAATCGCCGCGCGTGCATGACACGGTCTATGAATGTTGAGGAAGCGAGAGAAATATGGCAAGAAAGAAAAGTGTGACCCTTATGTATGGAAGCGAAGCATGGAACTGGCAAAAGAAGGATGAAAGTAGAATAATTGCAGTAGAAATGAGATCTCTTAGACGAATGTGTGGATACTCTGTGATGATAGAGTGTCGAATGAAAATATAAGAAGTGAATGCGGTGCGAATGATGGTGTCATGAACAAAATAATGAAAGGATCATTAAGATGGTTTGTACATATGAAAAGAATGAATGAAGAAAGAATAGTAAAAAAAAAATTTTAATGATGTAAATGGAACCAGAAATAGAGGAAGACCGAGAAAAGGCACGGTCAAATAAATCAAATATTGAATGTCGGCCATGTGAGGAGTCAGAGAAATCGGCGCGCGTGCATGACACGGTCTATGAATGTTGAGGAATCGAGAGAAATATGTCAAGAAAGAAAAGTGTGGCAGTCCATTATTTCTGCCTACCCCTTCGGGGAGACGGCGTGATGTTTAGTTAGTTACCTAGTTAGTTAGTTAGTTTGTTAAGTTTATAAAATATCAATCGCCACACTATTTTTTCATGACTAGCTTATCTCTCTTCATCAACATTCAAACATATTGTCTTGCACGCACTTTGTTTTCTTAGACTTCTCAGATGGCCGACATTTAATATTTCATTTATTTAATAGTGACATATTTTAGAAGTGCGTGTATGACTCGCTGTATGAATGTGAAGGAAGCTGAAGAGGTGTGTCAGGATGGTCTATCTCTGCCTTCCCCTCCGTTTGTTTTTGTTGTTGTTGACACATTTTCCTTCCCCTCCGTTTGTTTTTGTTGTTGTTGACACATTTTCCTCGGTCTTCCTATTTATGATTAATATATAATAGTTAACATACATTTTATTTATATTTTTGTATGAAGGAATTAACTTGTGGTGTCATTATTAAAAATAAATTAAAAACCCTTTTACCTGTTTTAACACCACTTTATTTTTGTAAAACCAACCGGTTTCGATGCCGCCGGATCTTCGTTAGGGTGACAAAACTATATTTTTGATTTGACAAAAATAAAGTGGTGTTAAAATAAGTAAAGGTATTTTTTTAAATTATTTATTGTTTCTTTAACAACAATTAACAACTTCTTATTAAACAATTGATACGGATGAAAACGTCCGTTTTCCAGAAGTTTTATTGAAGGAATATTAAGTATTAATGACATGTTTGGCCTTGTTAAGGGATTATCACATTTAATAATTAAAAAATACACATATGATAATGCCTTAATACACATATGATAATGCCTTAATACACTTATGATAATGCCTTATCAAGGCAAGACATGTCATTTCTATGAAACACGATCAAACTTCTAAAAACAGATATTTTCATTCGAATAAACAAATATTTTCTTAAAAAACAATACCAATCATTATTTCCATTTGACTATACCATCTAAATGACAAAACACATTTGTGAAAATTGGAAAAAATATTATGAAAGTATATTTTTGTTCATTAACTTTTCAAATACTAATTGTGTTGTGCTCGATAAATAAAATTAGAAAGCCCTTGCTTAATTCAAATATGATATATTAATTTATAACAATGAATATCAATCGAGATCTTTTAGACGAATGTGTGAATATTCTGTGTATGATAGCGTGTCGAATGAAAGCATAAGAAGTGAATGCGATGCGAATGATGGTGTTATGAACAAAATAATGAAAGGATCATTAAGATGGTTTGGACATATGAAAGAATGAATTATAAAAAAAAATTATGTTAACGATGTAAATGGAACCAGAAATAAAGGAAGACCGAGGAAAACGTAGTACGATCAAATAAATCAAATATTGAATGTCGGCCATGGAGTCAGAGAAATCGACGCGCGTGCATGAAACGATGTATGAATGTTGAGGAAACGAGAGAAATATGTCAAGAAAGAAAAGTGTGCTTCGGAGAGACGGCGTGATGGTTAGTTAGTTAGTTACTTTTCAACAATAGATAATGTTTTATTTTTCTTCTATTTTCGCTATTTATTTTATGGTATTATTTCATTCTTAGAACTCTAAATACTCCTAGAGGTATAATATTAAATCATTGTCTCAAAGCATTTATTTTTAATATGAATGTTTAAGTTAATTTTATTTAAAAAAATGAACCTTTTAAAAGGAGATACATCTTAAATTTGAGTCTTTTGTTTTTACATAATTGAATCTGTGCTTTCAATTTTATTACATTTTCATATATTTTGTAGGCAATAACAAATCATACTATCTGATTCATGTGTATTGCTAGCGGCACGGTACAGTTCGAATCTAACTCAACATATGATTATCACTGTAGTTCTCTCCTGATGATTTTCTGCAAGCCATTCATAGACGATTTAAAATAACATAGTTACTATAAATATTTTTAAATATTAATACATAAATAATATTTTAAGAAACAACCAAAATTAATAATATAATTGTACAAATACACGATTAATCTTAATAACATGTCACTAAAAATAACAAAACTCTTAAATATAAACTATTATTAAAATACAAAAAAAAAAATGTTAAATGAAAACTACCACTTTTCGTTTCTTTCAAAACTAATGTATTTGATTCAGTGCCGTAACAACTTAATATTTCAAATAGATAATATTTATAATATCGAGTACCTCATATTTTTTATCTTATAGGTTATGGGCATTTACAAAGGTTGTCCGAAGAAAACATGGCATGATCAAATTAATCAAATTTCATAGGTTGGTCATATTAGAAGTCGGAAGAATCGACGTACGTAAATGACTCGTTGTATGAATGTGGAGGAAACTAGAGAGGTGTGTCAGAATAGAGTAGTGTGCGGAGAAACGGTTTGATGGTTTGTTGTTGTTGTTGTGTAGCCGTTTAAAATAGAAAAAATCTTAGATAAACTTAAGGCGTTAACACTATAAAATTCCATAATGACGAATTTGTATGTATTAAAACACTGTTTTTTCCACTTTTGAGTTTATTTTTCTCATGTTTCAAAGGCTTACGCCTTCAACATCGGTAAAACGATATAAACTCCATCGTTCTTCCGATGATGAAATTGTAAGCCTTCGAAACATGTCGAGAAAAATAAACTCAAAAGTGCAAAAAACCGTATTTTAATTCATAAAAATTCATCGTTAGAAAAAAACTATTTGGTTGGCCGCGGTTACAGGTGGTTAGGTTAGATTAGGTTAGGTTAAATAACAACAAATATTTCATTGAAAAGCTTTTAAGAAAGTGAAATATATCCACTACAACTAGCAGTCCGTTTTAACTAGAAAAATTCTATTTGGTCGGCCGCGGTTTCAGTACGTTACAAGTGGTTAACAAGTAAACTTACCCGCAAAATGTTTAAAAGCGAATCACTTGCTACGCCGCTAATACTTTCGCCTTCTTTGTACCATATTAGAAATTCCCTCCAGTCCGGCTTCAAAGTAGTGAGTACTTTAAGTAATAAAATAAATCCTAAACACGCGGGCCGCTGCCTACTTTGAGAATGATTGATTCGGAAATAATTGACGTGTTTTCTCCCTGCGGTTGCAAAAGTTCTTTGGGTTGTTTGGCCCCGGGCTTCGAGAGAATTTTTAGCAGCCCTTACACTTATGTATGTGAATATAATGGAATTAATTAGTTATTGATGAAGGAACTTGTTCAGATAAAAGCATACTAAACATGTTATATAGCGTTACATCCATTTTCATTTTTGAAATTAAAACACGTTTGGGTAACCCTTTTACGAACATGAAAAAAATCAATAAATATATGAAATGTTAATGTTGTTTACTTATTGTTTCTTGAACAAGCACGTTAAACTCCATATTTAATAATTCATATGAATTAAAACGTCTTTTTTCTAAAAGTTTTATAATATTTATAGAAATTACATGTTTGGCTTTTCTAAGGCATTTTCAAATGTGTTAGAATATTCGAAATAACGTGTTTTTGTAGGTTATTAGTCGTTTGATACTGTCATAGAAAGGCAAAAAAAAGTCGTTCGTATAAAGTTTGATAAATCTCTTATATATATTTCAATGTGGTTTATTGAAATTTCTTGTTAGAATTTCATTTTTATTCATAAAAATAAAATAATAATAAAAAATCCTATTGATTAATTTAGATCATTTTCATTTGGTTTTACGGCTTCAACCGATTTCAGTAGCTTGCTACCATTATGTGGTACCTAATGGATACCTAATAATACAAGTGGTACTTAATAAAGTATAATAAATCTTATAGATATAATAGATATAAGTCAATATTGTTAATTGAAATTTCTTGGTAGAATTTCATTTTTATTAATAACAATAAAATAATAATATAAGAAATCCTAATGATACATTCAGATTATTTCCATTTGGTTTTATGGCTTCAACCGATTTCACTAGCCCGTTACCATTTTGTGGTACTTAAAATAAAGTTTGTTAGGCTTCTATATAAAACGATAATGGTGGGGGTTGAATAAATGATTCTTTATAATTCATTGATGTTAGGTGATTCTAATTTTTTTTTGTTAATGAGAGATGGAAAATAATTCTGGTTATAATTTTATTTTACAAATTTTCGAAATAAAATTAATGGATACAAATTTTCAGCGTAACTAGTAAAAACGAATTAAATACTTATGACGGAGCTCCGGCAGGAGCAAAACCGGTTAATTCGATAAAACAGAATATAGTCATGTAAAAACAAAATTCTGAGTCTTTTAAATTATTTATAAAAATATCATACCACAAACTAATTACTTTATTAAAAAAGCTAATAAGAACTTCTTTTCAATTGGATAAATAGGCTGAAATTACATTCTAACTTGATTTATAGTTAACTGAATGAATGTGATTTTCAACAGAAGCGATATTAATAAATATAATGCACACGACACAAAAGACAAAAACACGCAAAAAGCCCCAGTATGGGTGGTTGGAAAAGTTAATGAAAACATATGTTTTCTAGAAGTTTTATTATATTTATGGGAATGACATATTCCGCCTTGCTAGGGCATTATGCATGATGATAATGCCTTTAACGTGACGAAGCATGTTATTTCCGTTAAATAAAATAAAATTTCTAGAAAACAGACGTTTCCATTAGTTTTAATAACTACCACATTAAAGGTCAAATTGGATACCCAAGAATCAGCAAAGATGTTAAACTTGCAAACAAATCTCTGTGATAGAAACTTAAAAATAAATATTTTATATAGAGTTTTTTTATACCATCGTTCAAGAAATGAGGACCTTCGTGGCAAAATATTAAGAGTTTTGAATGCCATTCTGAAGGTCCCAGATTCGAATTCCGGCAACGGCAGTGTGATTGTTACACTATCTTTGGTAATGTAACAATCACTGTATATGTACAATCCACGTGACTAATAAAATGACGATAGATTAACTACCTATCACCTGTCATGAACATTAATATAATAGCTTTAAAAAAATTACACAGTATTTTGGTTCAAACAACCTTTTGTATACAATAGTCGCTTCTCAGCCTGTTGGCTAAGATCAAAATGCTATTATTATTATTATTTTGATGACTAATATTTTAAGTACGCCGTTTTGTAAAATCAATTACTCCAAGAGTGCAGTCTTTAGAAGTTTCTTAAATTTAACGTCACTATCATCATATTTAATACTAACTTGGAGGCTTTTCCACGCCAACGGACCCGCAACGCTGAAAGCACGATCATAGAAGCTTGCTTTATTGGTTCTGACTGAAATTATTATGTTGTTTGCACTTGTTTCTACGTATCGGAGTGAACGTTGCTTTTCCGTTGGCGTGGGTGTCACGCAGAGGTCCGATATATACGCTGGCGCTCTCTGGTGTCGAGCCTTAAACACTGTCGAACACAATTTGTATTTTACTCGCTTTCGGATTTTAATCCAGTGAAGTTCCTTCAGGAGCAGCGTGATATGACAGTATTTTTTTTACCCCATAATCAATCGGGCAGCGGCATTCGGGCATCAATAAATAAAGTGTTATATTCATTTTTTTTTTAAATAATACTTAAGAATTTTTATTTAAACGTACTAAATATCATACTTACAACAATTTTACAATTTTTACATGTTTATACAAAGTGTTGTGAAAAAAATAATATAAACGAAAACGTCTGTCTTCTAGAAGTTTTGTTATCTTTAATATGGAATGACATGTTTCGTCTTTCTAAGGTATTATTAAATGTTTTTTTAATATGTTTGATAATGTTTTAAAAGGGCGAAACAAGTCATCTATAAAAATTTAATGAAACTTCTATAAGACAGTTGTTTTCATTAATATTAATTATTTAAATGTGGAGTTTTACATCATTGTTCAAGAAACAACAAATATTGTGAAAATACTATATTAACAAAAGTTATTCAGATGTGTAACTCTTTATATATTTGGTTGAATCTTGAAGCAAGATTATTTTATTGACACAAATAAAACTTAAATAGATTAAAGCTCAAAGCTTCAGAATACTATTGTTTATTTAATGTCATATTTCAATGATACGAATAGGCTTAAGTATAACGAAATTACAGAACAAAGGAACTAATTTTAAAACTACTTATTCGTTTTACAAGTACACGCTGTAAACGTTATATCTCCGAACATGTTCTGTGTAACTTGAAAACTTCGTGTACTTTCGTTACTAAACCGAACCAGCAAAGTTTAAATAAGTTTATGAAATAAATTAATTTCAATCTAGAAGTTTCCTGAACAAACTCTCCGACATGTAGGGTACGTATTTCGTTTCCTTTTGATCCTCGCCGGATCCTGAATTAAATAAAAAAATTAAAGATAACCTTTATTTTTGTTTACGAATGTCAAAGATATCCTACTCAAGGATTTATATGAGTTGATCATGAATTAAAGTGTATATGTGGGATTATTACACTAGTATTTTCGTTTATACAAACAATTAAAGTATAAAAATATTTTTTTTAATTGTTCCAATGACAATTTGAATATTTTCTTCAATATTATTTTGAAGTTCTTGCTGGTGTTAGTTTGTTTTAAGTGCCTAACTACTGCTAATTTAAAAAAAATGTGGATACGTGGACCATAAATTAAATAGACAATATGTGCACCATCTAAAAAGTACATTATGTGTTAAATTATTTTTATTTTGTTATTTTATTTGATATTATTTGTTTCAGATTTTTTTGTGAATGTTGGACAATCAAAATGTGCGCGGGGGGAGATGCCAATTGGTGGCGATGAGGTTCGCAAACCATTAATAACCATCGGTTTAAGTGTGACAGTCCATTCTTTCTGCCTACCATTTCGGGGAGACGGCGTGATGGTTAGTTAGTTAGTTAGTTTAGTCAAATATGTTTTTTCCTGTTCTTTTCTGACATACTTATTTTGCAAACTCAATATTCATACACCGTGTCATGCAAGCACTTCGATTAACATGTCGCTTCCATAAAAATCAATAAATAATAATTGATTAAGAAGTGTTTAATAACAATATGCCTTCTTTGTTTATTTACAATACCTTCAATTTCATAGTAAATGATTGCTTCTTTTACAACCTGAATAAGTTATTTAATTTTTTGATATATTGGATATATGATCATGCTTTCAGTGTTGCGGGTCCGTTGGCGTGGAATAGCCTCCATGTTAGTATTTAGTATGATGATAGTGACGATAAATTTAAGAAACTTCTAAAGACTGCACTGTTCGGTCAGTCATTTCCTAGTGCGCCCTTGGAATAATTGATTTTACAAAACCTCGCACTTAAAATACAAGTCATAATAATAATAATAAAAAAAATAATAATAACAATATGCTTATTACAGGGTATCCACCTCGATTAACGTATCGGAAATTATTGCAGTCTCCAACTGTATGCTACCTTGAATATGAAGACTGTAACGATCTCCGAATCGTCGGTTTAACTTAACGATCTCCGAATTCAACAAAAAATTAGTAAATCACATGTATTTCGAATGTCTTTTGTAACATTAATTTTCCATCTCCATTTTTTACTCAGTAAGTTCTTATTTAAAAAAAATATTCAATGTTTTTCTCAGCTTTACACTCTCTTTCAAAGGGGGTGTAAAATTAAAAATAATAATCTTACCCTTTATTGTGCGGTTTCCTACCCAAGTTGCGTGTCAGGGGTGACACGCTGTGGTCATTATGAAACAACCCCTTTACACGAAAGTTGAATGGGTAAAAAATACTTAGAATTTTTTTTCTGTAACGCATTTTAACGATCATAATGGTAACAGTGAGTAATTATTTTTGAATAATTAACTTACTAATCATTATGACGTTTCGATAGGGAAAGAGGATGGACTGCCAAACCGCTCTGTCCTGACGTACCTCACGAGTCCTGACATACTTCATACATCGTAAAATGCACGCTCGTCGACTTTTTCGTCTTCGAATGTGGCCGCCTTTTAGTATTTGAATAATTTGGTCATGTCATGCTTTTCTTGGTCTTCCACGGTTTCTATTTTAACTCAGGCTGCTTTTGTACAACATTTTATTTATTTTACAAACATATATGTCATTCGTTCTCTATGTCCAAACCATATCAGGAATATTTTTTTATTTTACTTATGATGCAATCATCTTACTAACATATCTTCCTTGTTTCGTTTTGAATGCCTATACAGGCAAAACATATCATTCACATACAATAAAATAAAGCTTCTAGAGAACGGACGTTTTAATTTAAAATATTTGTTCAATATGGAGTGCTCAACAAATCATAAATTATTATTAATATTTTAATGTATCTGAAATTTCACTTCAATTAATTGAAAAAGTAAAGCAAAGCATAGGAATAAGATCACTAAGAAAAATGTGCGATGTAATTTGATAATGTGTATAATATCACGAAAAACACTATATAATAGAATATCAAATTAAGAAAAATAAACTTCTTATTTGAAATTTATGAAGGGTCACTCAGACGGCTAGAACACATAGAAAGAATCCTTTAAGAAAGAATAGTAAGAAATATATTGCAAACTATATGAATAGAAAATAAAGTATAAGTTAGTCGAAAAAACATACAACATAATAAATTTGGAACTGGCAAAAGAAGGATGAAAGTAGAATAAACGCAGTAGAAATGAGATCTCTAAGACGAATGTGTGGAAAATCTGTATATGATAGAGTGACAAATGCAAGTATAAGAAGTGAATGTGGTGCGAATGAAAGTGTTATGAACAAAATAAGGAAAGGGTCATTAAGATGGTTTGGACACATGGAAAGAATGAGTGAAGACAGAATGGTAAAGAAGGCATATGTAAACGGCGTGAACGGAGCTAGAAATAGAGGAAGGCCGAGGAAAACGTGGCACGATCAAATCAATCAAATATTGAATGTCGGTCACGTGAGGAGTCGGAGAAATCGACGTGCGTGCATGACAAGATGTATGAATGTAGAGGAATCGAGAGAAGTATGTCAGGACAGACCAGTGTGGCGTTCCATTCTTTCTGCCTACTCCTCCGGGGAGACGGCGTGATGGTTAGTTAGTTAGTTAGTTAGATTGTAAAATGATATAATGTGTTCTTTTTTCAGGTTAATAATTTTAAACAAGAATTAGAGACCTCTCAAATAGCTTTAACGTCTAAGATAACCGAAGTGACTCTCTTCACCGAAGAAAATAGTAGTTTACAAATTTTAGTCAGGAAACAAGAGGAAGATATTTGCAAGCTCAATCAAGATGTATCTGCTAAAGTATCCCAGTTGAATAAAATAAATGAAGAAAACCAGTCATTTAATACTAAATTAAAAAGTTGCCAAACTGCAATTGAACATCATATTAGAGAGACTAATATTAACCTTGAGGTTATTTCAAACTTAACCGATAACGTAAAAGCACTGAAAAATGACAATTGTACTCTTATCAAAGAAAAAAATAACAATGAAATTGACTACAACAAATCTATACAAACATTGACCTTACCCAAAGGCGGCCATGTTCATAGTACAATAGAAAAAGTCGATTTATGTGTCACCTTGCAATAATATAGTTAAAGCTCGAGAGGTATAGAACTATTTGGCGACTGATGCTCTCTGCCTACCCTTATGAGAAACGGCAGGATGGTTAATTAATAAATATCCGAACGGGCATGAAAAATACAGTACAAAAAAATTCAGTCACATCAAATTTGAAATTATGATTTATCGTACTTTACTTTAAAAATAAAATGGTTTACTTTATCCTAGAAGAAAGCCAAGTTAATAAAAATTCATCATCATAAAACTTCTAGAAAACAGACGTTTTCATTCATATATTTTTTCATGTGGAGTGTAACATAATTGTTCAACAAACAATAAATAATAAAACTTAACATACTTAGGAAATCGAAAAACTTTGTTTAATCCTCTATTTATTAAAAAAAATATTAAAAAAACACGACATGTTTCGGAGGATACCACCATTTTCAGATGTAAAAATATAATAAAAACTAAACAAAGACTAATAAAAAACGCATTTAAAATTCGATACAATAATTCAAATTTAAAAATTAACATGGTCTATTTGTTATAAGTAGGTACTCACAATAAAAAATAATTATTAGTACCTACTTATAACAAATAGCCCAGGTTAACTTTTAAATTTGAATTATTGTATCGAATTTTAAATGCGTTTTTTATTAGTCTTTGTTTAGTTTTTATTATATTTTTACATCTGAAAATGGTATCTTCCTAAACATGTAGTGTTTTTAAAGATTTTTTTAATAAATAGTGGATTAAACAAAGTTTTCCAATTTCCTAAGTATATTACTATGGAATTCCACAGTGTTAATGCCTTAGTATTCAATGAGTTAAAAAACTTAACATTAAATATATTTATTGACTTTTTTCATGTTCGAAAACAGGTTAGTAATGATAATTGATGTAACATTATTTAATTTTTTTAAAGAATACATGTCATGTCTAGCATGAAACCGTGATATTAATTTATAAATCTTTTAGAAATAAAATGACAAACTTATTCTCTAAGATGGTCAGTATAAATATATTATAAAATAATACGATAATTCCATTCTTAGCTTTTTGACGACCTATTTGCTCTTTCCTAAAATACCGTGACCTTCAAATGTAACAAGGGGTACTAAATATCTTATCCGATTTACGGGGGTGGGGTATAGGTTCCAGCACAAAGACGCCGGGACGCGATTTCCGTGTGGCGAGCGACGCGGCTCGGCGCCAGGATTTCAGGCAGTATAAAGCGACGCCATAAAACACACGGATCTTGTTCGCTTTCGCAATTTATCACCTTTATTCTAGTGATTTCCACAGTTTTATTTATTATTTATGATACCTTCGCATAGTAAATTCGTTTGTGAATTAACTACATACAGGTAGTATGCAATACAAGAAAATGTTTCTTGGTTCATTGGAACAATTCGCTATAGTATCGCTGAAACTATATTATTAGCTACAAAATAAACGTATTCTTCTCATTCTTCTTAGTGTAGGTCTTGTGGTCTGTTTCTTAAGAGGAATTGGCCTCCTGCGAGTTCGCCTCCCAGCTGTCGATCCGTCTCTTTGGTGGTCTTCCGGTGGGTCGTCTACTCTCGAGAGGGAGTTTTGATGTATTCATTATTCTCACGTGTGCATACCAATGTCTTCTACACCCTAGACCTCGCATATTTTTCTTATTCTTCAGTTCCTTATTCAATTGCGTAGTGCCTTTCCAGATAAGCGTCTTCATTTCTGACACTCGGAGCGCGTTTTTTTGTGATTGCGGTGTCAGCCCTGCATTCGATATCATATGTCATGATTGATCTCACATTTTCACTTTGCTGCTGATAAATATTTTTAGTTGAAATTTCTTGGTAGAATTCCATTTTATATAATGAAATAAGAAATGGGTAAAAATTTTATTTATTATTATAATATATACTTGGTGGGCTTCCACTTGTGTTTAACGTCGACCAGTTTCGGCAGCTTACTGCCATCGTATGGTCAGAAGATGGCCAGAAGATGGCAGCAAGCTTCCGAAACCGGTCGACGTTAAACACAAGTGAGAGCCCACTAAATATATAATGTAACAAATTTTTGTTTTATTTTCATTATTTGCTCCTGATCTTCATATCAGGGTTTATAAAATTAAACGATTCACAATTGATCATAACACGATATTGATGAAAACGTCCGTTTTTTAATAGTTTTATTCTGTTTTAAGAACAACAAACCATCACGCCGTTTTCCCGTAGGGGTAGGCAGAGAGAATGGACCGCCACACTACTCTATCCTGGCACACCTCTGTAGATTCCTCCACATTCATACAGCGAGTCATACGCGCACGTTGGTTCTTCCGACTTCTAACATGACCAACCTTTAAAATTTTATTAATTTGGTCATGCCATGTTTTTCTCGGCCTACCTCGACTCCGTATTCCATTTACATCATTAACGTAAACTTTCTTAACCATTTTAATTTTCATATTCTGTTTTATTTTTCCATAAGCATGTAATTTAGTTTTTTTATGGTTGTTATTGCCGAAATAATACAATTTATTTTATATTCATATAAAGGCTCGGTAATTATTTGACAAGTAATGACTTCAGGCACCATAAAGTTTTTTTTTTCGTTTATCAAAGTTTATGAAAATTTTGAAGAAGTTAGATATTTAATTGAAACATTTTTAATGAATATATTATAATAAGTTAGATTGGACGATTATTAGATTCAAAAAGTTCTGTGCAGAAGATAAAGTGTTTTTGTAAAGTTCTAGAAAAACGCTAATACGATTAAGTTAATTAATATGCATTAAAATGTACCAGAGTTTATTTGAAAGCATTAGCAACCTCAAAGATAAATAATTCAAATGAAAAATTATTCAAAAATAAATCATGAAAATTAATTAATTATAATAATTCTAATAGTATGATGTTTTACAATATATTCACCTAAGTTTATTTAATATGTACATGTATACTATTATCATTTAGTGTCCCATGTATCCGAGGAAGACGACCTTCGTGCCACCCCGAAGGTTCCGGGTTCGATTCCCAGCAAGGGCAGTGTGATTGTCACACTTTCTTTGGTCTGGTGTAGATTTCACGTGACAATAAAATGGCGATATATTAGCTACCTATAACATGTCACGAGAATCACTATGATAGCTATAATAATACCCTTTACATCGATTTAGCTCATGCTGTCATGTTGTAAAGAGCGATTAAAAAAAAATATATATATTATTATTATTATATTTAATTGTAACTTTTTAAATGTTTAATGTAAAATGTATACAGTAATTGGGTTTTAAAGATCTGTCGCATACAAAAAAAAATACTATTATATCTTTCACGGTTGTGGATTTTAATGTGGCCAAAGAGTTCAACCCTGGACCCACACAATCTGGGGCATCTAGAGCAGGGGAAGACGTTGGTCTCTCCTTTCGTCTTCTCTACCTCTCTGTGATGTCGCAACTGCTTTTTACTTTATTATTTTACCTGCCTTTCCTCTTCGTTAGTTTCTATCCAAGGAATTGGTTACAATTTTAAGCCAAGTGTTACTTTTTTTTTACTGGTTCATAGGATACCACTTGGGCCTTTAATGTGGTAGTTTCCCGTTGCTTTCCACATTTCTCTATCTAGGTCTATTTTCTGCAGTATTTTTTCAGCATTCACTATCAATATTAATCCTTTGGATGTTTACTATTATTATTATTATTATTTTGATGACTTATATTTTAAGTGCGCCGTTTTGTAAAATCAATTACTTCAAGGGCGCATTAGGAAATGACTAACCAAACAGTGCAGTCTTTAGAAGTTTCTTAAATTTAACGTCACTTAATACTAACATGGAGGCTATTCCACGCCAACGGACCAGCAACGCTGAAAGCACGATCATTGAAACTTGCTTTATTGGCTCTGACTGGAATCGCTATGTTGTTTGCACTTGTTTCTACTGATCGGAGTGAACGTTGCCTTTCCGTTGGAATGGGTGTCACGCAGAGGTCCGATATATACGCTGGCGCCTCTGGTGTCGAGCCTTAAACACTGTTAAACACATTTGTCAAACACAATTCAATCACTGTCAAACAAAAAACACTATATATACATGCCACCCGGTGGATGGTGTCAGTGACCTTTGTTTTTTCTCTCACCGTATCGTTTTTGACTCTTAGGCTTATTCCTAACATGGCTATTTCCATGGCTCTTTGGGTCACTCGTAGTTTCTCGGCACTTGACAACTCAAAAATGACTTTGGAGTTAGTACCAAACATATCATTTTGTTTCTTTTGATTTGGTTGATAGTCATACAGAAAAGTTTTACGATCAAAATATAAATCATCACAATTTTTAAGGGAATATTAAAAATTAACTGTCACATCACGTCAGGGTCACCACTTTGGGGGTTTGTGGTGAGAGTTGAAAGACGGTGGAGGTTTCAGCGTTTATTACAGATCACAAGTAATCATACGTAAACAGTATTATGTACTCGTGATGGAGCGTGGCTGGATGTCGATAGCAGCGGGGCGGAGTCCGGGGGTGAACAGTAGAGGATGATGGCTCGCTGGGCAGTAGTGTCGGTCGACTGGAGTGAAGATTCGTCGAAGGTTTCGTGGCGTAGCAGCGTAGACAGTTGTGTAGCTCGGTAGGAAGGTCGGAGGTTTCTCGTACGTAGACTTGGTAGCGTAGACTCGTGTCGGCTTAGAAGTCGCGATACTGACTGACCTGTTGGGTGTTCGGAAGTACTGTTTTTATATGCTTTGTACACGATGCCCTGTTCTTATGACCTAGTGACCAAACTGAATAATTCTGGGCCCTCGAATCATAAAATTTGATAAGTAGGTCCTGAGTCGGCGTTTTTCGGTTATTCGTGTCTTATATTTCACCATGAAATATGTTTATCTGGGTTATGCATTTAACCCCGACACATTTGATAATTGTATCATATATTATATAATATAAAGCTTGATTTTCCTATCAAAAAAGGACAATGTTAGGATGTCATTTTAAAAAATCGGCTTAAATTATTATTCCAACTGAGAAATCGACATTTGGACATTTTTCAACACTGAAAGTGAAATTATGTATTTTTTCACTAGAACGTGAATTCGGAGTATTTATTTATTCAAAAACGCGTTAACCGCCCCTCCGATAAGCCAAACAAATTCAAATGAAAAACACGCGTTAACTCGAAATTTATATCTCTCGCGGGCGCCCAGATTTATGAACACCGAGGTAATATATCACACAAAATGCAGCCATTTTGTTAATACGATTTCGCAATGATCGCGTGCGGCGTTACGTAAGCGACAATATTAATTAAATTCAAAGCCAAAGGCTCCTGATCATGGGTGGCGAGTTGAAGAAGATTGTTCCAGGATACCTATGCATGTACGTAAATACCCTTAAACCGTAACATATGTAACATTTTGAATGTATGCAAATACTTGTAGACGAATACTGGATTTTATTTACCCATTGCGGGTTATCAATTCAAGGATTAATTTTATCTCAATAGAGACGAAGATGTTGTAATTACATAAAGCGTGCGCTTAACCCAACCAATGTCAGGTCATAAGTCCTGTAAATACCTCTTTCACCATATTCAGTTTCCAGTTTGCATCTTCGTCTCTATTGAGATATAATTAATCCGTAACATATGTTTTAAAAACGTCTAGATTGGATTATAGAGCGCAGCGACGCCCTTTCATCGGCCTCGCTCATGCACTTTATCAGCCCGCCCGTTCTCACAATATTTCAATCAATCATAAAGGGAGTGCCAGACAATATTTGATTAACTTTTTTTGGTTGGTTTAAGCCTAAACGCGAATTCATTCCTAACCTTACTAACTACCACGATATTTTTTCGAAAAGGTTGGGAGAACTAATGGAACGCCGCACTGTTGGAAAACCCTATGGTCGAATTTTAATAGAGAGAGTTAATAAGATGACAACTGACAGAGTGTGGGATGTACAAGACGCATTTATGAGCGGTAGAGAGGATGTACGTATCAGATTTCTGCACTTCGAACAATCGCCGAGATGTTTATGGTCAAAAGATGTAAATTTTTCTGCGAATTTGGCGATTTGTAAAAAAACTATGATAGAGTGAATAGTGAAATAAAATGGCTATTCTTGTCTGAATATGGAGTAGACACGAAACTGATACGGGTGGCTGCTTCCCTCTATGAAGGGAAGCACTGCCAATGTTATCAAAAAGGATACGTGATGTCTGCATGGTTGTTCAATCGATATATCTGTGAAAGGAATAAATGCTGGCGCTAAGATGAGTGAGATGTCTGTAAGTTGTTTGCTTTATGCTGACGATGCCGTTCTGGTTGCAGATAGTGCAGACGAATTACAAGTCTTAATTTCAAGAATGTACGAGGTATGCAAGGCTAACGATTTAATATTGGATGTCGGAAAGTCATAGGTGATGGTTTTTGAAAGGGAAGATGACATGACAGGTTTTAGCTTTTTTGGCTAGGCTTTTGTTTGCGATGACAACTTTAAGTGCACCACTTACTCTGTTGCCTGCCTCAACCCTTCTTTCAATATCCTTCTCCACTCTTCCATCCTTTGTAAACATACTTCCTAAATGAACAAATTCATCCACTTGTTCCAGATTTCCCAAACGTCCCTAAAACGTATGTATGATATAACGATGTACGATAGAATTCCAAATGCTGATTGATATAAGGAAGGACTTTAGAACTTACTTTAACGTCACCATTAAAAAAAAAAAGTATTATATTAACTAACTAACTAACTTACTAACCATCACGCCTTTTCTCCGGAGGGGTAAGCAGAGATGATGGTTCGCCACAATGCTCTGTCCTGGCATACCTCTCGGGCTTCCTCTACATTCATACCGATTATTCCGACTTCGAATGTGACCGCCTGTTAGTAATTGATTAATTTGGTCATGCCATGTTTTCCTTGGACGTCCTCGGCTTCTTTTTCCACCCACGCTGCTTGTGTACAACTTTTTAACCATTCTACTCTCATCCATTCGTTACATATGTGGGATCCTTTTTTAATTTTATCAATGATGCAGTCATCTGCCTTACATTTCTTTCTTATTTCATCGTTCGGTATTCTATCATACAACGTTTTCCCGCACATTCTTCTGTATTATATTATATCTTGAATATTTGTGATGCCCACAAAAACATTGCGGCTCGCCCCTGTTACGATGTATGAACGTGATTGGTGTAATTCTACTCCCGGTGATGACAGTTGGCCAACGGGATTCCGTTATTGCATACCGTTAATAAAATTACTTGTCAGCGGCCGTAACTCATACCAACCTAACGCCGCGATGTATAATATAATATAACAGCGCGATCCACGGAGCTTGACCTCTGACTGTATACATTAATTCTTACTAATGTTCCTAGCATTTAAAACTCTGGTATAATAAATAACGTTTTATTACAATTATTATATTCACTATTTTATTTTTATTTTAATAATTATTGTAACAAAACAAACTAATGAAACAAATTTCTTCTGTTAAGGATTAATAGACGACCTTCGTGACAGAGTGGTTAGAAGCTCTAACTTCCATACCGAAGGTCCCGGGTTCCCGGCGATGACAGTGTGATTGTCACATTGTCTTTGGTCTGGTGTAGAATTCACGTGACAATAAAATGGTGATAGATTGGCTACCTATCACATGTCATGTGGATCATCAATATAATGGCTAAAAATAATGTGTATACAGTAATTGGGTTAAAGCGACCTCTTGTATACAAGAAAAAAATATTATATCTCAATAGAGACGAAGATGTAAATTGTTTTTTTGAAACAGAATATGGTGGCCGAGGCGTTTACAGGACTTATGACTCGTCATTGGTTAGGTTAAGTGATCGTTTTATGTTAACAATATTCCCCATTCTTACGGGAATGTTGTTTACATAAAGCGATCGCTTAACCCAACCAATGACAGGTCATAAATCCTGTAAACGCCTCGGCCACCATATTCTGTTTCCAAAAAAAAAACAATTTACATCTTCATCTCTATTGACATACAATTAATCCTTAATAATGATTAACCCGCAAAGCGTAAAATCAAGTGTTTGTATACATTAAAAAAAAAAAAAAATCTTCTATGTTCGCCATACTTTGTGTTGTATATTTTTCATATTTTTTATTTTTTTATTTACTTTGTATACAACACTCACTTTTTCAACAAATAAAAATTGAATATCAAACATATTTCAGACTACCCAGCCCTTTCTTAGTGATATTATATAGATATTTAAAATATTATAAAATTGTTTACAAATGTGGTCAGTTCTGACAGATGTTTTAAAGGTTTATTTTGAAACGTTTATACTTTTGTTATAACAAACATTATGAAGAAATTTAAAATAACGATAAATCTTTAACATCTGTCAAAACTGACCATATTTGTTGGCAAATTAAATAATATCTTAAATATCTATATAATATCACTGAGGAAGGGCTTAGTAGTCCGAAACATGTTTGATATATAATTTTAATTTATTTAAAAAGTGAGTGTTGTACCATATACAAAGTATATAAAAAAAGAAAAATGTAATGAAACAAAGATTTTTTTTTAGATAAATAGGAATGTGGAATTCCATAATGATGATTTTTTTATGATAACACTATTATTTCCACTTTTGAATTTATTTTTCTCGACATGTTCCGAATATTTAACACCTTCATAATCAGGAGAACCATATATTGTTCTACCGATAATGAAGGTGTAAAACTTTTGAAACATGTCGAAAAAAAAACGAAAAGTTTAAGCAACGGTATTTTCATTCATAAAGTTTATTTCATATTTTCGTATGAAGCACTTCATTTGTGGTGTGGCATTATAAAAAAATATTAATTATTATTTTATTCAAACACTTTGTTTCGTACACCTGATGATTCTCCGATGAGCGTGAAACCGGTTATTCTTCTTCTTCTTCCTGGCGCTATCTCAACTCATTGTCTGTGTTGACTGTTGGGGTCGGATCTTCTCGATCTCAGGCTGTACTTCTTACGGTTCTGAGTATCGCCTTCACTCAAGCCATTTCTCTGCAAGACGCTATTGCACTGAATCATCCACGTATTCCTAGGTCATCCTCTGGATGATTGACAAGGAAGATTCACAGACAAAGTTCTATTTACTGTGTGGTCTGGGGGTCTCCATTTAATATGCCCGTACCATCTCATCTGCCTTTCTACAAGCTTACTATTTATATCAGTAACTCCCAGACTACTTCGAATGCGTGAACTTTTTATGATGTCTCTCAGCGATACCCCATCGGACCACCTAAGCATTCGCATTTCTGCCGTTTCCAGTTGCCTAGTGAAACCGCTGAAAATTTTCCAACACTCTGAGCCGTACAAAATTGCAGATTTGACAATAGCCTGGTATGCTTCTCCTTTTGATAAAAACAAAAAAAATAGTTAGGATAAAATAAGTGCAAAAGTTTTTTTTTTAAGTTTATTTTGAAGCGTGCAGAACCTCTAGTGAGAGTGAAACCGGTTTGTACTAAAAAAAACTTTGAAAGCTTTTAAATTTAAAACACATCACAAAATAAGTGCTTCATACGAAAAAAACAGAAAAATTACATTTGTTTTTACATATCACACTTTTCTAGAGTGGTGTGTCAGGATCGAGTAGTGTGGCGGTCTATTCTCCGCCGTTTCACCAGACGGCGTGCTGGTTTATTGTTTGTCGATGTACTATAATAAAGCAGTGTTTGACTTAATGTTAGATTAAATGCGGTCTGGCATCCCCTGCGATTGATAAATATTAAATATAAATCCCGGATGGATAGGGAACAGGCCTAAGAAGTGCACGAGTGAGGCTGACGAAAGGGCGACGCTGCACCCTATAACAGCCTCGGGTATGGTGGGAAGCCCTTAACCACATAAGACTTTATAACTTCTAAATAAAGTAGCAATTGTCTTTACCACATTTGATTTAAAACTCTTAAATAGAGCAGCAATTGAAGTTACTTTTTTTAACTCTTTAATAAAGCCTCAATTTACTTTTCCACATATGACTTCATATGTTTTAAATAAAGCAACAATTGTCTTTACCACATTTCATTTAAAACAATTTAATGGAGCAACAAATGACGTTACCATATTTGACTTTTAACTTTTTATTCAAACAGTAATTGACGTTACCACATTTGATATTTCACTCTTTAATAAAGCAGCAATTGACGTTACCACAATTAACTTTTCACTCTTCAATAAAGCAGCAATCAAAGAACAAATGATGAGTAATGACAAAAATTTATCACAATTAAGAAATTTAAAACCGTTCCATTTTCAAACGCTAAAATTCCCATCTGTTCTGCGAAACAAATGGAGCCATGAATATGTGTAGTCGAAACAAAAATAATAATGTTTGTTGAGCAACGATTAGGGATGAAGGCTTTGGCCACCCCTCCCCTTTGCCATTAATCACTTCGCTAATTGACACCCCACCCAGCCTCCGGGGCACATCTCCGAGCGAGATCCGCGAGGGATGTTAAATAATACATAAAATAAAATATGTATTTACTGTATACTCCCATACCATCCATTGTTTGGATTAAAATAATTAATTTGCAGTCTACAAGCTGGTCCATGTAGACTGTCGACATTAGTGCTGAAAGTTTTTAATCAAAATTTGTAAATAAATGCATGAAGATGAAGATGTATGCTTCTAGAGAAGAAATTAACTATTAAATGTAATGTTTAAATTTGAAACACTCTCACTATACGTATCAATATTTATTTCAATATTTTTAATTGTCTATTTTAAAAAATAAAAATAAGTATTTAATTGAACAAAAGTTTAATTTTATTTTTAAATATAGCATACCACCAAGTAATTGGCTTCGTATCAAAGTTCTTATTATTGAATTTGTTTAAATTAGAAATTAATTACATGTTCCGCGAAGTTAAGGTATTATCAAATATCAATAAATTTGAAATTGCCTTAACAAGGCGAAACATGTCGTTCACACTAAATTTTAAAAAAAACTTCTAGAAAACAGACGTTTTCTTTTAATTTTTTTTTTGATATGGAGTTTACTCCAAAGTTCAAGAAACAATAAATACATATATAATATCGATCGAAATATGCGCAGGAGATTCCTATTGGTGGCGATAAGGTTCGCAACCCATCACACCGCGTCTCAAGAATGCCGCATCGGTTAAAGTATGGCAGTCCATTAGTTCTGCCTACCCATTCGGGGAGACAGCGTGATAGTTAGTTAGTTACTTAGTATACATTATTCTTCTTCAGCTTATCGCCGTCCACTCTTGGACGAGAGCCTCCTCCATGTCCCTCCATGTCGATCGCTCCTGCGCAGTCTGCATCCATAGCACCCCAGCGTATCGTTCCAGGTCATCCCTCCACCTTATTTGTGGTCTTCCTACTCTTGTTCTCGTGTCTCTTGGTCTCCAATTCAGCAGTATTTTGGTCCATCTTTCGTCAGCAGCTCTAGCGACATGCCCTGCCCATTTCCATTTTAACCCTTAACGTACCGTGTTCAAAACAAAACGCTTGCTCCCATGTGGTAAGTTCAGTTTAACGCTAACTTTATCTAAATATCAAGCATATGACTAGATGAATCAAAATTTAATTTATGTCATCTTGTAGGGAATTTCATTAGGAATAGATCGATATCTATAACATACATGGATTATTTGAAAAACATATCATTATTAATTTTTTTCTGGAACCATGCGATTTCTGATATGTAATGCGTCATAGCACACGGGCGACTGGGACATCGGGTCGGGTCGGGTCGAAACTTGTCTGAGCGCCGGGCCGGCGGGGCGATGATAAAGGCACCTAGGCAAAATGTATAGTACGTTCAAGACAACGAGTACGTATTAATATTTGTCCCTTTTGGTAAAGTGTTAATATTTTCACAGTTCTGATATTATTAACTTACGTGCTGCGTTTTCATCCAGTCGGTATTATTACGTACCTATTGAAAAGGTCAAAGATATAATTTATAATACGTTCAAAACAGCGAGTAAGTATTTGTCACTTTTGATAAAGTTGTAAATATTAGCAAAACAAATTCTACCTTAACACGAATGAAGGTGAGGGCAGTCTTAGAAAATATTTTTTTTTGGGATGAAGGAAGTAATTTTTTGCTTTTTTTTTTATTACGAAATATTGAGAACACTTCAATGGAGGATTACAATTTTTTTTATAATATTAGGGTCCATAGGTTTTAAGAAAATCAACTTTAAATTGGCAGTGGAAACTCAATTTACCACATGGCAACGCGACGGTTAAAGTCATCACCCGGTGGATCACGTATGTGACTCTTATTTTATCCTTTATATCCATTATATACATACATTAGGGTGTCCCTTATTTTTCAAAGTTTTAATTTTACAATGCATAGGCTATTATTTTATTCATTTGGGCCTAAAACATCCAAAACCAAATTTTTTCCTTATTCGGAACAGTGTAACCCGTGCCGACTTGCGCGCAAAGATGTCCCATACAAATTGCGTCACAGGAGCGGCGCGTTGTCGTTGTCATTATCATTTAGTTTCGGTTTATCGGGTAGTAACCACGGATTGTTTTATATTTTGAAGATGTCAGTAGAACTAAGAAGCAATTAAAAAAGTATTTTCTTGGTTGGTGAAGTAAATCACCAAATAACAGGTGCAAACAACTATCTAATCGTCAAGTTCTCGTCATTTTTCAAAATACGTGAAGTTAATTTGACTGTTAATGAAAGCGCAAATCTTGTCATTCTGGAGTCCAATATATTCTAAAAAAAGGCTAGTGTACCTACCAGAGCTGTTCGTAATTATGTTAAGAAGTTAGTGGATCTTTATCAGGTCTGACGAGAACTGCAAAAAAATAGCAAGAAGATCCAGGACTTACATAGGCGCCGCGAAGAGAACTTTCAACTTGAATTAGATCATTTATTCGATACCGCACACGCCGATGCTCTTGAATGTTCCATGATACGACAGCATTTTATACAGGATACTTGAACGGAGCTTGTGTGCAAAAACTAGAAGGAGATTTGTTATTCTTTGCTGGCCGTCATCATATATAAGAACTGATGCTCAAAAGTGCGTTTGAATCGCAAAATCGATTGTACGAGATGATTATAGGGAACTCATATTGAGCTTGCTATTGTTTTTCTGGGTGGAGGCAATGAAAATAAAATAAACAGACCTGCTGGCCCAATGCATCAAGCACGATGGATGGCAAGAGCTATTTACTCCTTAAAAATACGTTTTCTGCAGTCCCAGTTTCAAATGTGCGCTAAGGACAAACAAGCTTTACAAGATGTTTGTTTATTTATTGTGTCAGTTTATGTAAATCCCTGGCTTGAATGTAGTTTGGCGATAAAAGCTCCAAATGAAGATTTTTGTTTTTTAAAGACCTTAAAAGATTACAAAGAAGTTGAAAATTTCCAAAGCGGCTTTAAACAAGTTCAGTCAACATTTGTGGTACTTGTCAGAGGAAATAGCCGTCCTTTAATTTTTGATGACAACGTTGATGAGCAGACCAAAAGAAACTTCGTAGAAAACTTTCAAAAATAAAGTTTTGGTGATTCGGGAAAGAGATATGTTCCATCGAAGGAACAGATGTCTGGCTCTCTATATGGTACGTAAGTAGTGTTTAATCTAGTATTTTATTTAGAACTTATTTGTTTTATTTATAGGTAATACAAGTATTTGTTGTCTTGTTTTATGGAAATCTTTGAGTGATTTTGTTTCTGTTAAGAGTAAAGATTTATTTTCACAACTGAAACTTGAAAGTAATTTCCTTAAAGAAATTGTATCTTCATAGAAAGACAGCGCGACGTTTGTGGAAGCTAAAAAGAAGATTACTAGCTTAAAAGCAGTAAATGATACAGTTAAATAGCTGTTAATCTAATGACAGACTTTCATGATTTGAATACCGCAGATGAAGAACATAAGCAGTTCTTATTATGTTGTGTGCAAGAACAAAGAAAAATTTCCCCAGATTGTAAAAAAATGTGACTTTAAAGAGGAAATATCCAAGTAAATAAATATAAATTTAGATCTTTTTTGATAATTACAAGAAGAACATTATATAAATATGTGTTTTCATCAATATTTATCTAACATAATGGTTTTTTGTGATCATCTACAACTACATTTAAGAGACACTTAAATCACCTATTTTCTAAAACTTTGAGGGCAAGTCGGCACGGGTTAGAATTAACGTAGGAAGTTGAAATTCTGTATTTGGGTAACTAGTAGACTAATAAACACAATTAGGGGGTATGCGTTTCAATAATCCAAAAAAAATTTTTTTTGCCCATATAAGGGACACCCTAACATACATATATCTAGAGTAAAAAATATATATCAACTTAGAGTGTAAGACTAAACTCCTTAAATCAAGAAAATGATATTTGATATAAAAATCATTTGATTAGGTTTCATTTCTTTATTTAATTAAACAAAAGTCACATATTTTTGTATTTGCATATAACTTTAAAATCTTCAAGAGAATTAAACACACTTTGCATAAAACGACAAATGCACATTAGAGTAAAAAAAGATTGCAAGTGGTCATTTTGCATATCGTGGGGGTAATAGGTAAATAAGGATGGACTGGCACAAACTTTAATATACTTTTTACATACGTCAAGCAAATTTTTCGAGAACTGCATTTCCATGTTCGTGTTACGTTTTATTCGATTGTTCGTGATTTCGTATCCCTTTATGGTTGGCCGGCTTTCTTTATCATGCAATCCTAATAGATTAAATAATAATTAAATAAAACGATGTTTTTTAACTACTTCCACTTTTGTCTTTATTTAGACAGCGACCGGTTTCGCCAGGCTCGCTGGCATCGACAGACTGGTAACACTATTGTAAACTTAGTCCTTTTTATACATACAGATCAGGGGTGGTAAACATGATTCTATACAAAACCCTGATCCACCCCTGCCAGCCCTGATCTGTATGTATATAAAGGACTAAGTTTACAATAGTGTTACCAGTCTGTCGATGCCAGCGAGCCTGGCGAAACCGGTCGCTGTCTAAATAAAGACAAAAGTGGAAGTAGTTAAAAAACATCGTTTTATTTAATTATTATTTAAAATGAACTTCCATCAAGAGATTTCAGTAAAATCATTTGATTAACCTAATAGATTATATTAAATTATCAACTACTTTATTCGTAGATTTGATTAACAAGTAAACATAGGCTTAATTATATCTCTAATATAATCATGCATAACTTATAGAAAGCGTATGATGGGAATTGTAAACGAGACTTTTAAACCTAACACGGACATAATTGTAAAACTCTAGCTGTTTAAAAATATATGTGCTCGTTCAATATTCATGATCATTTGGTCCAAAACAGTTTCAAAAATTTGTATTTTGAGCCATCATGACGAAAAACTAATCAATTAATATATGTTTTTTTCTTCTTATTCTTCCTTGTTGTAGACATATGTGGTCTGTTCTCCAGAATGTTGCTCCTCCTGTGAGGTAGACTCCCAGCTGTTCTTCCATCTTTAAGGAGATCTTCCACGAGGACGAGTCCCATGATGCTGATTATGTAGTGTAATATAGAAGAGTCTGGTGGTGTCCATTCTTTGAACGTGACCATACCAGTCCCTTTTTCGCTGTCTGCTCCATCCTATAATTTCCTCAATCTTACATATCTCTCTTATTCTGTTGTTCCTCGTGCGATATCTCAGTGTCTTGGCTGTTATCGTCCTCAGTGTCTTAATTAACATGTCGCTAGGAGTGAATGACCTTGGATCACACCCTTAAACGAAACTCAATTACTAAGAATGCACATGACTGGTGAAGGGCATTTTGGCAGTTGTTAAAACTGTATTTTAAAAATTTAACAGATTTTTTGACTATCAATTAGAATGGTGCTGTTTCCCTGACGAACCTTCCAGCGAAACCAGTTGGTTCGTTAAAACAAATATGGGGATTTAAAAATGAATATAAATATGCTTTTAAATTATTTTTAATGATGCTAAATCAGAGAATAAGTGCTTCGCATGAAATAATATGATGTTTAATCTTTAAAATGAACTTCCATCAAGCGATTTCAGTAAAATCATTTGATTATCTTAAAATATAAATTGTCGTGTGTTTCAAATACCTGACCACAGCTTCGATTTTGCTCCAGCTTCTCTTGTAGATTTTATGAACCAAATGAATGCTCTGCTTTTAAACGTAATGTTCGGTACTTCCAGATACAACGGTGTTTTTATTTATTAGTTTACTATTCACCAACGTCATAATGTTATGATTTTAAATAATAATTAAATACAACGATGTTTTCCACTTTTATCTTTTATTTCGACAGCGACCGGTTTCGCCAGGCTCACTGTCATCGACAGACTGGTGACATTATTGCAAACCGAGTCCTTTATATACATACAGAACAAGGGTGGGAAACATGATTCTATTCAAAAATAATCTTCAAATATTTCTGTAAAATTTACTGAATTAAAATTTTGGTATTACAGGTATTCAAGAAGATTCATATTCAATACAACGGATTTAAAATTTCATTATAGCTTACATATTTATATATAACATTTGAAAAAATTGTATTTGTTTTTATTGTTACTGAATTTAAATATAAATGTTGTTTTTGATCCATAAGGTTGGCATCGCCTTATTCGGTTTTCCCCATCCATATAGCTGCTAAGGTCTGGAGTCAAACAAAACAATTTTTCAGCCGTAATCGATTCCAGGAATATTTGTTATTGGTTTATTTTGGGTATAACAAAGGGAAGTAAGCAAACAGTAATTGGTCATTAAGGACTACTTGGTCAGGGGTGTTGTATTTTAGCCTATTTATGATTTTCAATTTCATTTTACAGTGTTGAAAAATAATCCGAAGCGAGTATTTTAATGTATACAATAATAATTAATATCCATGCGTTAAATACAACGTGAACAATTTGGAGCTTTTCCAAGTATGCCCGTGCTCATTATAATCGTAATAAAACATGAATTAATATTTTAAAGCATCATCCATTTTTCTGCAGTTGAAATTAATTGTTTATTTTAACTCATTCCTCTTTATAAATCACAGTTTTGTATTCCTTTTTACTATCCAGGATAATATATGATATTATAAAATACTGCGCAAGATGGATGAAAAACATATAAGATGAATGGTGTCATAAAAAAGAATAATAAAACATTTGTTTATCTATAGTAAGCGAAATATAATCAAATAAATTTAGCATCCTTTGATTTATTTCCTTTGTTGTAAGTAATTACCTGAACCCCAGTAAGAACTTTCAATTATTATTTTTAATTTTAAATTGATTCATAAAATTTGTTATAACAAAAGCATAAACGTTCCAAAATAAATCTTTATAACATCTGTCAAAACTGCATATTTGTGAACAGATTTATAATATTTTAAATATTTATCTTTATAATATGCATCAGTGAAGGACCGATTGTCCGAAACATGGCTGATATGTTATTTTATTTTTTGTAAATATTGAAGTAGTTGAGTTCGTGTATTTAGGTAGTATGTTTACAAGAGATGGGCGAGTGGAGAGGGATATTGAAAGAAGGGTTGGGGCAGGCAACAAAGTGAATGGTGCACTTAAAGTTGTCATCGCAAACAAAAACCTATCCAAAAAAGCTAGAATGGCAGTGCATAATGGTGTTTTTCTACCGACCCTTATGTATGAAAGCGAAGCATGGAACTGGCAAAAGAAGGATGAAAGTAGAATAAATGCAGTGAAAATGAGATCTCTTAGACGTATGTGTGGATACTCAGTGTATGATAGAGTGTCGAATAAAAATATAAGAAGTGAATACGGTGCGAATGATGGTGTCATGAACAAAATAAAGAAAGGATCATTAAGATGGTTTGGACATATGGAAAGAATGAATGAAGAAAGAATGGTAAAAAAATTATATGTTAATGATGTAAATGGTACCAGAAATAGAGGAAGACCGAGGAAAACGTGGCACGATCAAATAAATCAAATATTGAATGTCGGCCATTTGAGGAGTCAGAGAAATCGACGCGCGTGCATGACACGATGTATGAATGTTGAGGAAGCGAGAGAAATATGCTAAGAAAGAAAAGTGTGGCAGTCCATTCTTTCTGCCTACCCCTTCGGGGAGATGGCGTGATGGTTAGTTAGTTAGTTAGTTAGTAACAATCTCATTGATACATTGGTTTGGACATATGAAACTAATGGATGAAAGAAGAATAGTTAAAAAGATGTATTTGTAATGTAAATGTAGTGTGAATGGAAAAAGAAGTCGAGAAAGGCCAAAGAAGATATGGCATGACCAAATTAATATATTACTGATAAGCGGCCATGTTCAAAGAAGGAACAATCGATGAGCGTGCACGTCACGATGTGTAAATGTAGAAGATGCGCGAGAGTTATGTCAGGATAGAACAATATGGTGATCCATCATTTCTAATAACTATCGCCTGATGGGTTGATAGTTAGTTACATTTCGAAACCAATATTTTTGTATTTTATTTGTGTAATGAATTTATTGGTGGGTATTAATAAAAATTTATCAATTAAAATTCGTATGATTTAAATAATAAAATATATTTAAAAAAGAGATAATATATCAATGAGATCGTATTTAAAATAACTTTATTATTTAATAATGTATCATATTGGTGTGTGGGTTTGTATCAATGGATAAGGGTATCTCGCATCTGAAAGGGGTAGGTTAGGTTAGAACCTTTATTCGGTATTTAGCCCAGGAATTCAACCCCCATTATATTAATAGTAACGATGTCAAGAATGAGCCTATAATGAAAATATTATTATGTCACCAAAATAATGATACGCCTAATTGCTTTTGAAATTTCAAATTCACCGTTACTTTGTAGGGAAACCGAACAAGTCCTTTCATGTTTACAATATGTTATACAATCAGCACGTAATTTTATCTAGTGGGATGTTATATATGAAAAGCTTGGTAGTATACATAGAATATGGGTATTCTTTTTTGTTATTTTTAATCAAATCAAATCAAATCAGTTTATTAACTCAAAAGACATTACAAACAGGAAAATGTTTAAGGCAACTATTGAGTACTGGTAAAATATTACAAAAATACAACAAAGTACCAGGAACGCATTAGGGATGGTTCGATATTAGGAAGATAAGATACTTTCTAAAGTCAAATTTGTCCCCTGAACGTACCTTCACTAATATAAAAGACGTCGATCTCCGAGGAGACCGCGTTCAGCAAACTAATTGCTCTTCCCACCGGTGTCACCAGAGGCAGATTGGTTCTGGTGGCCGGTTGGTAAAACAATTTGTGCTGTCGCTGTCGGAGAAATCTATCAGGGACAAAAAGACCAACACCCTCTAGCACGGCCGAGTTCTCGAAATATCCCCTGATTAATTTAAAGAAATGGGTTATGAGATGCCCATCTTTCCAAGTTGTAAAGAATTGGTTCCGAGCATTCCTAAAAAAAATGCCGTGGGATAGAGCCACGGATAACTACCATACTCCCTCATGTAGAGATACCTCAGAATTTTTTTCTGAACTCTCCCCAGCATAACGGAATATCTCGCCTCGTGAGGGCTCCATATCACAGAACCACTTTCGAGTCTGCTCCGAACCAACGCGTCGTGTAGGACTCTGAGCACATTGGGATTTCTGAAAACTCTAATCATTGAATATACATATTTTCTTAATTAATAACAATAAAATCTGTTTTTAAGAATAATTGCCTAGATTTTCACGGTTGGCAGCAATATGCTAAGCTTATTCGGGGAAACTGGCGCGGACTTTCTATTTCTCACGTATACAATGCCGGCGACATGGTACAACAGTGAAGTAACTTAACAGACACAACTCATACCACACTTTTTCCCTCCCAACCCTCACTAAACAGCACCAGCCCTAAACATTCCCACCCCTCATCACCATCTTCCCCTTAAATCACATAAATCCAACCTCACCTTCATCAAATCTTCCTAACTGTGGGGAAGTAATAGGCTCCGGCCTGACACTTCCGGATACAAACGTCCAAAGAAGACCACACTTATTAACACCACCACATTACCCTGAAGATGGAGACTGCAACGATCTCCGAAACGTCGATTGAGAAGGTGAAATCACACGAAATATATTGTTTTCAAGAAGTTTTATTATATTTTAGTTTGTAAGTGTGAACGAAGAGAATTTGGAGCAGGTGAGTGAATTTGTGTATTTAGGTAGCATGTTCAAAGCGGATGGCTGAACGAATAGTGACGCCAAAAGAAGGGTTGGTACGGATAACAAAGTGAATGGAGCTTTAATAATAGTTAGTGTAAACAATAATTTATCAATGAAAGCGAAAACGGCCGTTCACATAATATTCTGGTCCAAAACCTTATGTATGGAAGCAAAGCATGGAACTGGCAGAAGAATGATGAGAACAGAATAAATGCGGTAGAGATGAGTTTCCGAAGACGTTTATGTGTGGTAGAACGATTTACGACAGAATCTCAAATGCTGATATAAAAATGGAGGGTAAAGCGGAAGAAGGTATTATGATCAAAAATATGAAAGGATAGCTGCGTTGCGTTGGTTTGAACATATGGAGTGCATGGATACAGAAAGAATGGTTACGTAAGTATACGTTAATGATGTAAATGAAGTGCGGTGTTGAGGTAGATCGAAAAAAACATGGCATGACCAAATAATCAAATTTTAAAGGTTGGTCATATTAGAAGTCGTAAGAATTGACGTGCGTGTATACTGACTAGAGAGGTCCATTATCTCTGCCTACCCCTGCGGGGGAACGGCGTGATGGTTTGTTCGTTTGTTTTGTTTATTATATTTTATTTGAATGACATATTTCGCCTAATTAAGGCATTATCAAATGTAGCCTAGGAGATTTACAACATTGTTGACGAAACAATAATTACATATTTTCTTATTTTGTGTTAAAACTTTAAATTAAATAAGTAATACGAATGAAAACATTGGTTTTCTAGATGTTTGATTACAGCAATGTTCTTTTTAACTTTGTACACAACACGTATTTTATTTAAAAATTAAAAATAAAAATTGAAAAACATGTTTCAGACACAGAAGCCCTTCATCAGTGTCATAAATATTTTAACAATAGTTTTCATCTTTAACATATTTATAACACTGATGAAGGACTTAAGTATCCGAAAAATGTTTGTTTTTTTTAAATAAAGTTTATGTTATGTACAAACTTTAATCACATTGTTCAATGAATCCGCAACACAATAAAAGAAAGTTTTATTATAATTTATGGAATAAGAAACAATAAATAAAAATATTTCCCTTTGTCTTTATACATACATATACGTGTAACGCGAGGCCCGTTATATTTTGTTTTCTTGAAAATATTCAATACATTCAAACGGGCAATCATGCCAAGATACACAGAAAGCATTATACAGGAAACAGTGAGTCATATCAAACAATGATACCGTGATAAGAATTCAATATATATTACAGTGATAGCAGCCAACGGTATGTAATTTCGATACCTAAATATATTTCATCCACAAATAATAACGTGATGTGCGTTGTTGACATTTCGACGCAATCAAAATCAGATTGTTTCGGCATAGAGATAGTCGGGTTGCGTGCTTTCTTCATATAAAAAGGCAAAACTGCTTCTAAAGCAAATATAATTCGCCCCAATACAAGGTAATGATAAGACTATTTATTTGGGTAGGAATTTCAATGTTTAATGAGGTATTCGGATACAATAAAATAAAGTTTTTCAACAAAATTTCCATTTATGGCTATGACAACATCATCTTAACTGCGTAATAAAATCTAATAGATTTCGTAATATAGTTAAAATCAAACAGTTCAAAACCTGTTTATATTGAATAATGTATAGAATATGAGCCATTCGGAAATATGGAACAGAACAATAATATAAAATCAAAATTGAGTATTCAGTATTCCCGAAAATGTATTGCATATTTTCTATCAGAATGTGAGTGACTTTGAAAGGCAAAACTTGTCATTCAAATAAAATGCAATATAACTTTAAGAAAACGAAAGTTGTCATCCACATTATTCTTCTTCTTCTTCTTCCTCAGCCTATTCCTGTCCACTCCTGGATAAAGGCCTCCTCCATTCGCTTCCATGTCACTCTGTCCTGTGCAGACTGCATCCAGGTTATTCTGACGTGTCTGTTCAGATCATCCTTCCACCGTAGTTTCGGTCGTCCTGCACTTCTCTTTGCCGTCCACGGTCTCCAAGTCAGCAGCCTTCTTTTCCACTTTTCATCTAAACTTCTGACTACGTGACCTGCCTATTGCCATTTTAGAGTCGCCACCCGGTGGAGGATGTCAGTGAGCTTTGTTTTTTCTCTCACCTTATCGTTTCTGACTCAGTCTCTTAGGCTTATTCCTAGGCATCCATATTACAATCAGTTAATTTCTTACTCGAATATCACAATACTTTAATAAGTAAATTTAGGTTTTTCATAGGATTCTTCCATGTGTCTTAACACGAAACGTTAATGGTATACATAAATTTTCAATCACACTAGGAAAAGGATGAAGAACGTGGCATGAATGCAGAAGAAATGAGATTTCTAAGACAAGTGTGTGGTAAATCTTTTTATGATAAAGTGTCAAATGCATATATAAGGAGTAAATGCAGTGCGAATGAAAGTTTTCTAAATAAATTATAGAATACTAACTAACTAACTAACTTACTAACCATCACGCCGTTTCCCCAGCTGGATAGGCAGAGAGGATGGATCGTCACATTGTTCTATCCTGACATAACTCTCGCGCATCTTCTACATTCACACATCGTGACATGCACGCTTGTCAATTGTTCCTATTTCGAACATGGCCACTTTCAGTAATTTATTAATTTGGTCATGCCATGTCTTCCTTGGCCTTCCTCGACTTATTTTTTCATTCACAATATTTGTATATATCTTTTTAACCATTCTTTCCTCATCCATTCGTTACATATGACGAAACCATCTTAGTGACATTCATCCGCCTTACATTCATTTCTTTCTTCATCATTAGATATGCTATCATACATTGTTTTTCCATATATAATTCTTAGTGACTTCTAATCTACGGCATTTATCCTACTTCCATCCTTTTTCTGCTAATTCCAACAATTATAATATAAAAGATCATTATGATGGTTTGGACATATGGAAAAAAGAAATGAAGAAAGAATGGTTAAAGAGTATACATAAATGGAACTAGAAATAGAGGTAAAACAAGGAATACGTTGTACGATCAAATAAAAAATATAAATTATGTCGGTCACGTGAGGAGTCAGGTAAATCGACGTGCGTGCATGTATGAATGTTGAGGAAACGAAATAAGTATGTCAGAGAAGAACAGCGCGGTAGTCCATTATTTCTGTCTACCCATTCGGGGAGATGGCGTGAGTTAATTAAAATAATTCTTCTTCTTCTTCACTTTTGGTAGACTCAGGAGTCTGTTATTTCAGGCGGGTTCTCTTGAGACGCCTAACTCCAGCTTTCTCTCCACCGTTACGGAGGTCTTCCTGGTCGACGTTGTCCGTTTGGCGTTCCATGGAGAGCTATATATGGTATCCTATTTGAGCTCATTCTTTCTATATGTTGATGCCAGTATCACCGTCTTTGACGTCCCCATCTGGCCACATCTTCGACCTCGCAGATTTCTCGGATAATTAATATATTTTAATATTTATTAGATACAATTGAACATTTCAAATTTGTATTTGAGATTAATTAAATATTAATTTATATTTTGTGACATGAAACAGGCTTTAAGGGGAAAATCAGCTATCTTCTGTGTTAACTTTAACAATCAATCACCTCAAAATCATATTATATACGCTATACAAAGAGGGTGGAGGGTAAGTTTGAAGACATGGAAATTAGGGGTAAAATGAAATATATGAAGAATAGTGGTGCTAATTCGAAAATGTAAAAAAAGGTCACAAAACACGTGAATTTGTTTTTAACATTATTTTGTATGAAGTTTTTTATATATAATATTAAATTTTATATCCGAACACCTGTGCCCACGATTGTACATTTTTTACTGTTTAGGCGTTAACAATGCTTTAATTATTGTTAGAAGCTGATATAGGTATATGCATTCATAACATAATGTATGTACTCTAATTTTATAATTAATATTTTTATTAAAATTTCTTGGTAGAAGTTCATTTTAAATAATGAATACAAAAAAAATTATATCAAATTTATTTATTATTATATATTTAGTGTGCTTCCAATTGTGTTTAACGTCGACCGGTTACGTTACAGCTTGCTGCAACTATAAGATGGCAGCAAGCTGTCGAAACCTTCGCCGTTAAACCCAAGTGGAAGCACATTAAATATGTAATAATTAAGAAATTTAGTATAATTTTTTTTTTGTTTTCATTATGTCTAAATTCATTAAATATACGATTTTTATTATAAAACTAACTAACTAACTAACCACCACGCCGTTTCACCAGAGGGGTAGGCAGAGCGGATCAACTGCCATACTGTTCTGTCCTGACATACCTCTCTAGCTTTCTCCACATTTATTCATCGTAACATGCACGTTCATCGATTTTTCCGACTTCGGATGTGGCCGCCTTTCAGTATTTGATTGATTTGGTCATGCCATGCTTTCCTTGATCTTCCGCGACTTCTCTTTCGACTCACACTGTTTGTATCATTCTTCTCTCCATTCATTCCATGTGTCCAAACCATATGAGGGATTTTATATAAAAAGTCCAAGTTTTGTTAGTCCCAGACAGCTGAACCTAGTGTATCAACAGTCCCGGACACGTCATTTTCATCTAATCAGAAACCTTTACAAATATATACATTTGGTCAAAGATTTAAACTATCCTTGAGGGTCAATCATTATATAGGGTCCAACGAAGAACGATAAAATTCAAGGTCTCAAGATAAGTTTTTTAATACTGTATTTGAAATATTAGTTACAAGAAGAACACTTAAGTACAATATTTAAAAAAAAACATTCAATTCCTTTTTGGTACAAATTTGTACGAGAAAAGATTACGTGTACCATACTTTACCATATATACTGGTTTCGACATGACGAGCTTCGTGGTAGAGTGGTAAGAGCTCTGACTGCCATACCGGAGGTCTCGGGTTAAATTCCCGGCGATGGCAGTGTGACTGTCACACTGTCATTGGTCTGGTGTAGAATTTACTTGACAATAAAATAGCCATCACATGTCATGAGAATCAATATAATAGCTAAAAACAAATTGATATAACTAATTGGAATTTGATGGAAGTGTGAACAAAAAGTGAATTTTAATATTTTAAAAAAATCCATAAAGTTCGATTACTAATTCAGTTACATGGTTTCGTACATTATACATTCGTTACATGCCAGTATATAAAGCGCTTTACATATCCAAAGAAAAACACACGTGCTTAAAGTCTTCATGCCCCGAAATTCCGCAGAACGCGGTTGCAATGGAGGCATTTACATCTCAAGTTGGCAAAAGCCCTGAGAGCCTTCACAATAAATCATGTTAGTTGAATAAATTCCTTGCATTTTGCCCTGCACTTGCCCGAAGGTTTATGGCAGCTGTCACGACCAGGTAAATGCAAGGGAAGGGTGAAATTGTTCGCTCCCCCAACTGTTCCAAGGGTTGGCTGTATAGAAGTTAAAGTTATTGCGGCGTAATCCTACGGTGTTGCGTTGTATATTATTCAGAACAGTAAACATTGTGGGTTTATCAGCTCACAAATAAATGGCAGTAATAGTGACAGACAGAGTTTTTTAAATTTAAAGTAATACCTATCCCCTATCTAAACCTATAACCTATCCCCAAGTAGTAGGGTAAATTGATGAGTTTTAATTTTTAACATGTTAAAATATGATTTGTCCAAGGAATTGTAAAAATACATCGAATTTTAAAAGAACTTAACCATTCATTAGGTGCAAAATAATATGCATAAAAATCGCATGCCTTTTTATAGTATAAAAATTCCCAACAATAAATTATAAACAAAAAAGGTTTAATTATGGATTAAAAGTTGTGGCAAACATCTAAAATTAGGCTATTCAAAAGACTATTTGATAATATAATAAATATATTAAACATAAATACTAATGGTTTGTTAGTTGCTTATAAATAAATAGATTTCCTAGTCATTGTGGAATATAAAGGTATATGTTTCTACGTTTTCAGGGGCATACTTTTTTTATTTAAAATTGTTTTCGAAAATTATATTTGACTACATATTTGTTTTATTATTATATTGCTTTTGTTGTCTCGAAACTTATTATATAATTAATCGTAAGGTTTCTTCATTATTAAATAAATCTAAACATTGGTTTATTAATGCTTAATGTAGTCCATTGTTTTGGCCGAAACACTATGCTACTTCAACATTATTACTGTTAACATTTAAAACACTGTTATAATATGACAATTTATTTTTATTTACTGAGTGTCGCGACAGCTGTCTCGCCAACCGATTTTGGCATCAGTGTAGTTTATTGTAACACCTGATGATGCCAACGTCGGTTGGCGAAACAGCTGTCGCGACACTCTCAGTGAATAAAAAGAAATTGTGATATTACGAGTATAACAGTGTTTTAAAATTTAACAGTATAAAAAGTAATTTTTCTATTTTTAATTTTTGCCGGGCGAAACTTGTCATTCACATAAATTATAACTAACTAACTAACCATCACTCCATCTCCCTGAAAGGGTAGGCAGAAAGAATGGGCTGTCACACTTTAACCGATGCGGCACTCCATCCTTCTCTTTTCGCCCCGCGGGAGACGCGGTGTGATTATCATAAATAAATTAAATATGTAATAATAAAACTTCAAATAAATATTCATAGATATTATAATAAAATTTCTGGAAAACTGTATTTTTTATTCGTAATAAATATACAATATAAAGTTTTATATCATTGTTGAAGAAACAATAAATTAAAATATTGTTGTTTTTAGTATTTCTCTCTGTTTTGGTTTAGATATTATAATCAAGAATTATTCAAAATGTTGACTTTTGATTTTATAAATTAGAATTTCCTACTTTTATTACGTACTCGTACATCGGAAACTGTAATTTTGAGGGTAAGTAGGCAAATATTTGATTAGCTCACAATACAAAACAAACAAAAAATTATTTAGCAGTGCTGCCAACGTTGAATTCATTAAATTTACACACAGCAAACCAAATCAGCAAAAGTAAATAATATCATAATTTTAGTACAAAAATTATTCCAACTCAAAGGTAAAAAGTAATTAAAATTATTTTAATTAACACGTTTAATTAAAACTTGGGTCTGTTTACATTGCTAAACATAAAAAAATACACGGGAATAGATCCGTTTGTGCGTATGGTTTAAAATTTACAATTCATCTTTAAAAAAAATCCTGAAAAAGAAAGAAAAATAAATATGTGCTCTCCAATTCGCTATTAACCTTATTTTCCATTGTTTATTTTCTGAGATAAAATTAGGAAGAAAGAAATGATAATATAAAATATTATTTATATCAAGATCATTTCTATAAAAAATATTTTTTCTCTTATTTATTTTATTCACTTATTGTTGAACAAAATTTATTCTGTATCCACCATACTTTGTGTTGTTTGTGTTGTAAAATTTTAGAAATTAAAAAATCTATTTAAAATATTGAAAATATTTTAAATAATCCAATAAATTTAATGTCAAGCCCAATCTTTGATTTATTTCCTTTGTTGTTAGTAATAACCTGAACCCCAATAAGAACTCTTAATTATTTTTTAAAAATTTAATTTGAATCATAATATTTGTTGTAACAATAGCATAAACGTTGCAAAATAAATCTTTATTACATCTGTCAAATCACGTAAACAATTTTATAATATTTTAATTATGTATCTTTATAATATGTATCACTGAAGACAGTCCGAAACATGTCTATGTAATTTTACCTTTTTTAATGTAAGTTTTGTATATACAAAGTATTTAAAAAGGAAAAAGAGAAATAATGATATAAATCTCCATATTAAAAAATATTTATTATTCTGGCCCCGTATCAGGTCCCCTCAACGTTGACGATCACTGCACCAAAACCATTTCAGTGCTGCTCTACTTGGAATAGGTTTTCAACTTTCCTCAATCCTGTCAAATCTCTTTTATTCCGCAGCCAGGACAACTATATTCTGTCAACTCCCCAACATTCCTTTATCTTGCCCATGATTATCAGCTAAAATAGATGAAATTTTTCTCCCCCTGGTACATGACCTAAATATGATACCTTTTAACCTTCAGATTTGACAAAGCTCTTTATTGGCTCTGGCTCTTTGTAGTACGCCTACATTACTGATCTTATCGGTCCACTGTATACAGATCATCCTGTATAAATGATTAAAATGAATGAACACGTCTGATTTCTAGAATTTTTTATTATATTTTATGAGAATGATATGTTTCGCTTTATTTAGGAATTATTTGTTGTTTGGTACAAGGCGAAACATGTCACGCTTAAATGGCAGTTTATAGCGACATATGTACCGTGTTATTGTGCTAAAAACTAACCATCACGCCGTTTCTCCGCATGAAATTTATCGAGTTTCTTGTTTAGACGCTTGGAAGAATACTATCATAGAAAAAAATCTCAATTTAGTTAGAAAAGTACTGTGATATATCAGTAAAAAAAATAATTATATAATATTGATGATAGCTTCCATTGTCTTAAAGTATGTTACATGTTATTAGTATGATAAGTTTCACAACAAGATTAATTTGTCGCTTATAAACGAACACTTGATAGAAAATTTACGTTTTCGTTTTTATTGTTTCTTGAAAAATTATGTAAACCTCCATTTTAATTAGTTAATACGAATGAAAACGTCAGTTTTCTAAAATTTTATTATATTTTATGGGTATGACATTTTTTGCCCTTCTAAGACATTATCAGGACATTTGATAATGCCTTAGAAGGGCGAAACATGTCATTCCCATCAAATATAATAAAACTTCTAGAAAACTGATGTTTTCATTCGTATTAACTACTCGTATTTACGTATTCATGTTTTATATACTCAATTTTGATTTTATATCATTGTTCATGTAACACTATTAGCTATGCCTTATAATAATACTATAGTAAAGGAAAAAAAATTGTTTATCACTTTATCAATAGGAAACGTTTGTGATATAAAGTAAATTATTTAAAATCACACTTAATCATATTTTACGCGAAACTTACTTGGTATAAAACACTGTTGGGTGCTTTCTTGATTTTCGCTAGAGCGATATAAGTTTTCATAAGCAACTTAGCGGTAATAACCTAAGCGGTAGTTTTCATAAGCAACCTAGCGGCTTCTAACAATATGTTAGGCGACAGCCTTCGCATTGTGTTAATAAGGTAGTTTGCTAAATGCCGAAAATCATTCTCCATAGATGGCGTTAGTGGGTCGGTTGTATAGGTTAATTCTTGAAAAATTCACAAGTGCAACCAAATCTACATAGATGGCTGACTGAAACTGACACGTGAAGATAAATATGGATTTTGAAGTATATATACATCTTCCAAAAATTTGTCATGCATGATCACAATAACAAAGGTGGAATGGGGAATGCTGTAATTGCATAGAGCGTGCGCTTAACCCAACCAATGACAGGTCATAAGTCCTGTAAACACCTTGATCATCCATGTTCAGTTTCCGGTTTGCGTCTTCGTCTCTATTGAGATAGAATTAAAATTTGAACTTAAATATTATTAACTGTTAAATTTAGAAGACTGTTATAATTTTATCAGTTTATACCAACACCTGATAATGTCAATATTGGTTGGCGATCAACTGTCGCCACATTCTTTAATAAAATTACAATAAAAAATCTAATTCTAATCGAAGTAATCGAATTCTATAATATTATTTTTATTACACTCGTGGAAAACTTTGTTAAATGTAAAATTCTAACACTATTCAAACATAAAAACCTATCCTTTTACCGTTTCGGCAAGGCTTTGTTTTGGTCACTTTTTAGTTAAACTCCCTGTACATGGAAAACTACTATCCCGAAAGATCACAAAAGAAGTACTTAGTACTTTTATTTTAGTTTTCTTCTAGCTTTCATTCGCCGGAGAAAAAGGTAAGACAACTAAATACAAAACTCTTACACTTTCAGCAGAACTTTAGATTTTTTTCATTTTATTATTGGGACTTAGTTTTCAATTTGAAACACAATCACAAGACGAGTTTGGTATTGGAGTCGTAAAAAAACCTAATATCCATGACCATTATTCCAAAAGACATCAAAACTATAATTTAAGAAAAGCCCGAACTAACGTTAAAATTTAACGATAGAGTTGTTTCCAGGATTAATTTAAAAAAGAGTCTAAACAGCTAAGATTAAGTCCTTACCTATTTGTTATTAACCAATTAAGTTCTTACGTATACAAGTTATTCATGGGGCACTTTTTATTTTAAAAATCATTATTTTTACGAATATAAACCCCGCTTTCATTTTGCTTTTCTGAATTGCTGCATTAAATTTATCATATTACATAAGTATTGCTAAACTGACACAAAGTCGCTTTCAAGTAATGTCGCATTAAAATTACTAATAGTTTATATGTTATTATTATTTCATGATTTAATTGTATCTCAATAGAGACGAAGCTACAAATTGGAAACTGAATATGGTTGATCAAGGTGTTTACAGGATTTATGACCTGTCATTGGTTGGGTTAAGCGCACGCTTTATGTAATTACAACATTCGCCATTCCACCTTTTTTTTATGACCATGTAAGACAAATTTTTGGAAGTTGTATATATGTTACAAATCTAAGCCTAATTTCGCATGTCAGTTTCAATGTGCCATCTATGAAGATTTTGATTACATATGTTAATCTTTTTAAGATATATATGTTAACTCTATATAGTCCACATACTAACGCCATCTATGGAGATTAATTTTAGCATTTAGCAGAACTTCTTTATTAACACAATGTGAAAGGCTATCGCCATTAGCGCATTGTTAGAAGCCGCCTGGAGATGTCACTCCTATCTATATGCCAAAGAATTTGACCAGATATGATTACAATATTTTTTGTGAATCTATTCTTATACTTGTATACGAATACTGTATCTGTGAAATCCAGTATTCGTATACAAGTATAAGTTTACATTCAGAAAAAAAAGTATTATTATTTTGTTGAATCGCTCTTTACATCATTACAGCGCGAGCCAATCGATCTAAAGGATAAAGCTATCATATTGATTCTTGTGACATGTGATAGGTAGCTAATCTATCGCTATTATATTATCACGTGAATTCTGCACCAGACCACAAAGGTAGTGTCACAATTAAACTGCCATCGCCGTGAATCGAACCCAGAACCTTCGGGGTGGCAGTCAATGCAATTAACACTCGGCCACGAAGGAATAATATGTAACATAAAAACGAATTAAAATTGGGTTATTTTCAGTAACAAGTAATTAACATGTTAAGAAAACAAAATGTTGCTGTGCCTTGCCCAACCATTATCAAGCATAACTAGATTCAAACGCGTCTTTCTTTATATACCTGAGCTTTTTTGAACAATAATCTCAAACTTTATACTTAATATTTAATATGACTGAAAACGTCGGTTTTCTACAAGTTATACAAAAATTTTATGGGGTTGACAAGTTTCGGTTTAGTAAGAAAGACATCACAAAAACAAGAGAGAATCTTACATCTAGGTGCATTTGATAATGTTTAGCAAGGCGAAATTGTTATGCCCATTAAATGTAATAAAACTTCTAGAAAGCAGACGTTTTATTAGTAATTATGTGTTCATGATATTGTACACTAAATATTTATTCTATATTTGCCATAACTTTGTGATGCGGATGTTTAATTTTTTCTTTTTTTTTTATACTAATTACATACATGTTTCGGATACATAAGTCCTTCATTAGTGACATTTTATAAACATAAATATTTTTTTAAAAAATACGAATGTGGTCATTGTTGGTGGGGTTTTAATATTATTTATAAATTATCACTGATGAAAGATGTGTGTCCTAAACATGTTCTGTTTGATTTTTTTAATAAAGTGTGTTTTATACAATGTATATAAAAAAAAAGAAACAAAAAATATTTGACTAAAGAAATATATCCATTAAAAATATTCAGTCAATTTACGACTATCAAGTTGGGTATCTTTATCTTCACAGAACGGCTAACTATGCGAAGTCGATACACCTACTTAGATTTAGATATCAGAAATAAAATATTTTGGACAAGGTCATAAAAATAATATGATGAATGAAACATTCGAAAAATTTTGCTCACAGAACGAAGATGAGAATATTTTATGAATGAATGTGATATTTTATTTACGGGTAAAATATCTTCCGAAAGAACTTAAAGAGTGAAAACAACCTTAACCTTTTGACATTTTGAAATCAAGAACTGTCTGTTTCTTTGTCATTTTGTCATAAGGAAGGGTTGAATGATTAAAATATCTCCGTCACTTGTATTTTTACTTTATTTTCAATATCTACCATTAGGGTGGCTCTTAGCTATACATCCTTTTTTATTTTTTGTATTTTTATAAGTTTCACCCCCCCCCCTCATAAATTCCTTTGCTTTAAGGGTTAATAAGTAACTGGTATTTTTATTTATTTTTATTTGATAATAACACCTGCCCCAAAAGGGGTGAAAATTTAGCAAAATAATAAATTCTTGAATTTTCGGAAAAACTGTTATTTTTCAAATTTAAAACGTCTCAACACCCAACCCTTTTCATTTATTTAATAATAAAATCCGAATGAACCAATAAATAGCTATACAACTTTGTGTCAAAAAGCACATCGAATTTTTTTAAGCGAGTTTATTGATCGAGATCCTGCGACCTGGAATTCTCTTCGTGATTGTCAACATTGCCTTACAGTGGTCAGAAACCTTACAGTTATCGATGGTATTGCAGAAAAAGGTGTGAAAGTTATGTAAGAATACAGCAATGTTGTAACACAAGATGAGGAGCAAAAGCAATACCTATTGTTAGTCGTAAACACTATCGGAGCCATTTTCCATATAGCTCAAAGCATTCATTATCAGTAAATTGATGAACCTTTATAATTAAAATTTAATGTTATCGCATTATGTAAAAACTTATTTTTATTGTTGAGGAGTTCTTGAAGAATTGACTTTAAATTTTAAACAAAATTTAACTAATATTTTTGGAGGATTTCGTATACAAGTATAAGTATACATTCACAAAAATATTTGTGATCATTCTGGTCAATTCTTTGGCATATAGAAAGGAATAATACTCCTGGCGGCTTCTAACAATACGTTAATAGGCGTCAGCCTTTGCATTGTGTTAATAAGGTAGTTTGTTAAATGCTGAAAATCATTCTCCATAGATGGCGTTGGCGTTAGTGGGTGGATCATATAGGTTAATCTTAAAAGATTCACAAGTGTAATCAAATATACATAGATGGCCAATTAAAACTGACACGTGAAGATAGATATGGATTTGAAGTATATGTACAGCTTCAAAAAATTTGTCATGCATGATCATAACAAAGGTGGAATGGGGAATGTTGTAATTACATAAAGCGTGCGCTTAACCCAACCAATGACAAGTCATAAGTCCTGTAAACACCTTGATCATCCATATTCAGTTTCCAGTTTGCGTCTTCGTCTCTATTGAGATACAAATAAAATTTAACTAATTTTGTTCAATTTTCACCCCCTTTGAGACCCGTGTTATTATTAAATATAAATAAATTACCTAATAATTAAATAAAACGATGTTTTTTATAACTACTTCCACATTTGTCTTTATTTCGACAGCGACCGGTTTTGCCAGGCTCGCTGGCATCAACACCTGGTGAAAGTCTGGCAAAACCGGTCGCTGTCGAAATAATGACAAATGTGGAAATAGTAATAAAAAACAGTTTTATTTAATCATTATTTAAAATGAACTTACATCAAGAGATTTCATTTAGTCATTTGATTATCTTAAAAAATTACCCGTTACTAACTACCCCTAAAGTAAAAGAATTTGGGGGTGAGACTAATAAAAATATACATTTTTTTTAAGGGCTGACCTAATCTAACATTTACATAGTTTAAAGAACAATAAGGAATTTGTGGAGTTCTTAGATTCAAACAGAATATAATATTACTTTTATTCTTATTTATAATAACTCAAAAAAATTATGTATTTCCATTTATTTATTTATGTTGTACAATATAGGGGAGTCCAGTGGTGTCTATTCTTTAGTAATGACCGTACCAGTCCCGCATTCTCTGTCTACTCCATCGTATAATATCCTCAGACTCACAAATCCGTCTTATTCTGGTATTCCTCACGAAATCTCTTAGTTTCTTGCCTGATATCATTCTCAGTGGCTTTCAAATAAGTATGCTGCCTCCCTAGAACGGGTTACCCCAGTTTGGAGGTATTAAAACTAAAATAAATTAATAAATATATATTAATGTTTTCATGTATAGTCGTCTTCATAACATAAAATAATAAAAAATATCCCACTAAACAATACTATACGAGTACGTATCATTCGCCATATTTTTCTTATAAGATAATTAAAAGGGACAATTATCTGTAAATCATTCAGAATTCTTAGTTTCATGCGTATAAAAATGAACTTACAACCCTCTTATAAAATAACTTTGGGTATATATTTCCTTTCACATATGTTTTCATTATATTTTTCCGCCTCGTGCATCCATCTTTATATAACGCAAAACGTATCTCGAATGGGGTAATAACCGCCCCTAGAGACGTCTATTATTTGTTTTGGGGACAAGCATAAATATCATAATACACTATATTTAATAAGGGAAGCTATTGGCCATACAAGCGTGTCACGTACGAACAATAATACCAGCATCTTTGATGAAATGGGTATACTTTATCATACGACTCGATATGAATGGAGCGGAAATGTTTTTTCGGTTGTGATAAGTTGATATAAATATTATTTTTTATTATTCAAAATACCGTTTTTATTTATGAACATATGTATTTTTTTAGTTAATAAAATTGATTACAATGATTAAAGTAATACAATCTCTGTTTTTTAAATAACATAACATTGTTATTTGTGAAAATTATATTGTTATTTGAAATTGTATGTTAAAAATTCATTGTATATATTAAAGATATTATTTTAGACTATATATTTATATAATTTTTAAATGAATTTAAACATTGTTTTTTCCACCTTTAAGTTTATTTTTCTCGACATTTTTCGAAGGATTACACCTTCATTATTGGGAGAACGATATATGTTGTATCGTTTATTTAAAGTTTATATTGTTCTCCCAGTGATGAAAGTGTAAACCTTCGAAACATGTCGAGAAAAAAATGAACTCAAGAGTGGAAAAAACAGTGTTTTCTTTCATAAAAAAATCGTCATTATGGAATTCTACAGTGTTAACGCCTTAAGTTTATCTAAAATTATATTCAGATAAATTCAATTTATGTTTGTGTCATCTGTCAATTTTGGCAGCTCGCTGCAATCATCTGGCGACAATAATTTGTGTTTTTGTAATTTTGCAAGACACAAAAAATATATTTTATACATATTAAACGAATATTCATGGGGGTTTTTAGCGCAAATTAATTTACAATCATTAACACAATTTGTTTATTAGTAAACAAAATAGTTTTTTGGGTGGCTACAGAAAACATTAGCCAACGAAATAGGATCTATATCTGGTAATCAGAATGTGAGAAAGAAAGGAGTGTAAATTTATGAAACATGCCTACATCCAGATGTGAATAAATCAAGGCTGAGGAAGAAAAAAAGATTGTTAAATACTGTGACATTCTATAGATCATTATATTATTTTAAACTCTTAATGAAAAAACATTGTTTTTTGTATCACAATTGTATTTTATTTTACGCGACAGCTGTTTCATCAACCAATGTTGACATCATCAGGTGTTACGAATAAAATACAATTGTGATACAAAAACTAAGTTATTTAATTTAACAGTTTTACGATATTTATTGTTTCTCGAGCACATGTTTTCTTTATTTACGAATGATATATCACTATATTTAATAATTAATACGAATGAAAGCGTTAATTTTCTAGAAGTTTTATTATATTTTATGGAAATTATATGGTTCGCCTTACTGAGGTATTATCAAATGACATGTTATAATGCTTTAGTAAGCCGAAACATGTCATTCCCATAAAATAAAATAAAACATTTAGTAAACAGTATTTTCGTATTAATGATTAAAAATGTATTTCTTGGAATTATTAAAAGAAACTGATCATAATTGAATGAGTGCTTTCACAAAAGTTTGAAAATATTCGGATACATTCGGGAAAATGTTAGTAATGGAATGTTTCTATATAAAATTTTGTCTCCCATTTCACAACCTCCAAACTTTTACATCGCGTACGAAAGTATGAAACGAACAGCGCCACGCCGTGTTCGAAACAAAAAATAGAACCGGAGCTCTTGAACGAACTTCACAGGTATCAATTATTTGGAAATGTAATTTCCGAATACTTTTTACAATATCCTCTATTCCCCGCAGGACTGGCCAGTAGCCGATAAAAGAAATAAAAGGAAACGGTGTGCTTTGGATAAAACTATTTCGAATATTGCCCGCAGTTGTGCTTGTCGAACTTCAGAAGAAAGGACTGTTAACCTATAAATTTGAAAAAATGTATATAATTTAAATTTTAAACACATCGTCCAACATTAATAATGAAATGTAATTCATTGATTATTTTATATTTAAATTACTTATAGAGCGGAAAAGGGTATTATGAACAAAATTATGAAAGGATCGCTGCATTGCTTCGGACATATGAAGCGCATGTATGGAAAAAGAATGGTTAAGAAAGTATACGTCAACAATGTAAATCGAGTACAGAGTTGAGGTAGACCGAGGGAAACATGGCATGACCAAATAAATAAAATTTTAAAGGATAGTCATGTTAGAAGTCGTGTATGAATGTGGAGGAAGCTAGAGAGGTGTGTCAGGAAAGAATAGTGTGCCGGTCCAGTCTCCCTGCCTACCCCTTCGAGGAATAGGTGTGATGGTTTGTTTGTTTGTTTATTTGTTTGCTTTTAGAAATGTTTTAAAACAATAACATTATAATAATCCCACAAGTTTATCAATCAAAACGATTTTTGAAGCACTAAAATTGATTTTTTAATGTTTTAAAAATACTTTTATAATATCGTTTTACAAAAAATGTCCAGGCGAAAATAGATTAACTAAAAAAACAATTATCGGCTATGTTTCTGATATTTTTGACACTTAAACATAAATAAAATGATGGTTTTCTCTTTTAATGTCTTTTAAAACAGTAAAGCTTGGAGCTGGCAAAAGAATGATAAAAGTATGATAAATGCCAAAGAAATTAAATCACTGAGAAGAAGAAGAATATGCGGGAAAACGATATATGGTAAAAACACGAACAACAAAATAAGTATAAAATGTAAGGTAGATGATTGCATCATAAGTAAAATTTAAAAGGATCCCTGAGATGGTTTGAAAATATAAAACGAATAGACAAGAGAAGAATGGTTAAAATGTTGTATACAAGCAGTGTGAGTGGAATGAGAAGCCGTTGAAGAATATAGAAAGCATTGCATGACCAAATTAATTAAAATAATCAAATGATTTTACTGAAATCTCTTGATGGAAGTTCATTTTAAATAATAATTAAATAAAACGATGTTTTTTAACTTCATTAAAACCAGTCTGTCGATGCCAGCGAGCCTGGCGAAACCGGTCGCTGTCTAAATAAAGACAAAATTGGAAGTAGTTAAAAAACATCGTTTTATTTAATTATTAAATTAATTAAATACTAAAAGGCGGCCTTATTCGAAGTCGGAAAAATCGACGAGGGTGCATGTTACGAATGCAAAGGAATCTAGAGAAGTATAACTAGTGTGGCGGTCCATCATCTCTGCCCACCCCTCCGTGGAACAGCTTGATGGTTAGTTAGTTGGTAAATAACAAAATATTGATATCACGTTATTAAATAAATTTCAAAATACGGCCTTAGCGAGCTTTACCCCCAGTCTAGAAAAGTAAGCTTCCATAAATCGAATGCTGAGCCAAGCTTCTACTATCGGAGCTTCTGTACTATCATAATGTCTGTCTGACGCCTTGCTAAATATACTTAACGGATTATGACACGGGTTAAAGCCTTTGAATCGTCCGCTTATCCATTTCTACGAAAAGAATAAGAAAATGTGTCTTAGTGATAAATAAATACTGAACAAAATGCGAAACTGGAAAGAGAACGGAAATCCAGTTATAAACTTGTGTTGTATTCTCATAATTGAATTTTAATGCTTACGTAGAAAGCTTGAGATAACATATCGTGCTGATAGAATTGACGCTTCATAAACTGTTCAATTCCATTATTACTATGTATTATTATAGTATTTCTATACGGTAGAAAAGAGATTAATTTTAGGTATATATGCTAAAACAGTTTTTTCGTTTATAAAAAGAATTTTGACAGGTGTAAAAATAAATTTTTCATTTGTTCCAATGACAATTTGAATAAATTCTTCAATAATATTTTTAAGTTCTTGCTGGTGTTGGATTGTTTTAAGTGCCTAATTACAGTAAATTAAAAAAACAGTGGATAACGTGGAATAAAAATTAAATAAACACAAATGTCCGGATCGTCCAGCTGACGACAAGTGCACCATCTAAAATAACATTATGTGTTAAATTATTTTTCTTTGATATTTTATTTTATATCATTGTATTTCAGATAATTTGTTTTAGATTTATTATGTAGACGTTGAACGATCGAAGTGTGCGCGGGAGATGCCTTTTGGTGGCGATGAGGTTCGCAACCCATCACACCGCGTCTCTCGCGATGGCGAAAAGAGAAGGATGGAGTGCCGCATCGATTAAAGTGTGGCAGTCCATTCTTTCTGCCTACCCTTTCGGGGAGACGGCGTGATGGTAAGTTAGTTAGTTAGTGGTAAAACAATGTACCAAAGAATTTCTAATGCTGATATAAGGAACGAATGTAGAGCGGAAGAAAGTAATATTAACAAAATTGTGAATGAATTACTGCGTTGGTTTGAACACATGAAACGCATGTATGAATAAAGAATTAAAAGAAAGTATACGTTAACTATGTAAATGTAGTACGAAGTCGATGAAGACCGACGTGTATATACCGATAACGTGTATATGCTTTTTTATCAATGTTTTGTTATGCGAGATAAATGATTCTCTAAATACACATCTTTTACGTTTTGAAAAAAGTTATAAATCACAAAAACTTATCCAAAAAAGCTAGAATGGCAGTGCACAATGGTGTTCTTCTACCGACCCTTTTGTATGGAAGCGAAGCATTGAACTGGCAAAGGGAGGATGAAAGTAGAATAAATGCAGTAGAAATGAGATCTCTTAGACGAATGTGTGGATATTATGTGTATGATAGAGTGTCGAATGAAAATATAAGAAGTGAATGCGGTGCGAATGATGGTGTCATGAACAAAATAAAGAAAGGATCATTAAGATGGTTTGGACATATGGAAATAATGAATGAAGAAAGAATGGTAAAAAAAATATATGTTAATGATGTAAATGGAACCAGAAATAGAGGAAGACCGAGGAAAACGTGGTACTATCAAATAAATCAAATATTGAATGTCGGCCATGTGAGGAGTCAGAGAAATCGACGCGCGTGCATGACACGATGTATAAATGTTGAGGAAGCGAGAGAAAAATGTCAGGAAAGAAAGGTGTGGCAGTATATTCTTTCTGCCTACCCCTTCGGGGAGACGGCGTGATGGTTAGTTAGTTAGTTAGTTAGTTAGTCTTTAAAAATAAATTTAAAAAGTTGCTTTTTCACAACACAAATACAAATAAAAGATAGGCAAATACAAATAAAAGTTTCGGGTGGTTGACATCCTTCCTATACAATTTAAAACGACGCAAAGAACAAAATTCTACATCTGATACTTCATTTAATGCTTTTAAAGAGGCTTTTTACTGCTTATTTCCTTTACACAAAGAAATCTTAATAAAAGTAATCCTTCATAGAATTACGTTTATACTTACGTAAAGCTACGCTGCAAAAAATCCAATCAGCGGAATTAAAAGCACTCCAAAATAAAAACAAAAGTACGCAATCAAAAGCTCTCTTTAAATTCTATTGAGTAATCAAAATATCTCCCGGCTGAACTTAGTATTGACCGAGGTAATCTTAATGGAAGGTTATCGAGGATGCCCATTACCAAGTTTAGGCAAACAACTCTATGCCCAAGTTAGGGGTGTGGAAATTTTGCAGATTAGAAACCATTTTTTTATCAGTTCGGTATAAGAAGCCCAAATGTTAAATAACATAATTTATATATACTAATAACAAACTTTCATACAGTTTTTGAAGAGGTTATAAGAAAGGATAAATGCCCACTCTTCTACAAGTATACTAGCATACTTTTTTTTGCATTTTTTGTATTTAAAAAATATCATACACACGCATATCAATTTAATCGCCTCTTCTATTGGAAAAACAATTAACTAACCATCACGCCGTCTCTCCGAAGGGTGAGGCAAAAATAATGGACCGCCACACTGTTCTTTCTTGAGATATTTATCTTGTTTACTCAACATTAATACGTCGTGTGATGCAAGAACGTTAATTGCTCGGACTCCTCACCTGGCCGACATTCAGTATTTAATTCATTTGATCGTGCTACTTTATATTGTACATTATTATATATTATATTTATTATATCCTTGTCCCTTATTTAAGTAGTATAATATTACAAATAATAATGATATACTTAGGAAATTAAAAATGACTTGGTTTCAACCACTATTTATTAAAAAAATATTAAAAACCACGACATGTTTCGGAGGATACCTCCTTCTTCAGGTGTAAAAATATAATAAAAACTAAACAATGAAAGACTTATACAAAAACGCATTTAAAATTCGATACAATAATTCAAATTTAAAAAATTTATTTGAATTATTGTATCAAATTTTAAATGCGTTTTTATATTAGTCTTTCATTGTTTACTTTTTATTATATTTTTTACACCTGAAGATGGAGGTATCCTCCGAAACATGTCGCGTTTTTAAATATATTTTCAATAAATAGTGGATGCCTTAGCTTTCAATAAGTTAAAAAATAATGAAATGAAAATAAGTTTTTAGCTACTTCCACTTTCGTTTTTATTTTGACGGCGACCGGTTTCGCCATGCTTGCTGGCATCGACAGACTGGTGACTCTACGACTTGGGATAGACCAGTCCATTAATGCCAGCGAGCCTGACGTAATCAATTGCTTTCAAAATATATAGACAAAAGTGGGAGTAGTTCAAAATATATCGCATTATTTTAATATTATCTGAAATGAATTTTCATCGAGAGATTTCAGTAAAATTATTCGATTATCTTAAAGAATATTTCGTAAAGATAATTCATAAAGGCACCTTGCACATCCCAAACTTTGTCACTCGTCAATTTTATTACTCTTTCTATTAAAATTCTGCCATAGACTTTACCAACGATACTCAAAAGACAAATAGCTCTGTGGTTTCCACATTCCATACCCGATCCTTTTCCTTTGTACAGGGGCATAATTACTACTCTCCTCCAGTCTAGCGGCGTATATCACTCCTCCAAGCACTGGTTAAATAACTTACATAACCATGCAGTGCACAATGGTGTTCTACTACCGACCCTTATGTATTGAAGCGAAGCATGGAACTGGAAAAAGAAGGATAAAAGTAGAATAAATGCAGTAGAAATGAATCTCTTAGACGAATGTGTGGATACTTTGTGTTTAATAGAGTGTCGAATGAAAATATAAGAAGTAAATGCGGTGCGAATGATGGTGTCATGAACAAAATAATGAAAGGATCATTAAGATGGTTTGGACATATGGAAAAAATGTATGAAGAAAGAGTGGTAAAAAAATTATATGTTAATGATGTAAATGAAACCAGAAATAGAGGAAGACCGAGGAAAACGTGGCACGATCAAATAAATCAAATATTGAATGTCGGCCATGTGGAGGAGTCAGAGAAATCGACGCGCGTGCATGACACGATGTATAAATGTTGAGGAAGCGAGAGAAACATGTCAGGAAAAAAAATTGTGGCAGTCCATTCTTTCTGCCTACTCCTTCGGGGAGACGGCGTGATGGTTAGTTAGTTAGTTAGTTAATATTTCGTTAAAGCTATCGATTCTACAGAGTAGGCTCTGGAACGTATCGATACACATCCCTACAGAGCTCCGAGCCATTCCGTAAATTGCTAATAATTTGTGAAACGTGCTCTTGTTTGATAAAGGATTACAGTTATATATCATCGTGGTTCTTGCTTATCTTAGTCTGTTGCTAAGTTCGCGATTAAAACAGTCATTACGCCGGACCAAGACGTAAACAGCGAGAGAGAAATAATGGCGTATTTTGTACTCCATTATTCCGACTCCCCTTTATTGGATCTCAAAAGTCGTGAAGCAAGAAGCTTGATGAACTGCGGACCCCGAAGATGTATAGACCTCGTTTCAGTTTAGTTTGTTCAATGATCGTTGTGTACAAATCAAATGTTACCTAATATATATTTTTTCAGCTTCAAAAATAAGCTTTGCACCAACGTTTTCTAGATGTTTTATTATTTTGAGAAATTATTTAAAACGAATTTGATAATCAACATGAAAGTTTTATTTCATTGTTCACATATAAATCGCTTTTTTTAGGATTAATTGTATCTCAATAGAGATGAAGATGTAAATGGTAGTCGAGGCGTTTACAGGACTTATGACCTGTTAATGGTTGGGTTAAGCGATCTCTTTATGTAATACAACATTACTCATTCCGCACTTCTTACGACCACCACGTCTGACAAATTTTTGAAAGATACATATATGCTTATATGTTGAGGAACACTTCCCATATTTTTGCTCAATCTACACTTGCGCCATCTATTAAGAATAGGTGTAAGCATTAAGCAGAAAATCTTTTATTAATGTAATGTGAAAGGCTACATTTGCTAGACAACCCCAGGAGAATACTTCTCCAATTTATATGCTTTTTTAAACTTGGACTAGTTTTTTTTTCTTAAATGTTAGAAATATTTGTAGAAAAATACTGTAATATGTTTTTATTCATTCTTAAAATATAAAACGCTGTTTATGGCATTACATTTTTTTTCAAAAGCTGAGGGGGTGAGACATAAAAAAATAAATATTTCAAAAATAAGAGCCACCCTCACGCATATTAGATACGAGGAATTGTAGTTCATACTCATTGTCTGCAAGTAGTATAATGTCATTCGCATACTAAAGACAGCATACTGACACTTCGCTCATTTTGGTACATGCATCCAATCCTTTCCAATGGAAAGACAGATACTTGGTGTGAGCTTGCTTGACCGCATAAGAAATGAATAAATCAGACGCCGCACCAGGGTTGCTGACGTCATGGACCGAGTGGCAAAATTGAAATGGCAATGGGCTGGACACTTGGCTAGACAGGATGGCAACAGATGGGCACCCAGGATACTCAGTTGGAGGCCATGGGAAAATAGGCGAAGTCATATAATAATATTTCGTCAACCTTAATTTTTTTTTTAATTTTAAATGTTGAAAAAAATATTGTAACACCTGATGATGTCGACATAGGTTGACGAAACAGCTGTCGCGAAAAAAAATGTGATACTATAAACAGCGTTTAATATTTAAACAGTGGATAATGTTGAAGTATCGTAGTGTTTCGGCCAAAACAATGGACTATTTAAAAAAAATGAACACTTGAACACAAAGTTACACTTAAACTAAGAGAGTATGTTATTGTACCTAGATTTTATTATAATTAACTTTCTTCCTTTTTTGTGCTTTTACATGTTTGCCGTAAAACGTACATTTTCTAGAAGTTTTTATATATTTTAAGCTAATGACATGTTTTGGTTTACTAGGGTAATATCAATGTGTGTGAGTGTATGTGCCTAGGCTAAAGCAATATGAAATGTAATATTTGATAATAAATGCCTTATAAATGCGAATACAAATTTAAATTTAAAGTAACTTACCATCACACCGTCACCCCGAAGAGGTAGGCAGAAAGAATGGACTGCCACACTTTTCTTTCCTGACAAATTTCTTTCGCTTCCTCAACATTCGATTTCTCTGACTCCTCACTTGCTAATCTTGCAGACAGTCACGATTTCTTATTTTTCAAAAATCATTATCTTGGACTTATTAACATTCATCATCAGATCATTTCGCATGTATACTGAAACGTAACTCCCTCGGTTAGCACGGAGAGCATGGTTTTTAATCCTCAGGGTGGTAATCGTGAGATTCTTTTCGGTATATTATTCGATTCAGGGACGGGTGTAAATATAAAGACAGTTACATGGGATACATTAAGGTTTATTATCTAGTTAACATTATAACAATAATCCAGAGGCTAGGGATGTCGTACGAATACATAAAAAAGGCACATGATGAAAGAATGAAGAGGCTGTTTGAGGTGATTCCTCGATGGCGTGCTCGTTAGGACATCGACCGGCGACGTCGTCCGTAGACGTTATCAGCGACGCTGACCAGAAGATGGTGGGTCAGCAAATCAATATGTAGAGCGTCACCTGGCAGACACGAGGTTCCCTAACCTGTTGGTGCTGTCTGAAGCGGCGTGAAGAAGTGGTCCTCGCAGTTCCGCATGGTGGTGAGGTCAATCACGTTGTCGGGACATGATGTGCGACAACACGTGGGCGGCAATTTCGGGAGCAGAGGATGGCTCGGACCGTGGCGGAGGGAATCAATCGCAGACACGCGGACACATGACGCACATGTGGAACCAATGTGCGGTCTTCGATATGGATATTATTATTAGTATTCTCCTACCTTCAGAAGATATGATGGGAGAAAGGCTGAACCATTGCTGGTCCAGCCGGATGCAAACGGATTAGCGTTTCTCCTACATCGTGGTGGTAACTGGGCACTGGCGAAAAAACACAAGATGGCGGCCTACCCGCAATGGCTGACTAGAGGGAAGTGGCGGGCTTCTGGCCTCGAAGCATAGAGTACCGAAAAAACAGTGTTACCAATTGGGATGGCGGTCGTAAGAAGGGCGGAAACAGGAGAAGTTGGAAATGAATTTCGAAGAGGTACTTAACTGGGGAGAATTGGGGCGAATACATTGGCCGAAGAAATCGTAATGATGTACCATTACAATACCTCATACATACTATTCACCAGGATTTGTAGTTCATACTCGTTGTCTGCAAGTAGGACAGCGTCATCCGCATACAAGAGACAGCTTACTGACACTCCGCTCATGTTGACACCTACATCGTCGTCTCTGTTGCGTTAAATAAAATACAATTGTGATACAAAAAACAAAGTTATTTAATTTAACAGTTTAAAATACATAATTGTGTTGTTTAAGACTAAAGGTTACGTTTTTTGGAATTTCTGTATGATAGTCATAATCGCTTTGTAACTGTTATATTACAACTCGTTATAAAATGATGTGTAATATTAATTGGGTAATTAGCAATAATTACACGGCTTATCTCAATCTACGACCACCCCGGGGGCGAGGAGCAAGCCTACGCAACCCATCACCAGCCGGCTGCTGTAAATCCTTGATAATAAATTGCACGGTCACTGTAAACAAGGGCGGGGGCGGGGGTTGCTTTAACATTAATGGTCACACTTGGTTGCAATCGTGTCAGCATATTTAACCAGACAGGTATACAGGTTGGTTACAAACAGTTTGTAAAGAAAACGAAGCGACTGAGTCATCACTGCAAATATAAATATATCCTATTAATCAATGTAGGATTAAGTGTATAGAATTCCATTAAATTAAACTCACAATGCACCTATAATTGTTAACCACTTCCACAAATAATCTTTGAAGAAGTGGGGGGGGGGCTTACCCCAAAGTCTATATAAGTAACTCATTATATTTAAGCCTGCACACTCGAAGATGTCCTCATAAGACGAAACACGTGTCGTGAATATTTCATATCACTTATAGAATTTTTAGTTCTTCTATTTTTTAACAACTTTTTTTTTTTTTCATAAATATATCCACTGAAACAAGATGACAATGATTAATACGAATGAAAACGTCAGTTTTCTAGAAGTTTTATTATATTTTATGGGGATGACATGTTTCGCCCTTTAAGGCATTATCAAATGTGACGAAACTTCAACTCGTTACAGTTTATATACACTAGTAAATGGAGCAGAATATGGTAATTAGAGAAAATTGATGTGACTTTAAACATTTGTAACAAATAATTATTTGAGTAGGTCCAGAAATATTGAAAAGTGTTTCTTGGAACTCATTTATTAAATTTATGACAATGGTTACATAGTAAGGGGATACTAAATGATATTATATAAATCAAAAATAAGTTATTTGAGGTGGACGAAATAAAGTTTTTCTAAGAAAAACATATTTTTACAAATTATTTTTACATATTTCAGGGTGACTAATGATTCTAAGTATTATAATATATAAAATAAAATCGCCATCCTGTGTGCGTAGAAACATGTCATTCCCCTAAAATATAATAAAACTTCTAGAAAACTGGCGTTTTCATTTGTATTTATTATTTAATATGGTGTTTTACATCATTGTTCAAGAAACAATAAAAAATATGACAGTGCATAATGGAGCTAAAGTCCCAAAACTTATGAATGAAGCTTCGATAAGAAGGATGAAAGTAGAAAAAATGCCGTAGAAAGATCACTAAGAGGAATGTGCAGGAAACCGATTTGACACAAAAATGACGATAGATTGGCTACCTATCACATGTCGTGAGAATCAATATAATAGCTAAAAAAAAACAATTAGTTACAGTAATTGGGTTCAAATGACCTGTTCAAATGACTCAAGTCTTTTTTGTTTCGTTTTTATTATATTTTTACAGCTGAAGATGGAGGTATCCTCCGAAATATGTCGTGTTTTTTTAATATTTTTTAATAAATAGTGGATTAAACAAAATGTTTTAATTACCTAAGTATATTAAAATAATGTACTAAACATTAGGTTTTTTCATGAAATAAAATCTCACGACTCTTTTAAAACCTGAGACCCCTCGACATTTTAAGATTAACTAACAACACATTTCTCTTTCGCACAGCCATATATTAATATTAAAAAATACAGTCACTTTGTTTTTTGGACAGCAAAGATTTTGGTATTTCCTATAATGAAAGTTCAAAATTCGAATATTCCGACTTTTATCACTGTAAAATTTGAACGTAATGAACATTCTGTATGTATAAATACCCATTATCTTGTATGCTTTAGTAGATACACATGAACCTACGTATGTACATATATATTCGTTTTATACAGAACCCCTTGGTCAGCAAATTTAGCCCTTAATCCTCTTTAGAGGGACATTTAGCAAAAATATGAATTTTGTGAAAATTTGCGAACATAATCATAATTATTGTAAATTAATGGAACCTGTTTATAATCGCATTATTGATACTTGAAATAAATGTATAAGTAATCCATAAATGATTAAGCACTTGAATTCGAAAATTCTTACAATTAACAACAGTTGGATTTGGAACAATTATAAAATATTAAATTCCTATGAAATTGTCGCTATAGCTATTTCACTAACCAATGTGAGCAACATCAGTTGTTACGATATTCCTACAAATAAACGTAGAGTAAAATCTTTCTATTTGTATATTTAATTTATTGTTACACCTGATGATGCCAACGTCGGTTGGCGAAATAACTATCGCGACAATTTCGTAGAAATTAAAAAGATAATTAACTAACTAACCATCACGCAATTTTCCCGGAGAGGTAAGCAGAGAGGATAGATTGCCATACCGTTCTGTACAGACATACCATATTCATACATACGCACGCGCATCGATTTTTCCGTTTTTGAATGTGGCCGTTTTTCAGTATTTGAATAATTTAGTAATGCCATGCATTCCTTGGTCTTCCACAGCTTCACTTTCCACTGCTCTACTGCTTGTATACAATATTTTAACCATTCTTATCTCGTCCATTCGTTCTATTTGTCCAAACAATCTTCGGGATTCTTTTTTAGTTTTTTATACGTATGATGCAATCATCTGCCTTACATTTCGTCCTTATTTCGTCGTTCGGTATTCGATCATATTTCGTTTTCCAGCACATTCTTCAATGGATTATATTAAAATTGAACTATTTTATCGAATTATGTATGAAAATGTAAGTATATGCTGTATATAGTGTACACAAACAAAAACAAAAAAATGAACATTATGATGTTACATAAACAAAAACTTATGTTATATACTTGTAGGTTTTTGAAATATTATTACATTATTTGAAAATAAACATATTTTTGCTGCTTTTTATATGTCAAAGATTTTTTGAATGCCAGGTCTACATTTTTGTATATTCATCACGTCAAATGCCGATAAATCATGTTGCTACTCAACATATTTCAATAAAATGTCTGCAGCTTTTTTTCTTCGTCGTGACCTATGTCTTGTGAGTCCTTTACATCTGCATTTTCGCTACTGCCTTCGCATTCGCGGTCAACCTAACTGATGATGTTTTTTAAATGTTGGAATTTATTCTCCAAACCAATAGAGTTTTCAGGAATCCCTATGTTATGCGAATTTTGTATAACTCATTGGTCTGGAGCCGGCTCGAGTGTGGTTCGGTGATATGGAGTCCCCAAGTGGCGAGATACTCGCTCATTTAAGAGAGGGTTCAGAAAAGATTTCTAAGATATCTCTTCATGAGGGAGTTTACTAGCTATCCGTGACTTTATCGCACTGCATTCCTCTTGGGCATACTGGGGACCAATAGTTTACAGATAAGAAGGGATGGGTGCACACTTGCCCATTTCTTCAGACTTATTAGGGGATTCTTTGAGAATTCCGTCATCTTGGAGGATATCCATCTTTATGTTCCAGATGGTTATCTTCTACAGCGTCGGCACAGACTGTTTCATCTCCTAGCATGCATAACCAACCTGTCTCTGATGATGCCGGTGAGGAGAACAATCTAACTGCTGAAAATGATCGCATCAGAGATTGACGTCTTACATATTCGTAAAAGCACGTTCATAAGACAAATACTGATGAGTTTAGAGAGTATTATGTATTCCTAATATCGAGCCATCTCTCGTACGTTTCTGATATTGCATATTTTTTTATGTTTTACATGTTCTCAATTGATGCCTTAAACTGTAATTTTTATTTGTAATATATTTTGATAAAATAAACTGATTTGATTTGTTTTGAATGTATACGAGTACAAATACTTGTAGACGAATACTGGATTTTACCCATTGCGGGTTATCATTTTTAGGGATTAATTGTATCTCTAGAGACGAAGGTGTAAATTGGAAACATAATATGGTGGTCGGGGCGTTTACAGCACTTATGACCTGTCATTGGTTGGGTTAAGCGCACGCTTTATGTAATACGACATTGATTTGATTTGAAGAAGTTTAATCAAAAAATTTCCTCGTTCGTATAAATCAATTTCGAGTTCTGCTTTATACAACAGACCGGTTAATCCAAGGACGGTTGATCCAAGGCCCGTAATGGGGTTCTACTGTACTTGATTTGCAACTTAAGATACGAATACGTCATTTTCCTTAGCGTAAAATCAAAGCAAACATTGTTGATAACAGCCTTCAAAGGACTACTCCTGTTTGATAAAGGCATAAAGATAATCGCTGTGTTGTGTGTACAGACATAAAACCCTCCCATCCATCGAAAGCTTCTCTTGGCAATTCCCGAAATTATCCAGATATTTAGACACGTACATCCCTGGAGGTAAGTTTTTGATAGAGAGAACGTTTGATATGTTGGTACGATACATTTTGAAGCCAATTCCAATAAGATAATACAACAACAACAACAAACCATCACGCCGTTCCACGCAAGGGTAGGCAGAGAGAATGGACCGCCACACTACTCTATCCTGACATACCTCTCTAGATTCCACCACATTCATACAGCGATTTATACACGCACGTCGATTCTTCCGGCTCTAATATGACCAACCTTTAAAAGTTGATTAATTGGGTCATGCCATGTTTTCTTGGTCTACGTCGACTCCACAATCCATTTACATAGTTAACGTAATTGTTTTAACCATTATTTCTTCACCCATGGCCTCCATATGTCCGAACAAACGCAGCGATCCTTTCATAATTTTGTTTATAATACCTTTCAAATATCAGCATTTGAGATTCTGTCGTACATCTTTCTACCACACATACGTCTTAGATAATTAAGATATTAAAAACTAAAAAAAAAAATTCTCATACATAAAATATTGGTATTATGACTGAGAAAAACATATTATAATTAATTAATTATGGAACATACTGAAATTATTATTTATAGTAGAACAATCTAACTTGTACCCCATAAAATAAGTTATTAAATTTATTTCATTGAAGTTTTAAGCATTTATACTGTGAAATTCGATTGTTTATTTGGAAGGAGTATTTTAAACATTTTATGTGGTATATTTTTAAAAAATGTTATCCATTTAAAACTAACTTACTAACCATCACGCCGTCTCCCCGAAGGGTTAGGCAGAATGAATGGACTGCCACACTTTACTTTCCTGACAAATTTATCTCGCTTTCTCAACATTCATACATCGTGCCATGCACGCGTGTCGATTTTTCTGACTCCTCACGTGGCCAATATTTAATATTTGATTTATTTGATCATGCTTCGTTTTCCTCGGTCTTTCTCTGTTTCTAGTTCCATTTACATCATTAACACATACTGTCATCATACACATTAATACGAATGAAAATGTATTTTATAAAGGCATTACCAAAACTTGTTGAAAAATGTTATTCGCATAAAATACATTGTAAAAAAACTTCTAGAAAACGGACGTTTTCATGATTATAAATTATTTTTTAAATATTCAAATTGTTATTAAAAATTTCATGGTAGCATTGTTAATACTGATACCAAAAATATTATTTATCAAATCAAATCAAATCAGTTTATTTACTCAAAAGACATTACAAACAGCATAAATGTTTAGGGCATCTATTAAGTACAGGTGTACAGGTCAAATATTATATACATATAACATAATACCAGGAACGCATTCGTGATGGTTCGACATAAGGAAGACAAGATACTTTCTAAAGTCAAGAGTTCCTAGTTCATTTGTCCCCTGAATGTTCTTTCACTAATATGAAAGACGTCAATCTCCGAGGAGACCGCATTCAGCAGACTAATTGCTCTTGGTGTTACCAGAGGCAGATTGATTCTGGCAAAACAATCTGTGCTTTCGCTGTCGACATTGGTTAAATTCCACTTAGGTTCATGGCTTTGACCGGTTCGGCAGCTCGCTACCATTTTCTGGTACCTACGAGTACATTTAATATTTACTGCCATTTTTTTTTCAAATTTTAATTTTTTTACTGGGAGTTTCACATCATAGATAAAGAAACAATAATAATTGTTTTAGACATTCGTAATTAGTTGGTGAAAGAGTTTTTTTATTATATTCGTATGATTAGCGATGCATAAACAACAAAGTCTTCCTTCCTTCCTTCTTCAGCCATCTCTCCACTGCTGGATATAGGCCTCCTCCATTTTCTTCCACTCCACTCTATCTTGGGCTTTTCTTTGCCACATTCTACCCGCGACAGGAATAATGTCATAGTCCCATCTTTTTTGGGGTCGGCCCACTCCTCTTTTTCTATCCTATGGTCTCCATTTGAGGACTCTGGGTGCCCATCGCTCTGTTCCCTGTCTGGCTACAGACCTGCCCACTCCCATTTCTGCTTAGTGACATACTAAAAAATAAGTACATACACATAAATCTGAAAACAAAAGTACATGAAACATGTATCCTCCTCGTGATCACCTATGGCCTGGAAACCATTACGCTAACTGCCAATACGATACATAAACAAAGTCTAATTAAAAAATAATTCATTTTTTAGTTATTTTCAACAGTTATTCTGGCTTCACTATTTTACATAAATCCTCCCTCAGTGTGGTTCACCTCTTGGCGTACGCCTAATTTTCCGCCTACACCTTCATTCCGATGCTAATTTCATTACAGTCTAAACATAAGTTTATCCTTGTTTGTCAGATTTCAGACTAGCACGGTTCGGGAGACGTTTTTAGAGGCTCTAAAATGCCACGACAAATAATTATTACTTGTCCTTATTAAAATTGTAACTGGACGTGACTGGCGCTAAAGTAACTTCTTGGCAGAAGCACTTATCTGTTTATACTTCCTATTTACGAAGATTCTAAATTTAACTTATTTTCAAAGTGAGTTATATGGATGTTGATTAATATTCATAAAAATAGAGCTCATTTAAAACAACGGATGGAATATGGGAAGGTAATATTTAAGAGACTACTAAAAACTGTACTGTTCGGTCAGTATTTTCCTTGTACGCCCGGGGGTGATTGATTTCACAAAACAGCTTACTTAAAAAATACACAATATATTATAATATAATGATAATAATGAACAAACTCGTATATTACATTTCAAGATAATTAATTTGTATTTTATAAACAGTGTTATAAAATTACAATTTGATCAATTTCTCTTTACAAGAAGATAACCAATTTTTTCTGTGAAATTGATTTGAATGCTTATGGAAGTGAGATATTACTTTGTTATTTTTTCGTTATAAAATTACAGACTGTGGTCATTAATATTATTCAAAACAATATAATTTAATATGCTGTTTTTCCCTCAATTGGGTTAATTTACAATAACATGTTATTAAAGCTTAATTCCTTATAAAGATATAAAACACTCATAACTGGAAGAAACAGTGATTCTTTTCATAAAAAAATAAGATTATGTCGCTTTGTTGCACCATCATTGAGAAATAAAAACACTGAATTTTGTCAAATTAAGAAATTAAAGCATTGTAATTTATCAACATTAAGTAATGAAAACATTGTTTTTTTCCAACTTTAAGAAATAAATAAACTATATTGTGCCAAAATTGAGAAATTAAAACACTGTATTGTACCAACAATCCTAGATTAAATTTCATAACTTGTGATGAAAGAAAATTTTATTTGAAACATGTTGCGACGGATATTCTGATGTAAGTGAAAAAAAAACCTTTTGATTCATACTATTTCAATAACGCAGGTTGAGAAGTAAAATCATGAATACTTCACTTAGTATTTTTACAAACACATTATTCCACTTTCCACAGACATGTTTCGGTTGTGACCCAACCTTTTTCAGTAATGATATTAAACTACACGTATTTAAAATTAAATATCAACCACTTTTAAAAGTATTATTTAATATATCCTTTATTAAAAATTATAAAGAGATTTACGATTGACAATTTTTTTAATGCGAATTTTTAAATATCTAAACGCTCATATTCTTTGATATACTCAACATATAGTGGATACGAAATCAATTTGATTATTTATTTTTTTAATAACGGGACGGATGAACTTTTTTATTGTTATTTTTTTATAAACGAAAGGGGTTGTGGCGCTGTGAATTTTCGAAAAGACGATTTTTTAATATTTTTACAAAATTCTTAACAATATTATAAACTGAAAGTGGATTAAACGTTTTCCACTTCATGTTTATATTTTTTATTATTAAATAAATAAAAATTACATTATTTATTATAATTATTATTTCTTATGTCTGCACTACGGACACAGCATACGACATGATAGGTCACACGCAGGTTTTATAAATTCTGACATTGCTGTCGATACGCGTGTGCTTGTTCTTTCAGACCAGATTATTCTGACAGCCTGACCCGGTAGAGGCTTTATTGACATGTTTTCGTATTTCGTATTTTGAGAAATAAATTCGTTGTAGGCGCAATAATACCGTACTGTCCTATCAGCAGACCTGTTAAAAAGGCCAAATCAAAAAACCAGCATAGACTGTGATGCAGAATCAACCCTTTTGGGGTTAAATCATTAATTTCGAAACACAGTAAATTTAAATACCGCATAAACCGAGGTAGCACTATAAATCCACTAAGCCGGGGGAGTGAAGCAGGTCCGAACTCAGCCACGCACAGCCGCGAGATAAGGCACGTACTGAGGCCCAAGGGTCCAAGCCTAAAGATCCAACGCTCAAAGAGCACTCATTTGAAACAATTTAATAAGATAAAGAAATACACGCACTTAGCCGAACACGACTTGATCGGCGTGAAAAAGTTTCCCTAAATCCTCGGAAGTTACTTATTCGCGGTTAACCCTCATTAAGATATGAAAGTTTTGAATTTTAAGCGATAATATTAGGTCCTTACATATGAAATTAGCGTTTTGTATGGGAGGAATATAAAGTTGATTTTTTTTAAATATAATATATTTATTTAATCAAAGTATGTACCATTGCTATCTATGCACTTTTGCCATCTCATAGGTAGTTCATCGATCCCTTTACTAAAAAAACCATTCGGACGGGAATCAATAAAATCTTTAAAGTCGGTTTGGACTGCCCCATCGGAGTTGAATTTTTTCCCTTACAAGAAGTTATCCAAATTTCGAAAAAAATAGTAATCTGTTGGGGCAAGGTCCGGAGAGTACGGTGGATGTCTTAGACATTCCAATCAAAGCTCTTCTAATTTGGTAGCCGTCTGTTGTGCAGTGTGTGGTCTAGCGTGGTGGCCTAGAGCGATTAACCAGCCTCGGCTGTTCCACCAAACGCTCACAAGTAACTTTTTTAGAGTCAATTTTCGTTTGGGGCATGGTTTGGCTGGTTCGGCAGGGTTCAGCCATTGCGATGAGCGCTTCCGATTATCATACAGGATCCACTTTTCATCACAGGTAATGATTCGATTCAAAATCCCTTCATTATTGTGCCGGTTGAGAAATGCAACGCAGCAGTCAACGCGCGTTTGTTGATTTGCTTCACTCAAATCGTGAGGTACCCACCTTTCAAACCTTTTTCACCTTCCCAATTTGCTTCAAGTGGATTAAAACAGTTTTATCACTAACACCGCAGCCTGCAGCTAACTCGGACGTGGTTTGCGATGAATCCGCTTCCACAATAGCCTTCAATTCTTCATTATCAACTTTGGTCTCCGGCCGTCCACGGGGCTTGTTCTGCAAGTCGAAATTTCCAGAACGACACCGTCGTTCTTTTGCGGCACCGTCGCCATACACATCATTAATCCTTCGAGCCGTTTCTGCAGCACTGGTGCCACGGTGGAACTCATACTCGTAACGCGATATTTCAAGTTTTCCATTTTGTAAACTGAGTGACGCAAAGAAAAAAAAAAATTGAGGAAAAAACAAATGAATTATAATTTTCAAAACACAAATACTTAAGTAAATAGCTGTATAAATTTGAATTTGGAATTCCTAACCAAAGAGAAGATATTTGAGATCAAAGTTGCCAGTACGGCAAAACGCCAATTTTATATGTAAGGACCTAATATATTCTTCTTCTTCTGCCTTATTTAGGACTGTGTCCTGTTATTTCTTGGAGCCTGTTCTTGGGATGCAGATGTCCAACTGTCTCGCCATCTTTTAGTTGTTCTTCCTGCAGGTCGATTTCCTGTTGGTACTTTATTTGCGGCTATATTTATCACTCTTTCAGAACATGCTATTTCCACATGATCTCTCCAGTAGCGTCTTCTCAGTCTTCCCCATCGCATGACATCTTCCACATTGCAGATCTTTCTTATTTCAGAATTTCTTACTCTGTCTCGGAGTGTCGTTCCCGCAACGGATCGGAGAGTCTTCATTTCTGTAGTTCAAAGGAGACTTTTTGTTATGATGGTGTCAGCTCTCGTTTCTATTCCATATTATGTCATTATAAGATGACATAATGTATTTCTAAATGCTATATTTAACGCGTCTCTCGCAAGGGCGAAAAGAAAAGGATGGAGTGCCGCATCGGTTAAAGTGTGGCAGTTCATTCATTCTGCCTACCCTTTCGGGAGATGGTTAGTTATATAGTTATATTTAACATTTTGCCGAAAACTTTCAAATTCTAAAATTACAAAATAAAACAAAAATTAAAAGTAATTGTTGTGCTAACTAACTAACTAACCATCACACCGTATATTCGAAGCGGTGGGCAGAAATATTGGACTCTCATTCTTTTATTTTCTAATATACTTCTTTCGTTTCCTCAAAATTCATACATCGTGTCACACAAGCATGTTGATTTCTCCGACTCCTAATGTGGCCGACATTCAACATTTGATTCATTTGATCACGCCACGTTTTTCTCGGTCTTCCTCTATTTATAGTGACATCATAACGTGTACTTTTTTATCATTCTTTCTTCATTAATTATCATGTGTCCAAACCAACTTAATGTTCCTTTCATTATTTTGTTTGTAACACTTCTTATATTAAATAGTCCATTGTTTTGGCCGAAACAGTATGATACGAGTACTTTAACATTATATAAAATTAACATTATGTAAAATATATAACTTTCTAACAAATGTATAAATTTACAAGAGATTCATTTAATGTAACAAGCCTGCGATTTTCGTCCAAGTATAATCTTTTACCCACAAGGTTTTAAAAATAACATCAAAAATACGTTTTCACGTGCGGGTAATTTTTTTTCATTTCCTTTTTTCATGGGTCTTTGGGGGTTTACAAACAATTTTATAACCATAAACTATGTACCCATAACTTACTCTCTCGCACGATATTTTCCCATAAAGTATGTTTTGCTTGTGAATATATAGTGTGTTACACATTCATTGTTTACCCTCTCAGATCCTAATCGCAGTTTAGAACATGTCGTTTTAAAAATACGTTTTACGTTAATATTGTTGGCAGCATTCTAAAACAAACAATAGCTTATTTATCTTCTTCGGCCCTGACATAATCTTTCTCTAGCCTCAGTTGTGCTTAACTTTTCTTTTAGAGTTCTGGAACAAGTGCATTTTATATGTACATTGTTTGCAGTTTTCTAAAACAAACAATAGCTTATTTATCTTCTTCGGCCCTGATACAATCTTTCTCTAGCCTCAGTTGTGCTTAATATTTCCTTTAGAGTTCTGGAACAAGTGCATTTTATATGTACATTGTTTGCCGTGTTCTAAAACAAACAATAGCTTATTTATCTTCTTTGGCCCTGACATAATCTTTCTCTAACCTCGGTTGTGCTTAACAATTCCTTTACAGTTTTGGAACAAGTGCATTTTATATGCACATTGTTTGCAGTGTTCTAATGCAAACAATAGCTTATTTATCGTTTTCGGCCTTGGCATAATTCTTTTCTAGCCTTAGTTGTGCTAAATAGTTTTTTTACAGTTCTGTATCCGGTGCATTATATATGCACATTGTTTGCAGTGTTCTTATGCAAAAAAATAGCTTATTTATCTTTATCGGCCCTGGCATAATTATTTTCTAATTTTAATTGTGCTAAATAATTCTGAATCCGTTGCATTATATTATATATGCACGATTTAAGTTAAATATTATAAGAAACTTACTAATGCGAGCAATAGCTTTTTTTATCTTCAATAAGAATTTAATGGAAATGATACTTTCGTCTTGCTTAGGCATTATCAAATATACAAATAAATATTTTATATATTATATAATATTATTTTACAGGGTGCGGCAGCATAACTTCCTTTTTTTTAAATGCGCGCTATTCAGTCGTTTGATGTCGTAGTGGAGCGCTAGAGGTCTCGTTCGAGAGGCAGAACTATCCAACATAGTTAAGTCGCCATCATGCGTTGGAACAGTGAGGAGCGTGCGTTTGCCGTTGAGGCCTACTTTTCGAACGGATGTACAGAAGTGACAAATTTTCTGTAACGCGTTCTGCTCTCATGAAATAAGATCAGTATTCGTATATTTTAGTAAATATTATTATTCCAATTTTGGCGTATTAATTTTCATTGCACATATCCTTTCTCCTCTTAAAAAACATTGTTTTAATTAATTTTTTATTAAAAATATATTTTATCCCATTTCATTAAAGCAGTTTCAGAATGAAAATATAAACAATCCAGTTGTGTATTTTATGAACACGGCTCGAAAGAGTTAACTATTTTGCGAAAATCCTATTACCCCTCCCATGTTTATAGCAATAATTCCCACAGATATTAATCATCAAAATATAATAATACACTGTTAAAAATAAGCAAAAGCTTACCAAAGTCTTGAATTTTGCACGAAACGTTTTCTTTGTTTAATTGAACGATACTATAATGTTTTGGGATTACGCAAAAGATAAATGGTGCGATATGACGAAAGTTAAGCAAATCAAGTGTATACATTATTGTAATATAAGTATAAAAGTTATAGGAAAAGCCAAAAAATATAAAAATTAACAATAATTAGAATAAATAATTTTGTTAAAATGTTTTTATAAATTGTTAAATTAAAAATCTTTGTTTTTATGTATAACAACTGTATTTTTTTAAAAAAAAAGACTAATATCAAGGATTTATATCAATGATATTAGAATTTATTTGACAATCTTCAATGTGAGCAGAAAATAGCTCATTATTATGAAGAAGGAATGGTCGTGTCCAGGCTTGAACCCATGTCCCCTGGATCAGGAGCCAAGCGTTCTATCCCCTAGACTACCACCGTTTCGTCAACCTATGTTGACATCATTAGATATCATCATCATCACATCATCTAACACCTGATGATGTCAACATAGGTTGACGAAGCAGCTTTCGCATATAATAAAATACAATTGTGATACATAATTTTTTTTTTTTTTTAATTTAACAAATTATAATGTTAAAGTTTAATAGTGTTTCGGCCATAACAATGGACTATTTAAAATGTTTTTATTTAAATTCTAATTAACATAATATTTAGTACAATGTATATTTAGTAAAATCCCACTTAGGGTTGGTTTATATGTTGGTTGACAGGCAAAACATGTCATTCATATAAAATATAATAAAACTTCTAGAAAACAGACTATTTCATTCGTATTTTAAATTTCGTGAACCTAAATAAAAATACAAGCCATGAATTATGAAATGTAATAAAACACGCTCAAAATAAATTAGTCCTGCGGAATTAATATCACTTAAACAATACCCCTTTAATTCCTTACTCGGGCAGGTCCACTTGGGATTCAGTCCAGATTTCGGTACGTTTTTTTCGTCCTGATTAAATCTGGAAACTTTCGGCTGGGAGTTTTCCTCCCAGACCGCTCTTAGCCCCGTGACTTGTTTATGCTCGCACGAGGTCAACAAGCTGCAGAGAGGTCTGTGAAATTTAACCAACTTTCACTGTCGCATGTGACCATGGGGACGAATGCGGTCGCTATGACCTAACATACAATAACATATGTAAGGAACAAAATTATTGTTATTTATTTATTGAACAAGTCAGTAAAGCCTCTGCCGTGTCAGGATGCCTGAAGAATCTGGTCTGGAAAAACAAGCACATGCGTATCGACAGCAAGATCAGAATATACAAAACATGCGTGCGACCCATCATGACATACGCTGTAGAGACGCGGGCTGACACTGTGCGAACCAAGGGACAACTTAGAACATCGGAGATGAAGGTCCTAAGATCAATTACTGGAAAAACCCTCCGAGATCGTGTCCGCAACGCAGACATAAGGAAAACCTGCGAAATAGAGGATATCGTTCAGTGGAGTAGATCCAGAAGAAGATACTGGAGGGACCATGTAGCCCGAATGGATGGTGACAGACTCGCATATACAGCCGCCTTTGAAATCCTTTCCGGACACCGCCCACCTGGAAGACCGCCTAAGAGATGGAGGGACAGCTGGATCTCATCATCCGACGAGATATGATTTCTGTGTCACAGATCGTCAGATCTATCAAAAGAAGAAGAAGAAGAAGAAGAAATTTCTTCAAAACAAACAAACAATGAAAACCATAACGCCGCTTCGTCATGAGAGAATAGACCGCTACATTACTTTATCCTGGCACACCTCTTTAGATTCCTCCACATTTATACAACGAGTCATACACGCACGTCGATTCTTCCGACTTCTAAAATGATCAACCTTTTAAATCTGATTAATTTGGCCATGCCATGTTTTCCTCGGTCTGCATCGACTCCGTACTCCGTTTACATCATAAACGTATACTTTGCTAACCATTCTTTCTCTATCCATGCGCTCCATATGTCCGAACAAACGCAGCGATCCTTTCATACTTTTGTTCATAATACCTTCTTCCGCTCTACATTCCTTTCTTATATCGGCATTTGAGATTCTGTCGTATATCGTTCTATCACACATACGTCTTAGGGACCTCATTTAGAGAGTGTATAAAACAATTAACAAATATATAATAAAAATAAAATTAACAATACTTTATCTTCTTCTAGATCCGACCAATACCCGTATACACAGCTGCGGCTAAGCGCTCCATATGTCTAATCCTTTCATAATTTTGTTTATAATACCTTCTTCCGCTCTACATTCCTTTCTTATATCAGCATTTGAAATTCTGTCGTATATCGTTCTATCACACATACATCTTACGGACCTCATCTCTACCACATTTATTCAGCTCTCATCCTTCTTCTGCCAGTTCCATGCTTTGCTTCCAAACATTGGGGTTGAGACCAGAACTCCATTGTGAATGGCCGTTTTCGCTTTCATTGATAAATTCTTGTTTCCAATAACTATTTTTAAACATTGGGTAATTTTAATCGAAACTATGGACAAATTCAGCACAATGGTTAGCCATCTCAGAAAAAATAGTATGTTTGGTGAAAGCTTGTTTTCGTTCGTTGATATGTGTTTTAAATGCCTTTGTTTGTTTTGTCTATGTAAAAAGCCTATAAAAACAGACTACGCGGGCAACAGATGTTTTGAAGGTATTCTCCGAAACATGTCGTGTTTTTTTTTTTAATATTTTTAATAAGTGGATTAAACAAAGGTTTTTTCAGATTCCCAAGTATAATAATTCTTTCTTCGTCCACGCGTTTCATGTGTCTAAAATACCAGTGATCCTTTTATGTATTTTTTTCGTTGTACTTTATTACGCTCTATATTCTTTCTTGATTTATTGGCATTTGAAAAGAAATATACATACACATAAAAAATATATGTATATCGTGTTTCCTAGTTTGTGTCTATTTAAATAAAATTTGTTTTCTGCGTGGGATAAAACATTATGAACAATGGCGTATATCTCAAATATCACATTATTTTCCTTTATGAAAATATTATTATTCAGTCAACGTAAGAAAATGTCAAAAAAATACATACGCTTCGCGTGTCTCGAGTATTTGGGTTTAAGGGACCAAGGAAATTTCCACATGTAAATGATATTTTAATGCTCAATTTCAGTACCCATGCTCCAAAACCCAGCATGACTCTAATAATTAATAAGAAACAACCATTTTCATCTAAAACGGTTTAAGAAATTTCTTTTATTGGTTGCTTGTACGCATGCTCAAAAAAAAAATACCTACAAAAATATACATTATTTAAATTAGTGTTCCTTTTTAGTTTTCAAAATTACAAATACAAATATTATTGTAATAGTTTTTACAATTTGAGTAGAAATAATATTTAAAAATCCAATGATGATAGCTCTTCAATATTATTGACTATTCAAATTTATAATACCGTATGATATCACAATTTTTATTCTTCACATTTTGGGAGTGCCGCGACAGCTGTTTCGTCAACCTATGTCGACATCATCAGGTGTTACAATAATATATCAAATGTCAATTAAGACAATTTTACATTTGTTTATTGTAACACCTGATGATGTCAACATAGGTTGACGAAACAGCTGATAAATTGTGATACATAAAACAAAGTTATTTCATTTAACAGTTTAAAATGTTAAGGTATCATAGTTTTTCGGCCAAAACAATGGACTACTTAATGTTGTTTTAATATACAGATTTTGAACTTCCTCGAATTAAATTTCAATATTGTTATTCCGTCGACTAAAGGACAGAGGCTTTCCCCATACTTCTTCACATAATCCTATGTTGTGTCCTATGGCATATACAGCCGCCTATGAAATCCCTTCCGGGCACCGCCCACCTGGAAGACCGCCTAAGAGATGGAGGGACAGCTGGATCTCATCATCCGACGAGATATGATTTCTGTGTCACAGATCGTCAGATCTATCAAAAGAAGAAGAAGAAGAAGAAGAAATTTCTTCAAAACAAACAAACAATGAAAACCATAACGCCGCTTCGTCATGAGAGAATAGACCGCTACATTACTTTATCCTGGCACACCTCTTTAGATTCCTCCACATTTATACAACGAGTCATACACGCACGTCGATTCTTCCGACTTCTAAAATGATCAACCTTTTAAATCTGATTAATTTGGCCATGCCATGTTTTCCTCGGTCTGCATCGACTCCGTACTCCGTTTACATCATAAACGTATACTTTGCTAACCATTCTTTCTCTATCCATGCGCTCCATATGTCCGAACAAACGCAGCGATCCTTTCATACTTTTGTTCATAATACCTTCTTCCGCTCTACATTCCTTTCTTATATCGGCATTTGAGATTCTGTCGTATATCGTTCTATCACACATACGTCTTAGGGACCTCATTTAGAGAGTGTATAAAACAATTAACAAATATATAATAAAAATAAAATTAACAATACTTTATCTTCTTCTAGATCCGACCAATACCCGTATACACAGCTGCGGCTAAGCGCTCCATATGTCTAATCCTTTCATAATTTTGTTTATAATACCTTCTTCCGCTCTACATTCCTTTCTTATATCAGCATTTGAAATTCTGTCGTATATCGTTCTATCACACATACATCTTACGGACCTCATCTCTACCACATTTATTCAGCTCTCATCCTTCTTCTGCCAGTTCCATGCTTTGCTTCCAAACATTGGGGTTGAGACCAGAACTCCATTGTGAATGGCCGTTTTCGCTTTCATTGATAAATTCTTGTTTCCAATAACTATTTTTAAACATTGGGTAATTTTAATCGAAACTATGGACAAATTCAGCACAATGGTTAGCCATCTCAGAAAAAATAGTATGTTTGGTGAAAGCTTGTTTTCGTTCGTTGATATGTGTTTTAAATGCCTTTGTTTGTTTTGTCTATGTAAAAAGCCTATAAAAACAGACTACGCGGGCAACAGATGTTTTGAAGGTATTCTCCGAAACATGTCGTGTTTTTTTTTTTAATATTTTTAATAAGTGGATTAAACAAAGGTTTTTTCAGATTCCCAAGTATAATAATTCTTTCTTCGTCCACGCGTTTCATGTGTCTAAAATACCAGTGATCCTTTTATGTATTTTTTTCGTTGTACTTTATTACGCTCTATATTCTTTCTTGATTTATTGGCATTTGAAAAGAAATATACATACACATAAAAAATATATGTATATCGTGTTTCCTAGTTTGTGTCTATTTAAATAAAATTTGTTTTCTGCGTGGGATAAAACATTATGAACAATGGCGTATATCTCAAATATCACATTATTTTCCTTTATGAAAATATTATTATTCAGTCAACGTAAGAAAATGTCAAAAAAATACATACGCTTCGCGTGTCTCGAGTATTTGGGTTTAAGGGACCAAGGAAATTTCCACATGTAAATGATATTTTAATGCTCAATTTCAGTACCCATGCTCCAAAACCCAGCATGACTCTAATAATTAATAAGAAACAACCATTTTCATCTAAAACGGTTTAAGAAATTTCTTTTATTGGTTGCTTGTACGCATGCTCAAAAAAAAAATACCTACAAAAATATACATTATTTAAATTAGTGTTCCTTTTTAGTTTTCAAAATTACAAATACAAATATTATTGTAATAGTTTTTACAATTTGAGTAGAAATAATATTTAAAAATCCAATGATGATAGCTCTTCAATATTATTGACTATTCAAATTTATAATACCGTATGATATCACAATTTTTATTCTTCACATTTTGGGAGTGCCGCGACAGCTGTTTCGTCAACCTATGTCGACATCATCAGGTGTTACAATAATATATCAAATGTCAATTAAGACAATTTTACATTTGTTTATTGTAACACCTGATGATGTCAACATAGGTTGACGAAACAGCTGATAAATTGTGATACATAAAACAAAGTTATTTCATTTAACAGTTTAAAATGTTAAGGTATCATAGTTTTTCGGCCAAAACAATGGACTACTTAATGTTGTTTTAATATACAGATTTTGAACTTCCTCGAATTAAATTTCAATATTGTTATTCCGTCGACTAAAGGACAGAGGCTTTCCCCATACTTCTTCACATAATCCTATGTTGTGCCTTCTGCATCCAGTCACCAGCATTTTTTCTTATATCTTCAGACCCTCGTGTGAGGGGTCTCCCTCTGTTTCTTCTTACTTCACGGAGTCTCCATTCCACTACCCTTCCGGTCCATCTTTGGTCTCCTGCAATATTTCCCACATCTGAACATTTGAGCTTAACTACCCTTTCGACGACATCCGTTACTCCCAACCATCAATATAACTAAGTGTTTCTTATTTTTTCTGAGAGTCTCATATGTAGCGTGCCTCTTTCATGTTACCTTTGTGCAATATTGATTGTAGAATTTTATTATATATCTGCCGTTTAGAGCAAATATTTGATTTGAGCATAATTAAATAGTTTTTGGAAAAACATAATTAACTAACTAACCATGGTGTCATCTTCGCGAAGGGTTAGGCAGAAAGGATGAACCACTAAACTGTTATACTTCTCTGACTTTCTCAAAATTCATACATTGTGTCACGCACGCATGTTGATTGGTGCCCGACCTTTAATATTTGATTTATTTGATAGTGCCACGTTTTCGTTGGTCTTCCTCTATTTCTAGTTCCGTTTTCCTCGTTAACAGTTTTACACTTTTTTACCATTCTTTCTTTATTATTTTTTTTATAAGTCCAAACCATCTTAACGATCCTTTCATTGTTTTGTTAATAACACTTTAATTAGCACTGCAATCACTTCTTATATTTGCATTCGACACTCTTATCATTTACAGATTTTCCATACATTCGTCTCAGAGATCTCATTTATACTGCAATTATTTTACTTTAATACTTGTTTTGCTAGTTCCATGCTTCATTTCCATACACAAGGGTCGGCACAAGAACACCATTATGCACTGCCATCTTAGCTTTTTTGGATAGGCTTTTGTTTGCGATGATAACTTTAAGTGCACCATTTACTCTGTTGCCTACCCCAACCCTTCTTTCAATATCCTTCTCCACTCTCCTATTCTTTGTAAACATACTTCCTTAATAAACTAATTCATCCGCTTGTTCCAGACACTAATAATGTAGATTGTCATATTTCCTTATTTTAGAAAATCATGACCTTGGACTTATTCACATTCATCATAAAATAGTATCGCTTGCATACCTCATACATACTAGATACCAGGGTTTGTAGTTCATGTTTGTTGTCTGCAAGTAGCACAGCGTCGCGTCGTCCGCACACAACAAACGGCTTACTAACACGCCGTTCATTTTTCCAATCCTTTCAGCTCTTTCATACACTTATCACATTATCACTTCGCTTGCATACAACCCTAACGTATGGAAGCGAAGCATGGAACTGGCAGAAGAAGGATGAGAGCAGAATAAATGCGGTAGAGATGAGGTCCCTAAGACGTATGTGTGTTAGAACGATATACGACAGAATCTCAAATGCTGATATAAGAAAGGAATGTAGAGCGGAAGAAGGTATTACGAACAAAATTATGAAAGGATCGCTGCGTTGGTTCGGACATATGGAACACATGGATGGAGAAAGAATGGTTATATTAAAGTATACGTTTATGATGTAAATGGGGTACGAAGTCAAGGCAAACCGAGGAAAACATGGCATGACCAAATTAATCAAATTTTAAAGGTTGGTCATGTCAGAAGTTGGAGGAATCGACGTGCGTGTATGAGTCGTTGTATGAATGTAGAGGAAGCTAGAGAGGTTTGCTTGGATAGAGTAGTGAGGCGGTTCATTCTCTCTGCCTACCCCTGCGGAGAAACAGTGTGATGGTTTGTTTGTTTGTTTGTTTTGTTTGGGCTAGACTTTGGAGAGATAAAAATATCGTAGAAAAATGTAGATAAGTTTTACCGAGTCACTCGTTACTCTGTGTATATAATATTTCGACTCCGAAATACAGTATTAAAATTACATCTCCGAATACGAGTAAGCTTCAAGCACCCAATTTCATATCCCACGTGCCCCTGTTGCCGTGACATTTCTTGGGACGAAACACGAGAAAAATTATTAAATTATCTCCAAAAGTGCCCTACTTTGCAGAATCAAAAGGCTTAAAAGCTTCTTGAGTGATATGTGCTTTGAGAGAGCTTTATAAACAAAGGCAAAAAGCACGAATAAACAATGTAAAAATATGGACACAAAACAAACTCTGACCTATCCGAGTAACGATACGGAGAATGTTTACCTACATTAGGACCGCTCTGAGGGCAGGGGAGTCGAGTGGTAATCGAAGGCAAATTCATCGTGTGAATTCGTCGAAAATGCTAGCAATTAATTGACAACAACAACAACAAACCATCACGCCGTTTCCCCGCAGGGGTAGGCAGAGAGAATGGACCGCCACACTACTCTATCCTGGCACACCTCTCTAGCTTCCTCCACATTCATACATCGAGTCATACACGCACGTCGATTCTTCCGGCTTCTGACATGACCAACTTTTAATATTTGATTAATTTGGTCATGCCATGTTTTCCTCAGTCTACCTCGACTCCTTACTCCATTTACATTGTTAACGTATACTTTTTTAACCATTCTTTCTTCACCCATGCGCTCCATATGTCCGAAACAACGAAGCGAACCTTTCATAATTTTGTTCATAATACCTTCTTTCGCTCTACACTCCTTCCTAATATCAGCATTTGAGATTCTTCCTAATATCAGCAATTAATTGATCACATCAATTAAGCAATTATTTTCTTATCACATGTGTTTCATATTGATTTTTTTCTTATATTTTTACTAAGATTAAGATAACTATAAAAAAAATGATTATAAGTAATTGAAATATTTTTGAGATAATGTAAACAATACTTCATTTTGAATGTATACAAATTATTATAGACAAATACTGGATTTTACCCATTGCGGATAATATTTTTTTTTAAGGATATTAAGATGCAATTAATCCTTATAAATAAACAATACATCTTCTTCTTCTTCTATCTTGTTGTAGACCTATGTAGTCTGTTCTCGAGAGTGTTGCTCTTCCTGTAAGGTAGATTTCCAGCTGTCCTTCCATCTTTTAGGAGGTCTTCTACGAGTCCCATGAGTTTGATAATGTAGTGCAATATAGAGAAGTCTGATTGTGTCCATTCTTTGGTCATACCAGTCCCTCTTTCGCTGTCTATTTCATCTTTTCATCTAATATAATCAGTTAATTTTCTCAACAGAAATTACAAAGAAAATTAATTTTATTGGCATATATTAAGAACTTTTTAAATAATAACCATAATTTAATACAATCAAATGATTTTACTGAAATCACTTGATGATTTAAAATAATAATTAAATAAAACGATGTTTTTTAACTCCTTCCACTTTTGTCTTTTGTATTTAGACAGCAACCGGTTTCGACAGGCTCGCTGGCATCGACCAATCTCAGCGAGCGTGACGAAACCGGTTGCTGTCGAAATAAAGACAAAAGTGGAAGTAGTTAAAAAAACATCTTTGATTTCATTATTATACTCGTATAATATAATACCTTAAAGCATTAGAGATAATATGCGCAGCCTCACATATCTCTCTTATTCTGGTATTCCTCAAGCGATCTTTTAGTGTCTTACCTGCTATCACCGTCAGTGTCTTTATCTTGGAAGTCCTCAAAGCTTGTTTGGTGCTGACTGTGTTTGCCCTTGCTTCAACGACAAATCTTATAACGAGTATTGCTCTTACGCATGCTTTATAGATTCTAATCTTACTCTTAATGGCCAAGTCTTTGGTTCACCAGATATTGCATCTGCCTTATTGATTTGGTCTAGTATTTCTTTCCGTAGATCAGCTCCTCCAACCAGGTAGATTTTCTAAAATGATCTTTGGGTTGATTCTCTGCAGCCAGGTTACATGCCATTTATCGTTTCGAAGAATTTCGACGAACTCTTTTACTCTCGGCATTTCCCTGCGGCCGACACCAAGGTAAAAAAACAGGCAGTTTTTCGCTAACAGGCTGTATCATAAACGAGTGGAGCAAAGAAACGTTGAAATAAACGGTCTTGTGTGTGATAAGTAACGTTTTATTGTTTATGTGACAACGTTAATTCAAAGGAAGAGGATTTCAAAGAGGCGAGAACGTTTCGAGAACATTTGTTCTCAAACCAGATGCTTTCTTATGGTTTTCTCTATTGTTAATAATTCTTACAGGTAGACATTTTTTTTTTTTTTTTAAAAACCCAATTGGGTTAGATTATCCGTTTCTTATACATATGTTACATTATACAAATGGGCTTTCATTAACTAAAATAAAAACAAACTAACCATCACACCGTCTCCCCGAAGGGGTAGGAAGGAATAAAGGACCGCCATAATGTTTTTTACGGACATACTTCTTTCACATTCATATATCGTGTCATGCACGCACGTAGATTTCTCCGACGCCTTACATGGTATATATTTAATATTCGTTTTATTTGATCGTGCTAGGTTTTCCTCACTCTTCCGCTATTTCTAACTCCGTTCACATCTTAAACACATACTTTTGTATAATTTTTCATCATTCAATATTTTTACCATGAGATCTCTTTTCTTCTACATTTTTTCTACTTTTATCCCTACTCCATCATTATTATGATTTATACTTTTTATTACGATATTAAAATTGTTAAATCCTTATAATGAAACACATCCAAATCAGTTTTACCTAAAATTTTATTCTTTATAGAACAATTTTTCTTAATTTTAAAAATAGAAATAAAATTAATAATTAGAAACAAAAATACACATGTTGCGGGGTACAGAACCCGTTGTTTTTAATTATTAATTATTTTATTTCTATTTTTAATAAATTGTTGTCACAAGTAAAAAATATTGTTCAATTATGAATCCACACCACAAAGTAATGGTGAATATAGAAGAAATTTAAATTCATAAATGTTAAAGAAACGAGAACGAGAAGACACGAGATGTTCTAAATAATCAATTACTGAAAGGCGGCAATGTTCGAAAAGGAAAAAAACGACGAGCGTACGTGTCACGTGACTGTAGAAGAGGCGCGAGAGTTATATCAGGATGGCGGTCCATACTCTGTTCATACCCCTCCGGGGAAACGGCGTGATGGTTTATTAGTTAGTTAGTTAGTAGCACTACATGTGCAAGCAACTTGATTGCCCTATTTATAGAATACGGACATAAGTGTTAAGTTAAGTTATATAAAAATACGCCATACGATAGTCTTGTGCATGCATCAAAGTATTTGAAAACGACACTGGTAATTGTACCTATTAATTTATCTAAAGCGCAGTATCCACATAGCGGAAGGAGCATTTATCAAGTACATTTTTCTTAGAAATCAGCTCGTTACAATGGGTGTAGATTCATCTTATCGGTACACAGAATGGGTTGCATTCGCTAAGTAAAATTAATGACCCGGAAAAGTCTCCTTACTTCAAGGAAAACCCACACGTTACAGGTGAGGTATAAGGTGCAGTTCCCAGGAAAACCTACCTCTACACGATCACTAGAAATAAATATATCAATAATAAAATTAAATACTTTTTCACTTAGTGTTTCACTCAACCGGTTGGCACTTCTTAGTAATATAAAGTGGTTTATTCAAACAAGGGGAGGGCACGACATAGGTAATTGCCTTCGGGATGGGATTTTGCAGGATTCTGGTCCCCTTAAGAGTCATCCATAGTTAAAAGTAAGAGAGTGCAATAGCTAGCCAAACTCTAGAATATCTAACGAGGAAGTAATGCGCCGAATGTTAAGCGTATGTATCGTGCAAATGATACGGAAGTTCTGCGCACGTGATACGAACGTAATGGGCACTTGAAGTGCATATGAAGTGTACGTGATGTGCACGTGAAGCACGCGTGTTATGTACTTGATTATTAAACTATCGATATGTTATATTTGAAATGTAGCTGCGAAATCACATTTGCACATGGTATGCACGTGAAGCGCATTTGAACATGGTGTTAACGTGATATGAACCTGACGTGCACGTGATGTCACGTGATGATGTGAACGTGACGTGAACGTGATGTGAACGTGACGTGCACGTGATGTGCACGTGTCGCGCTCGTGATGCGCATTTGAACATGATGAGCAAGTGTAGTGCACGTGATGTGCACGTGAGGTGCACGTGATGTGCCGTGATGCGCACGTGATGTGCACGTGATGTGCATGTGATGTGCATGTGATGTGCACGTGTCACGCACGTGATGCGTATTTGAACATGGTCGGCTCGCGATGTGCACGTGATGTGCAGATTATGTGAGCGTGATGTGCACGCGATGTGCACGTTATGTGTGTTATCTTCCGCTCCACAATCCTTCTTGAAATCAGAATTTGTTTTTTTATTGTACTTCGTTTTATTACACATACGTCTAAGGGATCTCATCTCTACTGTTTTTATCCGCTTTTATCCTTATTCTGTTAATTCCATGCTATAATAAGGGATCGTTAAGATATTTTGGAAAGAATTAATGAAGATGAATGGTTAAGAAAGTATACGATCTAGAAATAAGAGAAGACCGAGGAAAACGTAGAACTATCAAATCAGGCAATTATTATTTGTCGGCTAAGTGAGGAGACGGAGATCTCTACGTGCATGTATGACGCGTATGAATGTTAAGAAATCGAGAGAAGAATGTCAGGAAATTCGTGACATTGCACTGAGGATGTTTGGTTTCATCATTCGGACTGGAAGAGTTTTCAGAAATCCCATGTGCTCAGAGTCCTATACAACGCGTTGGTTCGGAGCAGACTCGAAAGTGGTTCTGTGTATGGAGTCCTCATGAGGCGAGATATTCCGTTATGCTGGATAGAGTTCAGAAAAAATTTCTGAGGTATCTCTACATGAGGGAGTATGGTAGTTATCCGTGGCTCTCTCCCACGGCATTTCTTTTAGGAATGCTCGGAACCAATTATTTACAGCTTCGAAGAGATGGGCATCTCATAACCCATTTCTTTAAATTAATCAGGGGATATTTCGAGAACTCGGCCGTGCTAGAGGGTGTTGGTATTTTTGTCCCTGATAGATTTCTCCGACAGCGACAGCATAGATTGTTTTACCAACCGGCCACCAGAACCAATCTGCCTCTGGTGACACCGGTGGGAAGAGCAATTAGTTTGCTGAACGCGATCTCCTCGGAGATCGACGTCTTTTATTTTAGTGAAGGTACGTTCAGGGGACAAATACTCTTGACTTTAGAAAGTATCTTATCTTCCTAATGTCGAACCATCTCTAATGCGTTCCTGGTACTTTGTAGTATTTTTATAATATTTAACCTGTACTTAATAGATGCCTTAAACATTTTCCTGTTTGTAATGTCTTTTAAGTTAATAAAATTATTTGATTTGATGACATATGGAAATCACAGTGTGGCCGTCCATTCTATCTGGCTACCCCTTCGAGGAGACGGTATGTAAGTGATGGTTAGTAAGTTAGTAAGTTAGTTAAATATTCTACGAATTATTCATTTTCAGAATTAAATTGGTGCAGAATTACTTCATTTGAATTTCCACCCTTAAAAATACCTGAAGAAAATTGTCTTGTTATTATTTACGTCTAAATGAGATTATGTCCCCGGGAGATTAATAATCTAATGACGGTTTCTGAAACCCAAATGGTAAAATACAAGGATAAAATTAATTTATGTATTTAAAATAAGACTCTAAAATTTATAACAGTAAACACGATTGTGGAGTGCTTTTCTGCGAGGGCATTCTCAAACTCTTTGAGAATTCCCTCGCAAGGCGAAACAAATATGTCACAATTTATATAAATTAAATCCAAGTAAAACCACTAAGCTATCGTTTACTTTAATATTATAAATGAATGGCCATTCACAATGAAGTTCTGGTCCCAACCCTAATATATGGAAGCGAAGCATGGAGCTGGCAGAATAAGGATAAGAACATAATAAATACGGTAGAGATGAGGTCCCTAAGACGTATGTATTGTAGAACGATATACGACAGAATCTCAAATGCTATAAGAAAGGAATGTAGAGCGGAATAAGGTATTACGAACAAAATTTAAACAATCGCTGCGTTGGTTCGGACATATGAAGCGCGTGGATGGTGAAAGAATGGTTAAGAAAGTATACGTTAATGATGTAAATGGAGTATGGAGTCGAGGCAGATCGAGAAAAACATGGCAAGACCAAATTAATAAAAAAATTTTGGTTGGTCATGTTAGAAGTCGAAATAATCAACGTGCGTGTATGACTCGCTGTATGAATGTGGAGGAAACTAGAGAGGTGTGCCAGGATAGAGTAGTGTGGCGGTCAATTCGATCTGCCTACCCTTACGCGGAAAAGGCGTGATGGTTTGTTGTTGTTATAAATGATTAATGAAATTTTACGAAACTAATACCTCAACCATCAAAAGAATCTAAAATACGAGTATTTAAGAATTTTATTTAAAAATATTCACTTCACTAAGATACCACGCTTCATACACGTTTATTAAAAGTTATTATTAATGTTGTGCCATTGTACTTGGTAATTCTAAAACTGAAGAGTTAAAAATAGAAACAATTAATCACACCGTGTTTACCTTGAAATTTGACGTTTAGTTTGAACCAGATTAAGTTTTATAAGGCTTCTCTTTTTAGAAAGCTTTCCTTAGAAATTTTAACAGATAATCTTTAAGTTTAACGCGCATTACAAATTACGCAGAAAAGTTATATTAAGTTTTATTGTTAGGTTTATGTATTTACACTGAATGAACCGCCACACTATTCTTTCCTGACATACTTCCCTTGCTTATACGCACGTCGTTTTCTCCGACTCCTCCCGCGGTCGACATTAATTTTTTTTTTTTATGTTAACATGTCAAGTTTTCTCTTTCCATATGTCCAACTATCTTAATGATCCTTTCATTATTTTGTTCACAACACCATCATCCGCACCGCATTTATTTCTTATATTTCCATTTGACACTCTATCATACACAGAGTATCCACACATTCGTCTAAGATATTCATTTCTACTACATTTATTCTACTTTCATCCTTCTTTTGCCAGTTCCATGCTTCGCTTCCATACATAAGGGTCGGTAGAAGAACACCATTGTATGGAAAGAATGAATAAAGAAAGAATGGTAAAAAAATTATACGTTAACGATGTAAATGGAACCAGAAATAGAGGAAGACCGAGGAAAACGTGGTACGATCAAATGAACCAAATATTGAATGTCGGCCATGTCATGAGTCAGAGAAATCGACGCGCGCATGACACGATGTATAAATGTTGAGAAAGCGAGAGAAATATGTCAGGAAAGAAAAATGTGGCAGTCCATTCTTTCAGCCTACCCCTTCGGGGAGACGGCGTGATGGTTAGTTAGTTAGCTACGTTTTCTCCGTATTTTCTTGTTCCATTCTCTTCCTATATTTATTGTTCCGTTTACATGCTTTTTTATCATTATTTTTAACTGTGAAAATTTATAACACTGTTATAATATCACAATTTATTTTTATTTTCTAAGAATGTTGCGACAGCTGTTTCGCCAACTGATGTTGGCATTATCAGGTGTTACAAAAAACTTTTTTTTTTTTAATACCTGATGATGCCAACATCGGTTGGCGAAACAGCTGTCGCGACATTTTTACTGAATAAAAACAAATTGTGATAATATAACAGTGTTATAAATTTTCACAGTAATCATGTTGAAGTATCATAGTGTTTCGGCCAAAACAATGGACTATTTCATCATTTTTCATTCATGTTTTCAATTTGTCTAAACTATCTTGATGACTCTATCATTATTTTGTTCATAAAACTCTCATTCACACTGCATTTACTTCTTATATTTGAATTTGACACTCTATCATATACAGATATACTGTAAATTCGTCTAAGAGATCTGATTTTTACTGCATTTATTCTACTTCCATCCTTATTTTGCCACTTCAATGCTTTACTTACAAACTTAAGGGTCAGTACAAGAACACCATAGTGCACTGCTTTGAATTTACGCTAATGTAAATAAACGACTACTAGTTATACTTGTTATAATAAATGTATAATATAAAATAAATTGAATGCCGGATTTGAACAAATGACTACGACGAATGATTTCGTTCAAATCCGTCAATCAACGAATTCATGAAAATTGTATAAGCCAGGGATGGCGAACGACGGACCGTGACCCGCGGGAGAATTTCATTCATCGTTTTCAGGGATATTATTCGTCAGCGACCTTTTATTTTTTTTTAATCTCATTAGCAACTTCCGGTGAGTAGGCACAGAATTCTCTGAATTCTCTACCCACTAACCGGAAGTTGTAAAATTGGACGATCGTTGGCACCCTTTTTTTAGGTCATCGGCTATTTGATTTTCCCTGATCTTCTGAGCTAAAAATAATAATAATAAATTGTGCCTACTCTCCGGAAGTCGCTGATGAGCTAAAAATTTAATTTTCACACTCGTGTCACGATTTTCATTTTTATGATAACCATCCCCAGCGGTTTTTTTATATAAATTTGACTCACTTGCGAAAAAGGTTCAACGCCATCCCTGGTATAGGCTATAAACCTAATAATTTGGAAGCTCTAAAGATTAATAAAACCACGAGCAGCAACCAGAATATTATCAATTATCAAATTAATTTATCGTTGAGCCCTATATTAAATTCGTTTCCTTAATCTTCCATTTGTTTTGATTGTTTGCATTAGTACCTATAATACTTGTACCTAATATACAAAAATATATTAATTTGCATTTGCTATTTCAAATGTTCACATGTTTGCTTATCCCTATCATTAACTCACCCTCCACTGACTTCCACCACCGTTTATAATTATACATTATATACATGTAAATTTTCTGTTTTTGCTCAGTTATTATGTTTCCCTGATAAAGCTTGGGTCTATGCAAAACTGGTTGGCAGCAATTATAATAACTATATTTTTCTTCTTACGGTGCCGTGTCAGGTCCCCCCAACGTTGGCGATCACTGCAGCAAAGGCATCTCTATCCTGCGCTACTTGGAACAGGTTCTGAACTCTTATTATTCCTGTCCATTCTTTGATGTTCCGTAGCCAGGACACCTGCCTTCTACCAACTCCCTGACGTCCCTCCACTTTACCCATTAATATCAGTCGAAGGAGGTGGTATTTTTCTCCCCTTAGCACGTGATTCAAATATGAGACCTTTATAATTTTCACACTCGACAACAGCTCTCTATTGGCTCTGGCTCTCTGTAGTACGTCTGCATTACTGACCCTATCGGTCCACGGTATACCGAGCATTCTGCGTTATATCCATATTTCGAACGCTTCCAACCGGTTCATTACATTCACTTTCAGAGTCTAAGTTTCGCAGCCATATAGTAGAACAGACCACATATAACATTTAATCATTCTTTGTCGGAGTTTCAAGTTAATAATAACCATACCTTGGTTAAATACGAAGTAATTTTTTGTTGTTGCTAATATTTATTTATTTATTGTTGATGGGCGGATTTGCGGTTTGCGTGGAAAAAGATTGGAATAAAATGGAAAGAGCTAGGGAATGGAGAGAGGTGGCCAGGGATAGAAGTCAGTGGAGGACCGTTGTGGAGGAGGCCAAGTCCCACACCAGGATCTGAATGAGCCGAGAAATGAATGATGAATGAATGAATGGTACACAAACAAAGCATCTACTATACAATAGTGATAAGTAATAAAATTAGTCTCGGTTAGATGTGCACACGATGTATGATTATATTAAATCTATATGTCAGAGATAGGACGCAGTGTCCAAAATAGTCTCGTTGAAATGGAATTGGACCGGCTTATAGCATAGCAAAGACAACGGATCGGTGGACCAGACGCACCTTGGAGTGGTGAACGAGAACCGGCCACAGAAATTCTGGTAAAAACCACAAGCAAGATGGTTTGTTGACATCCCAAGAGTAGCAGGAGGTCAATGGCAGAGAGCGGCGAGGTATAGAGAGTTATGGAAGTAAAATAGGGAGGCCTATGTCCAACACTGACGACTAAAGGCTGATGATGATGAAGTTTAAAATGTCTTACCACAAACGTGAGTGGTTCATATGAAAATTTACTATTGTATTAAATCTCCAATCAATCACAGCTTGATTGCATAGATTATTTATTGATATTTTAATACTAATACTAATGGAAGAGGTATAAATTTAGAGACATACAATTAATTTTGATCGTATTTTGTGTCTACATAAAGCCTTCGCCGGATTAGACCAACACACCCAAAACGAGATGATTTCTCGGCGGTTTCAACCCAGATACAAGGTAACGTAATAATCTTCGTAGGGAGTGCAGATTCCACATTTACATACATTAGATCCACCGGATTTATCCCGCGGAGTCAACGAATCGAGAATCGTGACATGATTGCGACCGGCGGGGACTTGCACCGAAGATGTGACAAAGACGTATTTCGAAAATATGCTCTCCCGTTTCACACGTTATGCACAAATCAGGGAAATTCAGTTCGATGCTGAGATATAACGAATAACTGAATAAAGTAGGATTTGCTATTCTTATTTTATTATTCGTTTACTTCGAATCTGGCATTGAATATGAGTAACTCTATTCCTGCCTTACATGTATTCTCCAAATTTATACGTTTTCATTTATTTTTTTATATTTTGTTCACATAATTAACAAAATATTATATTTAAATCGTATTATTATAAAATCGTATTATGTATCAAGACCTAATGTATGGAAGCGAAGCAAGGAACTGGCAGAAGAAGGATGAAAGCAGAATAAATGCGGTAGAGATGAGGTCCCTAAGACGTATGTGTGGTGGAACGATATACGACAGAATCTCAAATGCTGATATAATAAAGGAATGTAGAGCGGAAGAAGGTATTATGAACAAAATTATAAAAGGATCGCTGCGTTGGTTCGGACATATGGAACGCATGGATGGAGAAAGAATGGTTCAGAAAGTATGCGTTAATGATGTAAATGGGGTACGAAGTCGAGGCAGACCGAGGAAAATATAGCATGACCAAATTATCAATTTTTAAAGGTTAAAAGTCGAAGGAATCGACGTGCGTGTATGACTCGTTGTATGAATGTGGAGGAAGCTACAGAGGTTTACCAGGATAGAGTAGCGTGGCGGTCCATTTTCTCTGCTTACCCATGCGGGGAAACGGCGTGATGGTTTGTTTGTTTGCTTGTTTATGTATCACGACAGTAGACCTACGAGTGTCCACAAATGACTCCAGCACAATCTTGCTCAACGGTGTCCTCCTTGTGACCACGACCAGCTTTTGCTACCTCGGTAGTATGAGAGTAGACTTGGGAGGTACGGAGGAAGATGTAGCCAGCAGACTCAACAAGGCAAAGGGAGTTTTCGCTATGCTTCACCCTGTATGGCGTTCCAGTATCATTTCGAGAATGCTCAAGCTCCAAATATTCAGCAGTAGCGTTAACCCTTAACGTACCGTGTTCAAAACAAAACGCTCGCTCCCATGTGGTCAATTCAGTTTACCGCTAACTTTATCTAAATATCAAGCATATGACTCGATGAATCAAAATTTAATTTATGTCATCTTGTAGGGAATTTCATTAGGAATAGATCGATATCTATAACATACATGGATTATTTGAAAAACATATCATTATTAATTTTTTTCTGGAACCATGCGATTTCTGATATAGAATGCGACACAGCATATGAGCAACTGACACCAAGTATGAACTTGTCTCGCCCCGCCGCGCCGCGCGCGCCGTGGCGCTATAATTTTACGTATGATAAAGGCACCTAGGCAAAATGTATAGTACGTTCAAGACAACGAGTACGTATTAATATTTGTCCCTTTTGGTAAAGTGTTAATATTTTCACAGTTCTGATATTATTAAGTTGCGTCCTGCGTTTCCGTCCACAGTCGGTATTATTACGTACCTATGAGAAAAGGCCAAAGATATAATTTATAATACGTTCAAAACAGCGAGTAAGTATTTGTCACTTTTGATAAAGTTGTAAATATTAGCAAAACAAATTCTACCTTAACACGAATGAAGGTGAGGGCAGTCTTAAAAATATTTTTTTTTGGGATGAAGGAAGTAATTTTTTGCTTTTTTTTTATTACGAAATATTGAGAACACTTCAATGGAGGATTACAATTTTTTTATAATATAAGGGTCCATAGGTTTTAAGAAAATCAACTTTAAATTGGCAGTGGAAACTCAATTGACCACATGGCAACGCGACGGTTAAAAGCGTACTGCTTTACGGATGTGAGACTTGGAAATCTACCGAGGACGTAAAATAATTAATATGAATGTAAACATCTGTCGTCTAGAAGTTTTATTAAAATTTATCTGAATGTCATGTTTCGCCTGGCTAAGGCATTATCAAATATAAAAATTAACCAACACGCCGTCTCTCCGAAGGGGTATGCTGAAATAATGGACCACCAATGCGGCACTTCATCCTCTGCGTCCTCGCGGAAGACGCGGTGTGATGGTTTGCCAACCTCATCGCCACCAATAGGCAACTCATGCGCACATTTCGATCGTCCAACGTCCACAAAATAAATCTAAAATAAATAATATAAAATGAAATGATACATATACTCGTATTATCAAATGTAAAGAAACTCAAACGTGTTGTTGTTTTATAAACTAACTAACTAACCATCACGCCGTCTCCCCGAAGGGGTAGGCAGAAAGAATGGACTGGCACAACTTTCTTTCCTGACATATTTCTCTCGCTTCCTCAACATTCATACATCGTGTCATGCGCGCGCGTCGATTTCTCTGACTCCTCACATGGCCGACATTCAATATTTGATTTATTTGATCGTGCCACGTTTTTCTTGGTCTTCCTCTATTTCTGGTATCATTTACATCATTAACATATAATTTTTTTACCATTGTTTCTTCATTCATTCTTTCCATATGTCCAAACCATCTTAATGATCCTTTCATTATTTTGTTCATGACACCATCATTCGCACCGCATTCACTTCTTATATTTTCATTCGACACTCTATCATACACAGATTATCAACACATTTGTCTAAGAGATCTCATTTCTACTGCATGAATGTCATGTTTCGCCTGGCTAAGGCATTATCAAATGTAAAAATAAACCATCACGCCGTCTTGTTGTTTTATACGCGAGTTAAATGAGTAGAATACTCGTTTTGTCATTTTTATAATAAATTATTATTTGATGAAAATGGCAAAACGGTACATAAATAAAAATTCTACGATTATTTTTCATTAGTACATGAAAATAAAATATTAATAAAATAATTCAATAAAATAAAACAGTAATTGCACAAAATATTAATGTGACGTAACTTAGATTTTAAATAGTATATCTTACCGAAAAACCCGCATCGTTCTGGGTGAGTAACCGAAATAACCAGCTTTTCAACATTTTCCTTGTTCAGTCCTTAAACAAAAGGCTTTAGGGCGCCTTGAAGGAATCATTTATAAGAACCCCAGGGCATACAATATGGAAGCGCCACGGTACAATACATACATTCTTATTTTAATGGGTAGCCTTTGAGAAACCGCAAAAATTGCGCTTGCCTTTGTTAATATTTTAAACTCATTCGATCGTGAATTTTCAAGTGAATAAATTATTTATCTACAGTAAAATTAATAAGAATAAAAAACATCCGTTGTTTATTGATTTTATTAAATTTAGTAGGGATTGGTGTTCTTCTACCGACCCTTATGTATGGAAGCGAAGCATGGAACTGGCAAAGGAAGGATGAAAGTAGAATAAATGCAGTAGAAATGAGATCTCTTAGACGAATGTGTGGATATTCTGTGTATGATAGAGTGTCGAATGAAAATATAAGAAGTGAATGCGGTGCGAATGATGGTGTCATGAACAAAATAATGAAAGGATCATTAAGATGGTTTGGACATATGGAAAGAATGAATGAAGAAAGAATGGTAAAAAAATTATATGTTAATGATGTAAATGGTACCAGAAATAGAGGAAGACCAAGGAAAACGTGGCACGATCAAATAAATCAAATATTGAATGTCGGCCATGGGAGGAGTCAGAGAAATCGACGCGCGTGCATGACACGATGTATGAATGTTGAGGAAGCGAGAGAAATATGTCAGGAAAGAAAGGTGTGGCAGTCCATTCTTTCTGCCTACCCCTTCGGGGAGACGGCGTGATGGTTAGTTAGTTAGTTAGTTAGTAGGGATTATGCGTTTCGTCTAGCTTGAGTATTATCAAATACAAGGCAAAACATGTCATTCCTTTCAAATATAACAAAATTTCTAGAAAACTAACGTTTACATTTGTATAAATTATTTAATAGATATAAATTTAACATCATTCTTCAAGAATGATGTTAAATTTCTCTGCAGGGGTATGCAGAGAGAATGGACCGTCACACTACTCTATCCTGACATACCTTCTAGCTTCATCCACATTCACGCAACGAGTCATACGCGCACGGAAATTCTTATTCACGTGTGTCAATTGCAAATATATAATAATTAGTGATTGTGCATGCGAGTTATGAATAAAATAATGAAAGGCTCATTAAAATAACACATGGAAAAATTACTGAAGGAATTATTCATTATAGATATGAATTGAACAACAAACGTGACATGATCAAATAACCCAAATATTAAATTTCCGCCACGTGAAGAGTTAGAGAAATCTACGTGCATGCGTGAAACCATTTGTGAAAATAGAGAAAGTAACAGAAATGTGTCAGGAAAGAACATTATGGTAGTACATTTTTTCAGGCCGTGATTTCGGGAATATGGCGTGACGGTATGCCAGTTTTTTTTAGTTTGTTTATTGAAGGTGACAAACAGCGATTTCAGTATACATTTACAAACATATAGAGACAATAAAACACTTGGACTTGGACTTGGTTCTTCTGGCTTACAGAGGTTCAGCTCATGTGGCTATTCCTCTTACGTCTGATGGGAACATTGTTGGAAGGTGATTTGGTGGATTGTTAGTTTATTCGGGAGCATGATTTGTGTGGCCCGGAGTGTTCCTCTGAAGGAGAATCGATTTTGGGCGCTTGTGGCGGCTGGAAGTGTTTGGGTCGTAATTTGAGAGGTATTTTATTGTGGGGTTGGGATGTGAAGGGAGTCCTTTGTAAAAACGTTCGGCAAGTTTCAGAATGAATTCATCTATCATCGGGATTCCCGATTCTAGGTGCAGTTGTGTAATCCTGGTCCATGAAGGCGCACCAAGCGATAAACGGATAGCCTTATTTTGCAGGATTTGGAGTTTTTGTATGTGACTCGAAGCTGCATAGCCCCAGATTGGGGCTGCATAAGTGAAGATCGGCCTTATAACCGTTTTGTATATCAGGAGTTTATTGTCGATGCTTAGTTTACTGTTTCTAGCTAACATTGGGTAGAGTGCTGAGATTGCTTTTGACGCGGCTTTGACTTAAAACAAGGCCAATTACATGCTACCACAAATATAATATAACAACTGACATAAGACTAAATATATAAGAAGAATAAATTAATGAATAATTTAAAATGAAATATAATATAAAAAAGTGGCAAATATTAGTAGAGTACCATAGATTCATTCGCCCCAGAGGGTTGCTCCAACAGTTTTTATTTAAATCAATTTCATTAACATGGAATACATCGATTTTATTAAAGCACTTATTGTAAATGTCACATATCCGATACACTGCCGTGCTCTGAGCGTAGTTGGTCCGATAAGCAGGAAAGTGAAATATTTGGTTCGCAGTGTGTCTTGTGCGAAGCATAGGAGTATTCAGTAATATCTTGTTAAGTATTTGTTTTTTTGTATAATATTTTTTTATTAATAAGCAAAACAAAGAGTTTTAAATAAAGAACACTCGACCCATTTATACAGCGTATTTGACACTATAAATGATTTATTTGTCATTTTTACAATTTTGTCAAATTTCAACTATTTCCTACGAAATTCCTGCCATTCGTTAATTTGGAAAACAGTTTCATATTTATCAACGAACAGCTGGTCTGCGAAAATCGATTAATCACACAGTTTTTACACGCTTATAATTCATTCGTTTTCCAAATTTTCGTTTTGAAATACGAACATGCAACTGAAAATCGAACACTTGTTATTTATTGTTTCTTGAAAAATGTGAGAAAGAAGCTTAATATAAAAATATAAATATTTCAACAAGGCGAAACATTTCATTCCCTTCAAATATAAAAAAAATCTAGAAAACTAACATTTACATTCGTTTTAATTATTATATATGAAATTTAACCACATTGTTCGAGAAACAATTTTTAAAAAAGTTTCTAGAACGTATATGATATTTTATAATAATGACAAATTTCGCTTTGCAAAGGCATTATCAAATGACTTTCATTATTTTAATATTATACAACTTCTAGAAGCAAACTTTACATTTGTATTGATTATTTAAAATAAAACATTACATTTTTTCTCAAGAAACAATTGATAATTATTTTTCCATTGAACTAATCTTTTTCATCTTCAAAATGGCAAGCTAGTTTTGTAATGATGTTCCTTAAAGTATCATATCTCTCCTCTTATTTTGGCATTGTGATAGATGAATAATTAATACGAACGAAAATGTATTTTTTCTAGAAGTTAAATTATAAAAGTTTATTATGTGAATGATATATTTCACCTGCCCAAGGCATTATCAAATATTTGATGTTTGAAAAAATCTTGTCCAGGTTGCTAGATGAGTGTTCTGCCCTCTAGAATAATGATAATAATTATTAGTCTTATCATAAACTAACTAACCATCACGCCGTCTCCCCGAAAGGGTAGGCAGAAAGAATGGACTGTCACACTTTTACTGATGCGGCACTCCATCCTCCTATTTTCGCTCCGCGGGAGACGCGGTGTGATGGGTTGCGAACCTCATCGCCACCAATAGGCATCTCCCGCGCACACTTCGATCGCCCGACATCCATAAAATAAATCTTAAACAAATAATATAAAATACAATGATATAAAATAAAATAACAAAATAAAATAATTTAACACAAAATGTTCTTTTTAGATGGTGCACATATTGTCTATTCAATTTATGTTCCACGAATCCGCCGTTTTTTTAATTTAGCACATAATGTAATAACACATAATGTTTTTTTCGATGTTGCACATGTTGACATGGACGATCCGGACTTTTGTGTTTATTTAATTTATCTTATACGTATCCACCGTTTTTTTAAATTAGCTGTAATTAGGCACTTAACCAGCAAGAACTTTGAAATAATATTGAAGAAATTATTCAAATTGTCATTGGAACCAATGAAAATTTTATTTTTACACCTGTCAAAATTCTTTATAAAAACGATAAAACTAATATAATTTTAACAACAAAACAGGACAAACGTATTACGTGTCACAATTAACTATTATAAAGTGCAGCAACAGTTAAATTGACCAAAACAATTCACTTATACGCGAAATATCTCCAAATTAACAGGAGCACCACATGAACCAAACCAAATTTTCAAAACAAAAGAATAAGTCTTATCATTAATATTATTATTATAACTAGCTAACTTACTCTTACCATCACGGCATTTAGTTTTATAAGGTTAAAACTGTTATTTTACATGATATATTGATACTTAAGATAAAAGTCTTAAACACTAAGTAACCATAACGCCATCTACCGAAGGAGTAATAGAAAAAATGGACTGTCACACTTTTCTTGTTTAAAAAAAGCTCATCATTAATTAGCAACATTATTATCATTCTAATAGCTAACTTCACTTCCACACATTACTTTTAATAATTAAAAAAATATTATTATTATTATTTTTGAACTTGAAATATATTATAGAAAAACCTAGGAAAACGAGGCGCGACAAAATAAATCAAATATTGATATCGGCCACGTGAGAACTCGGAGAAATCGACGTGCGTGCATGATGATGTATGAATGTTGAGTCAGCATGTCAGGAACGAAATGTGTGGCATTCCATTGTTTCTGGCTACCTCTTCGGAAAGACGACGTGATGGTTTGTTAGTAAGTTATATTATGTAACTAACTAACTAACTAATCATCACGCCATTTCCCCGGAGGGGTAGGCAGAGAAGATGGATCGCCACAATGCTCTGTCCTGGCATACCTCTCGGGCTTCCTCTACATTCATACATCGTACCATGCACGTACGTCGATTATTCCGGCTTCGAATGTGACCGCCTTTTAGTAATTGATTAATTTGGTCATGCCATGTTTCCCTCGGTCGTCCTCGGCTTCTTTTTCCACTCACGCTGCTTGTGTACAACTTTTTAACCATTCTACTCTCATCCATTCGTTTCATATGTCCAAACCATCTCAGGGATCCTTTTTTAATTGTATCCATGATGCAGTCATGCCTTACATTTCTTTCTTAATTCATCGTTCGGTATACAACGTTTTCCCGCACATTTTTCTTAGTGATCTCATTTCTACGGCGTTTATCCTGCTTTCATCCTTCTTTTGCCAGCTCCAAGCTTCACTTACATACATGACGGTTGGCACTAGAACTCCATTGTGTACTGCCATCTTTGTTTCTATGGATATATTATGTATTATATAATAATATATCTAATTACCAATGATATACAAATAATGCATAATTGCAATAAATAAACACAATAATAGATTTGTTGATGTTTGACAAAAACGACATTTAAAATAGTTTATGACGAATTCGCAAAACTTTTAAAAAATAAATACCATCCAGGTTTTCATATTTTTTCAATGTAAATATTGTGTTTTCTCTCCACAAAAATCATAGTGGCTGTTTTTATACCGCGCTTTTGGGAGTTATCGAAATATTTGTATTGTGAGAAAAGAAAACTTTTTCTATAAACTACTCCAGTCTTATGCTCCATTTGAAAAGGAGAATGTGGAAAATAAAATAGGATTTTATGTGATCTAGAATTTTATGAAAAAAAAAACTTTTTCTTTACTTGATTCTCATTGTTGGGTATTTGCTTGGAGATAAAATTTTGTTTGTTTGCTCAGTTGGCACAAATATAATATTAATATTAAAATATTAAATAATTGTATGATGCGATATTATCATATGAGAATAACATTTATTTATTATCTGGTTTCAATCCTGGGATTGGTTTGCAGCAATTTTTTCTATTCTTCTCTTCCATTCATCCCTGTCTTGTGCAGCTCTTTTGAAATCTGCAAATGATGAGCAGCGCACGTCCACCAACAGGTCTTCCAGGTACTCTCGGCGTGGGCGTCCCCTAGAGTTTGTCCCCTCGGTCATACCCCCCATTATGGCATGCAGGAGGCCTTCTTGTCGTATTACATGGCTGATTCATCTTGCACGCCTTTCGGACAAGTTCCTGAGCAGGTGCCTTCCTCCTTTGATTTTTTGAAGAACCTTGAAGAACCTCATTCGTGATGTGGTCTCTCCAGGAAATTCCTAATAGTCTTCTATAGGACCACATCTCAAAAGCATCTAGTCTCCGTTTATCTCTTTCGGATAGGCACCATCTCTCGCAGCCGTACATCAAGATACTCCGTACATAGGTCCTGATGAGAAGTATTCTTAGTTTTAGGTCTATATTATTTGATTCTATTATTTTCGACCTTTTATTAAATGCAAGCCTAGCCTGATGTATACGGCTGTCGTCCTCGCTCTTAGACCGACCGTCCCATTTTATTTTGCTCCCGAGGTAGGCAAACTCCTTGATGTTCTTAATTAGAACTCCTGACATCACTACTCCTCATCTGATGTTGCGTTCGGCCTACAGTCGGCAGCTTTATTTTGTCTTTATTTATCTTCATGTTGCAGTTATTTTGAAGAATGGTTTGCATAGTTGTTAAGGCCTCTTGCAGTTATTTTTCATTTTTCCTTGCAGATTTCTGGAATGTAGTGTTTCTTCGTTGGTTTAGGAACAATAAATATTGTTTTTACAATAGGTATATTGAATGTTTCGAAGTAGTGATCAATAGAGTATTGCCTATTATATATCGCCTATATATATATATATATATATATATATATATATATATATATATATATATATATATATATATATATATATATATATATATATATATATATATATATATATATATATATATATATATATATATATATATATATATATATATATATATATATATATATATATATATATATATATATGTGATATAGAGTATTGCCTATTATATATCGCCTATTATATATATATATATATATATATATATATATATATATATATATATATATATATATATATATATATATATATATATATATATATATATATATATATATATATATATATATATATATATATATATATATATATATATATATATATATATATATATATATATATATATATATAATTGGCCTTACTTTAATTCTTCTAATTGTTTTAATACGTATATGTTATTAATATCGCTGTATGTTACCCTTAATAAATATAATGTTTCCCATGCCACAAAGCTTTGGTCAACTTTCTTTTGTTTCCAGGGGCACCAGGTGGTTTAGCAACACCATGCTCCATGAACCTTCTTTGCTGTTTAGTATGTATTATAGTAAAACATTTGGTCCAGCATTCACATGACGTCAAAGGTTTAATAGTATTATTTTTATTAACAATTACGTTTATTTTAATTATTTTTTTCATAATTCAGTTATACTTTTATTTGCAAACTATTAGGTTCGCTAGTTAATTTTTCAACACGCAAACAAAATATCGATATAATAACTGGAATTATTGCAAAAGTTACATAACTGCGGAGTTACCCTTTGGTTAAGCTAAACACATATTGGGCCAACGAGATCCGCCGAACTCGTGCTGTGCTTCGAACATAATGAATTCAATTTGAATTTATGTGTTTGAATTTCGAACACAGAATAATCGGGAAACATGGATACACGTTTCCAACTGCATTATATCTGCTAACTGCTTAGTATGGTATTGTCAGAAATTCACCCTCCATATTTGTTTGATACAGTGTTTCAAGCTTATTTTCTGCTTAATATTTACAGAAGGGATGGGTTCAATTATATTTTATGTACAATATAAATATAATTAAGCCTTTTGTTAACAAAGATCGGTTAAATTATATATTATGTACGAGTATGTAGGTATAATTAAACCTTTTCCTAACGAAGGATGGGTAAAATTTTATATACCTAATATATATTTAATTTAACAAAACTATCCAAAAAAATGTACAATGGTGTTCTTGTACCGACTCTAATGTATAATGAATGATGAAGGATAGGTTAAATAAAAACTTTTATCTGAAAATGTAAACGGATGATTTTTCTTTAAAAAAATGATGACATCGAATACTGTTATTAATCAAATCTTTAACATATACATTAAAAAAAATCCGTAGATGAATACAAGATCCAAAAATTATTTACAATATATGCATGTTAAAACAAATTATTTTTCGTGAACAATTCTGCAAATTAAAATTGGACAGAGTACGGGGACGGTATATTTATTGAAAGAGCTTCTCCTTCTATTGATGCTGTGTCAGATCCCCTCAACGTTTGCGATCAACGAAAGCATCTCTGTCCTGCACCACTTGGAACAGGTTTTCAACTCTTCTTATTCCTGTACATTCTCTTATATTTTGCAGCCAGGACAACCGTCTTCTACCAATTCCCCAAGGTCCCTCTATGCTAATAAGCCGAAGGAGGTGGTATCTCTTTACAGCTCTCTATTGGCTTTAGCTCCCTATAGTACACTTGCATTAATGACCATATCAGTCCACGGTATACGGGGCATTCTGCAGTATAGCCATATCTCAAACGCCTCCAACCGGTTCAACACATTCACTTTCAGAATCCAAGTTTCATAGCCATATTCTATAAGAGACCATATTTAACATTTAAGCATTATTTGTCGGAGTTTCTGGTTAAGATTATCGTTTCAAAAGAAGGTTTTAATTTTACTTAATACAACAAGAGTTTGATTGGTTAATATTTAATTATTCTATTGTTTTATTAACATTAGTAAAATCCTTAAATTTGTAAAAAAAATGTATTACAATAATTTCACAAAAGTATAAGATTATTCAGTATTATAATAAAATGATACGAGTTTGTGAATTTTGCAAAAAATTATGTTTTTTTTTAAATTTTGTTTAAAATATTTGTAATAACTTAATTCATATTATCCTGGGTTTATATCTATCCCCCAATAGTGATGATGTAAATCCTACGAAAATTTAAAAAAAGTTAAAAGGTGTATAATTTCTTAAAAAAATCGTCTTTATATGTTAACGCCTTAAATTTATAAACAAAAAAGGATCCAATAAAGAATAATTTTGTCATCACTGATTTTCTGGTATTATTATAAAATGATATATGTTCGTGGCTTTCGAAATAATCCTATAACGGAACTTTGATAACGCCATTAGTACAAAAAAAACTTTACGAGAAAAATACGAAATTTAATAACGCCCTGAAGTTACATACAGATGTACTGACAGGCACTTTTCTCGGAATCCGCACTTCTTTCTTACAATTTTCACACCCATAAGAACACTTTGTAGGCAAGATTCTGATATGAAATCGTATTTTTTGCTCCATCATTCGCGATCAGTCGCTTCGGGAGGCAATTGGAAGTTTTCTTAATAAAAAATTGCCGGTCGTTTCACGGGAGGGCCTTCTATAGCCCTGTTATGAACGTTTCGCGAAATGTGTAACTGATTTTTATATAAAAAAAGCTTCATTGTTGCCACATGTTTATCATACAAATCCAGTCAGATTTGTAAAAAAATAATAAAACTCGAAGATTTCCACATTTATATATGTCCTAGCAAAGCGAAACTTCCATAAAATATAATAAAACTTTATAACTGACATTTATGCAACATAAAATATCATCAGAAAAAATATGTTCAATTTTTAGTTGCATATAGAATCTTCTTCTTCTTCCTTAGCCACCTCTCCTCTAGGACTATTCAAACGTTCTCATTTTTTCTATATCCTGTGCGATTCTCATCCATCGTCTTCCCCGACTGGAAATAGGTCATCAACTCGTCTTTTTTGGGGTAGACCTTTAGCTCCTTTTTCCTCCAGGGTCTCCAAGTCAAGACTCTGGGTCCCAATCACTAGATTCTGTGCCTGGCATGTCCTGTCCATTTTCACGTCCGTTTGTCAAAATATAACAAGCAAATATCGGCAAGCTTTTTCCGGCGTCTGATGTCGGTATTTGGTATTTTGTCCTCAGATTTATGCCAAGCATTTGTCTTACCATGGCCCGTTGTGGACATTTCAGCTGGTGTATTGTATTGTCCGTGAATACCACAGCTTCCAGTCTATACGTAATAACCAGGAGGATGGACACCTCTTAAACCATTATTTTGAGGTTCATGGGAATGTCTTTGACCTTTTTAGATGATCCATGATTCAGTTTTCCAACCCAGTCCAACAGTTTTCCAGTTTATCCAACCCAGTCCAACTCTTTTGGATATTTCTGCAGTCTTTATTTCATTCCCTTGTGTTATCTTGTGCCCGAGATTGACATTCATCGACAGCTTTAATTAATTATTTGTCTATTGTAAAATTGCTGTTGGATAGACTCATTATTTTTGTTTTATTTATTTTTATCATGCATAATTTTCAGGGAGGTATCATGGAGCTATTTCATCGTGCATAATTGTATTTAGTTCGACTAGATCAGTTCAGTTTCTAAAATAATTATCTTAAACTCCATTTTAAATATATGTCCGTTATTGTGGAATGACATTCAATATTTGATGAAGGTACCAGAATATGGCAGCAAGCTGTTAAAACCGATCAAAACCATAAAACTTGGTGGAATTAAAAGAAATATATGTACAAATACATGAAATATATGTATATTATATTAATTAAACTCAGTATTCTCTCATGTTGGAGAGGGTTCAAAAGAAATTCTTAAGAGCTCTCTACATGAGAGAGTACGGGGTATATCCTTGGCTCTATCCAACGGCGTTTCTCTTGGGTATGCTGGGGTATAACTCCCTCGAACTGGGGAGGGAAGGATTACTAACATCACATTTTTACAAACTGATTCGGGGCTCTATTGAGAACCCCTATGTTCTGGAGCAAATAGGTCTTTTTGTTCCTGATAACTACCTGCGACAGCGCCGACATCAATTGTTATTTACTCCGTCACGCAGAACCAACCTGCCTTTGGTGATGCCAGTAGGAAGAGCAATTCGGAAGCTGAATCTAATCATCTCGGATTTGGACATTTTCAGTGTCAGTGAGGCAGTATTCATAAAAAAAATATTGCAAACTCTGTAAAGAGTACTGCCTCACTGACGTCGACATATTTGGATTCCTTCTGATATGTATGATTTTTTTGGTCTCATCTGTTTTTTTTTTATCTTTATAATACCGTTTTGTGTCCAAAGGAGTCACTTAAATGTTTTATCGTTTGTTATGTCTCATTTGTAAATGTATAAATAAATAAAAATAAATAATTATATTGTAAATTTCAGTTAAAATTGATTTCTTTTCATTATTTACTTTATACATAGAAATTTCATTTTATAACTTATACCAATAAATTTTAATTGCAAAGTAATTCCATAGTTTAAACGCCTTTAATTTCAATAAATTAAATAATTAACTTTTTTATGATTTTGTACACATAATCAAAACCATAAAAAATCTTTAACAAATATCATGAAAAATCATGAAAATTTTCAGGTTGTATAAACAAGTTTAAAAAAAATGCGTCATTTTCCGTCGCTAAATGTAAAAGGTCAGCGATTATATCAGAACTTAAATATTTTCTGTACCGTTTCTGAGAACGCCAATTGTTTCAGCATTAACCATTTATGATTTCATTAACTTCATATTTCGTTTAATTAAGCCACTCACCTCCAGCCGACAGCTAATCAAATACAAATAAGCGGTTAATATTAGCATTATTAAGCCAAATGACGAATACGCTTATTGAAAGTCATTAAGTTATTGATTAATCTTGTTCTATATGTCAAATTTATTCCAATTATCTAATTATTATTAATTTAACCGAAAATATAAAAACAATATTTTTTAAATAATAGATTGATACTTTTGATCTCTTGATAAAACTGATAAAAGTTCAATATGTGAAAAATCACAAGGGTATAAAATTAGATGACCCTGTTAAGATCTGATATAGAATTCACGTCACAATAAAAACGGCTATATTTATTGTTTCTAAATTATGTAAAACTCCATATTAAATCATTAAAACGAATGATAACGTCAGTTTTCTAGAAGCTTTAATATATTTTATGGGAATGATTTGTTTTGCCCTTCTAAGGCATTATTGAATGTCATTTGACACTTCCTGTGACAATATTTTTTGTCCTTTACATATTTGTTATTCATCATTCTGTATTCATTCATTATTTCCATGTGTTTAAACCACCTTAACGACCCTTTATTATTTTGTGCTTATCACTTTCGTTCGCGCCGCATTCACTTCTTATACGCATTTGACACAATCAAACAGATTCATCACACATTCGTCTAAAAGATTTCAATTCTACTGCACCTATTCTACTTTCATCCACATTTTGCCAGTTCCATTCTTAACTTTCATATATAAGGGTCATCACAGGAACACCATTGTGCAATACATATCATAACGCACAAGTAAGGTGAAACAAGTCACTCTTTGAGTGAAATTATTATCATTTGGGAAGCAAGTTTTTAACACGCAATGAATATTTAACACACAATTTACTTTTCATTATTATTAAGTATATAGTTAAATCTAATTCTTATATAAGCCTTCAAACCTGTAAAATTAATTTGAAAATCTATTCTCTTCCAGAAAATGCTTCCATGACGTCATGGAGTCACAAAATGATGGGAGGTAGTGTGATGGAGGTAAGAATAAAATTTAAATTTGTATAAATAAGACGTTAACTCTGTGGAATTTCATAAAGACCATTTTTTTTATAAATTAAATCACTGTTTTTTTTCACTTAATTTTTCTAGAAATTTTTCGAAGGCTTTTACACCTTTATCAACGGAGGAACGATATAAATACGAGTATATAGTTTATATCGTTCTCTCGATGATGAAGGTGGAAAACCTTCAAAACATATAGAGAAAAATAAACTCAACAGAGGAAAAACCGTATATTTATTTAAAGAAAAACTAATGAATGTCCACAAATCCAAACTTTGATTTATTATATTGAGAATTATTTAATCTGAGCATATGCTTTCGAGTCTCCTCTTAAATTAAAATAAGTAGATTATTTTTGATAATCAGTTTTATTTTTAATACTGTTTCCAAAATTTTGTGGAGAGGTCTTTAGTTATAGTAAGTTTGTAGAAAGTGTAGACGTTAGAGATGAGTGAAACTTTCCTAGACTCCCCAACATTCTTACAGTGTGATTTTAAAATTATTAAAATGTTTAACCACAAATTGGTTGAAATATTAAATAATTCAAAATGAGTTTATTTTGATAAATATTTTATCCATTTTATAATATATCGTTTTCTCGACTTATTTCGAATAAAATATGCCTACTTCATCGTCGCGATGCGGTTTAGAAGGATTATTGTCCTGCCATAAGCAGTCATGGGTAGATTGATTCTACATGGTAACAGGTATAAAAATCTATGTTGGGGACAAAAAAGTCAAATCATTCAGAATGTTTCAATTCGACAATTAATTTTAAAATTAACATTCCAACGGTTGGTTCATCTGATTTTCAATGACCGGTAGTCGAGAATACCTAGTAAAAAATCAGTTTGGTATAGACAAAAGTAATAACATCAACATTAGTCAAAAGCAACATTTAAGGTACAGAAAACGTTCCTACTCGAAAATCTTCTTAATCGTGAGACAATATTTTGTTTAATGCGGTGGCTATGTGTTACAAATTTTAACCCACTTCCAACGAAAGAATTATTTTATTTTTCTTAGTGAAGGCTTGGTAGTCTGTTTCTTAAGATGAATAAGCCCGGATTATGGTGTCCGCCCTGCATTCGATCCCATATATCATGATCGGTCTCACACAAATGTTGTTAACGACATCCTCGACCTTGCATAATTCCCATATTCTTCTGTTCCTAATTCTATCGCGTAGTGTCTTACCAGATACATTTTTGAGCATCTTCATTTCTGACACTCTGAGCGTTTTTTTTCTGGTGTTCGCCCTGCATTCGATCCCATATATCATGATCGGTCTCACACAAATGTTAATAACGACATCCTTAACCTTGCATATTTCCCATATTCTTAAGTTCCTAATTCTAATGCGAAGTATCTTGCCAAATAAAATTCTGAGCGTCTTAATTTCTGACACTCTGAGTGTGTTTTTTTCTGGTGTCCGCCCTGCATTCGATTGCATATATCTTGATCGGTCACACAAAAATGTTATTAACGACATCCTCGACCTCGCATATTTCACTTATCTTTACAATGTATAGAAATATACAAAAATATTCTGTTTCATTTACATATTTTGTCACATAATTAGTTTAGTTAAAAAAAGTTATTGGAAACAAGAATTTACCAATGAAAGCTAAAACGGCCGTTCACAATGGAGTTCTGGTCCCAACCCTAATAAATGGAAGCGAAGCATATAACTGGCAGAAGAAGGATGAAAGCAGAATAAATGCGGTAGAGATGAGGTCCCTAAGACGTACATAAGTATGGTAGAACGATATACGACAGAATCTCAAATGCTGATATAAGAAAGGAATGTAGAGCCGAAGAAGGTATTATGAACAAAATTATGAAAGGATCAGACATATCAGACATGGATGTAAATGAAGTACGGAGTCGAAACAGACCGAGGAAAACATGGCATGACCAAATTAATCAAATTTAAAAGGTTAGTCATTTTAGAAGTCGGAAGAATCGACGTGCGTGTATGACTCGTTGTATGAATGTGAAGCAAGCTAAAGAGGTGTGCCAAGATAGAGTAGTGCGCGGTCCATTCTCTCTGCCTACCCCTGCGGGGAAACGGCGTGATAGTTTGTTGTTGTTGTTGTTATTAGTTTTCTTGCCTTGCCACACCTTCTTAATCCTTTCCCATCCGACTCTATCGTTACCGGTGTACCGCGGCACACTGGTGTGCCGTGAGCCGGATCAGGTGTGCCGTAGCCAAATACATAAAGAAAAAAATATTTAGTCGGAACGTTGGTGATCTTTTTTTATTGTTTTTTTAGGCTATTCAACTTTTTCGTGAAAAGGTCCGCAGATTTCTACTGGCCGGAAGTTGCTGGCAAAAAAAGGTTACCAACGTCTACGTCCAGATCGAATTTTAGCTTTTGGTGTGCCGCGGAATTCTAGGAAGAAATTAGGTGTGCCGTAGGTGAGAAAACTTTGCGGAACACTGCCCTATACCACTAGTGTGGCCAACCGCTTTTAGGTTAAATCGTGCAATATATTTTTTAAAAATCAGATTCACTGTAAATTTTTTGATGTGCATGTTTGGTTATGGAAATGTATATGAGAGGCACGCTTGTAAAAAGTCATTGCACCTGGTTTTTACATAATTTTACCTGGTGGGTTCACTCTGCCATTATTTTCCTGCCCAGGAAAATTGCCGGCAAGTGATGGTTAAAATTTTCTACATAGCTCTATGAAGCACGCAACGCAAAAGCTCCGTTGTGTAATGGGCGTCTGTATATTATGTACGCGAGTATTTATTTCATAAGCAATAATTCAGCCCTTGCCTCTAAGACCCATGATGTAACCTTGTTTTTAACTGTAATAACGTGAAAACGTAAATAATAATTTCTTAAGAATATCTATCTAATCTAATATCTGAATAAAAATTATTATATCTCCATAAAACATATGAAGTATATTATTCTTCAAGTGCCCTGTTGGGTTCCCCCAACGTTGGCCATCACCTCGGCTAACCTGTCCCTGTCCTGCGCCGCTCGGAAAAGATCCTCCCCACTTCGGATTCCCGTCCACTTTCTCACGTTTCACAGCCAGGATACTTGTCTACTATCGGGCTCTATTTCTACATAAGAGATAAATTTATATAAACTTTAATAGAAGATCTAGTTACTTATATGCTCCAGTAAGTAATAATTTGTTAAAACAAATTTAAGTACGCGTATTTTAGGCTTTAATTATTAAAAAATTCACGAACTATTAAAGCTCTTCACTCATAAATAAATTAAGCGAACTGTCATTAATAACTATAATATTTCATATCTAAATATTGTGCTCCAAAAGTAAATGAGGACAGGGCGGCGCGTGGTGTCCCGTTTAGCGATCAATGGAGTAAGTTTTTTTTCCATTTCAAGGCTACTCTGTACCAAACTGGGACTGTCAAGTCCAGTCAGTCGGCTGACAAACGGTCATTAGTCAAACGGATAAAGTTATGAAGGAATAAGCGCTCGTAGGCAGTTACAAATAGCCTATGGAAATAATACATTTTACGGCATTTTCTTAATCCCATTAAGCTGGTGTCAAAAAAGCAGGATGTCTTATTATATCTACTTTTATATTTAATAAATGCGTGTATGTTTGAGCTGGGCAGCTTTCTGCAAACTAAAACACGTCTTTGAAAACAAGGAAACTCCAATATGTCTAAAGAGAAAAGTTTATAATTCATGCATACTGACGGTGATGACGTATGGGATGGAAACTATGACCCTCACCAAGAGAAATGTAGAGAGATTAAGAGTCACGCAGCGTTCCATGGAAAGACATATGCCCGGCGTCAGTCTCCGAGATAAGAGATTAGACGCCGAACAAAAATAACAGACATCATGGAACGACTAGCGAGACTGAAGTGGCAATGGGCGGGTCATGTGGCGAGACAGAGTGAGGATAGATGGACCCAGAAAATAATAAGGTGGAGACCATGGGAGAATAGGAGAAACGTCGGCAGGCCGCAAAAAAGATGGGCCGACGACATTGCTACCGTGGGGGGGGAAATTTGGCTACGGTTGGCTGGAGATAGAGACGAGTGGAAGGGAAGAGGCCTATGTCCAGCAGTGGACCGATAAAGGCTGACAAAAAAGAAGAAGAAGAATAAGATGTTTTTTTGAAATCCTGGATCCAGTCGGGCAATTATATTGCTGCCAACCGTGAAAATCTATGCAATTATTTGTATTCTATAATGTTTTAAATTATTCCAAATAACAATGGAATTCCAGCGTTAACCCCTTTACTTAAAAAATTAATTATTTTTTATATTTATAAATTAATTGTCTACACGTAATAAGAATTTAACAAGAATTTACATAAAAAGGCACCAAAAACTATAAGCGGTTTATCGACATCGGGATCCAACCTATAATAATTCATATCTTATTTCATATTATATGTTGAACAAAAAAAAATATGAGGCACTTCTATAAATGGAAAAAGTTTTCCAGCCGGTTGCCAACAAAATCATTATCGTTTTGTTCTGTAGTTAGCCAACAATGGAACTCAAATCAAATTGGGCGCACTTAGTAGAAAGGAAACAGTTTTAATTATTGGTTGTATTTATTATATTTCTTCATCCTACTGTCTTCACATATTGCTTAAATACAATTGAAAATTAATATGATATTTTAATTAACATAATGCGTTAACACTGAGTTCTACGATAGGGATTTTTCTATGAATAAAAAGTTTTTTGGCAATTTTGAGATTATATTTCTATACATGTTTCAAAACTATTACATATTTATCATCGGAAAAACATATAAACCTGCTTAAATAAAGTTTCAAATTAAAATTTTATATTATAGATATTCAAAAATCTTTTTTAAAAACACTTTCGAAAAACTTAAAGCGTTTACACTAAACTCATTGATGAATTTTTTTTTATGAATAAATATAGTTTTTCCTCTTATGAGATTATTTTTCTCTACATGTTTCGAAATGATCTTTATCATCGGAAAAACAAATATACTAACCAAAGACATTTTTTTATTGATGATGTGATGTCAGCTAATACGGAATAATTGTCGTTCGTGTACGACTCGCTGTATGAATGTGGAGGAATCTAGAAGAAGCTTTAGGATGGAATAGTGTGGTTATCTGGTAGGCAGAAAGAATTCTGTTTAAACCAAATATGTTTGCTTAATTTATATCTTCTTCCCGATGACAATAATACTTATTAGTTTTAAAAAAAAATTAAAGAAAAATAAACCAAATGTAAGAAACGTGCATTATTTCAATTTATTTTGAGAAACATTGTATTAACATAAAACGTTTTTGCTCTTATCGCAAACATGTTTTGGACTGTGCACATTCTACCTCAGTGAATTTTTTATATAATGAGGAAGGAAATGTACGGTCCGAAACACGTTTATAAAAAGATTTGTAAATAACATGTTTTTTACTAACTAACTAACTAACCATCACGCCTTCTCCCCGAAAGGGTGGGCAGAAAGAATGGACACTTTAACTGATGCGGCATTCCATCCTTCTCATTTCGCCCCCGCGAGAGACGCGATGTAATGGGTTGCGAACCTCTTCGCCTCCAATAGGCATCTCCCGCGCACACATTGATAGTTCAACGTCCACAAAATAAATGTAAAATTAATAATATAAAACACAATATAAAATAAAAATAATTTAACACATAATATTCTTTTAGATGGTGCACTTGTTGGCAGCTGGACTTTTTTTTTCAAAATTATTCCAATGTGAATCCATCAGAGTAAGGCGAATTTAAAAGAACGTGTTTTATTTATTAAAAAATTTAAACACATTTTTTTAGTTATGTAAGTGGTATGAGCAATTTCTCTTCTACGAGTAATTTATTTCCATATACAATAAAAGGATCCGTGAAAGAACATTACTGTGCACCAAATTTCTTTTAAAACCTTCCGCTTTTACTATGTTTTATGTTATTTACCTTCGTTAAGATAAGCTAGCCCAACTATCAAGCACGTGCGCGGATAATCGTTTTCGTAAATGTAACAACCTGTCTGAAATAAAGTTATTTATCCGGGAAACCGCGAACATTGAAAGGAATGGAATCATACAGAAATAATAGTACACCGTTGAAACTGCCATAAAACCGGGAATTGGCATGCAAACAGCTATAATCACCACATCGCGGTAAGATTTATACCTACATTTACCATCAACTCTCTATTTAACTAACCTTAAGACACAATATTCGATTGGGCCGAGATAAAAGAGCTGAAAAGAAGAATTGGACTAAGCTGGGCAGCTTTCGGAAACATGAGTTACATCCTTAAAAACCGGATAATACCGATAAACCTAAAACGAAAAGTCTATGAAGCCTGCGTTCTGCCAGTTGGTACTTATGGTCTTGAAACTGTAACATTGTCCAAACGAAGTGCCGAGAAACTACGAGTGACCCAAAGAACGATGGAAAGAGCCATGTTAGGAATAAGCCTAAGAGAAAGAGTCAGAAACGATACGGTGAGAGAAAATACAAAGGTCACTGACATCATCCACCGGGTGGCGACTCTAAAATGGCAATGGGCAGGTCACGTAGCCTGAAGCTCAGAATAAAAGTGGATAAGAAGACTGCTGACTTGGAGACCGTGGATGACGAAGAGAAGTGCAGGGCGACCGCAACTACGGTGGAAGGGTGATCTAAACAGACACGTCGGAATAACCTGGATGCAGTCTGCACAGGACAAAATTTCATGGAAGCAAATGGAGGAGGCCTTTGTCCAGGAGTGGACGGGAATAGACTGAGGAAGAAGAAGAAGAAGAACTTAACTCCTCAAGACTTCGCCCATTTCTTCAAGAACAAAGTTGAAACCATATGTCTATCAACTGCATCGTCTCCGCCACCATCTTTCATCAAGAACTCCAGAAAAAAGATAACTACATTTCTGGAGACTAACACAATTTCTGTAACAAAATTAATTTTAGGATCATCAAATAAGCAATGCTCACTTGATCCGATTGCAACCTGGCTATTAAATAAATGCTATCACCAACTTTCTCCACTATTGTCACATAATTTCAACTTATCATTAAAAATAGGCCCTCAAATACTAAAGATGACCACTGTCACCCCAATATTAAAAAAAACTCAATTAGATTCCGTAGACCTCTTGAATTACCGTCCCGTATCAAACTTTTCCCTAATTTCAACTTACCCATCATGCCGTCCGTTGGGAAAAGTGGGTAAAGGGGGTGAATGGACTATATCCTGACATACCTCTCGTGAATTCTCTATTTTCAAACATCGTAACACGCGTGCTCGCCAATTTTTCCGAGTTCGAATGTCGTCGCCTTTTAGTACTATTTAGTACTTAATTCATTAAATTCGTTAATGCCATATTTTTCTCGGCCATCCCTCGGTCGTACGAGTATTTCCATTTACAGTACGTGTATACAACTGATTAAGCATTATTTTCCCACACATTTGTTCAATATGTTAGTTTTTAATTTTACTTACAACGCAATCATCTGCTTACATTCCTTCTTTATTTCTTCCTTTGGTATTCTATCATACTATTTTTTTTATATCATACGCATTTATCCTACTTTCATCCAGATCCAAGTTTCACTTTCACAAACATTGACACTAATCATAAAAATCTTTAAAGTTAAATAAATCAGATAAAAACAATAATAATACAGTCAATTGTTTTGGTCGAAATACTATGATACTTCTACAATATTACTGTTAAAATTTAAAACACTGTTATAATACCACAATTTATTTTTATTCGCTGAGTTAATTGTAACACCTAATGATGCCAATATCGGTTGGCGAAACAGCTGTCGCAAGACTCTCAGTGAATTAAAATAAATTGTGATAATATAACAGTGTCTTAAATTTTAAGAGTAATGATAATATAATTTAAAAAAATTTGTAATCTTAATATTTTGTAAAAAAAATAGTTTAATAATACCATTTGTACTTCATAGATATTGTTAAGTCTAGTAATAAACAATATTTGGATTGTGTAGAAAATCAAAAATCTTTTTATTAAACTCTTATATAGTCAACCAGAAAACAAATCATTCCTTTAAATATGCCTTTCTGCCTGAAACATTGCACTCGGAGACACAAATAATTCGTCTTCCCATTTCCGGAAAAAGCCAAGGGGAACTTAAATCTGAAACAGCATAAACTACATATTAAATGCTTCTGAAACAAGTTTTCCGAGCTTTCAGACGCACAGCTTTTCGTGACGCAGAAAATATAAAATTTGAATAATATATGGACACGGTACAAAGCTCGCTTACAAAAAGTTCCGCATAACCTCACACACATTCTTGTATGAGTAATTTATTAAGGACAATTTGCATTTTTTTCTCTGTACACGGAAGAAAATTCGCATGTTTTGTTAGAATTTAAAAATGGCGATGTTTGATTTAGCTTCAGTTAAATCGACATTTCCTTATTAAGATTACTAAATTATTAACACGCAATGATAAAACTAACCGGAATATATTATATATTAAAACAATACATTGATGAAGCGATATCTCTTAGACGAACGTGTGGTAAATCTGTGAGTAAAAGAGTGTCGAATGAAAATATTAAAATTGAATGTAATGCGAATGAAAGTGTTATGAATAAAATAACGAATATAGCCGACAAAAGTCTTCGTGACTAAATAAGAAATACTCCGAAGAAATTGCGAGGTTAAAGAATTGTGTTAAAAAATTAGGAATACAGGATACTCTCCAAAGTCAAGAGTATTTGTCTTTCATGAATATGAAAGACATCGATCTCCGAAGCGATCATATTCAGCAGTTTGATTGCTCTCCCCACCGACATCACCAGAGGTAGCTTGGTTATGCATGCTGGGAGATAAAACAGTCTGTGCTTACGCTGTCGAAGATAACCATCCGGAACATAAGGATTGATAGCCTCCAAGATGACGGAATTCTCAAAGAATCCCCTGATAAGTCTGAAGAAATGGGTAAGTGTGCACCCATCTCTCCTTATCTGTAAACTTCTGGTCCCCAGCCTAGTGCCCAAGAGGAATGCAGTGGGATAAAGCCACGGATAGCTACCAAACTCACTCATGTAGAGATATCTCAGAAATCTTTTCTGAACCCTCTCCAACATGAGTGAGTAACTCGCCTCGTGGGGACTCCATATCACCGAAACACACTCGAGCTGGCTCCGAACCAAAGTCATATAAGAAGAAGAAGAATAAGATAATTAAAAATACATTTTACGTATACAGGTAAAAGCGCAAACTTGCATGGAACCTGATATTCACATTTCTCTCTCAACTTTTACGCATCCCAAGAAATTTAATATACATTACTATAGGGAGAATATTTCGAGTATTTTTGTGTTTTAAGAACGAAATACACATACAAGGGCATTTCTTTGCATGAATTTTCAACATACACTTTACGAAGATGCGTACAAACGTTAATCCAAGGAATTGGTATGGTTATCTGTGAATTTTCAAATTACGAAAAACAAAGCATTGCAAATTGAAAATATAATAATTTATATAAAATGTGTCTAAACTATTTGATATATATATTTCCTTAAATTGTCAACACATGCTACGCCTTTTTCATGTCAAAAGTTTGCTATATCTAATTATTTCCGACAATATAGAGTTTATATATTATTTCTTGAACAATGATGTAAAACTCCATTTTAAATAATTTAAAACGAGTGAAAACGTCTGTTTTCTAGAAGATTTCTTATATTTCATGTAAATGACATGTTTTAACTGTCTTAGACATTATCAAATGTCTTGAAATTTAATTATAATGGAATTTCATAAATTTGTTTTTTATATTTTTTAAAACAATTATGAAAAACTCCATTTTAAATAATTCATTTAAAGAAAACGTTTGTTTTCAGGAATTTTTGTTTAATTGAATGGGAATGACATGTTTTATCTCTTGACAATGCTTTACCAAAGAGTAACATTTCATTTCCATTAAATAAATTAGAACGTCAGGAAAACAGACGTTTTCATTCGTATAAAATATTACACTTTTACTAATAGATCTTTTAACTCGAAATACGTTCATCAAATAAAATGAGATAGGTTTCAGAACTTTTGTTTTTAATGTGTTCAATTAAATTAAATAACAAACTATTAAAATAATTTAATAACAACAAAGCGCTCCAACTGACTATCCAAGGTAAAATTAACGGAAAACGAAGTGTCGGAAGAATATGAAAATCTTGACAAGAAAACCTTCGAGAATTGTTCAGTTGCAGCACAATATCCCTGTTTAGAGCTGCTGTATTAAGGTCGTACACGGGCAAAAGATAGACATGATAAGGTTTGCTGACGATATTGCTATAGTTGCTGAAAGTGAGGAGGAACTGCAGGAGGCCTAAGCAACTTTGCAAGGCATTCTTCAAGATAGCTACAACATGAAGACAAAACAAAGCTGCTGACTGTAGGCCGAACGCAACATCAGATGAGAGTAGTGATGTCAGGAGTTCCACTAAAGAACACCAAGGAGTTTGTCTACCTCGGGAGCAAAATAAAATGGGACGGTCGGTCTAAGAGCGAGGTCGACAGCCGTATACATCAGGCTAGGCTTGCATTTAATAAAAGGTCTAAAATAGTAGAATCAAATAATATATGTAGACCTAAAACAGAGAATACTCCTCATCAAGACCTATGTATGGAGTATCTTGATGTACGGCTGTGAGACATGGTGCCTATCCGAAAGAGATAAGCGGAGACTGGAGGCTTTTGAGATGTGGTCCTATAGAAGACTATTAGGAATTTCCTGGAGAGACCACATCACGAATGAGGAATTTCTTCAAGAAATCGAAGGAGAAAGGCACCTGCTCAGGCCCTTGTCCGAAAGGCGTGCAAAATGGAAAGGCCATGTAATACTTCAATAAGGTATCTTGCATGCCATAATGGAAGGTATGACCGAGGGGACAAACTCTAGAGGACGCCCACACCGAGAGTACCTGGAGGACCTGTTGGTGGACGTGCGCTGCTCATCATATCGCACGTTGAAAACAAAAGTGACACTATACAAAAATCTCAATTTTTCAGTACGGTCATTTAAAGTTTTGCCTGCTTATTAACCTAATTAAAATCAACTAGATTCTGATAGAATAATATCTAAACTAATATATAAAACAACAACTTTAGATATATTTATACTCACAGTCAAGTTATTGACCTCACAAAAACTTTAAATGACCGTACTGAAAAATTGAGATTTTTGTATAGTGTCACTTTTGTTTTGAACGTGCGATATGCAGATTTCAAAAGAGCCACACAAGACAGGGAAGAATGGAACAGAAGAATAGAAGAAATTGCTGCAAACCAATCCCAGGATTGAAACTTTCTAACTAATTAAGGGTAGAAAGGGCCATGACGTATATAACCTCCGATTGGAGAGCAACAAAAAGAATAAAAATAGCAACAGTTCAATTTCACAAAAGCCCTTTTAAGAAATATATTATACATATACAAATTTTAAGTTTAAATTTGATTTGGATCACAAAATTTGTAAAAACTTTTTTGATTATAAAGTTCAAGAACCCGATTAACTAAAGTAAATATAGCATTTCAGTGACATAATTTAATAAAATTATCAACATATGTTTAAATGGTACATAAGTAAGGAAACATCTTGAGCGTATATCTTTTGTTAAGTTTTGAATATTACGCAATATATTCCTAATACAAGATGGGCCGTCAGCAACCCCAAGCTAATAATGTTCCCGCTTACTCGGTCACATTTTAATGTCCAGTCGATATGTCACTCGACATAAAATACTGATGTAAAAGGTTTCATGTTTTCAGCCCCCTTCGATACTTCTTTCTTGTAAAAGTGTCCCTAAAAAAACATTTTCAAATTTTCCTACCAAACATTAAATATTTATTTTAATAAAAAGAGTTTAAAATAAGTCGGAGAATTCGACGTGAGTCCATGACACGATGTATGAATGTTAAGGTTTTTAAAGAAGTATGTCAGGAAAGAACAGTGTGGCGATACATTATTTCTGCTAACCCCTTCGGGGAGACGGCATGATTGTTAGTTAGTTTATAAAAAAAGCAATTTAATGAAAAAGCTACGGATGCTTCAATAAAAAATAATTTGAAATATATATATATAATAAGACTCTTCATTTAATGAATCTAATCGTTATAACAGTGTGAAAGTTGAAAGAGTTGTAAATAATAATAAAATATTAGTAGTCATATCATAAAAATATCAGTGTATCATACCAAACAAAGAAATAAGGAAAGAATTGAAGTCAGATAAATGCATCTTCATTACAATTAAAAAGTATTCAGTACGGTGAAATAGATGACATCGTTCGGTGGAATAGATCCAGAAGAAGATGCTAAAGGGACCATGTAGCCACAATGGATGGACAGACTCGCATATACACCCGTTTACGAAATTCCCTATGGACACCGTCCACCTGGAAGACCACCTAAAAGATATAGACACAGCTGGACCTCATTATCCCAGGAGACATGATTTCTGTGGCACATATCGTCAGATATATTAAAAGAAGAAGACAATGGTTTCAATATGTAAAATTGGTAGGACATAAAACAAAAATATTTGATTATAAGGAGCAGTCACGTTTTTTTTTTGATAAAATTATAATAATGCGTAAGGAATTAAAAAAAATATACATATCGTATATTACATATCTACGAGAATTTATAAAGTTTGGCCAAGATCAATAAAATAACATATGGTTATGAAACAAGAGCAGACACAGTCAGGAATAAAAATGTTCTAAGGACTTCCAAAATGAAGGCACTAAGGCTGATAGTAGGCAAGACTCGCGCAGAGAGATCGCGCGAGGAACACAAAAATATGATAGATATGTGACGCTGATGATATTATAAGATTGAATAGATAGCGAAGGAAGGACTAGTACGGTCATGTCCAAAGAATGGACACTACCAAACTCCCCTATATTATACTACATAATCAGCCTCACGGAATTCGCCCTCGTGGAAGACTTCCTAAAAGATGAAAGGATCACTAGGAATCCAATAACTATAATGAGAAACAAATCTGGAGAAGAGACTTTGATGCGTCTATAGCAAGGAAGAAGAAGAAGAAGATATTATACGTAATATAGAGTCATGCTTTTTTTTAAGTGTATTTTCCGCGTTATCGGATGGCTTTTCCGTGAATCAGTAATAAATAAAATTTCGCTTTATTCGTTTGAATAAAAAACATGTAAAATAAAAATAATCCTAGCAATTAATTATGTTCAGCTGCGAATTACTCCGCGTTATAAATCGGTGCTTTATTTCTGGAAATATCCCTGGAGGACAGATAATTTAAAAAATATCTGTACTGTAACATAAAAGGAATTAACTGGAATTGTCCAATGGAACATCATTTGTAATCAAAATTCCAAATTTTATTCGGATCGTATAATTTGCAATAAATATTATTGAAGACAATTTTTAAAACATGATTCGAATGTTTACTTTTTTTATAAAAAATTTCTTAAGAACAATGAATTAAAAAGATTGATTTAATTAATTTCAATTAATCTAGAACTACTAATTTTGTTCATTTTCTGGACTTTACTGAGACTTGAAGTGTTTATAATAGAAATCGGATGCCAGTACAATAGAATCTATGATAATTTATTTTAAATTAAAACGTCTCTTTTCATGAAGTTATATTTTCCTTTGTGGGAATGACATATAACGCCTTTCTAAGCTTTATCTACTATAAGTGTTTGTTAAACATTTAGTAATGCCGTAGTAAGTCGAAATATGTCATGATATTTTACTAAAAACTTCTAGAAAACACTCATCTTAAATATTTAGTACAATTTATAAGTGAACAGCTAATATATTGATTCTTATGACATATGATAGGTAGATCATCTATCGCCATTTTATTGTAATGTTAATTCTACACCAGACCAAAGACAGTGTAAGAATCACACAATCGTCACGAGGAATCGACCCGGGACCTTCAGTGTAGTAATTATAGCTGTTGCCACTGTGCCACGGAGGTTGTATGCGCATCGTCTTATATGTTTATTGTTTCTTGAATAATGATATGAAACTCCCTATTAATACGAATGAAAACGTCAGTTTTCTAGAAGTTTTATTATACGAGTACTTTATGGGAATGACATGTTTCGGCCTTCTAATACATTATCGAAATGTCGTCTTACATATTTATTTTATAGAATATATTATATTTAAAAAAAATACTAATAATAAACCAATCAAATCAGTTAATTTTCTCAAAATCTATTAAGAAAATATAAATTATAATATATATTCTACCAGAAACGCATTGAGAATTTTGTTTGAATTTAGGAAGACAAGATACTATGAGTCAAGAGTATTTGCCTCCTGAACTTCACTAATTTGAAAGACATAGATCGTATACAGATAGCAGACTGATTGCTCTTTTTATCGGTGTCACCAGAAACAGGTTGATTAAAAATTAAAGTTAAATTGATGTTTTGTGCTCTTTTGATTGCGAAGAATGTTAGAAGCAATACCTTTAAATGACTATCTTCTTCTTTCAGATGCCGGTGGTGTTCTTGCTGCTACTTCAGTTATCTCTGAATGGACCGGAAGAGAGTCACGCTGTCAACCCAGGTACTTCTAAAAGCCGAAATTACTTTTACCTTTATTTGAAAAATGTATTCATTCGATTTTTGTAATTATATTTATACTTTTTTGTCGCTAGAAATCATAATTACCAAAGAAAACGTCAGTTTTCTAGAAGTTTTATTATATTTTATGAGAATGACATGTTTCACCCTTCTAAGGCATTATCAAATGTGGTGAAATTTCAACTCGTTTATGTACACTAGTAAATGGAGCATATAATGGTAATTAACGAAATTTGATGTAGATTTATACATTTTTAACTAACTAACTAACTAACCATCACGCCGTCTCCCCGAAGGGGTAGACAGGAAGAATGGACTACCACACTACTCTTTTCTGACATATTTCTTTCGCTTCCACAACCTTAATACATCGTGTCATGAACGCGCGTCAATTTGATTTATTTGATCGTGTCACGTTTTCCTCGGTCTTTCTGTATGTCTAGTTCCATTTACATCGTTAACATGTATTATACTATTTTACCATTCTTTCTTTATTCATTCTCTCTATGTGTCCAAACCATCTTAATGATCCTTTCATTATTTTATTCATAACACCATCATTCGCACCGCATTCATTTCTTATATTATCATTCATGCACAGAGTATCCACTTATTAGTCTAAGAGATCTCATTTCTACTGCATTTATTCTATTCTCATCCTTCTTTTGCTAGTTCCATGCATCGCTTCCATACATAAGCGAATACGAAGCGTATGTTAAAAGCCGACTGACATATGTGATTCCCTTCTGGGGGATAGGAAACCAAAAGGACATCTCCAGACTCCAAAGACAACAAAATAAAAAAATAAAATTAGCATTTAACATTAATTACCATACCCCAACCAAACAAGTTTACAGACAAACAAAACAAATGGACATATCAGACCTGACTAAATTTGAAACCTTGAAAATCGAACACAGAGTGACCATGGAAAAGACACCAGACAGCAGCTACAAATTAACTAAAAATTCAGACATGTACAGACACTGGACCGGGAACTGTGACAGATATCACTTACCGAATGCACGAACTAAGACAGGACAATCAAGGATATTGAACAATGACTGAAACTTTACAATGAACTACCAAAAGACACGAGGAGTCTAACTACAACTCAATTAAAAATATATCTGGAACATTACATAATTAATAGTAAGATCTAAAAATTTATCCATATAACCCAATTGGTTTTAAAACAAAAATTAAATAAAAAAAATATTTTGATGAAAAACTTGTTTCAAGGCAGACTACAATTGAAATTCATATTTAAATGTATCTTCTTAACCCTTAACGTACCGTGTTCAAAACAAAACGCTCGCTCCCATGTGGTCAATTCAGTTTACCGCTAACTTTATATAAATATCAAGCATATGACTCGATGAATCAAAATTTAATTTATGTTATCTTGTAGGGAATTTCATTAGGAATAGATCGATATCTATAACATGCATGGATTATTTGAAAAACAAATCATTATTAATTTTTTTCTGGTACCATGCGATTTCTGATATGGAATGCGTCACAGCATATGAGCAACTGACACCAAGTATGAACTTGTCTCGCCCCGCCGCGCCGCGCCGCGGCCGTGGCGCTATAATTTTAAGTATGATAAAGGCACCCAGGCAAAATGTATAGTACGTTCAAGACAACGAGTACGTATTAATATTTGTCCCTTTTGGTATGTGTTAACATTTTCACAGTTCTGATATTATTAAGTTGCGTGCTGCGTTTCCGTCCACAGTCGGTATTATTACATACCTATGAGAAAAGGCCAAACATATAATTTATAATACGTTCAAAACAGCGAGTAAGTATTTGTCACTTTTGATAAAGTTGTAAATATTAGCAAAACAAATTCTACCTTAACACGAATGAAGGTGAGGGCAGTCTTAAAAATATTTTTTTTTGGGATGAAGGAAGTAATTTTTTGCTTTTTTTTTTATTACGAAATATTGAGAACACTTCAATGGAGGATTACAAATTTTTTTATAATATTAGGGTCCATAGGTTTTAAGAAAATCAACTTTAAATTGGCAGTGGAAACTTAATTGACCACATGGCAACGCGACGGTTAACAGGTCTATGTGGTTTTACTGCAAATGAAGTTAGCCGAACAATAGGGGTTAACAAACTCTTATGTTACGTGTTTCTCATAATAAAAAATGTGTATCTCTGTTCCCATATTTCACAACCGCTTGCATGCGTTTGGGCCTCCACGCCTCGCTCCTTCCCCGCCACGAATATGTCTTCCCGCTCACATTGTTTCGCTAAAAGCCGCGCTGAGAAGCACATTTTTTCCTGAAAAAAAAAATCTTATTTATGGAGCAGTGTATTTAAGACGTTTTCAACGAAAACTCAGGTGCAGTATTATGAATTGAATCCGTGAAAGGAAAAAGGACGCATTCTAAACAAATTTTATTCATCATTAATTTAATATTATACTCATGAATAGAAATCATGACAATCTGCAACATTAGCGTGAATGGTGAAAATCTGAAACAAGAAAATGAGTTCGTGTATTTGGGTAGTATGTTTACAAAATATGGGTGAGTGGAGAGGGATATTGAAAGAAGGATTGGGACAGCCAACAAAGTGAATTGTGCACTTAAAGTTGTCATCGCAAACGAAAAACCTATCCAAAAAGCTTAAATGGTAGTGCACAATGATGTACCTGTACCTACCCATGTGTATGTGAGATGCGTTGAACTGGCAAAAGTAGAATAAATGCAGTAGAAATGAGATGTATTAGACGAATGTGTAGAAAATCTGTGTATAATAGAGTGTCTAATGATAATATAAGAAGTGAATTCGGTGCGAATGATGGTGTTATGAATAAAATAATGAAAGGATCATTAAGATTTTTTTGACACATGGAAAGAATAAATGAAGAAATAATGGTAAAAAAGTATATGATAAAGATGTAAATGGAACTAGAAATAAAGGAAGACCGAGGAAAACGTGGCACGATCAAAAAAATCAAATATTGAATGGCGGCCACGTGAGGAGTCTGACAAACCGACGCGCGTGCATGACACAATGTATGAATGTTCAGGAAGCGAGAAAAATTTGTCAGGAAAACAATATGTGGCAGTCCATTCGCAGCGATGGTAAGATAGTTCTTACTCATGATAAAAGAAAAATATACTAATCCATTGTTTTTACCAAAACATTTTAATTGTTATGGTAGATTTCAACATCATATTATAATATACAATATGATAGAATATAAAACTCTTTATAAAAAAATTAATAAGTGAAAATGTGTGTATTCTAGAAGTTTTATTATATTTTATAGGAATGAACTGTTTCGGCTATCTATTTAATACCTCTATTTGATAATGCTTTATAAAGCGAAACAAGTCATTCTAAAAAAAAATTGTAATCCTTCTAAAAAAAGACGTTTTCATTCGTATTAATTTATGGTTAAGTTTTAAATGTAAGACACTGTTATTGCACAAATCTATCACAATTTATTTAATAAGATTTGGGCGACAGCTGTTTCGCCACCATATCTTGGCACCAGTGTTACAAACAACTAAGTATGTTACACCATAGAATTAATATTGCGCACGTTGCAAACGGACAACTTTTTATGAACGTTGTATTTTCACAACACGTTTATAAATTTTCAATAACTTATTTCGGACCGCAGATGTCCTTCCTCATTTCATAAAAATATACGTTGTTATTTTATTAGTCTATTTTACAACTCACGGGTTGAATTCAGTGCCATTTTGTTTATTTGAGCTCCCCTCTTGGGTATTTTGATAACAAATTCTTGTGATTAGAATTTGTTATCAAATTCATTTTGGAGACAAAATATGTGAACAATGCTTCATCTTAATAAAAAATGTATTGCACACGTTTACGAATATAATGTTTCTCGAAATAAGTAATATAGAATTTTTGCAGCAGAATACCGACATAATTTTTTTTTATATACACCAATTACCCCAGTGATATTTTTACAACTCAAATAAGCTGAAAACAAAATAAAACCTTTCAACGCAATTTATTTAATAATTCTACGACGGCCGGTGACGATCTTCGTGACAAAGTGGCAAGAGCTATAAATGCCGAAGGTCCCTGGCTCGATTCCCGGCGATGGCAGTGTGATTTTCACGCTGTCTTTGGTCTGATGCTGAATTCGTCATGACAATAAAATGGAGAAAGATAAGCTACATACACATATCATGATGAGCTAAAAAGATATATACAATGTGTTGAGTAACTAAATTACTGATCATCACACCGTTTCGATCGCCACAATGCTCTGTCCTGGCACACCTCTCGGGTTTCCTCTACATTCATACATCGTACCATGCATGCACGTCGATTATTCCGACTTCGAATGTGACCGCCTTTTAGTAATTGATTAATTTGGTCATGCCATGTTTTCCTCGGTCGTCCTCGGCTTCTTTTTCCACTCACGCAGGTTGTGTACAACTTTTTAACCATTCTACTCTCATCCATTCGTTCCATATGTCCAAAGCATCTCAGGGCTCCTTTTTTTTAATTTTGTCCATGATGCAGTTATCTGCCTTATATTTCTCTCTTATTTTATCGTTCGGTATTCAATCATACAACGTTTTCCCGCACATTATTCTTAGTGATCTCATTCCTGCGGCGTTTGTCCTGCTTTACATATCACTTATCACATATCATGATAATCAATAGCTAAAAATATATTTACAATAGTTAGGTTTAAATAACCTGCGGTGTTAAAATATGAAAAGCAACGGGAAACTACCACATTAAAAGTCCAAGTGGCATCTCAAGGACCAGCAAAAAATGTTACACTTTGGTGAAAAGAATTCCTTGAACTAGCGAAGCGAAGATGTATTGGGTAACAAACTATATATAACTAGCTATCACGCCTTTTCTCCGGAGGAGTAGGCAGGTATGATGGAACGTCATACTACTCCTGATATACCTCTCTAGATTCCTCTTCATTCATTTATCGTACCATGCAAACCGTTGATTTTTCCGACTTTGAACGTGGCCACTTTTTAGTAATTAATTAATTTGGTCATGATACGCTTTCCTAAGTCTTTCGCGGTTTCTCTTTCCACTTATTATGCTTTTATACAACATTTTAACCATTCTTCTCTCGTCCGATCGATCGATATGTCCAAACCGTCTAAAGGATCTTTTTTTTTTAATTTTACCTATGTATGTTGGGTATTTCTTAAGTATTCTACAGATTTACTTGTTTTTGCATATAATACTTATCTGATCGTGTATGGACATTTCAAAATAAATATTTTTTCATTGTGTAGACTAATCAACAATGCGTTATATTCTCAAATATGAACAAATTAATTTTTATACGTGACACGGGATTAATATGTATTTTATTATTATGTTTCAAGTTTTGTTTGATAAATGCAGACGACGCTATTTTAATCACTGACAGTATGGATGATCTACAAGTCCAAGTGTCCAGAATGTCCGAAGTATGCAATGAGTATGACCTTGTGATGAACTTGTCAAAGTCTAAAGTTATGGTATTTGAAAAGGAAGAATGAATGACAGATTGTGACGTAAGTGCGAACCGTGAGAAATTAGAGCAAGTTACCGAATTTATTTATCTGGAAAGCATGTTTACAAGAGATGTAAAAATGGAGAAAGATATCGGAAGAAGGGTTGGAGCTGGAAACAAAATAAATGGTGCACTCAAAGTCATTACCGCAAAAAGAAATACTTCTTAAATTTTCGTATGAAGAACTTTATTTGTGGTGTGACATTATTAAATAAAATAATAATACACTTTTAGTAATTTGTATTAACACCACTTTATTGGTAACACCAACCGGTTTCGCTCCCGCCGGAGCTTTATCAGGGTAAGAAATTAAACTGAACAGTTAACTCTCTCACCCTGACGAAGCTCCGGCGGGAGCGAAACCGGTTGGTGTTACTTAATAAAGTGCATAATGGAGTTCTAGTGCCGACTCTTATAAATGGAAGTGAAGCCCCGTAAAAATGAGATCACTTAGAAAAATGAGCAAAAAAACAATATATGATAGAAAATCTAATGATGAAGTAAGATAGGAATGTAAAGCGGATGAATGCGTGATAAATATCATAATAAAGGGTCAATAAGATGTTTTTTGTGAATGTATACTTATACTTGTATACGAATACTGGATTTCACCCATGGTGGGTGATTAATTCATGAAATTTAATTGTATCTCAATAGAGACGAATATGCAAACTGGAAACTGAATATGGTTGATCAAGGTGTTTACAGGACTTGTGACCTGTCATTGGTTGGGTAAAGCGCACGCTTTATGTAATTATAACATTCCCCATTCCACCTATTTCTTTATGACCATGTAAGACAAATTTTTGGAGGTTGTATATATGCTACAAATCTATGGTTATCTTCACATGTCAGTTTCAATACACCATCTATGTAGATTTGATAAAGCGTGCGCTTAACCCAACCAATGACAGGTCATAAGTCCTGTAAACACCTTGATCAACCATATTCAGTTTCCAGTTTGCATCTTCGTCTCTATTGAGATACAATTAAATTTCGTCAATAAGATGGTTTGGACATATGGAACGAATGGATGATGGAAGAATGGTCAAAAAGATATATACAATAGTACAAGTAGTGTGAGTTGAATAAGAACTAGAAAAAGGCCAAGGAAGACATGGCATGACCAAATTAATAAATTACTGGAAGACTGCCGTGTTTGATGTAGGAACAATCGACGAGCATGCATGTCACGATGTATGAATGTAGAAGATGCAAGAGATTTATGTCAGGATAGAACAATGTGGTGATCCATTCTCTCTGCCTACCCCTCCGGAGAAACGGCGTAAGTTATGTAAGTTAGTTATGTTTCAAGCTTATTTTCCATTGGCACAATTCTACGGAGTTAATTACTATTGTTTAAGCTTCCATTGTAATTGCATGAATGAAAAACCTACAATTCTTCTTTCGAAGTTTTCTCTCACCTGTCTACCCCCTTCGGATATGAAGTAATTTATTTAGGGAAATGAAAATGTCATTCACTATTTGAGCGAGATGAATTCGAATACCTTTCATCCTTGGCTAGGGATTTACAAATAGTTTCCTTCTTCACAAGATATTTACAAAAAATTCTAAGTATAATTCATAATGACGAAACTAGATCTTGAATTATTTTATGAATGTAAAACTGCATTTTTTGCACATTCGAGTTAATTTTTCTCAAAATGTTTCGAATTTTTATTCATTCATCACCGTGAGAACGATATAAATTAACCAAAAAATAATAAATAAATATCATTTTTTGTAATATTTTAGTAAACCTGGACTCCAATCAGAACCTCAAATTATAATTTTAAATTTCAATTTATTCAAAATATTTGTTACCAAAGTAAAATAGTTCCGAAATCAATCATTTTAATATCTGTCAAAACTGACCACATTTACGATTTTTTTTATTAATTTGTAATAAAGTATGTGTTGTGTACAAAGTTAAAAAAAATGAAAAATGAAAAAAACATTGTTAACCAAAAATATGTTTAAATATAATAATAATTAAAATACTGTTTTTTCCGCATTAGCGATAGTTATTCTCATTATCGAAAGTACGATATAAACTGTAATACCTTCAAAACATGTCGATAATAATAAAATTAAAGTTACTAGAACTGGTTTTAATTCTTTGAAAATCTGCATATATTATATCTAAATTATCATATTTTATTAGTTTCGTTTTTTACAATGAACTTTTACGAAAGAAATTCAATAATTAATTTGTTTTTTCTACATATTTTTTTATTTGCCTTATTATAATGTTTTATTACGGCAACAGACTTAGTATTGCTTGGATAATGCTATAAAAACCCAAAAAATATCATTCCTGTTAAAAAAAAATTAAAAAATCGTGAAAACTGATATTTTTATTATCAATATTCAATACTAATTGCAACCCGTAAATTATCACGGAAGAAAATATTTTCTACTCTTCTTAAAAACTTGGTTCACTACATAATCGTAATCAGTAATAAGTTTAAGCTTTTAACTGTTTTTTTTTACTCAAGTTTGTACCCAATTAAGTCTTCCTCTTATTTCTTCACTACTGTTAAAAAACAATAATCAGAACCACATTCAAAATAACCCAGAAACGTTCTCGGGCATGCGCATCGTGTGCATTTCCAATTACTTTTGGACAGAATCGAAGTATTCCTCTCTCGCTCTCTTGTATTCAAAATATTCTCGTATTTGTTCTTGACGACATCCTGGTTTTTGCCTAATAATATTTTGAATAAAGAAGAAAGGGTCATTAAGATGGTTTGGACACGTGGAAAGAATGAGTGAAGACAAAATGGTAAAGAAGAAATATGTAAACCGCGTGAACGGAGCTAGAAATAGAGAAAGGCCGAGGAAAACGTGGCACGATCAAATCAATCAAATATTGAATGTCGGTCACGCGAGGAGTCGAAAAAATCGACGTGCGTGCATGACAAGATGTATGAATGTAGAGGAAGTGAGAGAAGTATGTCAGGACAGAACAGTGTGGCGTTCCATTCTTTCTGCCTACCCCTCCGGGGAGACGGCGTGATGGTTATTTTGTTAGTTATTCTTTATACTTCGCTTCAAAACAAGTAACTAATAATAAGGAATGAAAATGAACTGTTTCAGCATGAAATTCCTTTGAATATTAACGTATTTCAGAGACAGCAGAATACTCAACAAAGTTGTAACGTAATTCCCAAACAATCAGCCTAACTGCTACGACAAAGTCGCGAAGTTGACTATTCAGTATCATGGCCCTCGTAGTGCTAGCGCGCCGCTAGGGAGGGCAATTATTATTCGGCTTGCATATTGTTCCTTACCGCATGAAGACTGCAACAAATGCAGCCAATTCCCGTCGAGAGACGTCTTCCCCGCATCTGAATGCATTTGCTGCCGAGTCGTTAGGACCATTGTGAAGCTGCGGCGAGAGATTTCCAGTAGTTATGGCGCACTTTTTCTCCGCCGCGGTTTGACAAATAGTAAATGAATTTGAACCGGCTGCACTCGCTTCATAGAAATCATACCTTTAGAAATGTTTGCGTACGACAGAAATGCATTTAAATGGGGATTTAATGTGATTGTACTGTATATTATGAATGACCTACTGACATAGCTTTCTACTTGAAGCTATAATACAAGCACGTAAAGCAAATTGTAGAATGCAAAAGTTTACGAATTTGAAGCAGTACTTCACATACGATCTCTGTATATAGTTAACATGTTTACAAGAAATTTATATAAAAGATCTGGGGTACTATTTATTTCTAGAAAGATGTCTACAATGAAGACAAAAATATTTAATAACTTATTGAACGGTAAGGCATTAACAATGTGATATTCATTTTTAAATTCGAATTATTGTATCCAATTTTAAATGTGTTTTTATATTAGTCTTTCTTTATTTGTTTAGTTTTTATTATATGTTTACACCTGAAGATGCAGGTATCCATCAAAACATGTAGTGTTATTTAACATTTTTTTATTAATTAGTGGATTAAACAGTTATTTTCAGTTTCCTAAGTATAAAATATGTATTGTTCCTCGAACAATATTGTAATACTCCAAATAAAATCCGAATGCTTTCTTTATGTTTTATTCGCCTGTCTAATGCCTTAGACTGGCGAAATATGTCATTCACATAAAATCCAACAAAACTTCTAGAAAACAGACGTTTTCTTTCAAAACAAATATTTTATGTTGAAATGAAGCGAGTGAATTTTATTGATTGGTTGGAATAACTTATTAAAAACAATAGATTTTGATAACACCTTTTTTTTCGTAGAAATTCTTTTCAGTTTTTGTCTTGTTTTGTTGTCTTCCGAGGGAAGAAAGAATGTGAAGAGTGTATAAATAGTAATGATAAAGTACAATATTTTTATCCAATTTTATATCGATGAAAATGACCGTTTACGAATTATATTTGAAAAAATCCATTCGTTATTTTATCATTATTTTGTGGTTGACATGATTCACCTTGCTAAGATATTTTATGATGAGAAAAGCGAAAAATATCACTTCCTTTATATATAACATAATTTCTAGAAAACGAACGCTTTCATCAATATTTAAAAAGTATTATGGATTAATAATAGTAAACACGATTGTTTAGTAGTTTTACTTGGATAGTAGATAGTAGATCCAAGTAAATCCACTAAACAATCGTGTTTACTATTATTAACTAATATGGAGTTTAACAAAACTAATACCTCAACCATCAATAAGTATTATGGAGTTTTATATCATTTTCCAAGAAACATTTAAGTAACCACAACTAACTTACCAATACTCCGTTTCCCAGTAGAAATATTGATTATATTTTTTAATCTAAAAATATGGCAAAAATGAACATAATTTTCAATACCGTGAATTTTCATCAAGACCATTCATTTCCCGCGTTATGTTTCATTCTCAGCGTGTTCCTTGAAAAACGTCTATACTTTTGAATTCAACAAGATACAGTTATTCCATCTGAAGTACCCTACATTATACCGGTACACCCAAACGGTAATGCCGTTCTCATGAGTATATATTATAGTAGAGGTAAAACCAGAGACGTTGCAAAATTATTGCATTTGAGGCACAATCCCTTATAGTTATTTGAAGAATAAACATTTAAAGTGAAATAACCATTATAAAAAACTTTGGTAATAAAAGGATGAGAGACGTTATCCTTAGAATGTGACACCAACAGCACATTTCAAAGGTGTCAAGCTTGGCATGGTCACGGGATTTCATTGTCCAAGTTTCACCAGCATATAGATATATTGAGAACATGAGAGTGCGCATAATTTGACTTTAATAGTTTTCTTTAATAATCCTTGTTGAATTGAAGCAGCAAGAGCTACGTTTAAAATTAAATAAAATCACTCTTCTGCAATGATAACATAAACTTGAAACTCCGCCAGAGAATGATCAAATGCTATGTGTGGTCTGTTTTATTGTATGGATGTAAAACGTGGACCTAGAAAGTCAACTCAATGAATAGACTGGAAGCATTTGAAATGTGGCTCCATCGCCGAATGCTCAGAGTTCCCTGGACAGACATGGTTACCAATACCGAAGTCCTGAGGCGAACTAGAGTTGACAGGGAACTGTTATCTACTATCAAGGTTCGGAAGATTTCACATCTGGGTCATATACTGCGAGGCGAAAAGTACCACCTTCTCCAACTGATGTTGGAGGGGGAAATTGAGGGACGCCGAGGGCCCGGTAGGAGACAAATGTCCTGGCTGCGAAACGCGAAGGAGTGGGCCGGCATCCGAAGTGTGGAGGAGCTGTTCCGGGCGGCACAGGACAGGTACAGGTTCGCCGAGGTGATCGCCAACGTTGTGAGGACCCGACAGGGCACTTGAAGAAGAAGAATACTAACGTATACGTCTTACTCCATAAAAGGTTGACAATGGTCAAAATTACCATTCACTCCTCGGGAATGAATTGATGAAAAATGTTATGATTAATTTTTTTTCTGTTTTGATGGGGCGTAAGTTGACAGTTACGCCACTCTTAGCTATAATACCGTTACCGGTCTGAGTAATCGCTCTCCCCTGGTTTATTAAGGGAGGTATACACTCTGAAACAATTGCATTAAACATTTAAGCCTGATTGCCGTCTTGCAATTTTTACCGGCTCCAGGAATCCAATTCTGGAGAATGCGATACTACTGGCGATCTCCTTTTATTATAAGATCCCCCTAAATTTCGGATCGGACCCGGATTCTGCACATAAAAATCATCCCAGATTCTGTTACTTCAAATAAAATTTAATTTATATCCTATTGGATTGAATCATGGAAGAAGAGTGCTGAAGGAGACATTTGCTGTCTTTTTTTTCATTTTTAAGATATTAAAGTTTTTTAACGTTTCGAGTGTATTTTCTAATATAAAATAATCGTATTCGTTCAGCGTTAATAAAAAATCTTAATTGTTATTAGAACAAGTATGTAAAATTCAATAACAACACACCATCACGCCGTTTCCCCAAAAGGTTAGGCAGAGAGAATGAAACGCCACACTACTTTATCCTGACACACCTCTCTAGCTTCCTGTACATTTTTACACGTTAGTCAATTCTTCGGATTTCTAGTATTGCCGACTCCTAATTTTTTAATAAGATGGTCTTGCCGTGTTTTCTTCGGTCTTCTTCAATTCTGCAATCCATTTGCATTGTTTACATATACATTCTTAAAAAATATTTCTTAACCCTTGTGTTCCTTACTTCCAAACCAACGCAATGATCCTTCCATATTTTTTATAATGATACAGGTACTTTATTTGACTCTACATTCTATCCTGAAAATCGCCATATTTAATTTTAACGAGAACGCCTGTTTTCTAGAAGTTGTATTACATTTAATTACAATGGTATGTTTCATCATGCCAAACCATTATCAAATGTAGTTAGAATCAAACCCACAACTGTTTATAAACCCCAACTAATGGATCAGAACAAATTACGGTATAACGAATATGAATAAAAACATTTATTTTCCCAAAAAAAAATTATATTTTATGGGAATGGCATGTTTCGCATAAACAAACTTTTATCAATTGTAGGGAAAATCAACTGTTTTGTTGATTTCATACCATAGTCAAAGAAACAATGTACTTATTGTTTCTCGAACAATGATATAAAACTTCATATTTAATAATTAATACGAATGAAAACATACGTTTTCTAGAAGTTTTATTATGTTTTATCGGAATGGCATGTTTCGCCTTTCTTACGCATTAAAAAATGTAATAATGCCTAAAAAAAGGTAAAACATGTTCTTCACATTAATCATAATAAATATTCTTGAAGACAGACGTTTTCTTTCGTATTAATTATTTCTAAAAGGGGGAATTGGCGAAAATAGAAGAATGTAGTGCCGCATCGGTTATAGTGTGGCAGTCCAGTTCTGCCTGTCCCTTCGGAGAAAGCGTCACGGTTATATAGTAAGTTGATTATTTCAAATGTAGTTTATTTAACAATAATACATTTTCTAATATAATGTAAATTTACGACACGTTCACATCCCTAAAATTTTGTTTTAGTATTACTCTACTCATTGGAGGATCCTCACGACGAATAAGGGGGCTTGATAATTCGATTTTAGGCGATCAGCAATTTCACCGAGGGCATATCTCCATTTATTGAAGACATCCTCTTCCCGGGATGTCCTTTGGGCTTTACCCACGAAGCAAAGTATCCTTTGAAACTTAAGTACCGTAATGTGTTTTTGTTGTTTTATGTTTAATAGATAATGAAAGCTCTTCTCTATATAGACACATCTAAACTTGGATGCCTTAAATTATAAATATGTTTATTGACTTGTTATAAATAGCGTAATAGAATGTAGGGCTCACTTAGATAGTTTGGACAAATGGAACAAAGGGCCGAGGGAAGAATAGTTTAATAGTTATATTCAATTGAAATAAGTGGAAAAGGTCTAGAAAAATTTGCCATGACCATATTAATAAATAATTAATAAATAGGACATGTTTGAATTCCGAAAAAACGACGAGTTTGTTTTTCACGATGTATTAATATAGATGAAAATGTGTAGGGTAGAACAGTGTGGCAGCCCATCTTCTCTGCGTACTTCTTCGGAGAAACGGCATGATGATGAGTTTGTTACTTTGTTAACAACGTTGATGTCCAGTTTATGAGATTTTTAGTATAAATTTAATTTGGAGCTTATAAAATCATAATTTACATAATTTTTGGCATTCTTTTTTCTTTCGTCCTATATTCCTCCCTGATACAGCATTTTAAATTCTATCATACGTCGTTTTATCACATAAACGTCTAATTAATCTTATTTCTATCGTATCTACCCTGCTCTCATCCTCTGAACCAGTTTTGCTTCTATACATAAGGGTTATAACCAGAACTTCATTATTAACAAGCCACTTTCGCTTTCATTGATAAATTCAGTCAAGGTTAAATAACAATTTCTTGTAACACGTATTTTTCGGAATCAAACAGATTTTAATTTAATAATTTATCAAAATAATTATAAAAAATAATTATAAAAAATATCTCTCAAATGAAAGTTATTTTCTCATCGTTTGAAAAAAAATCATGTATATTTGTATACTTTCCTAGTAAAACTATTATATCTCACAGTAGACTTACTTAATAATTTATATTCGTATTTATTTTTTTCTTGATCTTTTCAGTACTCTCTTTATTTTGTTTATGTAATTAGCTACTAGAGATTACGTATCATTTTTATTACAATTTTCAATGTTACTTTTTTTGAGATTATTTAATTGAGATTATAAAAAATACGATTTTCAATTTACGTTTATTTTAATATGCCACCATTTTGTAATTTAAATTTTACATGTACAATTTGAGATGTATTTTCGATATTTTTCATTCGCTGAAAACTTTGCAAGTTGGACAAATGGTGTATATACGAAATCACTAACTGTCATTTTACATTGAGAATCCTTTCCAAAGAAATTTCTGTAGTTTAAGCTGACACTACTAATGAAAAACGTTCACATGGAGATCAGAGGTAATACTTCAATGACTCCCAAAAAGCAAACCTTCAAAAGACTAACGTTGATTTTAAACGCTGGTAAAAGTTTGCAGAAGATAAACCTAGATAGAAAATAACAACGCATAATGCCACGCATTACTTCGAAGCACAGTGCAGAAACGACTCCGCTGAGAGAAGGAGACGAAAGGAGTGACCAAGTTTCCACTACCAACATTTTCCCCTGCTCTAGATGCCCCCGGGTGTGTGAGTCCAGGATTGGACTTAAAAGTCACATGAGAACCCACATCCGCGAACGATAATCGTCCATGGAAACGAGGTCACGAGGCCAAATCAATGATGATGATGGAGAATTTAATCTAATTTAAATTATTTTTCTTTGATTACTTGAGAATGTCCAAGAATATACGTACCTGGGACACAATATTCGTTTGGGTCGAGATAACCAAACCTCAGAGCTAAAAAAATGAATTTAACTAAGCTGGGCAGTTTTTGGAAACATGAGTTACATCCTTAAAAACCGGGAAATACCGACCAACCTGAAACGAAAAGTCTATGAAGCCTGCGTTCTGCCAGTTGGTACTTATGGTCTTGAAACTGTTACATTGTCCAAACAAAGTGACCCAAAGAGTCATAGAAATAGCCATGTTATCAAATCAAATCAAATCAGTTTATTTCATCAACAGACATTACAAAATTTATTTTTAAGGCATCTATTGAGAACAGGTAAAATAATATATTATATATAGTATACTACCAGAAACGCATAAGAGATGGTTCAACATTGGGAAGACAGGATACTCTCCAGAATTAAGAGTATTTGCCTTCTGAACGTACTTTCACTAACATGAAAGACGTCGATCTCCGAGGAGACCGCGTTCAGCAGACTAATTGCTCTTCCCACCGGTGTCACCAGAGGCAGATTGGTTCTGGCGGCCGGTAGGTAAAACAATCTGTGCTGTCACATGTGCTAGTTGCTGGTTGTTCATTGTGTATCTATAATACACAGTTCTCAATGCTCTAGTAAAAGATAGCATAACGCATTTAGAGACATTGAATTGCATTTGATTACTGTGACTCCAGTTGACAATATTATTGATGTCCGACTGGAGGCGAAGACAGTCTCCAGGATTATAAATAAGGGTTATAAATAAGCCTAAGAGACAGAGTCAGAAACGATACAGTGAGAGAAACAAAAAAATGTCACTGACATCATCCACCGGGTGGCGACTCTAAAATGTTAATGGGCAGGTAACGTAGCCAGAAGCTCAGATGAAAAGTGGACAAGAAGACTGCTGACTTGCAGACCAAGGACGACAAAGAGAAGTGCAGGGCGACCGCAACTACGGTGGAAGGATGATCTGAACAGAAACGTCGGAATAACCTGGATGCAGTCTGCACAGGACAGAGTGACATAGAAGCGAATGGAGGAGGCCTCTGTCCAGGAGTGGCCGGGAATAGGCTGAGAAAGAAGAAAAAATCATTTTTCACTTCTAGGTTCCAAACTCACAAATCAAAGCAAAATATGATACATGATTTTAAAATATAAAATTAAATAAAACGTTTGTGAGGATGTGGCAGAATATCCTCTTCTTACCCCTTGGGGGAAACGGCGTAATGGTTAGGTTTTTTATATCGTAATCATCGTAAACAAACTATCTTCTTGAGCCGTAAAACCGATCAATTTGAGTCTCTCTCCGCTCTATTTAAACGTTAAATCTTAAGGATTCGTGACGTGTTCGAGCGTCATTTGTTCTCCGCCCTGCCATTGGCCAGTTTTTCTCTTTATGACACAGCTCCAGGACATTGATGTATCGCGGGGGGTGGGCGGGGGTTAAAAGCTCACCCGGAACGTGCCGGCAATCCGCCCTACCCTGAGTTGTGACCAGAAAATCACCCCCAACTGTAAAGGTATAAAAACAGGTGCCAAGTTACCAAAAATGTTTAAGTCTGTATATATTTTAGGTAAACAATACTATCTGAATAATTTCAGACATTAACAGTCATTTTTCTACAATAATTTAACGTGACTGATAATGTCCAAAATAAAAGCTCACCCTTAAGGTAAATGTAAAATAAAAAATTCGAAGATAATCTTATGATTTTACTGAAATCTCTTAAAAAAATGGAACTTCATTTTATTTGAATAAATATAATTATACTTTGTAATACAATACTTTTTATTTTCACTAAACTCAGAAATGCTTCGGGTACAAGTAACTTTTATCAATATGTATAATTTTCACAATCAAATAAAACAGAGAGGTCACTTATTTCGTAACAGCTCCCCTCTCCTCAATCCTTATTATACCCCTTCCACTTTTATACATAACTCGATGTCCTTTTAGTATATAAGTAAACGCTCTGTTTTATTTTATTTTTAAAATTGTATACATTGATAAAGGTTACTTGTAACCGAAACATGTCTGAGTTCAGTGAAAATAAAAAGTGTTGTAATACAAAGTATAATTATATTTATTCAAATATAAATCCACAACACAAAGTTCATTTTAATAAATAATTCAATTAAACGATAATTTATAAAAAAATTGCTTCCCCGTTTGTCTTTATTTTGGTAGCGACCGGTTTTGCCAGGCTCATTGGCATCGTCTGTTCAGACTGTTCTGTCTATTCCATAGTCCGGTCTGACCAGTATATCGATGCTAGTGGAAGCTCAATAAAAACTTATTTTTAATTAATTATTATTTAAGAAAGAGGAAATCTAAACCAAAGCTTTATTTTAATTGACAATTTTAATTTTATTTCAGTATTTTTTTACAATCGCTCGCCCATAAATAAATAATATATTTTATTTAGATTTTTTTTTCTATATTCGCTTTGTGTTCCGGTTCACATTTAAATATAATTTTTAAATCATTGTATTTTCAAACACTCTACATATTTAAAACATGTTGCACAAACACAAACATAACATATGTTTCGGGCCACAGAGGCCCTTCCTCAGTGCAGAAATGTTAAGCAATTATATTATATGATGAATGTCGGGAAGTCAATGGTGTTAACTTTTGAAACGGACGAGGAAATTACAGTTTGTAACATAAGTGTGTGAATGAGAAGAAATTAGAACAGGTGACCGAATTTGTGTATTTAGGTACCACATTCTGCGGGAAATAAAGTGAATGGAACTTCTCAACGAACTCAAAAATGGTTTTTCTAAATAATAATTAAACAATAATTTAAAATCAATTATTTAAAACAAATAAAGGTAATTTTATTGTAAAAATAACCGCGGTCATAATCTGGGAGTAAAATGAAAATTTTACGTTCATTTCTATAGCAAAACTGCCTTCTTATTTTTTATTAGTGACAAAACAAGTTTTTAAAAATATTTATATGTATGTATACTAATTATGGTGATATTAATTTTAGTTAAAAAGTCTTATCTTGTGTATTATTAAGTATGCCGTTTTGTAAAATCAATTATTCCAAGGGCGCACTAGGAAATGACTGACCGAACAGTGCAGTCTTTAGAAGATTCTTAAATTTAACGTCACTATCCTCATACTTAATACTAACATGGAGAATATGAAACTTGCTTTATTGGCTCTGACTGGAATTGTTATGTTGTTTGCACGTATTTCTACTAATCGGAGTGAACGTTGCCTTTCCGTCGGCATAGGTGTCACGCAGAGGTCCGAAATGTACCATGGCGCTCTCTGGGGTCAATCTTAAAACACTGTCAAACACAATATGTATTTTACTAGCTCTCGGATTTTAAGCCAGTGAAGTTCCTTCAGTATTTTTGTTGCCCCATAATCAATCGGGCAGCATTGAAAACTATACGTATAAGTTACGTATAGTGTATATGCGAAAATTTATGTATGCTCTACAGCTTCTATAAGTCAAGTAACTTACAGTTCGGACAAATCGCCATAGAGCGTGATGTGCTTGCAAGAGATTTTGTGGTGAATTAAAGTCACAGGCCCGAGTGAGAAGGGCGGACCATTTATCTCACTCATTGAGAACATTTACAGAACAAAAATACTCTTTGTCATTTGTTCTTTAGTTTTGAAAACAATTCAATATAATATTTGAATAATATTGCATAATTTTTTTGTTGTTTCGCTATATTACTAAATATTTCAAACTTTTACAAAAAAAAACATTTGAGAAGTAGAATGCCTGGTTTTATTTAGAATTCTAATTAATTTTTCTAAAAAAAAATATTTAATTCAATATCCGATTATGCTTTACTTGTTTTTTTTTAAATCACAAATAAGTCATTCTTCTCTCGTCCATTCGTTTCATATTTTTAAACCATCTCAGGGATCATTTTCTTGCATCTGCCTTACATTTCTTCCTTTTTTCGTCGTTCGGTATTCTTTCATATATCGTTTTCCTGCACATTCTTCTCAGTGATCTCATTTATACGGCATTAATCCTACTTTATTCCTTTTCTTGACAGCTCCAAGCTTCACTTCCATACATAAGGGTTGGCACTAGAACTCCATTATGTAGAAGTTTTATTATATTATACTCATGTTTCGCCCGTTTAAAACATAATCAAATATGTCAAAAACAATTGATAATCAACATTTGATCATGCCTTAGACGAAACATGACATTCGGATAAATTATAATAAAACTTCTAGAAAACAATAAAATACTAATTATGATATTTTATAGAGCTTTATTATATTTTATGAGAATGATATGTTTCGCTTGTCTATGATATTATCAAATGGCAACATTTGTCATCTCTTGAACCCACAGAATTTAAAAAGTGATCTGAACAAGTAGGTACTAAAGTTTTGTAAAATATTTCATTCATATGATTTCAACGTACAACAATTGAATTTTTTTCGCACGTTCTTCAAATATTTCAGTTCGGATTTTGATAGAATTAATACTTCTTTCATACATACAGCGGTATCCAAGACGCGGTATTAAATTCTATTATCCACTTCACAGATTTTTAGACATGCCACAATGGCCGTCGTAAAGGAAAATATCAGCGATAAAAATATTCCCGCCTTGTTCGAGTCTCGCTGTACAGGTTTTATTGTTTGACGGAATCCGTAAAAAATACTATCGTATTATGTTCGTTTCTAAACAGAATACGGTTTTATTTAAATGTTCGAAATTTGAACAGCAGATGTTCACTTTATTCATGTCAGTGTTTAGGAACAAAAGGAGATCGACTACTTGTGCTATATATTAGGTCCTTACATATGAAATTGGCGTTTTGTATGGGAGGAACATAAAGTTGATTTTTTTTTAATATAATATATTTATTTAATCAAAGTATGTACCATTGCTATCTATGCACTTTTGCCATCTCATAGGTAGTTCATCAATCCCTTTACTAAAAAAAACATTCGGACGGGAATCAAAAAAATCTTTGAAGTCGGTTTGGACTGCCCCATCGGAGTTGAATTTTTTCCCTTGCAAGAAGTTATCCAAATTTCGAAAAAAATAGTAATCTGTTGGGGCAAGGTCCGGAAAGTACGGTGGATGTCTTAGACATTCCAATTGAAGCTCTTCTAATTTGTTAGCCGTCTGTTGTGCAGTGTGTGGTCTAGCGTTATCATGAACCAGCAGTGGCCTAGAGCGATTAACCAGCCTCGGTTGTTTAGCAGCTAGCTTTTCCATCATGGTTTGCAGTTGCTGACAATAGACATCTGCCGTAATCGTCTGGCCAGATTTAAGAAAGCTGTAGTGAACGACACCAGTAACTTTTTTGGAGTCAATTTTCGCTTGGGGCATGGTTTGGCTGGTTCGGCAGGGTTCAGCCATTGCGATGAGCACTTTCGTTTATCATACAGGATCCACTTTTCATCCCAGGCTATGATTCGATTCAAAATCCCTTCATTATTGTGCCGGTTGAGTGATGCAATGCAGCAGTCAACGCGCGTTTGTTGATTTGCTTCACTCGATTTGTGAGGTACCCACCTTTCAAGCTTTTTCACCTTCCCAATTTGCTTCAAGTGGATTAAAACAGTTTTATCACTAACACTGCAGCCTCTCAACTCGGACGTAGTTTGCGATGGATCCGCTTCCACAATAGCCTTCAATTCTTCATTATCAACTTTGGTATCCGGCCGTCCACGGGGCTTGTTCTGCAGGTCGAAATTTCCATAACGAAAACGTTGGAACCAAAAACGCACTGTGTTTTCTTTTTCAGCACCGTCGCCATACACATCATGGAGGGTGTAGGTCTTTTTGTTCCCGACAGATATCTCCGACAGCGCCAGCATAGATTGTTTTACCTATCCGCCGCTAGAACCAACCTGGCTTTGGTGACACCGGTGGGAAGAGCAATCAATCTGCTGAACGCGGTCTCCTCGGAAATCGACGTCTTTCATATCAGTGAAAGTACGTTCAGAAGGCAAATACTCTTAATTCTGGAGGGTATCCTGTCTTCCTAATATTCAACCATCTCTCATGCGTTTCTGGTAGTATATTATTATTTTAACAATATATTTTTTTACCTGTTCTCAATAGATGCCTTAAAAATTAATTTTGTAATGTCTATTGATGAAATGAAATAAACTGATAAACTGATAAACTGATCATTAATCCTTCGAGCCGTTTCTGCAGCACTGGTGCCACGGTGGAACTCATACTCGTAAATAACGCGATATTTCAAGTTTTCCATTTTGTAAACTGAGTGACGCAAAGAAAAAAAAACAATTGAGGAAAAAACTAATGAATTATAATTTTCAAAACACAAATACTTGAGTAAATAGCTGTATAAATTTGAATTTGGAATTCCTAACCAAAGAGAAGATATTTGAGATCAAAGTTGCCAGTACGGCAAAACGCCAATTTCATATGTAAGGACCTAACATAAGCATTAAGCAGAAAATCTTTATTAATGCAATGTGAAAGGCTACGCATCATACATTGCTAGACAACGCCTGGAGATCCAATCTCCAATTTTTATACTTTTAACCTGGACCAATTTTTTATACAATTGTTTTTTGAATGTATACAAATACTTTGAAGACAAATACTGGATTTTACCCATTGCGGGTTAATCCTTAAAAAATGATTAACCCGAAATGCATAAAATCCAGAATTTGTAGGTATACATTCAAAAAACAAAACGATATCATCTTCAATAACAATGGAATACAACAATACCTTTTTAAACTATTATTTAAAATTAACTTTCATCAAGAGATTTTGTAAAATCATTTGAAATCATCTCAATAAATAAAAATGAAAACGTTTGTTTTCTAGACGTTTAATTATAATTTATATGAATAACATGTTTCGTCCGTTTCAGGCATTATCAAATGTATCAACAACAATGTGAAAAATTAAATACGTTTAAAATCTGATTATTCCATAAACTGTTAAATTTAATAAACTTGGTTTGATGTATCACAATTGTTTTTTTTTTTTTACGCGACAGCTATTTTGTCAACCTATGTTGACATCATCAGGTGTTACATCATGATGTCAACATAGGTTGGCGAAACAGCTGTCGCGTAAAATAAAAATAAAAATACAATTAGGATACATAAAACAAAGTTTTTTATTTTAACAGTTTATAATGTTAAAGTATCATAGTGATTCGGCCAAAACAATGGACTATGTGATTATTTCAATCTAAATTTAAATTGTTTAGCATTTTGAAAAACAAATTTCAAACAAATAAATAAAGTTTTATGCTCATTCCTACTAACATAACATAGAACTACTTTACACATGATTCCACATCCACAATACATATTATGATATCTTCAAGATATCGTTGGTTTGATTATAAGTTATAATAAAATATTGGTAGAACCCAAGATTCTAATAAAACATAATTTCCACATTCCGATAGTGGTAATGATTCCTCTTTCCGTTAATTCTACTATTGACCTTTTTTCTTACATCATCCCTCCTTACCACTCGTTTCCACCCTTAGAATATTAATAAGTCTGCAGGGTGGTCTGGCAGGGTTTAATATAGGGCTTCGAAGGAGATATAAGGCAGGGAGGAATGTAATATAATACACCATTTTTTACGTAGCCCTTACTGTACAACCATTTTGAGAAACATCGTTTCCGCTAAGGATAACGGGAGAAATAATGAAATAATTTAAGCTCGGCTTGTTGTTTTGAGGTGTTATTAATATTCAGGATGAAAATATTTCATTTTTTGTAAATAATTCAGGTGTTCCTTTATAGCTCCGATCTTCATTTTACATATTTATAAGATTAATATAAAACAATTTAATTTTCTTGTTACATAATTACATATCTTCATCTTTTTGACTCTTGGTCTGTTTTTATTGATAGGATGGCCTCTCTTGCATCTATCTTTTTAGTGGTCTTTTGAGAGAATGCTAGTAAACAAAATTCTGATGTATTACAACATGTAGAGTGATATTATCCTCTGCACGTATTAAATGCACTGGGCGTAAAGTGGTGACCTATAGATCCGAAAGTTGATGTTTAGCGTTGTCCTTTCAGCAATATAACCTTTCAAGGATGTTTATTATGGATTCATAAGCTCACTTTTAAGTTAGGAATTTATATAATGGATTGACATTTGAGAAAAAAGCTACGGACGAAAAAACGGGTACAGAGTGTTATGTAATTAATAAGAATAGATTATACTAGTATTCATTTGTTCCAATGACAATTTGAATATTTTCTTCAATATTATTTTTAATTTCTTGCTGGTTAAGTGCCTAATTACAGCTAATTTAAAAAACGGTGGATACGTGTAACATAAATTAAATAAACACAAAAGTTCAGATCGTCCATGTCAATATGTGCAACATCGATAAAAACATTATGTGTTATTACATTATGTGCTAAATTAATAAAACGGTGGATACGTGGAACATAAAATAAATAAACAATATGTGCACCATCTAAAAGGAACATTTTGTGTTAAATTATTTTGTTATTTTATTTTATATCATTGTATTTTATATATATTATTTGTTTTGATTTATTTTGTGGGTGTTGGACGATCGAATTGTGCGCGGGAGATGCCTATTGGTGGCGATGAGGTTCGCAACCCATCACACCGCGTCTCCCGCGGGGCGAAAAGAGTAGGATGGAGTGCCGCATCAGTAAAAGTGTGACAGTTCATTCTTTCTGCCTACCCTTTCGGGGAGACGGCGTGATGGTTAGTTAGTTGGTTAGTTAGTTAGTTAGTTTATACTACTATTCAAATATTGAATGTTGGCTACGCGAGAAATCGACGTGTGTGCACGACACGATGTATGAATGTAGGCGGAAGGACCTGTTTGTGTTTGTGGTTTTGTTCTTGAATTTCACAAAACAAAAAAAAAATAGAAGTTTACATGTGGAAGTGCGGGACACAGAAGGAATACAAAATAGAGTAAATGTGGCCTGGCATACCATTGTGTTTGCGTAAATTAAATGTATGTCCCGGACGGACGGAGACAGGCCTAGGAAGTGTACGAGCGAGGCTGACGAAAGGGTGCCGCTGCGCCCTATAACAGTCTCAGGTATGTGGTGGGAACCCTTATGTGTTCCTTTCTTCTTCTATCCTCTGCACATATGCATGCCGGTCTTCTGCCCCATCTGACAGTATCACCCACATTGCAGATTTCGCGGATAGTCGTGTTCTTCGCTCTCGAAGAGTCTTGCCTGCTATAGTCCTCAGCGTCCGCATCTCTTCAACCCGCACCTTATATTTTATTCTTCTAGTAACCATTCTGCTCCTAATGCCATCCCAATGTCAGTCTTACAAAGGTTTTGTAAATTTATACTTTACTGTCAGTGTTCACATATATATTTTTTCAAATGATCTCTTTGAGACTACTCTACCAACTTGCCCGCGCTGACAAGGTCTTTTAAATTGAACCGACCCACTCCCAAATATCAAAATTAGTAACCTTTTCCAGCATTCTGTCATTTATGGATAACCTAAGGATTCTTTTTAGAATATCATGGTTTTCTTAACTGAGATAATCATATTAATTCAATTATTATGTATACCAAAGAGTTTATTTATTTTCAAAAGAAAGTAAGCTTGCATCTTCTTCTTCTTCAAGTGCTCTGTCGTGTCCCCCCAACGTTGGCGATCACCTCGGCAAACCTGTCCCTGTCCCGCGCCGCTCTGAACGCTCCTCCACACTTCAGATGCCGGTCCACTCCCTCACTTTTGCAGCCAGGATACTGTCTTCTACCGGGCCCTCGGCGTCCCTCAATTTTCCCCTCCAATATCATTTGGAGAAGATGGTACTTTTCTCCACGCAGTATATTATTATTATTATTATTTTGTTGAAAAAACTCCTTACATCATTACAGCGCAAGCCAAATCGATGTAAAGGGTGAAATAAAAGAATATCAAAGGAAATATACATAGAACCATATGAATAGGAAAAGCCAGTTATCTGCTTGCTGCCTTTATCATAAGGGCATTTACGAATTCGCCATAATTGCATCCAAAGAGGTCTATCTCTTTTGCAACCTCATTTAAGAGACGAATCGCCTTCAATACAGGAGAACTTCGAAGGGCCTCTGTGCGGCAATTTGGGGCATAAAATAATATATGCCCCCTTGCTCTGCTATAACTATGGGGAACGTACAGATTTAGCTCTCTCAGCACTCCTGGATTGAAAACACCTCCGGATAACAGTTTAAAAAAATGCTTTCCCAGAAAGATCATTCTACGAGCTTCAAGAGTGTTGAAACCCAACACTCCTGAGAGAAACAGTGAGGGGTACATAAAAGGATAACAGTTATACTCCCTTAGGTATAAATACCTTAAAAATCGTTTCTGGATCCTTTCCAGCTCCAAGATGACTGTTCTTTCTCTGGGGTCCCAAATGATAGAGCAGTACTCCAAGTTACTGCGAACCAGCGCTTCATACAGTCGACGGACCCAGATGTGAGATCTTTCGAACCTTGATAGTTGATAACAGTTCCCTGTCAACTCTAGCTCGCCTCAGGACTTCGGTATTGGTAACCATGTCTGTCCAGAGAACTCTGAGCATTCGGCGATGGAGCCAAATTTCGAAAGCTTCCAGTCTGTTCATTGAGTTAACTTTCAAGGTCCAAGTTTCATACCCGTACAATCAAACAGACAACATATAGCATTTGATAATTCTCTGGCGGAGTTTCAGGTTTACGTTATCATTGCAGAAGAGTGATTTCATTTTATTAAACATATTTTCACAACTGATATAAATGAAATATGATAAAATGTTTGTTTTATCATGTACAAGCATCAGATGTATACATTAAGAACATTCTTGAATGATTAAGTTTAAGAACATTGTGTGTTTACGTATCATGAAAGTTTTTTAAGGCAACATTTTTTTGTCCATTCAACGATAGAGTGAGCGATATATTATAAAGAACGATATATAGAGAATTTTATGTGGTGTAAGATCGTACAAGAGCTATATTACCGATAAAAAACGTTAAGCGCTGTTCACACATCGTTTAGTAATGTGGACTCTTTTATAAAGATGTATTATTTAGTATTATTATGGCATAAACTTTGTACATGTATTTTGCTCAGATTAAAAATAAATACTTGTTCAATCACAGGCAAAGACTTTTTGAAAACAAACCATATCGACTGAAGTAAATATGGCAGTACACAACGGAGTTCTAATGCCAACCCTTATGCATGGAAGCGAAGCAGAAGACGGATTAAAGTAGGATAAATGCCGTAGAAATGAGGTCACTGAGAAGAATGGGTGGAAAAAAATATATGATAGAATAATGAAAACAAAAAAAAACTTATACAATTTTTTTTTATTATTATGTATTTAGTGTCCTTCCGCTTGTGTTTATCGTCGACCAGTTTCGGCAGCTTGATGCTATTTTCTGGTGCTTGCTGCCATCTTCAACAACAGAAGATAACAGCAAGCTGCCGGAACCGGTCGACGATAAATACAAGTGGAAGCACACTAAATACATAATAATAAAGAAATTTTGTTAAAAAAAAAATCTGTTTTCATTATTAAAAATATGAATTGTATGATAGAATATCTAATGATGAAGTAAGAAAGGAATGTAAGGCGTATGAATGTATAAATAAGTAAGAGTCAATAAAATGAATTGGACATATGGAACGAATGGATGAGGGAAGAATGGTTAAAAATGTTTGTAATATCTTTTGAGAAAATAAACTGATTTGATTTGAAAAATATATGTACAAGTATTGTGAATGGAAAAAGGAGTCGAAGAAGGCTAAGGAAGACATGGCACTACCAAAGTAATCAAATACTGAAAGGCACAAGTAGGAACAATCGACGAGCGTGCATGTCGGGATGTGTCAATGTAGAAGAGGCGCGAGAGTTATGTCAGGATAGAACAGTGTGGCGGTCTTTCCTCTCTGCCTACCCCTGTGGAGAAACGGATTAATGGTCAGTTAGTTAGTTAGTAACCCAAAATTTTACATATCATATATGTAAATATTTTTTTCATAAAAACCCCTATTAGTCAATTTTTAGACAGATACTAATCATAGGTTTTGCTTATATTTTCTAACTTAGTTACATTATTATTTATATTTCGGGTTATAGCACGTCCTTTTTCTCATTTGAATAATATTAGGGTTACGAAAAATCTAATCAAGACCTTTGTCAATGGAGTGTGCTACTGTATGGCTGTGAAACATGGACTAGTGGCCAGAGTGATTGCAGACGTCTTGTTGCTTTTGAAACGTGACACAACAGGCGCATAATGGGGATTGATATTGATCGGAATAAAACCAAAACACCAAGATAGAAAACGAGATAAATCTTTAAAAGGATTTCCCGGAAATTGGGCATCCGTGCCAACTTATTACCATCACGAAGGGAATGATTGAATTTTTGGACGCCAATATAGACCAGTTAATGAAAGACATGCGCTGACAGTTACTAGAAGATGAAAAGACTGGCTAGAGACCGGATTGATTGGAGAGAACGAGTGAGGCTTGTTTGAGTCCAATTCCCAGGATTATTACCAAGAACAATCATTTTTGTTTCATCTATGATCGACGTTTCGATCATTCATCTTCATACTGAGTATGTATGCTTGTATGGTATACACACTCTCATTTTTGCACATTTCTTAACATAGTCTCTAAAACCACCCTTTTCTTTTTCGGAGCAATGCCCCTTTCAAATCTAGATTTCGTAAAAGCCAACCACCAAATCACTCTTTCAATAATATTTTCACTAGAGATAAGAATAAAAACTACAAGATTTGATATATTTTATGCAAGATGATCCGTGTTATATTGCAACGTGTCTTTTAATACCAGCTTATAATCATAAAACGGAAATATTATCAATTCAAAGTAGGGTCGAAGCACCAGTATTTGACCGCCCCCCATTAATGACCGTTGCTTAATAAAACAAAATATAATAAGAATTGCTCTATGTGTCCAGTCAAAAAACTTTATTCCCAAGAAACTATGACAAAAGAGTTAGGCAGAGACAATTGTTGGTAAGAAACAAAACTATCAGTTTTGAACTGTGCCTTGTCAAACGGTAAAAGTGCGTCTTCCCGTTGTTGTTTTGAGATTGTTAGTAGTTTTTTATAAGGAAAAGTGTGGTAAGTGTTTTCTTAATGTTATTTCTTATGCAATTTTTTTAATATTTACATATTTTTATATGTTAGGGTGTTTCATAAGGTGACAGTGTAACAAAATCTATGTATTGTATCAATATAACCTAAAGTGGTCATTTACTGGTGATTGTGCTATTTTTTTAGAGAAATATTAATTTTATTAGTAATACTCATATTTCAATAAAAAAAGTTAGAAAATTTAGAGAAGTCAATGTGTTTTTTATTGTTTTCTTTCATTTTGTACACTGAAATAATGAAATTAATGCTTTTAATGTGGAATTCAGTACAAACTGAACCTTAAACGGCCATTCATTGGTGCTTTGACCCTATCTATTTTTAGAATGAATTAAAACAATTAAATGTTTATTTCTAAAACCTGACATCTGTTTATCTTTCAAACGGACTCACTCAGACCCAGACCTTCGTCAATAAAAACATAAAAATCTCTGATAACATTTAGTTTTGTTTTTCTTCTTCAAGTGCCCTATCGGGTCCCCGCAACGTTGGCAATCACCTCGGTTATTGGTCCTGCGCCGCTCGGAACAGCTCCTCCACACTTTGAATGCCGGTCCATTTCCTTATGTTTCGCAGCCAGGACATCTGTCTCAAACCGGGCCCTCGGCGTCCTTCAATTTTCCCCTCCAATATCAATAAAGGTGGTACTTTTCCCCACGCAGTTCATGACCCAGATGTGTAATTTTCTGAACCTTGATAGTTGATAACAGATCCTTGTTAACTCTAGCTCGCCTTCATATTGTATATATATTATATACTCACACCTAAAAATAGAGGTCTCCTCCGAAACATGTCGTGATATTTTATATTTTAGTGGATAATAAACAACGTTATTTTTCTATTTCCAAAGTGTATCTCTAATAAGAGTTTGTTTTGTTAGCTTGATGAAACTCCGGTTAGAAAGAAACCACAAGTTTTTTCTCGGTAATTATATTTTATTATAATCAGAAATAAAAAGTTCAGTTTTCTTAGAAGGTTATACGAAGGTTGACCTATAAAATTATTTTAGTAAACCACAGTAAATTTTCAGCAATAAACCGTGAAGAGTATACAAATTATGGACTTCGGTGACGTTTTATACACTGCAAAAACTATACCTCAGAGATGTTAGAAGTGAGAACCCCACCCATGCCAGTGGCGGAACGTTAGTATTTTATAGAGTTATCTTCCTACCTATATCATTTTTATTGTAACTAGATTGATTTTATTATTATTTTATAAAGATATTTAATAAATTAAAGTGGAAAATAATAATTAAACAAAACGATGTTATTTAACTACTTCCACTTTTGTCTTTTTCGACAGCAACTGATTTCGCCAGGCTCGCTGGCATCGACAGACTGGTGAGTCAGTCGGTCAGGTAAGTTGACAGACTGGTGAGTCAGTCGGTCAGGTGAGTTGACAGACTGGTGAGTCAGTCGGTCTGGTGAGTTGACAGACTGGACCAGTCTGTCGATGCCAGCAAGCCTGGAGAAACGGGTCGCTGTCGAAATAAATACGAAAGTGGAATTAGTTAAATAAAACATCATTTTATTTAATTATTATTTAAAATGAACGTCCATCAAGAGATTTCAGCAAAATCGTTTGTTTATCTTAAAGTGGAAAATATGGAGTGTTATGTTTCGAATTTCAATTGATTTTATATGATTTGATCATTTTTCAAGAAACAATCGATGATTCACAAACATACGAGTATGCAGCAAGAAATTACTTGAATTGTAATTTAATCGGTTCGAGAAATCACGCGCCGACACTGCGCCCAACCAGCACTATGCACGCCCGTCACACTTCGCCGTAAATTCTCTTTAATTCAATTTACTCCTGCCCCACGGGGCTATCATTTTATGAAGTCGGCCAGATATAAACAACGGCGGGCATCGCGCCTGTGCTATACTGGAAGACACCTATGTACTACATACGTACGTCCCAGGCTTTACTGCCCCTTCCAGGGACATTTTGTTTATGAGCTTCACTCAAATATTAGTATTGACGGACTTTTATGCCTTTGATGCCAATTTCAAATAATTCTTCTTCTCCGTCATATCCCTCGTGATTGAGGGTCGTATACATCCTGTTATAATCAAATAATCAAATGAAATCGGTTATTAACTCAAAATACATTACAAATAGCAAAATATTTAAGGAATCTATTGAGTACAAGTAAAATATTATATGCATACAATATAATAAAACTAGAAACGCATTAGAGATGGTACGACATTAGGAAGACAAGATACTTTCTAAAGTCAAGAGTATTTGTCCCCTGAACGTACCTCAACTAATATGAAAGACGTCGATCTCCGAGGAGACCGCGTTCAGCAGATTAATTCCTCTTCCCACAGTTGTCACCAGAAGCAGATTGGTTCTGGTGGCCGGTAGGTAAAACAATATGTGCTGTTGCTACGGGAGATATCTATCAGGGACAAAAAGACCAACACCCACTAACACGGCCGAGTTCTCCAAATATCCCCTGATTATTCTAATGAAATGGGTAATGAAATGCCCATCTTTTCGAAGCTATAAAGAATTGGTTCTAAGCATTCCCAAAAGAAATGCTGTGGGATAGAGCCACGGATAACTACCATACTCTCTCATGTAGAGATACCTCAGAATTTTTTTCTAAGCCCTCTCCAGCATAACGGAATATCACGCCTCGTTAATCATTAATCATGGCACGCCATGCTCTTCTGTCACCCGTCAGTATCCAGGATGCAGCTAATGAGAGACAGATTCCTGATTTGATCAGTCCAGGGGCTTGGTGGTCGTCCTTGTGGTCGCCTTCCCTCCACTTTGCCCATGATGAGCTTTTCAAGGTTGTCCTGATCTCTCCGGGTTATGTGTCCAAAATATTTTAACACTCTCTGAGAGCACATCCGCAAGAGTCTTGCCCTAATTCTCATTGATTGACTGATTGACTGAATAAAACTGATTTCGGTTATCCGACATCGTCGAAGTCCCGAACGTGCCGGATTAGCGGGAGTGTACTGTAGTAATACAAAAAATTATCTGATATGTGTTTTTTTAAATGTTTGTTTCATCAATTTGTGAAAGTGTTTTCATTTTTTATTTTAGAATTTCAGAACACGCATATTTCCCTTTAAGTTTATTACTAACTAACTATCAGAATGAATGCACTGCCACACTTTTCTTTCCTGACACACTTCTTTCGATTCGTCAACATTCATACATCGTATCATGCACGCACGTCGTTTTCTCAGACTCCTTACGTGGCTGACATTCAAAATTTTAATAATTTGGTCTACCACGCTCGGCCTTCCTCTATTTCTAGTTTTATTTACATTGTTAACATATATTATTTTACTAATCTTTCTTCTTTAATTATTATATTTCCATGTGTCCAAACCATCTTTAAATCCCTTTTTGGTCATAACACTTTGATTATATTATTCATAACACTTTCATTCATTATGCTTTCATTTGACACTCTATCATACACAGATTTCACACATTTAACTTAAAAAAGAAATGTAAAATGGAGGAGAGAAAGAGGGGTAGGGAAAAATGTGCTCAAGGACGAATAGGACGTTAGAACGGTGAGTCATTATCATTAGGGAAAATTATGGATAATTCTCCCCAAATATATCAAAAGTGTATTATTATTTTAATTCATAAAAAAATTCATAAATATAAAAACCAAGCGAAACTAATTAGCATCAATTATAATAAACATACCGTGGTTAAATACAAAAGGTTTTATTATTTTTTATCAGTAAATTAAAAATGTCCGACCACAAAGTGTGTGCTCCATGTGAATATTCAAGCTACTATTGTTTTATTATAATACCATACTTCAGTTTTAGAGGGGTTTTTTTGCGACACAATGTTACCCCGACATTTTGTCCGAGTTACATAAAAACGAAACAATTTTTTGGCGTAAGCACGGGCTACAAAAGAGCAAATTTCGTAATATTTATAAAATTCTCGACAAACTAGGACCGTGTTTTGAAACTTTCGCGAACCGGCTGCGGGTGGCGTCCAACAAACTTTGAAAAGGCTTAAATCAAAGAGGAAACAACGATATGTATGTAACATATTTCGCTTTTTTCAAAAGATCTATTGCATCGTATTTTAAGTTTTATAAAAAATGTATCTAAAAAAATACAATTACATATATATAATATTATTTTAAATACCTAATAACACATTTAAAAAAAAATAACCCATTGAATCTCCGGTAGGAACGAAACCGGTTGATTGGTGTAAAGAATAAAGTGGCTTTAATACAAAATTTAAAAATCTATTGTTATCATAATTCATAAATTTTCATTAGTACAATATAGTATATTTCAAATAAAATATTAATATAGTTTAATTTTATGTCATTTCACATAGGGTAAACAACGCGTAATTTTAACATATGAATGAAAGAACATATTATATGCCTCTGTAATAATAATTTTTCAGAGTTTGCTAATACCATTAAAAATAATGAAAATATAATATAATAAACAACCAATTAAATTTAAATTAAATTCCCATGTTCAAAATGCTTTCATCAATCCTAATTATACCACCTCCATCTTTATACATAACTCCACCCTTTTTAGTATATTAGTGATCACTCTGTTTTATTTCATTGTTAAAATTTTGTTCATTGAAAAAGTTTACGTCATAACGCCTATAAAAGCTTATTAACGAACAATATTTGTATTTAACTAAATTTGTGTGATCTTATCTTATGACATGTTGCTTCTTATAGAAATAATAGATCTTAGCATTTTGAAACATGCGTTTCCCTTAAAATAAAATAAATATTCTAGAAAACTACGTTTTTATTGTAGTATAAATATAAGTTGGTGTTTGACATAATTGTTTAGTAAACAATCAATATATTTTTATATTATTTTAAATATTACACCATTTATCCCTTTCGGTAACGTTTTTCTAATAGTTTATTTTTGATTTGGGTGTGTTTACTCTATCCAAGACTGGCTTCAACTTGAATTCAGCAACATATAAGAGTGCATTAGTCATTGTCAACAAAAACTGCAATACGTTGCGATGCATGTCTTATTATTCTTCTACCGTTTCCAGGAAAAATCCTTCAGTACTCGAACCACGCGCTCCTCGTCTCCCCGCCATTTCATTTCTCATCCACTTCCAAACCCTTTCTCTCACTTTAATTCCACTTCTGAACTTGTGCTCGAAACACGTTTCAGTACTCATTGAGTCAGAGTTAAATCCAGAGATTTCGCTGCTAATGGATTGTTTAAATAACATATCAAGAACCATGAATTGTTAAAAATAACATATTAACTGTTTAGCTTTGTAGAATACGATTGAACAAATTCAACATTTAAATTAAAAATGAAACTAATACGAACCTTACATAAAACATTATATATTATGACGAATGAATTCGTCTGTTTTCTAAATGTTTTATCATAATGTATGTGATGACATATTTTGCCAGTATTATTAATTTATCATATGATCATTCCCATAAATTATAATACAACTTCTACAAAACAGATATTCACATTCGAATAAATTATTTAATATGGCGTTTCACATTATAAGACAATAAATACATATAATGCTTCTCAGTTTATTCGTTGCGTGTAGAAGTTTTTCAAATCATATTTTGTAGATAATTTCGCCGTAATTTAAATGTACGAGTATTCAAGAAAAACATATCTCTAAGAATCAGTTTATATACAATTATTACTGAAAATAATAAATTTAAAAAATTGCCTTTAAATAAAATAGGTGTTCAAAGAAAACTGGTTTAATATTTATATTTTGAATATTATTTATATTTGGCCTTTAGTTTATATTTTGAATATTTGATTGAATAAAAATGCATTAACCACCTGGTTTGAATTTGGAAGCATTTAACTTTTATCAAACGCATTAAAATAATTAAATTTATATGTTTTAAAAATATATCATTATTCAAAATATTAATAATATATAATACATTTATTTTATAATATAATATTAGAATAAATGAAGAAAGAATGGTTAAAAAAATATATGTTAACAATTGTGCTATGTACAAAATAATGAAAGGATCATTAAGATGGTTTGGACATATGAAAAGAATGAATGAAGAAAGAATGCTAAAAAAAATTTAATGTTAACGATGTAAGTGGAACTAGAAATAGAGGAAGACCGAGGAACACATTGCGCGATCAATTAAATTAAATATTGAATGTCGGCCACGTGAGGAGTCAGTGAAATTGACGCGCGTGCATGACACTATGTATGAATGTTGAGGAAGCGAAAGAAATATGTCAGGAGAGAAAAGTGTGCCAGTCCATTTTTTCTGCCTACTCCTTCGGGAAGACGGTCTTAGTTAGTTAGCTATAAAAATGCATAACCACCTAGTTTGAATTTGCAATCATTAAACTTTTATCAAACTCATTAAAATAATAAATATTATTTCTTTAAAAAGTATATCAATAATAAAAATATTAATAATGTACATTTATTTTATAATATAATATGAGTTTTTACCAGTTTTGACAGCTTGCTGCCATCTTGGGGTGTTCTTTCACGAAAAGATGGAAAAAGAAGATTTTTCCTGTAAACGAAATCAAAATGCGATTACTTTACTTGTGTGACTAATATATTATTTATGCTTGAAATAATGTTGTGTTAAAAAGTACTTTTCGTACTTAAGAATATCCCTAAGACCTCCCCTGGCTTTACACCACTCGCAGCCCCATATAATGCGGCACGTCCCTACAGCTAAACCTGGGCAAGAAATTTAATATCAAACTTTGACAGGCACCAGAACAGCTACTTACTACTTGTCGGAGGGTGAAAAATTTCACCCCTCGGTGTTCAGGATCCCTTCCTGTTTGGAACAGAGAATTTTACCCTACACATAGTAGTATAACGAATCCTTTAAAATAATTACAGTTGACAATATTCGGAAAATATACGAATATGCGGTGTAACATTTTTTTAATCCTTTCGTTACGGTTCGGTCAAATACAAATCGTATTTCTAACCATTTTTTTTGTTAAAAACATATAAGCCGGGGCTATTTTTGCAAATTATATTTGTTCGGTTATCCTTTTGCTTTCAGATTATGAATTAAAAAGTACTTTATAAGAGTATATTAACACACAATCATAATTCACTGTTTATTTTCTGTACCACACAAAAATAATAGAAATTGATAAGATGCAGGACAAACGAATATAGTATAATGGCGGCCGGTTCGGTACTTCACAGATGTGATTTACCGACAGCGCGCATGTGAATCGTTATTATGACGAAGTAAAACAAATTTAATTTATAATCTTCACAGATTTCTGTAAAGGATAGATGTAAGTAAGAATTGGAGTCATTTGTGGTTCCAAATCTTACAATAGAGTCACTACAAGTACTGCAAAGTCGCAAAACGATAAATCACGGCTGCCGATGTTAACGGTTAGGAAATCTTACACGTGATATGATGGCTACCGATGCGAATAAGTTAATGCGAACTTGAAGATTTCAAAGTGGAGATTTTGTTTTGTTAATTCAAATTAAATAATATTACTAACATATTTTTTACAGCACCGTTAAGGTCGCGATAAACGCAACATTGGAGTTTCATCTGATATGGGAAGTCATGGAATCTTCATCTGGTACTAGCGTTTCGTTATTTATATTTGGTAGGTTATTTAAAAAAAAAGTGGGTTCTTAATTTGGATTTATAATTATTCAAAAAACCGACCACAACGGTGATAATTTTTTGGATATTTTTAAATATTTAACTAACTAACCATCACACCGTCTCCCCGAAGGGGTACGCAGAAAAAATGGACTGCCACACTTTTCTTTCGTGACATATTTCTCTCGATTCCTCAACATTCATACATCGTAACATACACGCGCGTCGATTTCTCTGACTCCTCACTCACTCCGAAATATTCTAATTCCATTATTTCTGCGTACCACTTCAGGGAGACAGCCTGATGGTTGATTAGTTGGATAGTTAGAATGTTTAAATTATGTAAGCCCATGACATTTCAATTTAGAATGACGATTCTTTTTTTTTTCTTGGCACGTATTATTTTAGTAAAAATTCAAATGAGCTATTCCAAAAGTTGAAAGGTGACACAAAAAGAGACATTCGTTTTTTTGTGGAACGTGACGTCACGCTGTTTTATTTTTTCAGCATGGCTACCCAAAAGGATTACTGTAAGACTTTAAAACAAATCCCGCCATGATTCGGCTAATGTTGATTGAAAAGCGATGGACAGCCGAACGGAGCAAATTGAATGTTGTTCATTTGAGCAGATTTCACCAGCATTTGGATGGCTTCACATTTAACAAAGCGAAACCAAAATTCGTTTCGCTGAAAAGAATAAAAAAAAATGTATAAAGAATACAACACACAATTCGTGAATATTAACATACAATGATTTCATGACAAAATGGTTTTAAATAAATGAATAATAATAATGAAAATTCTATTTTATAGAAGTTTTATTATTATATACGGAAATGACTCATATGTTTTCTTCTTCTTGTGTACAACAGGTCATTTGGACCCAATTACTGTCGATTAATTGATAGAGTGTCGAATGAAAATATAAGAAGTGAATGCGGTGCGAATGATGGTGTTATGAACAAAATAATGAAAGGATCATTAAGATGGTTTGGACATTTGGAAAGAAAGAATGGTAAAAAAATTATATGTGAACGATGTAAATGGAACCGGAAATAGAGGAAGACCAAGGAAAACGTGGCACGATCAAATAAATCAAATATTGAATGTCGGTCATGTGAGGGGTCAGAGAAATCGACGCGCGTGCATGACACGATGTATGAATGTTGAGGAAGCAAGAGAAATATGTCAGGAAAGAAAAGTGTGGCAGTCCATTCTTTCTGCCTACCCCTTCGGGAAGACGGCGTGATGGTTAGTTAGTTTACTGTATACAATTTATTTTAACTATTATATTGATTTTCATGACATGTGATAGGTAGCCAATCTATCGTCATTTTATTGTCACGTGAATTCTACACCAGACCAAAGACAGTGTGACAATCACACTGCCATCGCCGGGAATCGAACCACGGACCCTTTGTATGAAAGTCAGAGTTCTTACCACTCTGCCACGAAAGTTTCGCCTTATTCACTATCAAATCTAATCTATTAAGTCTTATCAAGGCGAAATATGCCATTCTTATATTATATAAGAAAACTTCTATAAACTGATATTTTTGTTTATATTCAATGTCTAGTTATTGCCTTAATTCTTTATCAAAAAATTATATATATTGTATTATTAATATGTATGAAGAACGATAGTTTTCAAGGAGTTTTATTATAATATATATGTATGGCATGTTTCGCCCTTCTAGAGCATTTACAGGTGTTACAATAATACATCAAAAAAAATTATTATTAATAATATTTATTAAAATAATAATTATATGAATAATTAAAATGAAAGAACAAATAATAAATGCATATTTTTGACGTAGTTTCAAGTTTTGTTTATTAGATTCATAAAAAAATCATAAATAAACATTAAAAACGTATCATTAAAAACTAAAAAACTGGCACCATGGATTCAAATCAATCATATTATAACTAATTATATAATCTCCAATGTGAGCATAAAATTACTTACTATTATGAAGAAGAAATCAGATGGTGTCCCGACTTTAATAAAAGCCTCCTGGATCAGAAGCCAAATATCATATATTTTAGAATATGGAAAAATAAAAATAAAAATGTAATAAGCATTTTCGTTTAAAACTGATTTATTTTGCATATAATGAATTAAATATGCGAAAAAAATCATGCTAAAGCCTACACGTGTATATACTTGGTTTAATTCAAGTACCAGCAAAAACCTCACATAAACAGAATGCCTAATTATCCAAACCCAAGCCTAAACGACAACGTGGTCAAAAAAGTTTAAATAAATTGCAAACTTTATTTTTAACTTTTTGTTAAAGCCGTACCGTGGCCGGCTTACATAAGTGTTTGTACCCACAACGACAGTTTCAAATTCACGTATTTTCGCCACGGTTTGTGATTCAAGTCACACTCTTATTTCCGATTGTTCGAGTGTACACTGCGGCATCGACGTTCGAATGTGATGCATTACTTTCCTTTGGGAATATGACACGTATTATGCTTTGAACAGTTGCACATGCACGGCTTATGAATCAAAAAGCTTTTAGCGCTTTTCATTTTAATGGATAGCCAGAGTTTTTTGATTTAAAAAATCCATTAAATTTTCCTCTATGTATTGCTTTTTTTCTCATTCATATAAAATATCTGTATGTATATTTAAACATTATACATTGTTTTGGCGGAAACACTTTGATATTTCAACAGTATTAACTGTTTAAATAATGTTTTAAATGTCACAATTGATTATATTTTGTCGCGACAGCTGTTTCGCTAACCGATGTTAGCATCGTCAGGTCTTACAATCAACTGATCTAGGTTGCTTCGTAAAGTATTTTGCTAGGTTGCTTCGTTAAGTTTTTTGATACCTGATGTTACCTCACTTTCATACATAAGGGTTAGCACTAGAACTCCATTATGTACTGCCACTTTGCTTTAGTTAAAATATTTATATTTGCAGTGATGACTATGACGGCGCCATTTATTTTATTCCCTGCACCGACCCTTCATTCTATATCTTTCTCCATTTTTCCATCTCTTATAAACATGCTTCCCAGATAAATAAATTCGGTAACTTGCTCCAGTTCCTCACCGTTCGCGCTAATGTCTCAAATTGTTTTACATTATTTTCGAATTTCGTTCTTATTATTAGTATGACATTAAACAAACAAATTACCCTTGAAACTCAATGTAGAATTTGGTTTACTTCCGTGAATATTTCACGTGTTGCAACTCTTCTTCTTCTTCTTCTTCCTCAGCCTTTTCCAAAGACTCTGGATAGTCAAATAATCAATTAAGCAAAATACAAAGCGTATTCAATGCTGCTGCCCGATTTGATTATGGGACAAAAAAAATACTGTCATATCACGCCGCTCCTGAAGGACCTTCACAGGCTTAAAATCCGAGAGCGAGTAAAATATAAATTGTGTTTGACAGTGTTTAAGGCTCGACACCAGAGAGCGCCAGCGTATATATCGGACCTCTGCGTGACACCTATGCCAACGGAAAGGCAACGTTCACTCCGATCAGTAGAAACAAGTGCGAACAACATAATAATTCCAGTCAGAGCCAATAAAGCAAGTTTCTATGATCGTGCTTTCAGCATTGCGGGTCCGTTGGCGTGGAATAGCCTCCATGTTAGTATTAAGTATGAGGATAGTGACGTAAAATTTAAGAAACTTCTAAAGACTGCACTGTTCGGTCAGTCATTTCCTAGTGCACCCTCGGAGAAATTGATTTTACAAAACGGCGCATTTAAAATACAAGTCATCAGAATAATAATAATAATAATAATATTCCCGTCCACTCCTGAACAAAGGCCTCCTACTACTTTTTGCCATCCACGGTCTCCAAGTCAGCAGTCTTCTTATCCATTTTTCATCTGAGCTTCTGGCTACGTGACCTGCCCATTGCCATTTTAGAGTCGCCAAACTCGCTAAACTCATCATAACTTAACATTGTTTTAAATATATTTTAAATATGGTAGGGTCAAAGCACCAATGAATGACCGTTTAAGGTTCAGCTTGTACTGAAATCTACAACAAAGGCATTAATTTTATTATTTCAGTATACAAAATAAAATAAAACAATAAAAAACACATTGACTTCTCTAAATTCTCTAACTTTTTTTTATTGAAATATGAGTATTACTATTAAAATTAATATTTCTCTAAAAAATATCATAATCACCAGTAATTGACCACTTCAGATTATATTGATACAATACATAGATTTTGTTACATTGTCACATTATGAAACACCCTAACATATAAAAATATGTAAATATTCAAAGAATTGCATAATAAATAACATTAAAAAAAACACTTACCACACTTTTCCTTATAAAAAACTACTAACAATCTCAGAACAACAACGGGAAGACGCACTTTTACCGTTTGACAAGGCACAGTTCAAAACTGATAGTTTTGTTTCTTACCAACAGTTGTCTCTGCCTACCTCTTTTGTCATAGTTTCTTGGGATTAAAGTTTTTTGAATGGACACATAGAGCAATTCTTATTATATTTTGTTTTATTGTACCTTTTAAAGCCTCGTAAACATTTTCATGGAACTAAAATATATTTATATTTTTTTATTCTGTATCGAGACACCCCAAGCAGCTCCAAATTTGCTTACTAACAAACCTTTGTATAGAAATGGAGCCCATAGCCTAATTTTATTATTACCTGAAATGGGTACCGGTGTTCATAATTAATCTTAATTAAGGGGATAAATTGGTCGAAAGGGAGTTAGGCTATTATTGCCGTTAATTTTATAACCGGTGAACCCTATATCATCAATCATTATCGGTTCTTGGAGGGAAAAATTCAGTGATGTTCAGGAAGATGGGAAGGGAGTGAGAGACAACAGATTTTATAAAATATGCCTATTGAGTCTATCAAGTTGTAAGGAATTTTCGGAAGATAAATAAAATTCATAATAGTGCAAAACTTAATATGCTAAATAAATAAAATGGCAGTGCACAATGGTGTTCTTGCATATAATCCTTATGTATGGAATCGAAGCATGAATCTGACAGAAGAAGTATAAAAGTAGAATAAATGCAGTTGAAATCAAATGCCTTAGAAAGATGAAACATGTCATTCATTAATATTATATTAGGTCCTTACATATGAAATTGGCGTTTTGCCGTACTGGCAACTTTGATCTCAAATATCTTCTCTTTGGTTAGGAATTCCAAATTCAAATTTATACAGCTATTTACTCAAGTATTTGTGTTTCGAAAATTATAATTCATTTGTTTTTTCCTCAATTGTTTTTTTTCTTTGCGTCACTCAGTTTACAAAATGGAAAACTTGAAATATCGCGTTATTTACGAGTACGAGTTCCACCGTGGCACCAGTGCTGCAGAAACGGCTCGAAGGATTAATGATGTGTATGGCGATGGTGCCGCAAAAGAAAACACAGTGCGTTTTTGGTTCCAACGTTTTCGTTCTGGAAATTTCGACCTGCAGAATAAGCCCCGTGGACGGCCGGAGACCAAAGTTGATAATGAAGAATTGAAGGCTATTGTGGAAGCGGATCCATCGCAAACCACGTCCGAGTTAGCTGCAGGCTGCGGTGTTAGTGATAAAACTGTTTTAATCCACTTGAAGCAAATTGGGAAGGTGAAAAAGCTTGAAAGGTGGGTACCTCACGAATTGAGTGAAGCAAATCAACAAACGCGCGTTGACTGCTGCGTTGCATTACTCAACCGGCACAATAATGAAAGGATTTTGAATCGAATCATTACCTGTGATGAAAAGTGGATCCTGTATGATAATCGGAAGCGCTCATCGCAATGGCTGAACCCTGCCGAACCAGCCAAACCATGCCCCAAGCGAAAATTGACTCCAAAAAAGTTACTTGTGAGCGTTTGGTGGACTAGTGCTGGTGTCGTTCACTACAGCTTTCTTAAATCTGGTCAGACGATTACGGCAGATGTCTATTGTCAGCAACTGCAAACCATGATGGAAAAGCTAGCTGCTAAACAACCGAGGCTGGTTAATCGCTCTAGGCCACTGCTGCTTCATGATAACGCTAGACCACACACTGCACAACAGACGGCTACCAAATTAGAAGAGCTTCAATTGGAATGTCTAAGACATCCACCGTACTCTCCGGACCTTGCCCCAACAGATTACTATTTTTTTCGAAAATTGGATAACTTCTTGAAAGGGAAAAAATTCAACTCCGATGGGGCAGTCCAAACCGACTTCAAAGATTTTATTGATTCCCGTCCGAATGTTTTTTTTAGTAAAGGGATTGATGAACTACCTATGAGATGACAAAAGTGCATAGATAGCAATGGTACATACTTTGATTAAATAAATGTATTATATTTAAAAAAAATCAACTTTATGTTCCTCCCATACAAAACGCCAATTTCATATGTAAGGACCTAATATTAAAACTCCTTAAAAGCTATAGTTTTTTCATACATATTAATAATTTAATATGGAGTTTTACATCATTGTTCAAGAAACAATAAATAAGTTGAAGGTAGCTGACAATGCTACCCAAATGATACTTTACCGGCGAATCAAACCTAAACAAGTTTCGTCACATTTGATAATGCCTTAGAAGGGCGAAACGTGTCATACATAAATATTATAATAAAACTCCTTGGAAATATCGTTTTATCATACATATTAATAATTTAATATGGAGTTTTACATCATTATTCAAGAAACAATAAACAAATCAAATCAGTTTATTTCATCAATAGACATTACAAAATAAAATTTTAAGGCATCTATTGAGAACAGGTAAAATAATATAATTATTGTGTATAGTATACTAGCAGAAACGCATGAGAGATGGTTCAACATTAAGAAGACAGGATACTCTCCAGAATTAAGAGTATTTGCCTTCTGAACGTACTTTCACTATTATGAAAGACCGCGTTCAGAAGATTAATTGCTCTTCCCCCCGGTGTCACTAGAGGCAGGTTAGTTCTGGCGGCCGGTAGGTAAAACAATCTATGCTGTCGCTGTAGGAGATATCTATCTCTGATTGTGAGATATCTTAGACGAATGTGTGGATACTCAGTGTATGATAGAGTGTCGAATGAAAACATAATAAGTGAATGCGGTGCGAATGATGTTGTTGTTAACAAAATAATAAAAGGATCATTTTAAAGATGGTTTAGACGCATGTAAAGAATGAATGAAGAAAGAATGGTTAAAAAAAGTATATGTTTACGATGTAAATGGAACTCGAAATAGAGGATGACTAAGGAAAACATGGCACGATCAAAAAATTCAAATATTGAATGTCGGCTCACGATCTGCCGTTCAAAAGTTGCTAGCTTACTTCATTATATCCGCGTTAGGGACCATGTTTTACATCTCACTATTAAATGTTCATATCGTTACACAGACATTTGATAATTTCCCAGCAAAGCGAAACATGGTATTTCGTAAATCGTAATAAAACTTGTAGAAAACTAACAATTTTCATTACCATTAAATACATTTTAAGCCGCATGCTCAGTTATCTTTATATATACTGCATTCAAACTGTTGCCGTCCTAATTCCATCAATTTCGTTTCAATACAAACCAAATTATCCCTGTTTTTCTTTTTATGACTACCGTAAATTTAAAAGGAAATAAATTTCGTCCTTTTAGTTCGATTGGGCAGTAATACAGATGTGTATTCCTTATAAAGCCCCGGCTACAAAATCCCCAGATTCCGATTAGTGAATTGATGGGAGATTTAGGTTAACAATCGTCGAGCCCTGTTCATAAAAGCCAAATGATGCCTCGCTGACAATAAAAGATCCTTGTATTCATGTTTTTAAGTTGTGTGCCATTTATTCTTTGCTAAAAATAAATCTTCCTTTTTAAAGAAGCCATATAATGAAACCCTTCATAAAAAAAACGATGCAAATAATAAAATTTAGAATGGAGTTATTAACACTGTTTAATTCACTTTTATTTATTAAATATTTTTATGAAATAAAATTTTTCCATTCATTCCTATCTCTTAAAATACCATCTATTTTTAATTTCCCGAGCTCTTTTTCTCAATGATAATTTTAGGTGCACATTAATCAATTATTATAATAGTTTTCAAGTATAATCTAATATTTCTAAAAACATAACATCTGCCAAAACTGATCATTTTTGTAAATAATTTTATAATATTTTTAATATATCGTTATAATATCCCTGAGGAAGCATTGAGTTGTCCGAAACATCTCTGATATTTAATTTTAATTTTTTTTAAAGTTAGTGTTGTACATATAAACAAAGTATATAAAAAAGAAAAAGACAAATAAAACATCCATAACACAAAGTATGGCGAACATAGAAGAAAATATTTCTATTCAAATGTATTGTATGTTTTTCGAAATTATAATTGGTATTTCATGTCAATGTGTGTTTTTCTCCATATTAATTAATAGTTTTTCTCCATATTAATAAGTAGAATAAATGCAGTAGAAATGAGATCTCTTAGACGAATGTGTGGATATTCTGTGTATGATAGAGTGTCGAATGAAAATATAAGAAGTGAATGCGGTGCGAATGATGGTGTCATGAACAAAATAATGAAAGGATCATTAAGATGGTTTGGACATATGGAAAGAATGAATGAAGAAAGAATGGTAAAAAAATTATATGTTAATGATGTAAATGGAACCAGAAATAGAGGAAGACCGATGAAAACGTGGCACGATCAAATAAATCAAATATTGAATGTCGGCCATGTGAGGAGTCAGATAAATCGACGCGCGTGCATGACACGATGTATGAATGTTGAGGAAGCGAGAGAAATATGTCAGGAAGGAAAGGTGTGGCAGTCCATTCTTTCTGCCTACCCCTTCGGGGAGACGGCGTGATGGTTAGTTAGTTAGTTAGTTAGTTTTCAAGTATTATCTAATATTTCTAAAAACATAACATCTGCCAAAACTGGTCATTTTTGTAAATAATTTTATAATATTTTTAACATATCTTTATAATATCCCTGAGGAAGCATCGAGTTGTCCGAAACATCTCTGATATTTTATTTTATTTTTTACATGTACATACAAACAAAGTATATAAAAAAGAAAAAGACAAATAAAACATCCATAACACAAAGTATGGCGAACATAGAAGAAAATATTTCTATTCAAATGTATTGCATGTTTTTTCGAAATTATAATTGGTATTTCATGTCAATGTGTGTTTTTCTCCATGTTAATTAATAGTTTTAAGGATAAGGATGAAATTGTTATGAACAAAATAATTAATGGGTCGTTAAGATGGTTTAGACACATGGAAATAATAAAATAAGACAGGATGGTAAAGAAGATGTATGTAAACGTCGTGAACGGAGCTAGAAAAAGAGCAAGGCCGATGAAAACGTGGCACAATCAAATCAATCAAATATTAAATGTCAGTCACGTGAGTAGTCGGAGAAATTGACGTGCGTGTATGACACGATGTATGAATGTTGAGGAAGCGAAAGACGTGTATCAAGAAGTGTGGCAGTCCATTATTTCTACCGGAGAGACGGTGTGATGGGTAGTTAGTTTTAATATCAACATTCTGATGTCTAAGTTTTCCAGAACATGTCCTCTCAAAAGCCAGAGGAAAAAAAAACATTTATTTTCCGGTCATTGAGGAAAAGGTTTCCCATTGAATATTCAGAGACAAGTTCGTTACAAGTCTCTTTGTATTCCTGAACATCCTCAGATACTACGATCCTAATATATAATTTACTATCACGTTCTCTGCGGCGCTATGAATGAAGAAAACTAGAAGAATTTTACAACAAGGGTGTTATTTATTGTTCTTTGAACAATGATATAAAACTCCATATTAAATGTTTACCACCCCTGATCTGTATGTATATAAAGGACTAAGTTAACAATAGTGTTACCAGTCTGTCGATGCCAGCGAGCCTGGCGAAACCGGTCGCTGTCTAAATAAAGACAAAAGTGGAAGTAGTTAAAAAACATCGTTTTATTTAATTATTATCCATACTAAATCATTAATACGAATAAAAACGTGTGTTTTATACAAGTTTTATTTTATTTTATCTTTTTTATCTTAATGAAATGCTTCGCCTGTCTAAAGCATAATCATATGTCATTCACATAAAAAAAACCATTTAGAAAACCGACCTTTTCACTTGTATTAGCTAACAATTATGTTATTATAATTTACTAATTATGAAGAAAATGCATATTTGCAGGAGCGATGCCAATCGTCAAATGTAAAATCGTTCATTTAATAAAATCAAGTAAAATTAAACTTCTAAAGGATATTAATTTTCCTGAATGACTAAACTTACTTACTCAGCATCACGCCGTCTCTTCGAAGGGGTAGGCGGAAAGGATAGACCGCCACACTGTTATTTTCTGATATACTTCGCTGGTAGTGGAGCCTTCAATGTCTCCCGATGGTCTCTCCTTTTTCTTTCTTTTCTGCGGCGTCATCTCTGCGCTGTGCTTCAAAGTCCTGCTTGCCTTTGTGTGCACTTATTCTCCACCAAGATCTGTCTTCTGCAGTCTTTTTCTAGTAATCACAACCAATGTTAGTCTTTTGGAGGTTTGCTTTATTGAAATCGTTGCAATTATTTCTGTACTTACTTATATAACCGATGTCGTCCATTGATAGATATTGGCTTGTCCCACACCTCTTTACATATTATTTTCTTATGCCATCCGCATCCAGTCACCATTATTATTTACTGTAGGAGTCTTTTATAGCATGGCTCTTTTATGTTTCCGTTTCTGCTACATGGAGTCTCTTTATGGTCAACTTTGTAAGGATCAGCGTTTCTGCTCCATATGTCAGAACTGGGAGTACAAAATGGTCATATATACTACGTTTCAAAATTATAATTAATACGATTGAAAACGTATGTTTTATTCGTCTTCTCTTCTTCTTATACTAAGTGTAGGCCTACTGGCCTGTTTCTTAAGAGGAATTGGCCTTCTGCGAAGTCGATTCCCAGCTGTCGATCCGTCTACCTTGGGGGCTGACCGTGCAACACAATGAAGGGAAGTTTAAATGGATCCATTCTCCTCGTGTATGCATACCGGTATTTTCTCTTTTGCCTTCCCCACCTAACGACATCCTCGACCTCGCATATCTCTCTTATTTGTGTATTCCTTATCCTCTCTTGCAGTGTCTTGCCAGATGTATTTCTGAGCGTCTTCATTTCTGACACTCTGGGCGCATTTTTTGTGATTGTGGTGTCCGCCCTTCACTCGATCCCATATGTCATGTATGTTTTCTTAAAGCTAAATTTTGTTTTATTTTACTTTTACATGATATACATTAATTCGACAAAAAAAATTATGGACTGTAGTTGTCACACTAGGCATGGCCTGCATTGTGACAACTACATAAAATAGTATGTTAGTGGAATCGTTAGTAACATGGCGGTTGAATAACAGTGGAATTGTTAGTAACATGGCGGTTTGTTAGTATTTGTAAGTAATCTATGCTAACATTGGTAAGAGACTTATCGCAACATGATGATATAATTCAAATTAAATGCTAGGAAAGTTGTGATAATACATTTACATACTGGGATACATAGGAAAACTCTTCTAAATCTAAAAAAAAAAAACATTTTCTACGTCTATGGTTGACCACTTTATATATTTGGTTAGTAGATTTGAATGAGTGAAGACAGAATGGTAAAGAAGGTATATGTAAACGGCGTGAACGGAGCTAGAAATAGAGGAAGGCCGAGGAAAACGTGGCACGATCAAATCAATCAAATATTGAATGTCGGTCACGTGAGGAGTTGGAAAAGTCGACGTGCGTGCATGACAAGATGTTTGAATGTAGAGGAAGCGAGAGAAGTATGTCAGGACAGAACAGTGTGGCGTTCCATTCTTTCTGCCTACCCCTCCGGGGAGACGGCGTGATGGTAAGTTAGTTAGTTTTAGTTAGTTAGTTAGATTTGAGATACTCAGGAACCTCCATACATGAGGGTTGGCACTAGAACTCCATTTTGTACTGCCATCTTTGCTTCTGTGGATATATTTCTATTTACAGTAATGACTCTGAGTGCGTCATTTATTTTATTCCCAGCACCAACCCTTCCTTCGATGTCTTTCTTCATTTTTTTCCGTCTCTTGTAAACATGCTTCCCAGATACGTAAATTCAGTAAATTGTTCCAATTTCTCGCCATCGCACTTATATCACAAATCGTCATACATTCTTCTTTCTCGAAAACCATCACTTTAGATTTAGACACATTCATCACCAAGTCACTCTTTTCATGCCTCATACACGTAATTAAATGTTTTGCCTTGCTAAATCTTTTGATATTTCCTTAGCAAGACCTTTAAATAATGATATTTCGAAAGAATTATTGTTAATTGTGTTGGCACTTCCTTTATATTATTACCTCATTGACTGTGAGATGTAAACTCCTGGTATAGGGATACATCAGTCACGCGCATGCGTGTGTTTGCGCACTTAAGTGTTATACTGTAGACATAACTCTATTCTCCAAATCTGATTGTACAAAGTACCAATTTTATCGTGTTACTCTAATTAGGTCAGTCACATACTCAAATAGTTTAAATACAAACGTACAATTAATCCACTTTGTCTTACATTGTGTATTTAGTATGATTTGTGACTATTACGGATTAATAGTGATTAGCTAATAATTAATACGTTATTACACACGCAGCGTAGAAGATATGGATGGTTTATGGTTAAATATCACCTTAAACTTTGCATAGTATAATTTGTCTGATCACTGTCGATTGCGAATGCGAACATGGACATTTATTTTAATAAAATTCTGCAAGAATTTTTTTTTATTAAATGTTATTATAATATTCCGCTGATTTTTTATATGCTTTACTTGGGAATAAATACTTCTTCTGCTTCTTCGTCTTCTTTAAATAGATCTGACAACCTGTGACGATCTGTGATGAGGTCCATCTGTCCCTCCATCTCTGAGGCGGTCTTCTAGGTGGGCAGTGTCCGGAGGGGATTTCATAAAATATAAACTATTAAAATAATGCACTGCGTCTTTCAAATCTCTCAAAAAAAATTATGTGATGTTTAAAATATTTCAATGTATCCTTATACAATATTCAGGTAATACAATTTTCGATACCAACTCGACACATACTTCTGTTCATTTCAGTTTTTTCTCTTCACATATAGCGTACATGCGCACGAATTACGCTTAAACGCGCACAATAATATTGTTCTTCTTCTTTATGTTTCTTGAAAAATGATGTAAAAATCTGTATTAAATAATTAATATTATTATTTAGAAGTATTAAATATTTGTATTTTTTTAAAGTTTTATTATTATTTGTGTGAATGACACGTTACGCCTGTCTAAGGTCATCATTCGATCAAACCTTAGACAGGCGAATAATGTCATTCATATAATAAAACTTGTATAAAACAGACGTTTTCAATCGTATTAATTATGCAACTAAATATCTCCACACCTAGATACCCGAACTTCGTGACCTTAATATCATATGAATCCACGTTAGTTTGATTCATAATGATTCCACGTTGATATGAATCTCTTTAATTTGCTTTTTAAGTTCCAAATAATACGCAAATAAGTATTTAGCTTTGTACTTGCAAGAATAGAAAACTCTAGCGTAAATTTCCGTATGTGGTATCACAAAGGGATAAGGACTTAGGAATTATGATGCGGAAGGATCAGTCTTAGGAGTAAATACACACGCATCGCTTAGTGTCAGATGTGTACGAGTATAAAGAAGATAAAGATCAATTATACTTAGTTCGTAATAATATTTATTAACCTTTAATTATATTATGCAGAATTGAGCAAGACATAATAAAATGAAATCACTATTCTGCAATGATAACATTAACTTGAAACTTTACTAGAGAATTATCAAATGCTATGTGTGGTCTGTTTTATTGTATGGATGTTAAACGCAGACCTTGAAAGTCAACTTAATTAACAGACTGGAAGCATTTGAAAAGTGGCTCCATCGCCAGATGCCCAGAATTGCCTCAGGACTTCGGTATTTATTGGTAACCATGTTTGACCAAGGAATTCCGAACATTTGGCGATAGGGCCATATTTCAAATGGTCCAGTCTGTTCATTGAGTTGACTTTTAAGGTCCACGTTTCACATTCATACAATAAAACAGACCACAAGTATTTGATCATTCTCTGGCGGAGTTTCAAATTAATGTTATTATTGCAGAAGAATGATTTCATTTTATAAAATGTAGCTCTTGCTACCTCATTCTGCATTTTATCTCTACATCTGGATCAAAAGATTGTGTTAGTAAACTGCCGAGGTATTTAAATTACTCCGTCCTTTCAACGTTACGGCCGTTCAAATGCAAAAAGCTTTAACCCCAACGTTGGTAATCACTCCAGCAAAGGCATGTATGTTCTGCGCATCTTGTAACAGGTTCTGGACACTGGCCATTCCTCGCCAATCTTTTATGTTCCGCAGCCAGAGCATCTGCCTTTTACCAACTCCCCGACATCCCTCTACTTTACCTATTAATATCAGTCGAAGGAGGCGGTATTTTTCTCCCCTTAGAAACAGCTCTCTATTGGCTTTGGCTCTCTGTAGTACGTCTGCATTACCGACCCTATCGGTTCACGGTATACGGAGCATTCTGCGGTATATCCAATTCTCAACGCCTCCAAGCAGTTCAGTACATTCACTTTCAGATTCCAAGTTTTACAGCCATATAGAAGAAAATACCTTATATAACATTTAATCATTCTTTGTCGGAGTTTCAGGTTAAGATTATCGTTGCAAAAGAAGGTTACCATTTTATTAAATGCAGCTTGTGCAACTTTTTCAACAATTCTGCATTTTATTTTAATATTATTTTTCGTACTAAAATTTAATTGAAATTTTTAAAGAACTAAAAAAAAAGTGTCTAATTTTTTTTTTGTCAGTGTTGAAAAATTTTTTTTACTCATCTCACATTATGCATAAAACGTTGCGACCAAAGAGTTCTCAAAAGAAAACATTTTACATTGTAACTTGAGTACATTTCGCTTTGTTAAATGTATAAAGTAAGCGAACACAACTGGAATAGACAGCTTATTCATTAAGGCTCACCTTTCATCTGAACTAAAAGCACAACTTCCTCACCACTGCATTATACAACCCCCACCACTGAATTTTTAAAATACCACACCTATCTTGACTATATATACATGCACGTGACCCGTACCTAGAGCATGTACATAAGTCTTAGACCAAGAGATTCTCAAAGCATTTTGTCATTACAGGATAATTTTTTTAAGTTATAATTTTTTTAAATTAAACATTGCCTTTTTACTGCTGAATTTCATAACTTATTAACTAACTAACCATCGCGAAGTCTTCCCGAAGGGGTAGGCAGAAATAATTGTTTCAAAATATATCAAATATCAAAATAATATATAAAAATAATACATCAAAATTTATCAATATTTTGATATATTATTGTAACACCTGATGATGTCAACATAGGTTGACGAAACAGCTGTGCGTAAAATAAAATACACTTGTGATAAATAAAACAAAGTTATATAATTAAACAGTTTTAATTTATTTATTTCGTTTCATTTATTTATTTAAACATATCAAAAGCATCACAGAACTACATTCCAATACACAAATGATACATAATATTAATATTATGTATCATTGGTGTATTAATATGAATAAAACGTCTGTCTTTCAGAAGTTTTATTATAATTTATAGGAATGACACGTTTCGTCTGTCCAAGGAGACGTTTTAAAAATAAATGATATTTTATATCAATCTATCTATCTATATAAATAAAAGGCAGTTTCCCTCTGTGTGTGGAATGATTCCGGGGTTATTCCTGGGCAGATCGTTTTCAAATTGATACACTTCCTTAATAGATAGACGGTGGTGGGCATAGGCATATTTTTGTTATTAATCGAGCTCTAATTAACTTTGTAAATTTATAAATTTTCGTAGTGCGAGCGAGTATAGACCTTCATGTTCGTATCACCTGAGTATCGATCTTTAGAGTCTATATTCACTTGGCGTGATAAGATGCAAATTAGTGGCTTTTTTGACTCTTTGCGTGGTCAGATATGAAATTAGTCGCTCTTTTGAACTGAAAAATATACGCATAGGGATGGGCAAAACGACTCATCTCAGGGATCTGATCTGAACGGTTCCGCTCAGCAAAGTGAGCCGACTCTTTTTAACGATCCACGGTTCACCATTTTGAGTCGTTCAAAGTTTGAAATTATTTAAGTGACCTTTTTTTTTTTGCTCCTCGACCAAAAAAGTTGATTCCGGTAAAAAAAAAAAAATTCACCAGGATAAATTTTTTGTCGATGAGCTAAAAAAATAAATTCACAACGACAAACAACTTTTTTGACAAACGACTCGATAATTATCAAGAAGAATCGGCTCACTTTACTGAGCGGAACCATTCAGCTCAGATCCCTTAAAGAGATCACTAAAAATAGTCGACTCTTTTGCAATAATATACGATTCACCGAGCGCAGAGGTCGGCAAAATGCGGCTCCGGAGCCGCTCGATAATTATCAAGAAGAATCGGCTCACTTTACTGAGCGGAACCGTTCGTCGACATACGATTCACCGAGCGCAGAGGTCGGCAAAATGCGGCTCCGGAGCCGCTCGATAATTATCAAGAAGAATCGGCTCACTTTACTGAGCGGAACCGTTCGTCGACTCTTTTGCAATAATATATGATTCACCTAGCGCAGAGGTCAGCAAAATGCGGCTCCGGAGCCGAAGGGGTTTGTTGAAAGAAAAAATAATCGCGAGATACTTGCTTACCATCGCATCATTCGTCAAGAACGCTCTGTCCCTCAGAAGAGTGGCAGCGCTAAAATGGCATGCCGCTCGCAGCCCTGATGATAGATGAACTGTAACCCGAAACCCAGGACGTCCTCAACTTCGATGGAGGGACGACATTGGATGCGTGTTGCCCAGGATCGACAGACATTGAATCAGATGGAGGAGGCCTACGCCCAGGAGTGAACGGATATAGACTCATGATGATGATGATACAAAACATTGAAACACCTACATTCAACATTTTAAATATTTCTGGAATGGTAAAATTCTGCAACAATGAAAGTTCATTGTATGGAATGAATGCTTTAAATTATCAACTGATTTCTGTAGAATCACACTCCAAAGGAGAATTGATTCAATGTATATTTCCAGACATCACACAAATTTACAAATTTCGTCATTGGTTAAGTGAATGTGCATTATTAGCTTCATCTAATGGACATCAAAATCAAGAGTTTTGTTTCTCTAAACATTGTATTTCTAAGAGCATTATTATGACCTTGAATGGTATATGTATGAATGTTTTATGCAAATGTGATATAGTATATTTTTGTTTCTTTAATTTCACTTAAAATATTAAGGAAAAAATTAAGACTGGACGTTACAAAAATGGTTTAAAAATAAAGCTGAAAAAGATAAATATTAACTTTTTTTTGGGTGGCTTCTTTAGGGTAACGTTTTAACTACACTATATTATTAAATCATAACGCGCTTTTGCACAGCTATGTTTAAGACCAATTGGCATCAAAAACTCATTTCAGACTTTTTGTAAACTTGCCACCTTGGTAATGCCCAGCCTTCAATTGTTCAATTCACATTAGTATTATTCAAGTTCACAGCAAGTTTGCTTAGATTAAACAAATGTTTTAAAGATATGAACTGAATTAGGATACACACATTCTTACACCTATACACATGTCATTTTATCCAATAAAATAATTGATATTGAACTTTAATTGTATTTCTTTAATATATATTGGGTGTATTTATATACTCTAATATAGCAATAGCGAAGCGTTGCCGGGTCAGCTAGTAATAAAAATAAATAAAAAAGTAAAAAATATTTTTAAACAAACTAACTAACCATCACGCCGTCTCCCCGAAGGGGTAGGCAGAAAGAATGGAGTGCCACCCTTTTCTTTTCTGACATTTTTCTTTCGACTCCTCAACATTCATACGTCGTGTCATGTAGGCGCTTCGATTTCTCTGACTCTTCACGTGGCCGACATTCAATACTTGATTTATTTGATCGTGTCACGTTTCCTCGGTCTTCCTCTATTTCTAGTTAAAATATATTTTGGAAAAATATTTTTTAAATGTATATTTAGTTTAAATCCACTGATGTTTTGTGTTTCGACCGGCTTCGGCAGCTCGCTGTCATCTGGTACCAAAAGATGGTATCAATCTGCCGAAACCGGTCGAAAACAAAAACATCGTTGGATTTTAGCCAAATACATATTTAAAAATAGGTATATACTCGTATATTATTTTCATTATTTATAATGAGCTTCTAAAACCATGAAATTTCAAATAACAACATTAATTGTGTATCAAGCCTACAAACATTTCAGAACCAGTGTTTCACCTAGGATTCTCTGGCTACAATATGCATATTCAGGTTTTTATTAAAGCATAATAAATTTCTGCAGCAGAGCCGCTGTTCCCAACAAAAAAATTAACAAATGCATATATTCACCTGGAAAAAAAACTCTCTTTACAACCGACAGTTTTTAACTTTATATAAAATATATGGCACCGACATTTGTAACTTTCATTCAAATTGTATGAAATGGTAGCAGTCCACTGAATGTAATTTCGCGTTTTAAACAAACGACATTTTTACCATTTTGCACGCGAGTAGTTCTCTCATTGTCTGAACGCTCTCAAAAGCACAAAACTTTACCTGTAAAATGCAGGCACCTGCGATGAATAGAACCTCGTGTCGTTTAAAAATAGATGTTGTTATTTAATTTAACTACCAGTCTTGAAACTTTACATGTATTTTAATTATTAAATAATATTAAAAAGTGGATACGTGGAACATTAATTAAATCATATAACAGCTAATTTAAAAAACGGTGGATACGTGTAACATAAATTAAATAAACACAAAAGTCTGGTTCGTCCATGTCAAAATGTGCAACATCGGAAAAACATTATGTGTTATTACATTATGTGCTAAATTTAAAAAACGGTGGATTCGTGGAACATAAATTAAATAGACAAATGTGCATCATCTAAAAATAACATTTTGTAGTAAATTATTTTGTTTGTTATTTTATTTTATATCATTGTATTTTATATTATATGTTTGAGATTAATTTTGTGGATGTTGGAAGATCGAAGTGTGCGCGGGAGATGCCTATTGGTGGCGATGAGGTTCGCAACCCATCACACCGCGTCTCCCGCGGGGCAAAAAGAGAAGGATGGAGTGCCGCATCGGTTAAAGTGTGACAGTCCATTCTTTCTGCCTACCCTTTCGGGGAGACGGCGTGATGGTTAGTTAGTTAGTTAGTTAAAAACGTCTGTTTTTAAGAAGTTTTATTATACGATCGAAGGCTTTACACTTTCATCATCGGGAGAACGTTATAAATATTTCATATCGTTGTCCTAATGATGAAGATGTAAAGCCTCCGAAACATGTCGAGATAAATAGTGGAAAAAACGGTGTTTTAATTCATAAATGTGTATCTAGTTTTATTATATTTGATCTTCTTCTTCTTCTTTCGGTGCCTTGTTAGGTCCCCCAACATTGGCGATCACTACAGTAAAAGCATCTCTATCCTGCACCACTTTGATCAGGTCTCAACTTTTGTTATTCCTGTCCACTCTCTGATGTTCTGCAGCCAGGACAGCTGCCTTTTACGAACTCCCCGAAGACCCTCCACTTTACCCATTAATATCAATCGACACTCTATCATACACATAGTATCCACACATTCGTCTAAGAGATCTCATTTCTACTGCATTTATTCTACTTTCAACCTTCTTTTGCCAGTTCCATGCTTCGCTTCCATACATAAGGGTCGGTAGAAGAACACCATTGTGCACTGCCATCCTAGCTTTTTGGATAAGTTTTTGTTTGCGATGACACCCTTTAAGTGCACTATTCACTTTGTTGCCTGCCCCAACCCTTCTTTCAATATCCCTCTCCATTCGCCCATCTCTTGTAAATACTACCTAAATACACGAACTCAATGACTTGCTCCAAATTCTAGTATGAATAATTTTAAGAAACAATTTGAGTACATGACTCATTAAACTTATCATACAATAGACGTTGCAGTTCTTTTGGTGTTGCTTCTTATGCAAGGTAACAAATGTCAATTTCAACCAATTGTGCAGGATAGTCCCTGTGTCATAGATTCTATTAACCACTTAATGCTTTTGAACGAGCAGTGTTCGCGCGCGGCGCATGTATCGTATCGCGCCAACCCGAGCACTGCTCGCGCGTTTCCACTTCTTTGCGTTAAATAAGGTAAACTAACAATCTGAGTTCGTCTATTTTTTGAACTGGACAACTTTTAAATTATGTAAATTCTCTAAATTAATAACAAAATCACCTGATATTTTTGGTTCTATTTTTGTGAATAAAAAAACCGAGAATTAAGTGGTTAAATTGCCTTAGGAAATGATGGATGTTGTCGTTAATTAGTTTTAATATTTCAGCTGGAACATCATCGGGACAAGCATTATATTTGATGGGGACGATATATTCCACCTTCTTAAGACATTAACAAATGTGATTTTTAAGAAGTAATGAGATAAATAACATTTTTTTAGATTAATCAGGGGACGTTTCGATAACTCCTTGTACAACTACCCTCTGTTCCACAGGCTGCACGTGCCTGGTGTTCTCGCAGACGTACGGCAAGGAGCGCGGCACGTTCAGCAGCCCCGACTACCCGCGGAGCTACCCGCGAGGGCTGGACTGCCTGCTCTACACCTTCATCGCCGGCCCCGACCAGATCGTGGAGCTCACCTTCGCAGACTTCGATGTGCACAAGACGCACATGGAGTGAGTGCCATTTTAAATATTTACTCACAATAATGTTAAACATGTATAAGATCAACAATAAACAGACACAACATGAACTTAATATTTTAATTGTATCTCAAAAGAGACAAAGACGCAAACTGAAAACTGAACATGGATGATCAAAGTGTTTACAGGACTTATGAGCTGTCATTGGTTGGGTTAAGCGCACGCTTTATGTAATTACAACATTCCCCATTCCACCTTTGTTATTGTGATCATGCATGACAAATTTTTGGAAGATGTATATATACTTCAAAATCCATATCTATCTTCACGTGTCAGTTTCAGTCAGCCATCTATGTAGATTTGGTTGCACTTGTGACAAATCTACATAGATGGCTGACTGAAACTGACACGTGAAGATAGATATGGATTTTGAAGTATATATACATCTTCCAAAAATTTGTCATGCATGATCACAATAACAAAGGTGGAATGGGGAATGTTGTAATTACATAAAGCGTGCGCTTAACCCAACCAATGACAGGTCATAAGTCCTGTAAACACCTTGATCATCCATGTTCAGTTTCCAGTTTGCGTCTTCGTCTCTATTGAGATACAATTAAAATTTGAATTAACCACCCTTTGGTATAAATCCAGGATTTCGTATACATGTATAAGTATACATTCACAAATATTTGAACTTAATATCTTCCCAGAACCTCAAGAGATGGAAACTCTTACAGGAAAAATCAAAACAGAGTAAAAAATACAGAAATAAGGAAACATAATGAGATGTATCATAGTCTATGGCGTGCCTAGGGTCAACCAGTAAGACAAGCCCGTCCGACTTTTGTTGTGTCATTATATTAGTAGAGAGTCACGATAATATATTTTTCCGGATTAAAAGAGTTTTATCTTTCTAAATTAATTAAATTTAAACCCATTTCTATACAAATAATAATTTTCTGCGTCATCGAACTCATGTTTTTGTATACGTTAATATAATAATTTATTTATAAAACAAATACAATAAGAAATATAATTAATAAGAAATTAGACATTATTCTGATTTTGAAAATTTGGTTTGGTTCATGTGGTGCTCCTGTTAATTTGGAGATATTTCGCGTATAAGTGAATTGTTTTGGTCAATTTAACTGTTGCCGCACTTTATAATAGTTAATTGTGACACGTAATACGTTTGTATTGTTTTGCTGTTAAAATTATATTAGTTTTATCGTTTTTATATAGAATTTTGACAGGTGTAAAAATAAATTTTTCATTTGTTCCAATGACAATTTGAATAATTTTTTCAATATTATTTTTAAATTCTTGCCGGTAAAGTGCCTAATTACAGCTAATTTTAAAAACGGTGGTTACCTACGTGTAACATAAATTAAATAAACACAAAAGTCCGGATCGTCCATGTGCAACATCGAAAAAAACATTACGTGTGAAAAAAACGACATTACGTACGAAAAAAACATTACATTATGTGCTAAATTTATAAAACGGTGGATTCGTGGAACATAAATTGAATAGACAATATGTGCACCATCTAAAAAGAACATTTTGTGTTAAATTATTTTTATTTTGTTATTTTATTTTATATCATTGTATTTTATATTATTTGTTTTAGATTTATTTTGTGGTTGTTGGATGATCGAAGTGTGCGCGGGAGATGCCTATTGGTGGCGATGAGGTTCGCAACCCATCATACCGCGTCTCCCGCGGAGCGAAAAGAGAAGGATGGAGTGCCGCATCAGTAAAAGTGTGACAGTCCATTCTTTCTGCCTACCCTTTCGGGGAGACGGCGTGATGGTTAGTTAGTTAGTAAGAAATAAGCTGTAAATAGGAAATAATAATAAATTTGTTAACACCGAATCACGGATAATAAATAAATGTTCGTAAATAAATTACATAATCTTTCTTTTCATAACATTTCTGCACATAACTTACATACTTCAGAGTGATAAGCCCGGCTTCAAATCCATACAAAATATCCATACAAAAAAGCCAAAAATACATAAGTGCGACAAAGACCCTTTTACATTTTGCAAGCCCAAAATGAAACCCATCGAAATCATGAAACAAAACATGTGGACGTAGGCGATTTCGCGGACATCTCACCTACGGTACGTATGAGTGAAATAAAATACGGCGCGTATGAGTGGAACAAAACATACACTTAGGTCATTTCTGCGCATGTTAGCGAAGTCATTTGCAATGCAATGAATTAAATCGCTTTAACTCGCGCGAAAATCATCGTTTTATTATATTTTTTTTAAGGCTAGCCCGACTTTTCAGCTTGTATAGAAGTACCGCCACTGATCGTGTTTCGGTTGCAACAATGGATCACCTATATAATCTGAGTAAACTTTCCAAGAGGTTGTACCGTCAATAAATAGTATTATCTTAAAGTTTTATGACGATTGCATGAGAATGTCTGCCAGAAGAGACTAGGATTATGAGCTAACAATTGTAGGATGTTGTATCATGATAGTGCACCGGCTCACGCTTCGCTGCTAATTCGTTCATTTATGGCCAAAAGCAGTGCCACAACAGTAACTTTTATCTCGTCAAGTTCCCTCTAACCTATATTTCTCTATCGAAAGATCTAAAGAATGTTTAAAGGACAATGTATGGATAGTATAAATGTAATTTAACGAAATTCGCACATGCATATATTAAATGTTATTTAATTGCGTAGATTTTCACTGTTGTTAGCATATGTAGCATACTTTGCAATTCCATAAAATGTGTAAGATGTTTGGGTTTCTAGGTATGTGTCTTATATTGTAAATATGTCTGTATATCTGTAAATTTTGTAAGATGTTTTAATTTCTATGTCAGTGTTTCGATACTTCCTGAAAGTTTTGTAACTTTGTAAATGTTGTAAGATGTCTAAGTTTCTTAGTCTGTGTTTGATATTTCTTAAAAGTATTACAATTGTTGTGTATCTGTATGTAATTATTAAATATATTGATTATCATTTAGTATCATGGGATTGTCATTTGGTCACATTTCATGGGAATACAGCTTTACTATCGTATGTCTAAATAAAAAAAATAAAAAACGTTTTTTGGTAACTTTAAAAAATCCATGTAACTCGTCTTTCTGTGCCGTCATTTTGGAGATAGTTGCAGTCTGCATCTGAATCACTCTAAAGATAAAGACTGCAACAATCTCTCAATCATCGGTCCAGAAAGATGAATTACACGGATTTTCACAAGATCCCAAAAAACATATATATAATAATTTTGAAGCACTAATATTATACGTATCACTAACTTACTAACTAACCATCACGCCATTTCCCCGGAGGGGTAGGCAGAGAGGATGGATCGCCACACTGGCCTGTCCTGGCACACCTCTCGGGCTTCCTCCACATTCATACATCGCACCATGCACGCACGTCGATTATTCCGACTTCGAATTTGGCCGCCTTTTAGTAATTGGTTAATTTGGTCATGCCATGTTTTCCTCGGTCGTCCTCGGCTTCTTTTCCCACTCACACTGCTTGTGTACAACTTTTTAACCATTCTACTCTCATCCATTCGTTCCATATGTCCGAACCATCTCAGGGATCCTTTCTTAATTTTATTCATGATGCAGTCATCTGTCTTACATTTCTTTCTTATTTCATCGTTCGGTATTCTATCATACAATGTTTTCCCGCACATTCTTCTTAGTGATCTCATTTCTACGGCGTTTATCCTGCTTTCATCCTTCTTTTGCCAGCTCCAAGCTTCACTTCCATACATGAGAGTTGGCACTAGAACTCCATTGTGTACTGCCATCTTTGCTTCTGTGGATATATTTCTATTTGCAGTAATGACTTTGAGTGCGCCATTTATTTTATTCCCAGCACCAACCCTCCTTTCGATGTCTTTCTCCATTTTTCCGTCTCTTGTAAACATGCTTCCCAGATACGTAAATTCAGTAACTTGCTCCAATTTCTCGCCCATCGCACTTATATCACAAATCGTCATACATTCTTCTTTCTCGAAAACCATCACTTTAGATTTAGACACATTCATCACCAAGTCACTCTTTTTGCATTCCTCATACATCCTTGCCACTAAGACTTGCAAATTGTCTTTACTGTCAGCGATTAACACAGCATCGTCTGCATATAACAAACAGCTGACTGACAAACAATTCATCTTAGCACCAGCGTCTATGCCTTCAAGTTCTTTCATACACTTGTCCAAGTATAGATTGAACAACCACGGGGACATCACACAACCCTGTTTGACACCTTTGGTGATGTCAAACCAAGATGTGACAGCCCCATTAACCCTGACACAAGCGGTGCTTCCCTCATAGAGGGATGCGACCGCGCGTATCAGTTTTGTGCCCACTCCATACTCGGCCAAGACCTTCCAAAGTTTTTTTCCTATCAACTCGGTCATACGCTTTCTGCAGATCCACAAACGCACAGAAAAGTTTTCGGTCCTTGGCCAATACCTTCTCTGTTAGACTGCGGAGTGCAAAAATCTGGTCCATGCATCCACGTCCACTCATAAAGGCTCCTTGTACATCCCAAATCTTTCCAGATGTCACTTTCCTCACTCTTTCTATCAGTATCCTGCCGTATAGTTTACCAACGGAGCTCAGCAGACTGATGGCCCTGTGGCTCCCACAGTCTACACGGGCTCCCTTACCCTTGTAAAGAGGCATGATAACTGCTCTTCTCCAGTCCAGCGGAGTATACCCCTCCTCCAAACATTGGTTAAGGAGTCCGCAAAGCCATGCAAGAACCACCTGGCCACCACTCTTGACAAACTCTATTGCAACGCAATCATATCCAACTGCTTTTCCACCTTTCATCATTTTCAATGCATTCTTCATCTCATTCATGCTTATCTCTTCTGTACTACTTACTTCATTTGTGTTCACAGCACTTACATTTTCTCTGGCATCCATATCAGCTGCTACGTTACTGCCATACATTTCTTTAAAATAGTTCATCCATCTTTCTTGTACACTCTTATCATCTGTCAGCATTCTTCCGTCTTCTCCCAGAATTGCTTTCACACATCCGCTTTCCGAGGAGTTCCGAGATTTTTTAACCTCCTTCCAGAACATTTTTATATTCTCCTGGAAGTGGTGGGTGATTTTTTCTCCCTCTTCTATTTTCATCTTTTCTTTGCACTCTTTTACTCTCACTTTCACATTATTCTTACAAACCTTATATATTTCTTTCGCTCTCATATATTTTTCACTATCGCCCCTATCCACTGCAAGCAAATTCTTCCACGCATCCTTTTTTTCTTTAACGCTGTTTTTTACGTCCTCGTTCCACCAAGCGTCACCATTCATTCTTCCTGTCTTACACGTCCCGCATACTTCTTTTGCTCCTTCATATAAACTTTCTTTCAGATGGTTCCACTTTTCATCTACACTTAAATCATCCATCTCATATTTGCTCATTCTCGTATTAACTGTATTAACATACTTCTCTTTCACTTCGTTATTTTGCAGTTTTTCGGTTTTGACTCTAGACAGGGCAGACACTGTTTTGCGGGTCTTGGATCGCCATCCTCGAAACAAGATCACTCTAGCAACCACCAAGAAGTGGTCCGTCTCGAGTTCGGCTCCCCTGTACACTCTGGTATCCACCATGTCGCCTCTCAGTCTAGAGTCAATTGCAACATAATCAATCATCGTTCTCTCATTCCCTCTTTGCCATGTATACATATGGATCCTTTTGTGGTCGAAATATCACATTTTTCTTAATTTAATTAGATTATGCGACATACGTATCACATTTTTCTTAATTTAATTAGATTATGCGACAGCTGTTTTCGTTACGTTTGTTTCATTTTGCTAAAATTAAAAAAAAATTGGTAAAGTTAAAACTATATTATGGTCTTGATACAACCACCCTAAAAATCACACAACGATCCGTGGAGAGGCAAATGCTGATCCATGGAGAGGCAAATGATGGACATCCAGAATACTTCAGTGGAGGCTTTGAACAAAGAAAATAATTTCCCAAATAGCTGGAACGACCTGGATGCGAAAGATCCAAGACAGAGGCGAGTGGAAGGAAATGTAAGAGGCCTATTTCCAGCAGTGGAGGAAAGGAGGCCAAAGAAGAAGAAAATGATGATTATATTAATATAACTAACCATCACGCCGTCTCCCGAAAGGGTAGGCAGAAATAATGGACTGCCACATTTTAACCGATGCGGCACTCCATCCATCTATTTTCGCTCCTCGGGAGACGCGGTGTGATGGGTTGCGAACCTCATCGCCACCAATAATTATATTAATATTGTACATTAAATAGTGAATGGTGCACTTAAAGTTGTCATCGCAAACAAAAACCTATCCAAAAAAGCTAGAATGGCAGTGCACAATGGTGTTCTTCTACTGACAATTATGTATGGAAGCGAAGCATGGAACTGGCAAAAGAAGTATGAAAGTAGAATAAATGCAGTAGAAATGAGATCTCTTAGACGAATGTGTGTATACTCTGTGTATGATAGAGTGTCGAATGATAATATATAAGAAGTGAATGCGGTGCGAATGATGGTGTCATGAACAAAATAATGAAAGGATCATTAAGATGGTTTGGACATATGGAAAGAATGAATGAAGAAAGAATGGTAAAAAAATTATATGTTCATGATGTGAATGGAACCAGAAATAGAGGAAGACCGAGGAAAACGTGGCACGACCAAATAAATCAAATATTGAATGTCGGCCATGTGAGGAGTTGAGGAAGCGAGAGAAATATGTCAGGAAAGAAAAGTGTGGCAGTCTATTCTTTCTGCCTACCCCTTCGGGGTGATGGTTAGTTAGTTAGTTAGTTAAATAGTAATTCAAAGTCCTTCATGAATTCAAAATGCGAATCCAAACTGAATTTTTCCAATGTTATGAAATTTGTTTATCAATATATGGCATAAAATATTTCTTACACATTTTTCAATATGGTCTTCACTTTAATATTCTAAGGTCACGTTGGGTTGTTTACTTATTTACCCACAGTTCAATATTTTTCCTCAAATGCTCGGAATAACAGAGCTCTTTCCAGTTTGAACGATATGAAATTGATATACCCCTTGCAGAGTTGCTTACCGGTAGGAAATCGAATATATTCATGAGCGCAGGGCCCAACAAATTCTCGGATGAGTTCAGGCCATTGAACCACCTCCCAGACCGGCGTGCCGCCGCAAACACCACATAAACAGAACTCCAATCATCTCGCCCGAACACTGATCGAAAACCGTTGGCCGGTTACCTTTCAAACGCAATGATCTTGCGGTATCGTTTGTGCCCCCTGAGTTAAGACTCCAATTACAACCTAATAATTGCTTCACCACATCGAAGGTTTTGAATAGACAAATGGAAAAGTTAATGAGAAACAGTCATTCGCAGTTACATCCAGTTTTAAAGATCTTGAACTCTGTTTATTTCAAGACGTCTTACCACAGTAAATAATTGCTTATAACTTGTCAAAGAGGTACATATCACCAATCAATCAACAAGACCAATCGTATGCTGGTTGTTTGTCGTATCTTGGATAGAGTTTTCCAGAAGTTTTATAATATTTTATGAAACTGAAACGTTTTATTTAATAACGCCTAAATAAGGAGAGACATGTCCAACCAGTTTTTGTAGTATGTCAAGGATGTATGAGGAATGCAAAATGAGTGACTTGGTGATGAATGTGTCTTAATCTAAAGTGATAGTTTTCAAGAAAGAAGAATGTATGACGATTTGTGATAAAGGTGCGAGGGGCGAGAAATTGGAGCAAATTACCGAATTTACGTATCTGGGAAGCAAGTTTACAAGAGACAGAAAAATGGAGAAAGACATCGAAAGAAGGGTTGGTGCTGGGAATAAAACAAATGGCGCACTCAAAGTCATTACTGAAAATAGAAATATATCCACAAAAGCAAAGATGGCAGTATACAATAGAGTTCTAGTGCCAACCTCCGTGTATGGAAGTGAAGCTTGGAGCTAGCAAAAGAAGGATGAAAGCAGGATAAACGCCGTAGAAATGAGATCACTAAGACGAATGCACGGGAAAACGTTGTATGATAGAATACCAAACGATGAAATAAGAAAGAAATGTAAGGCAGATGACTGCATCATGGATAAGATTAAAAAAGGATACCTGAGATGGTTTGGACATATGGAACGAATGGATGAGAGTAGAATGGTTAAAAAGTTGTACACAAGCAACATAAGTGGAAAAAGAAGCCGAGGACGACGGAGGAAAATATGTCATGACCAAATAAATCAATTACTAAAAGGCGGTCACATTCGAAGTCGGAATAATCGACGTGCGTGCATGGTACGATGTATGAATGTGGAGGAATCCCGAGAGGTGTGCCAGGACAGAGCATTGTGGCGATCCATCGTCTCTGCCTACCCCTCCGTGGAAATGGCGTGATGGTTAGTTAGTTAGTTAGTTAGTATTAAAGCTACAATCATCATAGAATCGCTGTCAATATGAAAGGAAAATTTGAGTATGGAAAAACGGCTATTTTTGTTTGCTATTAAAATGTAATAATATACAATTCTTCTTCTTCTTCTTCTGCTTTATTTAGGACTGTGTATTGTTATTTCTCGGAGCCTATTCCTGGGATGTATATAGATGTCCTACTGTCTCGTCATCTTTTAGGCGGTCTTCCTGGAGATCGATTTCCTGTTGGTACCTACTTTATTTGCGGCTCCATTTATCACTCTTTCAGAACATGCTATTTCCACATGATCTCTCCAGTAGCGTCTTCTCAGTTTTCCCCATCCCACGACATCTTCCACATTGCAAATCTTTCTTATTTCAGAATTTCTTACTCTTTCTCGGAGTGTCACTCCCGCAACGGATTGGAGAGTCTTCATATCTGTGGTTCTAAGGAGACTTTTTGGTCTGATGGTATCAGCTCTTGTTTCTATAGGACGTACGCATGTCTTGTAGATTCGTATTTTGCTCTCCTTACGCATTTAATTTAATTGTATCTCAATAGAGATGAAGACGCAAACTGGAAACTGAATATGGATGATCAAGGTGTTTACAGGACTTATGACCGGTCATTAGTTGGGTTAAGCGCACGCTTTATGTAATTACAACATTCCCCATTCCACATTGTTATTATGATCATGCATGATAAATTTTGGAAGTTGTATATATACTCCAAATCCATACTTATCTTCACGTGTCAGTTTTAACTGGCCATCTATGTAGATTTGATTACACTTGTCAATCTTTTGAAGATTAACCTATATAATCCACCCACCAACGCCATCTATGGAGAATGATTTTTAGCATTTTAGCGAACTACTTTATTAACACAATGCAAAGGCTATCGCCTATTAGCGTGTTGTTTTAAGAAGTCGCCTGGAGTATTATTCCTATCTTATATGCCAAAGAGTTGACCAGAATGATTACAAATATTTTTGAGAATGTTAACTTATACTTGTATACAAATCCTGGATTTTCACCCATGGTGGGTGGTTAATTCAAATTTAAATGTATCTCAATAGAGACGAAGACGCAAACTTGAAACTGAATATGGATGATCAAGGTGTTTACAGGACTTATGACCTGTCATTGGTTGGGTTTAGCGCACGCTTTATGTAATTACAACATTCCCCATTCCACCTTTGTTATTATGATCATGCATGATAAATTTTGGAAGTTGTATATATACTCCAAATCCATACTTATCTTCACGTGTCAGTTTGAATTGGCCATCTATGATAAACTTGTGGGTGTAGAAATGGCGTTAGTGGGTGGATTATATAGGTTAATCTTAAAAAGATTGACAAGTGTAATCAAATCTACATAGATGTCCAATTAAAACTGACACGTGAAGATCCAAAATTTATGGAATGGGGAATGTTGTAATTACATAAAGCGTGCGCTTAACCCAACCAATGACAGGTCATAAGTTCTGAAAACACCTTGATCATCCATATTCAGTTTCCAGTTTGCGTCTTCGTCTCTTTTGAGATACAATTAAATTTGAATTAACCACCCACCATGGGTAAAAATCCAGGATTCGTATACAAGTATAAGTATACATTCACAAAAATACTCCTTAAGCATATTTTTGTTTTTCCAATGCATCACTTGTTCCAATGCATCACTTGTTCTATTATTTTATTATCTTATGCAATCTTGTATCGTACTGGTTATCTTGATATAACCATGCTCTTTGTCTTGCCAATGGAGAATTTCATGTTCAATATTTGATATAATGTACGCACTATGTTTATTACATTAATGATAATAATTTACAAGTCAAATATTTAATTTTATTGGTTTCTGTTTTCCTGACGTAGTGCATTATAAATAATAAGAACATTTTATTTTTTTAATTATGCAGAATCATATACGTATTCTTCAAATTCCACGTAAGTAACGAGTTCTAATAAACTATAATAAAAACCCATTTTAAAAAAAATATGTGTTTGAGATTTTATATTACAAATAAATAAAATATTACATGAGAGTGGTATTTTTCACTTTGCTAGAGCATTTTCAAATATCTACAATTCAAATATGTTATTGTGAGTTTTGTTGACATCAAAGTGAGCAATGCGATTTATTGAAAGTAAAAATACAAATATTTAAAATATATTTATTTGGCAATGGTTGAATACCCCTGGATATACTCCAGTGCCTTCAGGACTGTGCTCACAGCATCCGTAAGCCGATATAATCAATGACCATTGTTCATGAGATCACACGAACATGCCCCGCTAATATTCTGATCAGGTTCACATTACGCCCTACTAATGTCTTCCACGTACTGAATGTCTTCCGTGTGATGTATTCGGAATGCACTAGTTGGTGGCATCTCTTGCAAACAAGTTTATTACTCAACACACCGTATCATCACATCGAGTCGAATTTCTCATTCGGCTTCATGACTTAATGGTCTACTAATGATTAACCGTCGCGTTGCCATGTGGTCAATTGAGTTTCCACTGCCAATTTAAAGTGGATTTTCTTAAAACCTATGGACCCTAATATTATAAAAAAAATTGTAATCCTCCATTGAAGTGTTTTCAATATTTCGTAATAAAAAAAAAAGCAAAAAATTACTTCCTTCATCCCAAAAAAAATATTTTCTAAGACTGCCCTCACCTTCATTCGTGTTAAGGTAGAATTTGTTTTGCTAATATTTACAACTTTATCAAAAGTGACAAATACTTACTCGCTGTTTTGAACGTATTATAAATTATATCTTTGGCCTTTTCATAGGTACGTAATAATACCGACTGTGGACGGAAACGCAGCACGCAACTTAATAATATCAGAACTGTGAAAATATTAACACTTTACCAAAAGGGACAAATATTAATACGTACTCGTTGTCTTGAACGTACTATACATTTTGCCTAGGTGCCTTTATCATACGTAAAATTATAACGCCACGGCCGCGGCGCGGCGCGGCGGGGCGAGACAAGTTCATACTTGGTGTCAGTTGCTCATATGCTGTGACGCATTCCATATCAGAAATCGCATGGTTCCAGAAAAAAATTAATAATGATATGTTTTTCAAATAATCCATGTATGTTATAGATATCGATCTATTTCTAATAAAATTCTCTACAAGATGACATAAATTAAATTTTGATTCATCGAGTCATATGCTTGATATTTAGATAAAGTTAGCGGTAAACTGAATTGACCACATGGGAGCGAGCGTTTTGTTTTGAACACGGTACGTTAAGGGTTAAAAATAAAATTATATAGACATGTTTCGGACAAACATTCCTTCTTCAGTAAAGATACGTATTTATAAAAATATTATAAAATGTTTACATGAAATTTCATCAACTATACACAAAAGCATAAAGGAAGCATGAAATAGCTAAACTACGTGTCAGGCTCAGTTTGCAATAGTGTAATTAGTCTGTCGATGCCAGCGAGCCTGGCAAAACCGGTCGCTGTCGAAATAACGACAAAAGTGGAAGTAGTTAAAAAAACGTCGTTTGATTTAATTATTTTTTTAAATATAATACATGATATTTATTATTTGAATTACTCTGCAACTATTCCCAAAACCCCCCACAATTCTGCTTTACCATATATGACTTATGATATTAAATGTATACACACTCTTCGGTAAAGGGTGTGTTGGAAAATATGCTATAGAAAACGTTTTAAGGCTTATCAAGAGTAAACAAATTTATTATTGAACCCGATCCGTCGATATCCAGTGGAATATTGGATTTTTTTAATAAAACCGGCTTAGCTTGAGAAACATCTTGTCATATATTTGATCCGAAGCATTTAACTTTTCATAGTTTTGATATCATTTTATCTATAATGTATAGTGGATAGAAAAAATATTGGAAAGGGGGTTTTGATTTATTCACATTATTTAAAATTTTCAAGCTTATTATTTTAATATTTCAGAAAAGCATTCAATATGATTATAGCTCTCCTATGTAAAAAAAAACATGTTATTTTCAAGTTACATGCTTTCGATTTTTATTTCTCAAATGTGAATTGGAGTTATTTATTATAGGGAAAACATTACATGGTTCAGAAAACTCTTGTCTTGCTCTATCAAAAACATAACATGTTCTAGAAAACCCATGTCTTGCCCTATCAATCAAAAGGGTAAAACTAACTAACTAACCATCACGCCGTCTCCCAGAAAGAATGGACTGTCACACTTTTACTGATGCGGCACTTCATCTTTCTCTTTTCGCCCCGCAGGAGACGCGGTGTGATGGAGTAATATCAAATTTATTGTGTTGTATTGTTTGATTTTGTATATAATTGTAACTTCTGCGTCGAAACGATTCATTTAATCATTCATTAAATAATCAATGAAATAATTGCATATGCGAAACATATCACTCCATACATGTATATAACACTTCAATAAAACTGCAGTTTTCATTAATACTTAATACTAAGTTTGAAGTCCATTATTTTCGCCCAAACACTATGATGCTTCAACATTATTACTGTTTCAATTTATTTTTATTCACTTAGAATGTCGCGACAGCTGTTTCGCCAATCTATGTTGGCATCATCAGGTGTTACAGTGTAGATAGTTTTTTGTAACACCTGATGATGCCAACATCAGTCGACGAAATGGCTGTTGCGACATTTTCAGTGAATAAAAATAAATTGTGATGTGTAAAAAAATCCTATAATATGTTTCTTATAAATAGATAATACACATGTAGATAATATTAAATATGAATAGATAATTATTTTCACGTATTATACTTAAAACATAACGAATAAAGCAAATTCACGTATGTCGATTGCAATTCAAATCCAGTATGTAAATTTTAAACACGAAGTCAATTGTCACATGTGAATTATTTGCGTGTCAAATTATTGGAACTAAATTTATATCACGAAACCAGCAAACGATGTTGTATCATGAGCTAAAATACAGTACATTTGGTTTAAATTAACAATACCCTGTGGCTAACCAGCGCATTATCTGACATGACATGTATTTGTGGGAAAATTATGATATTAGTATTACACTCGAACTAAGGATGCAACTTGTACTATTTGAATGGGCATCAGTTGAAATAATATCATAATATGGATCTTTTGTGACGAATTAATTATATTCAGTTTTAATTAAAATAATAAAATCTTAGACAAGTGTGGGATAAACTGTGTTTGATGGAGTGTCGTATGAAAATATACGAACTGAATGCGGTGCGAATTAAAGTGTTAACGAAATATTGAAAGGAACATTATGATGGTTTAGACGCATAAAATGAATGAATGAAGAAAGAATGTTAAAAAAAAGTATATGTTAACGATGTAAATGGAATTAGAAATAGAGGAAGACCGAGGGAAACGTCGCACGATCAAATAAATCTAATATTGAATGTCGGCCACGTCGGAGAAATCGACATGCGTGCATGCCACAATGTATGAATGTTGAGGAAGCGAGAGAAGAATGTCTGAAAAGAAAAGTGTAGCAGTCCTCTATTTTCGTCTACTCCTTCGGGGAGACGGCGTGATCGTTAGTTAGATTTTTTTAAAGTAATATTGTGAAAAACTAAATAACTAACTAACCATCACGCCTTTTTCGGATAGGTAGGCAAAGGGGATGGACCGCCATACTGCTCAATATATATTATACAATATGGAGTTTTACGTCATCGTTCAAGAAACAATAAATAACTTAATTTGGTTCAATAAAGAGAAATATGTATATGGTTTGGACATATGGAACGAATGGACGAGAGAAGAATAGTTAAAAAATTGTATACAAGCAGTGTGAGTACGAAGAAAACTCGTGAAAGACCAAGGAAAGATTATATGTATGACCATATAGTATGACCAAATTAATCAAATACTGAAAGGGGGCCACAATCGAAGTCGGATGAATCGACGATCATGCATGTTACGATGTATGAATATGGAGAAAGCTGGAGAGGTATGTCAGAAAATAAAAGTATGACAATCCATTATTTCTGCCTACCCCTCCAAGGAGAAGGAGTGATGGTTAGTTAAGAGAAATATACTTTTAAAAAAATCAAATCAGTTCTAATCGATATAAAAGTTAATATTTCTAAATCATCATTTTTTAAACGGGAGAACGATGTATATTTATATCGTAATCCGGATGATGAAGATGTGAAACCTTCGAAACACGTCGAGAAAAATAAAATCAGAAGTGGAAAAAACAGTGTTACAAAAAAAATTCGCCATTATGGAATTCCATAGTGTTAACGCCTAAAGTTTATCAAAATATTACTTAAGGGAATCAAAGCAGAATAAGTATATTTTTATGATAATATAAATAACTAACTAACTAATCATCACGCCATTTCCCAGGAGGGGTAGGCAGAGAGGATGGATCGCCACAATGCTCTGTCCTGGCATACCTCTCGGGCTTCCCCTACATTCATACATCGTACCATGCACGCACGTCGATTATTCCGACTTCGAATGTGACTGCCTTTTAGTAATTGATTCATTTGGTCATGCCATGTTTTCCTCGGTCGTCTTCGGCTTCTTTTTCCACTCACGCTGCTTGTGTCCAACTTTTTAACCATTCTACTCTCATCCATTCGTTCCATATGTCCATACCGTCTCAGGGATAATTTTTTAATTTTATCCATGATGCAGTCATCTGCCATACAATTCTTTCTTATTTCATCGTTCGGTATTCTATCATACAACGTTTTCCCGCAATGTTAATATCTTAGACAATATCGCACCGTGAGTGTAAAACCGAATTAAGTGCAAATATACATTTTGGAGATATGGGAGTTTAAAGGTTTCATATTGTTTGGAAAAACTTTTTATTTAAATAAACCAACGATTTTCGGTTTATAGATATATATTATAGATATTAATTTAAACCAAAAATCATTGGTTTATTAAAAAAAAAAAACAGTTTTTCCAAGCAATATGAAACCTTTAAACTCCCATATCTCCAAAATATATATTTGCACTTAATTCGGTTTTACACTCTCGGTGCGATATATATTTTTTATAATCTGATAAGCTATATCAAATGTACAGATAATATTTATTTACAAGGAACTTTTTAGAATTTCAATGAAAATATATCTTTTAAATTCATTTTTTTTAAATAAACCAACGATTTTCGGTTTATAGGTATATTAATTTAAACCAAAAATCATTGGTTTATTAAAAAAAAAAACAGTTTTTCCAAGCAATATGAAACCTTTAAACTCCCATATCTCCAAAATATATATTTGCACTTAATTCGGTTTTACACTCACGGTGCGATATATATTTTTTATAATCTGATAAGCTATATCAAATGTACAGATAATATTTATTTACAAGGAACTTTTTAGAATTTCAATCAAAATATATATTTTAAATTCATTGATGCGAGTAATATTTTTTAGAAAGGTTTACTTTTCTTTGATGTTTCGGTCCTTACCATTTGCCATCAAGTAGGTGAGTGGTAGGTAAATATTACGAACATAACATCACATGGATCGTATATCGGTGGTTGTATAGATTTAATATATTGGTTCCCTCTGTAATGGGATACTGTGTAGTAAGCAAAAAATCAATAAAGCTTTATATTTTTTGTAGAACTGAGAATTCTCAATACAGAATGCATTCAAGCAGATAAAAATAAACAACCTAAGTCGAAAAACTAATAATTAAATAATAATAATCTCAAACTAGCATATATACATCTTCCAAAAATTTGCCAGACGTGGTGGTCGTAAGAAGGGCGAAATGGGGACTGTTGTTAAACATAAAGCGATCGCTCAACCCAACCAATGACATGTCATAAGTCTTGTAAGCGCCTCGGCCACCATATTCTGTTCCCAGAAAACAATTTATATCTTCGTCTCTATTGAGATACAATTAATCCTTATAATTTTTATAAGGATTAATTGTATCTAATCCTTATAAATTTATGCTAAACATCTCAAAAGAACATTTTGTGTTAAATTATTTTTATTTTGCGATCGGACGATCGAAATGTGCGCGGGAGATGCCTATTGGTGGCGATGAGGTTCGCAACTCATCACACCGCGTCTCCCGCGGAGCGAAAAGAGAAGGATGGAGTGCCGCATCAGTAAAAGTGTGACAGTCCATTCTTTCTGCCTACCCTTTCGGGGAGACGGCGTGATGGTTAGTAAGTAAGTTAGTAAGTAAATAATATTTTTTTTTTAAATTATAAAGATTAATTGTATCTCAATAGAGACGAAGATATAAATTGTTTTCTGGGAACAGAATATGGTGGCCGAGGCGCTTACAAGACTTATGACATGTCATTGGTTGGGTTGAGCGATCGCTTTATGTTTAACAACATTCCCCATTTCTCCCTTCTTACGACCACCACGTCTGACAAATTTTTGGAAGATGTATATATGCTAGAATGCTGCGCTTATCTTCACATTTTTTAGGTCACTCTACACTAGCGTCATCTATTAAGATTCGCTTCACTCTACACTAGCGTCATCTATTCAAATTATTGTTTTTTTTAATAACTACTTGTACATTTGTGTTTAATTTGTGACCGGTTTCGACAGACTGGTATACTGGTAACTGTTGGACAAAACAATCTGTTGATGCCCGGCAGCCTGTTGAAACTGGTCACTGTCAAAATAAACACAAATGTAGAAATAGTTATTTAACAAACATCGTTTAAATTAATTATCATTTAAAATGCGCTTTCATCAGGAGTTTTAAGCAAAATCATTTGATTTTCTTAAAAACTAATAGTTAGTTGTTTGTTTCTTAAACATTGATGTAAAACTACATATTAAATAATTGTTACCAATGAAAACGTCTGTTTTCTAGAAATTTTATTATATTTTATGTGAATGACATGATTCGCCTTTTGAAGGCATTATCAAAATAATGCTTTCGACAGGTGAAACATGTCATTCACATAAAATATGATAAAACTTCTAGAAAACAGACTTTTAATTCGTATTTATTAAATAATAGTTAGGCTACTGTGGGAGCAATAACTGTGGTTTTATACTTCATAACGTGTCAAATCAGAGAATGTTTGTTAATATTCTAAATCGCTTCGGAATCAAGGAAATTTCAGCTTTTATTTTAATAAAAAAAATACTACCTAACAAATTATCAATATCATTATCAACATAATTGTTTGCTTGTTAAAGAGGTCATCAGTTTCACGTATGACTTACCTTCATATTGAATTGTTTTTATACAGATATTTAATAAAATTTATTTAATAATTTGTAATAAATTTAACCAATAAGAGAAAAGGTTTAATTTTAAATCCTTATCCATCAAACAGAGTTAAATCCGATTGGTGATCTAGGGAACAAAAAATCTTGGTTCCTGATTTAGAGGACTAAGGTTTAATCCTGGACAAGACAAGGTTCTTCTTGTTTATAAATTCGGAAGTGTACAATTATTATATTGCAATTTATTTCAAAAATTGAGGAACCACGTAGTCCTGGCCGACGACAAAAGTTTTGACTGCGCTCCCAATTCCAGTCCGATCTTTGAAGATCGGAAACTTGAAACTTTTAAGACCTGATATGGCACATACAGAAGAAGTAGATTGATGTCACTTATTTTTGTTTTGTCTTGAAAATGTTTGAAATGAGAAATATTGTGTTCGTACTCCGAACGCTTCAATTGCGCGGCAGAACGACCCACGAATAGCCGACGAAAATCTCGCCCAATCCCACCCCAGTTCTGCCGCGGCGTTTTGTACCAATTTGACCCCTACCCACTTACGTGGACGCCCGAATAAATACGGTTTCTGTAAAAGTCCGGCTAGAGTCCGGCCACACTCCACGAGTCGTTCTATTCTGCTTTTATTGCGTGTGTTCTGGGGTAATTAGATTATTATGCCCATTCGCGCCTTTTTCGTTAATTGAAGGGTTATTTCACCCCCCACTTCTCTGTGTGGCTAATTCTATCGAGGACGCCTTCGCTTTATATTGTGCGGCATTGAAAAAACAAAAAAAAAATACTGGAATAACAGATATTGTTCGATAATTAATACAAATGAAACGTCTGTCTTCTAGAAGTTTTATAATATTTTATCTAAATTACATGTTTTGTCGGGGAGACGGCGTGATGGTTAGTTAGTTAGTAAGTTAACATACGCGTTCAAAACGGATTAACAATCTATATGATATTCGAATATATATGATAATTAAAACAAATAAAAACGCCTGTTTTCTAATTTTTTTTTAATTTTATTTCATACTAATATGTTTGACCTTTCTAAAGCATTATCAAATGTGACTTTTGTTAATGCCTTAGAAAGGCAAAATGTGACATTCCCATAATCTATAATAAATCTTCTAGAAAACAAACGTTTTCATTCGTAATGATTGTTTCATGTTGAGTTTTAATCAATGAAAAATAAAACAATGGATAATGATTATTAATATTTTTCAAAACAATTTTGCATATTTATAAAATTCCTTCACTCTGGTCGTGATTTTCTTATTAGTGACACAATAAGTAAATTAATTTTGGAAGCCCAATTTAATTTAGTTTATTCACACATAAAGTTGAGCAGAAATTTCTATGAATATATTTAATTATTGGGGGTACCTGCCCTACTGGCGGAACTCAATTATTTTGAATGGGACAGGTACAGAGAGGAGAAAGGTGCAGCCAATTAGAAACAAAATTTAGGGGCCCAAAATATATATTTTTTTCGGAATGATTGTCAAAATAATATTTATCATAAGATGATAATAATAATAATATTATAATTTTTAATCATTTTATGTAATAATTAAATAAAACGCCTTTTCTTTCATCGACAGACTGATCTTTAACCAGTCTGTCGATGCCAACGAGCCTGATAAAACCTGTCGCTGTCTGTTATAAAGACAAAAGTGGATGTACTTAAAAAGCACAATTCTATTTAATTATTATTTTAAATGAACTTCCATCAATATATTTCAGTAAAATCATTAGATTTTCAGTTTGGTGAATATTTTTAGTTTTTATTATACAATTTTTAAAATGTCGCAACAGCTGTTTCGCTAACCGATGCTGGCATCATCAGGTGTTACAAACAACTACTGTAAGTTGTTTGTAATAAGTATCATAGTGTTTCGGCCAAAATAATAATTGTTTAAATACTATTTTTTTTTATATAATAATATCAGGTTAAAACAGTTTTAATTTTAGAAACAGCAGTATAATATATGCAAAGTACCTATTTAAAATAGAATTTTACATGAATGTACCAGAAAATATATACGAGTATATAATATCTCACGACGACGATCATTCTACCATTCTATTTGCTCACGTACACATTTGCCCTTCTGTTTGTTATAAATTAGACACCTCCCTACATTTTATATATGTACATATCGCTTTTTCTCTGTTATTAATAAGGTTTGTTTTGTAACCCTAACAAAAGCTCTGGCGAGAGCGAAACCGGTTGATTTGACAAATATAATGTGGTGTAATAATACATAAAATTGTTTAAAAAATTTTTTAATAACGATCTTCTGCTTAATGCTTACAACCAATCTTAGTAGATGGCGCTAGTGTAGACTGAACTAAAAAATGTAAAGTGTATCCCAACTTGGTGGTCGCAAGAAGGGCGAAATGGGGAATGTTGTATTACATAAAGCGTGCGCTTAACCCAACCAATGACAGGTCATAAGTCCTGTAAACGCCTTGACCACCATATTCTGTTTCCAATTTGCATCTTCGTCTCAATTGAGATACAATTAATCCTTAAAAATGATAACTCGCAATGGGTAAAATCCATTATTCGTCTACAAGTATTTGTATACATTCAAAATGTTGTAAAAACAAAAACTGGTCCAAATATAGCATATAGATTTGAGTGACATCTCCAGGCGGTTTCTAGCAATTCGCTGATGGCGGTAGCCTTTCACATTGCGTTAAAAAGATCTTCTGCTTAGTGCTTAAAAAATACAATATTCACAGATGGCGTTAGTGTGTAGATTGAAAAAAATACCATGCAAAGGGTGGTGTTGCAGATTAACATACATTCAAAATGTTTGAAAAAAATATTTAATGAATTATTTTATTTACGCTAGTGCCTCCGTGTTCTCCAGAGACATCCCAGAACAGGTAGCGTCACCCTCCATCAGCAGTAAAGGGTGGAAGGGTCTTCTGACGAGCTCCCTCGGAGGACGCGCTATAATTAATGCTCGCAATAATAACTGTTGCCCTTGACAATAAAGACAAGGAGCCTTCATTAAATTTACAACATTAGAGATTTGATTCCGCTAACTAATGCTACAATTATGCGTTCGCTTAATTAAAGACACGAATGGTTTATTACAGAAAATCTTTACATGCTTCATGAAGGATCTTAAGGGCTCTTCAAGACATTACGCAAGAGCAATTTACAATAGCATTTATGAATGAATCATTATTATTATTATGATTATTATATTTTATTGAAGGTTAAGGCGTTTACAGTGTTGAATTCCATTGCAGTAACCTTGAAACTAAATAAATATAGCTGTTTTTATTATTATTATTATTCTTATTTTAAAAAGACTGATATCAAGGATTTATATCAATGATATTAGAATTTATTTTACAATCTTCAATGTGAGCAGAAAATAGCTAATTATTATGAAGAAGGAACCTGGTCGTGTCCAGGCTTGAACCCATGCCCCCTGGATCAGGAGCCAAGCGTTCTATCCCCTAGACCAGTGTTCCGCAAAGTTTTCTCACCTACGGTACACTTAGTTCTTTCTAGCACACCAAAAGCTAAAATTCGGTCTGGAATTAAGTGTCGATCAGCTCGAAAGACATTGGTGACCTTTTTTTGTAGAAATCGAATCAGCGGTTTTTTTTTGCCTTCTGAAAGATCGAACGTCGGATTTTTACGAATTTTACTGGTTGGAAATCGCTGATGAGCTAATAGAAAATGGAGGTCGCTAGCAACTTCCGACCAGCAAAGCTGAATGGCCTAGTAAAACAATAAAAGAGGTCACCAACGTCTCTTGAGCTGTTATACGAAAGAGTCGACTATTTCGCGATTCACGAGTTCCGACTATAATTTTTTTTTCCTTTATGTATTTGGCCGCGGCACACCTGCATCCGGCTCACGGCACACCAGTGTGCCGCGGCACACCGTTTGCGGAACACTGCCCTAGACCACCACCCGGTTATTATTATTATTTTGTTGAATCGCTCTTTACATCATGACAGCATGAGCCAAATCGATATAAAGGGTATTATTGTTATCATAGTGATTCTCGTGACATGTGATAGGTAGCTAATCTATCGCCATTTTATTGTCATGTGAATTCTACACCAGACCTAAGACAGTGTGACAATCACACTGCCCTCGCCGGGAATCGAACCCGGAACCTTCGGGGTAGCAATCAATGCACTTACCATTCGGCCACGAAGGTCGTCATATGAACGGTGAATACGTGGAATATAAATTAAATAAACACGAATGTCCGGATCGTCCAGCTGTCAACATGTGCACCATCTAAAAGAACATTAAGTGTTCAATTATTTTTATTTTGTTATTTTATTTTACGAGTATATCATTGTACGAGTATTTAATATAATTTGTTGGACGATCGAAGTGTGCACGGGAGATGCCTATTGGTGGCGATGAGGTTCGCAACCCATCACACCGCGTCTCTCGCGGGGCGAAAAGAGAAGGATGGAGTACCACATCGGTGAAAGTGTGCAGTCCATTCTTTCTGCCTACCCTTTCGGGGAAACGGCGTGATGGTTAGATAGTTTGTTAATTTTTTTAGTTAGTTTTAATTCCGCTTTAATTTAACCAACCAACTAACTTACCATCACACCATCTCCCCGAAGGGGTAGGCAGAAATAATGGACTGCCACAGTTTTCTTTCCTGACATATTTTTACTCGATTCCTCAACATTCATACATTGTGTCATGCACGCGCGTCAATTTCTCGGACTCCTCAAGTGTCTGAAATTCAATATTTGATTTATTCTTCGGTCTTCCTCTATTTCTTGTTCCATTTAGATCGTTAGTAAATACTTTTTTACCATTCTTTTTTCATTCATTATTTCCATGTGTCCAAATCATCTTAATGATCCTTTCATTATTTTGTTCATAACACCATCATTCGCACCGCATTCACTTCTTATATTTTCATTCGACACTCTATCTTACACAGAGTAACTACACATTTGTCTTGGAGATCTCATTTCTACTGCATTTATTCTACTTTCATCCTTCTGCTGCAAGTTCCATGCTTTGTTTTCCATAACAATAAATATATTTATTTTTGCTTGAACAACGTAAAACTTTAAAAGTTAATAATTAATACGAATGAAAACGTTTGTTTTATTATATTAATATTAGTAAGGGATTCTCAATTGCCTCAACAACGCAAAAATATATACCTTACCTTACCAAGGTTAACATGTTATTCCCACAAAATATAATTAAAATTCTAGAAAACAGACGTTATCATTCGTATTAATTAAAAATAATGTAGTTAAACAAAAAAGAGAGTAAATATTTTTGACACTTTCATTGGTTCTACGTGACATTTCACCACGCGTGGCGTCGGGACGCCTCTACTCCCTGGAGGGATGAAGGCCCTCACCCTAAGCGTGGAATTCACACCACAGCAAACAGGATAGTAACACGCGATAGGTTACCGAGCCACGTTTGTGCATATCGGAGTGATTTTACTCATTAGGGACCAGTGGACAATTAACCTGATTACATTTTAAAAACATAAACTTTCACACAAATTTAAATCTTTGATTTTAAATGTTATTTTTATGTATTGAATTCAAACACGCTTAGATAATAAATTAATAACGATTTTTTAAGAAATAAAACACTGTTTTTTCCACTTTTGAGTTTATTTTTCTCGCCATGTTTCGAATGCACACTTTCATCATCGGGAGAATCGAATTTATATCGTTCTCCCGATGATGAAGGTGTAAGCCTTCGAAATATGTGGAGAAAAATAAACTAAAAAGTGGAAAAAATAGTGTTTTAATTTCATAAAAAATTCTCATTATGAAATTCTACAGTGTTAACGCCTTAAGTTTATCTAAAGTTAATAAATTAATAATCAATATCACCTTAATTTATTTAACTTTAATTGAGAAAACTGAATATTTTGAATAATATTGCTGTTATTGTACCACCCCTTATGTATGGAAGCGAAGCATGGAACTGACAAAAGAAGGATGAAAGAATAATAAATTCAGGATAAATGAGATCTCTTAAAATAAATTCAGTATAAAAGATAAAATAAAAGAAGTGAATGCAGTGCGAATGATAGCGTTATGAACAAAATAATGAAAGGACCATTTAGACGGTTTAGACACATTGAAAAAATGAAAAATTAAAATGTATGTATTAACAATGAAAATGGAACTAGAAATAGAGGAAGACCGATAAAAACGTTGCATGATCAAATATTGAATGTCGACTATGTGAAGGGGTCGAAGAAATCGATGTACGTAAATGACATGATGTATAAGAAGTGAGAGTAGTAGTTGACCAGAAGATGGCAGCAGGCTGCCGAAACCGGTCGAACATTAACACAAGTGGAAGCACACTGAATACATAATAATAAAGAAATTTTGTATAAATTTTTATTTTCTTCAATATTCAAAATGAAATTCTACCAAGATATTTCAGTTCAAAACATTAATTATTTGTTTTCATTCATATTAATTATTTAATATGGAGTTTTACATCATTGATCAAGAAACAATAAAATGATCATGATTCTATATTATTTTAAAATAAGATTCAATGTACAATTATAAACGAATAGACAATAATGCATTGCATGTAAATTAGCAAGAGAGAATGTTTGGGTGAACTTAACACGTAGGAATAGATATTTCACATGCAAACCTAATTAAATTGGCAAGCTATCGCATAACGATCGGCGCCTCGTTCCTTCGTGTCGAACCCCTGGAAGTGGGTACACCGACGCTGCCGCACCGTGCCGCCGACATATGAATTAACCAACTTGATTGTCTCGGGGCTGCATACACGATGAGCTTGTTCCCAAACAGCTGATCAGGAATTCATTCATAGCTAACTAGAGCAAACACAAGTCAAAAGGGGTTCAAATATATTGTAGTATGCATTTTGTATCTGTGTTAGTTAGTTGCGTACAAATTCATGGAGCATGATAATTGTGTGCTTTTAAAAGATATTATTCATTTTTTTCATTGTAGATAAAATAGACCGATTATGAACTTTCAACAACAAACCCAAAAACATCTCTTAGTGCTTTTCTCATCCAAGCGTTCAGTAATTATTGTCGACCTTCGTGGCAGAGTGGAAAGAGCTCTGACTTCCATACCGAAGATCCCAGGTTCGATTGCCAGCGATGGCAGTGTGATTGTCACACTGTCTTTGGTCTGGTGTAGAATTCACATGATAATAAAATGGCGATTGATTGGCTACCAGTCACATGTCAAGAGAATCAATATAATAGCTAAAATAAATTGTATACAGTAATTGGGTTCAAACAACCTGCTGTACACAAGGAAAAAAAATTAAAACAATTCAAAAAATAACTTACTAATGTTTTCATATGAAAACATTAGTAAGTTATTTTTTATCATTTTATCATTAGTATTATTAAACATCGACCCGGTTTCGGCAGCTTGCTGCCATCTTCTGGTACCTACATCAAAATTTATTATAATAAATGATTAGCGGTAGGGTTATTTTTTTTTTTACTGATTAACATTTTAAACTGTTAAATTAAATAACTTTGTTTTTTGTATCACAATTGTATTTTATTTTACGCGACAGCTGTTTCATCAACCTATGTTGACATCATCAGGTGTTACAATAATATATCAAATGTCAAATTTTCGTGATTTTTCGAATCTTTATGTGTATTTGTTCCTATGTCAATTTGAATATTTTCTGTGATATAATTTTGAAGTTCTTAGGTAGCTTAAGAAATTAAGTTAGGTAGCTTAATATTTTAATTTAAAGAACGATTAATTAAAATTTATAAGAGAAAATATTATAGGTGGAAAATACAATAATAAAATAATAATAAAACAGTAATGAGAAGGAAAAATTACACATAGTATAGAGTCAAAAACGATGAAACATTATAAATTTAAAAGATAAACAATAACAGAAAGAAGATTACATTAATAGACAATAGTTGAAAGTAGTATTTTTATTTTTTTGCTAGATTACATATATAGGGGTAGGCAGAAAGAATGGACTGCCACACTTTTCTTTCCTGACATATTTCTCTCGCTTCCTCAACATTCATACATCGTGTCATGCACGCGCGTCGATTTCTCTGACTCCTCACATGGCCGACATTCAATATTTGATTTATTTGATTGTGCCACGTTTTCCTCGGTCTTCCTCTATTTCTGCTTCCATTTACATCATTAACATATAATTTTTTTACCATTCTTTCTTTATTCATTCTTTCCATATGTTCTTACCATCTTAATGATCCTTTCAATATTTTGTTCATGACACCATCATTCGCACCGCATTCACTTCTTATATTTTCATTCGACACTATCATATATAGAGTATTCACACATTCGCCTAAGAGACCTCATTTCTACTGCATTTATTCTACTTTCATCCATCTTTTCCTAGTTCCATGATTCGCTTCCATAAATAAGGGTCGGTACAAGAACACCATTATGCACTGTCATTTTAAATTTTATATTTTTCAGATGCTTATTTATGGGTGTGTACTGTTATTTCTCGGAGCACGTTCCTGGGATGTAGATGTCCAGCTGTCTCACTATGTTTTGGGTGGTCTTCCTGCAGGTCGATTGCCTGTTGGTACTTTATTTGCCTTACTTATCACTCTTTCAGAACCCGCTCTTCCACGTGGTCTCGCCAGTAACATTTTATCTTTCTTCCCCATCGCACAACATTTTCGACATCGCAGATCTTCCTTATTTCAGATTTTCTCACTCTGAATCAGAGAGTCATCATATATATTTTATGTTAGGTAATAAATTTCTCTTCACAATTCCATGGTTTCACATCGGTAGCACTTTACAATGTACATGTAATGAAAGACCAAAATTTCCCTCTATCTATGACACGGCGCTGGGGTCGAGTCATCCATACACACGTGATTAATCGCCAAAGTACTTTGGCTCACTTAGTTTCCTCGGGGGCTTTTACTGGCACCTGTGGCTATCCAAACTTAATAATGTCTGTGTATAATATTCCAAGTGTATTCAACAAACTTTGATTCATAAAAACTCCAAGTTGTAGACGGAAATTACGTTATGCGCCTATTTTTGCTATCACAATCGCAATCATGGCTGAAAAATGCGAGTTCATTCGTTATAGGCATAGCTATAGAAAATCTATCATAGCTTTTCCAGAACAATTGACTTTTCCAGACTTTGCCGTCCACTTTGAGACACGTTCTTTAAATCGAGATGCCATTTTGTTTTTTTTAACCGTCGTTGGAACTCATTTTTGTCCAGTATATCACTGTAAATGTCACAAATGGATTCCGTTGCTTCTGTCGCAGTTTAAAAAAACAGCATTCTGCATCTTAATTTTGTTTCTGAAAAACACGTTTGTACCATTAGTTGTAGATGAGGCAAAAGAGATTTTTATTTATTTAAAGTAAGTGTATGTAAATGGGTGCCTTCGCTCAATATTTAAGGTCTATTGGCCCCAAACAGTGTCAAGTGCCGTTCTCTAGACCATGGCAGGCGAAAGGCCAATTGGAGAACAAGTCGCTGGACGCGGGTGGCAGTGGATCGGTCACACTCTGAGACGGAACCCAGCTTGCATCGCTCAGGGCGCACTATACTGGTCCCCTATGGGGGGGAAGAGAAAGCGAGGCAGACCTAGAGCCATCTGGAGAAGAACCCTGCAGGACGAGGTTAAGGCAGCAGGCCTCACTTGGGATTATATCAGGCATGCGATAGAGTCGGTTGGAGAAGATTCCTTGAGGCCCTATGCATTACGGAGGTGTGACAGGACAAAAATAAGAAGAAGAAGAAGAAGAAGAAGAAAGATAAAGGATCACATAGAAGACCTTCGTGGCAGAGTGGTTACGAGCTCTGACTTCCATGTTGAAGGTCCTGGGTTCGATTCCCGGCGATGGCAGTGTGATTGTTACACTGTCTTTGGTCTGGTGTAGAATTCACGTGACAATAAAATGGCGATAGATTGGCTACCTATCACATGTCACGAGAATCAATATAATAGCTAAAAAATAAAAATTGTACACAGTAATTGGGTCCAAACGACCTGTTGTGTACATAAAAAAAAAAAAAAAAAAAAAAAAAAAAAAAAAAAAAAAAAAAAAAAAAAAAAAAAAGTTACAACACATGTCATTAATAGTCAACGAACCCCAAAATACTGAGACAAAGTTGCCAATTGAAAAAACGATATTGATTCCGAGATTAGCTTAAATAAAAAATAAACAAATATTTCAAGTATAACAACAAATAAGTTTATGTAATTAAGCTTGTCTTGTGGTTAAAATATAGGCCATCGAGATGGTGGTTAAATGAAATAACCCTTCAGTGAAATGGAACGGTATACTTCGATGGTAATTTCATTTGTAGGAAAAAAACGTTATAAATTACGACTTCGCGCTATAAAAACGTCGTAACGAAGTAGAATAAATACAGTTTCTACTAAATTAGGAGCACAAACAACCAAATACCGTCCATGTGTTAATCATAGAGTATTTGAATTTCCAGAACATGCATCGGTATCTGATAGCCCATCCGAGCTGGAATTTATTTCGAGATTTATGCTCTCCAACTGGAAACATGAAATAAAAGTTTAAGTGTACATCTATAAACATTGCTACCAGCAATAAACATGTTCATTAAATCTTTCGGAATATGTTATTAAGTCCTAAACCAGACACAGTGAAATTGAGAAGCATAATAAGGAGAATAGGAAAATGAAGAAGTAACCCACGAATGAATAAATAAGACGAAGTGAACTCATGCAAAAACAAAAGTAATTCGAAACTCGTTGACAACAATAAAAACATTCATCATCATCATCATCATCAGCCGTCTGTCATCCACTGCTGAATGTAGGCCTCTCCCAAAGCCCTCCACCGCCCCCTATCCATTGCCGCTCCCATCCATCCATGTCCAGCAATCCTCTTCAGATCGTCGGTCCAGCGGGCAGGGGGACGTCCAACTCTACGGAATCCTGTACGCGGTCTCCACTCCAGAACCCGTCTTCCCCATCGGCTGTCGGTTCTCCGACAGATATGGCCAGCCCACCGCCACTTCAGCCCGCCTATCCGTAGAGCCACCTCAGTCACCTTGGTTTGTTGTCGAATAAATTCGTTTCTAAATCTATCCCTCAAGGTTATTCCAAGCATGGCTCTTTCCATGGCGCGCTGGGCAACCTTGAATCTGTAGACTAGACCTTTTGTCAATGTCCACGTCTCGGCTCCGTATGTTATGACTGGTAAAACGCACTGGTTGAAGACTTTAGTCTTGAGGCATTGTGGTATTTTGGAAGTGAAAACATGACGTAATTTCCCAAAGGCTGCCCAACCCAACTGAATTTTAAAATGAAAATAAAAACATTAATCTTGTATAATTTTTTTCTGATTTTTCGAATACTTCAAGATCTGAAAATCGTCACCTGAGAGTAAGAGGGTTCCAACTAACAAAATTTCACATTTGGCTTTTTTTCGTGAAGAGGGTTCTTACTAACTTTATCTATACGTATAATTAAAAAAAAACATGTAATAGCATCGTCATTTTGATGTTACGAAAAGAATCAAGTTCCATCTGATCATTCAAAACACACGATTCACTGAAGAAGGATTCATTTAAACTTAGAACTTTATTATTCCAACTGTTGCCAGACAAAATTTACACGTTTCTCGGTAAAAGAATCTCTGGAAATTGGAATAAAACCCCTTTATTCCAAGATACACACCCGAAACCAACAAAACTTTAACTTCATTTTTCTCAGCTTTTTACTTTTGTCAGTTGGAACCTTCTTACTCTCAGGTGACGAAATGTAAAAAAAATTGTCATAGTGCCAAATAAAGAAATATATCTCTTATTTTTTTTATTAAAATCTCTGATGCTCATATAATCAGTGCTCAAACAACTACAATATTTATTTTTTGAGTAGAGTTGGTTGATGAGTAGCTTGATAGCGCTTTGAGTAGAGTAGAGTTGCTGAAAATGGCGGTGATTTGAAAATAATTTATTTTTTTTCCTTATTTTTTTTCAACTTTCAATTTTTTTTTCAATATTAAAAACAATAATTTTCAAAAAACCCTACCAGCTATCCCAGCCTCATACAATTTTCGACCTTCTATGAAGTTAATTTCTAATGACTAATTGGGTAAAAAAGAATTTTCATAATATAGACTCATCCCAGGTTATCTGAGTTTGCCTGCCGTCTATCGTTCATTCGTCCGGCTGGACCGATTTAGTCGGTGCGTCAAAAAAATAGCTGTTACTTCGAAAATATTCAGTATTTCAGAAAATCCTTTTAGGATCATGTTTTTAAAGGTCTTAACTTTCAAAACATGCAAAAAAAAGATAAATAGATTTTTTCAATTTTCTACAATAGAATACCCCCTTAAAAGAAAATAAAAATAAGAATATTAAATCAAAACATATACATTTTTTTTCAAGTAACAGTTTTAATGCGATCGCTCCTCAGCCTTAATTCTTTTCTAAAACCAAGCGAGGAAACTCCGAAGCATAAAACAAAATTTCAGTTTATGTTTCCGTTCCTTGGTATTAAAAAACCCGTAGAGTTTTACGTTTGAGGTGTAATATTGCTTTGCAAGGAATTCCAAATCAAATTATTGGGTTTCTATGTGCTTTTATTGTTATTTACCAAGTAACTGAATTATAATTTAGCAGTAAATAACTTGACTGGTGAAATCTGGTTTCCTTTTTTATTACGCCACCAAACATTTTTCGTATTACCCAATCTGCTCAATTTCATTTGAATTTTTTACGAGAATTCGCGTAAAATTTATGTATTGCAATTCTGTACGGTGATTATTAAACACACATTTATGAAAGGTCCTTTTTATAATCATCATCATAGTGAGATACGTGTCGGGAGGCCACCTAAAAGTTGGACTAGATAGATAGAAGGTTCCTACCGCCACCCGAGACCGTTATAGGGCGCAGCGATGCCCTTATGTCAGTCTCGCCACACTGCCTAGGCCTGTTCCCGTCCATCCGGAACTTAGGTTATTTCTTTGTCATCAAATCAATGGATGACAGGCCAACATTTCACGATATTGCCCGAATAGCTGGAAAGACCTGGATGCGAAAGGAATAAGGCAGGGACATCATCAGCCGTATATCATTCAAAGCACGCCACCACCCCCCATCCATTACCGCTTCCATCCATCCATGTCCAGCAATCCTCTTCAGATCATCGGTCCAGCGGGCAGGGGGACGTCCAAATCTGCGGAATCCTGTACGCGGTCTTCAATCCAGAACCCGTCAGCCCTATCGGCCGTCGGTTCTCCGACAGATAAGGCCAGCCCATCACCACTTCAGCCCGCCCATCCTCAGAGCCACCTCAGTCACCTTGGTTTGTTGTCGAATAAATTCGTTTCTGAATTTGTTCCTCAAGGTTATTCCAAGCATGGCTCTTTCCATGGCGCGTTGGGCGACCTTGAATCTGTAGACTAGACCTTTTGTCAGTGTCCACGCCTTGGCTCCGTACGTCATGACTGGCAAGACGCATTGGTTGAAAACATTTGTCTTGAGGCATTATGGTATTTAAGAGGTGAGAACATGACGTAATTTTCCAAAGGCCGCCCAACCCAACTGAATTCTAATCAGGGGAGAGAAATATACAGAGACGTGTTAAAGAAATTGGAAGAGACCATCCAGCAGTAGAGGGAAGAAGGCTGAAGAAGAAGAAGTAGGATTAATGCCGTGGAAAATGTAGAAGAATGTGCGTAAAAACAATGTATGATAAAATATTTAATGATGAAGTAAGAGAAGAATGTAAGGCGGATGAATGCGTTTGGATATATGGAACGAATGGATGAATGATTAAAAAGATATATACAAGTAGTGTGAATGGAAAACGAAGTCACGTATCAAAGTAAAACATGGCATGACCAAATTTATCAACTGAAAGGCGGCCATGTTTGAAGTAGAAACAATCGACAAGCGTGCATGTCACGATGTGTGAATGTAGAAAAGGCGCGATAGTTATGTCATAATAGAACAGTGTGGCGGTCTATCCTCTCTGCCTACAATTAAAGTGATGTTAAAGCAACTAATACAATTATTTAAAAAAAAAAATACGAAAATAAATTATTGTATCTAATAGGTGTTTAATATTTATGTATTTAACTTCTATATATAAAATTTATAGTGATTTTTTTAAAGATTAAGGTTAATACTAAAGAAATATATTTAATTTTTATACAGGGTGTCCCAGAAAACGACGTCAAGCCGGAAACGGATGATAGAGCAAGTCATGCTAGTTATGAAAAAAATATAAAACGATCTGCATCCGGGAGTCGATCTTGTAGGAGACCAATTACTCTTAAGAAACATATCACAAAGCCTACACTAAGAAAAAGAAGACATTCAAGTAGCATTTCGTAGATATATCTTAGTAGATTCATTACTTCTTCTTCTTCCTCTGATTGTAGATCTTGCGATCTTTTTGTGCAGGATATCAACCTTATTCCTATAATGAAGACGACCAGCCTTCGTTCCATCTCTTTGGTGGTCGTCTTGGCGGTCAACGGCCCTCTGGAATGCCTTAATTAATTAATTAATTACTTTTTCTTCTTCCTCTGATTATAGATCTTGCGATCTTTTTGTGCAGGATATCAACTTTCTTCCTATAATGAAGACGACCAACCTTCTCTACATCTCTTTGGTGGTCGACCTAGTGGTCGACGTCCCCCTTAAGTGCCTTAATTAATTAATTAATTACTTCTTTTTCTTCCTCTGATTGTAGATTTTGCGATTTGTGTGTGCAGGATATCAACCTTCTTCCTATAATGAAGATGACCAGCCTTCTCTCCATCTCTTTGGTGGTCGTCCTGGTGGTCGACGGCCCTCTCGTGCTTCACGATCTTAGGAATTCTTGCTGGATCCATTCTCTCGATGTGGTCCCTCCAGAATTGTCTTCTTTACCTTACTCCATGTCACTATGTCTCTATATCTCTGAGGGATCCCCCCACAATAGGTCGCAATGTTCTTATTTCTGCTACTCTTAAGGGATGTTTGGTTCTGACAGTAGATTCATTACGAGGTCATTAATTAAAACCGACATTTAGCTTATCTTCTTCTTCTAGTGTCATGTAAGGTCCTCCCGACTGCGACGTCGGGTATTAGACTTTTCTGTTCCCTTTTGGCCATAACAGCTCCCCCACCATCTAATAATTATTTGGATAATGCTTTATATAATACTGATTTAGAAATCTAATTTAATAAAATTAAATATAAATGATTTTCAAATTTTGCCAAACTTTAAACAGGATTTACGTATTATTGATAAAGGGTTTAAAAGGTTCGAGTCTTCATATATTTTAGATACTTAACCCAAAAATACAATGAGCTTACTTAGTCGGCAAGTTTAGAAAAGCTTTTCAAGGTGTAAGCCCTATCTCAAGCTGTCTCGGCCCCCATTATTATTTGATACAACCTTACCAGAGCCGAAATAGGGATGAATATTTTATTTTGCAAATCGCAAAGCTAATGACTAATTCTATTTTTATTTTTATTTATTAATGAATGGATAATTTATCTGTAATATTAATTACATTTAGTCAAAATAAAGTTTTTAGTCTTGCTATGGCAGTATCAAATGTTAATGCCAGTTTTTAATATGAATGAAAACGTCTGTTTTCGAAATGATAAATATCTTTTATACATTATCAAATGTAGCAAGGTCAAACTTTTCATTCCCATAAAAACAAAACTTCCAGAAAACAGACGTTTTCATTCGTATTAATTATTTAACGTATAAGTATTTTATTATTTTAATAGATATAAAAAATAATCAGTATTTAATATTCTATATGGCAATTTACACCACTGTTCATAATATATAATTATAAATACAAATCAATACTACTCATAAAAAAATATGTTATATTTATTATGTAATAAAACATAAATTAAAAATATTATTTCATAGCAAAATATTACGAAAATATTTGTTTTAATAACACAATTTCTACATGAAAATAAAAAGTGCGTCAGTATTATTTTCGTTGTATTTTGTTTAAGTGGTAATTTGGACATATGGAACGAATGGACGAGAGAAGAATGATCAAAATGTTGTATACAAGCAGTGTGAGTGAAAATAGAAGCCGTGGAAGACCAAGGAAAGCATGGCATGACCAAATTCATCAATAAAGACGGCCAAATTTGAAGTCAGAAAAATCGACGAACGTGCATGTAACGATGTATGAACGTAGAGAAATCTATGGAGATACATCAGGATAGAACCGTATGGTGGTCCATCCTCTTGACCTACTCCGGGGAAACGGCGTGATGGTTAGTTAGTTATTTAGTTTTTTTGTTTTTTTTTTAATTGTATCTCAATAGAGACGAAGACGTAAACTAGAAACTGAACATGGATGATCAAGGTGTTTACAGGACTTATGACCTGTCATTGGTTGGGTTAAGCGCACGCTTTATGTAATTACAACATTCCCCATTCCACCTTTGTTATTTGTGATCATGCATGACAAATTTTTGGAAGATGTATATATACTTCAAAATCCATATTTATCTTCACGTGGCAGTTTCAGTCAGCCATCTATGTAGATTTGGTTGCACTAGTGAATTTTTTTCAAGAATTAACCTATACAACCGACCCACTAACGCCATCTATGGAGAATGATTTTCGGCATTTAGCAAACTACCTTATTAACACAATGTGAAGGCTGTTGACCAACATATTGTTAGAAGCCGCTAGGAGTATTATTCCATTCTATATGCCAAAGAATTTTGACCAGAATATTTGAAGACCAAATATTTGTGAATGTATACTTATACCTGTATACAAATCCTGGATTTACACCAAAGGGTGGTTAATTCAAATTTTAATTGTATCTCAATAGAGACGAAGACGTAAACTGGAAACTGAACATGGATGATCAAGGTGTTTACAGGACTTATGACCTGTAATTGGTTGGGTTAAGCGCACGCTTTATGTAATTACAACATTCCCCATTCCACCTTTGTTATCTGTGATCATGCATGACAAATTTTTGGAAGATGTATATATACTTCAAAATCCATATTTATCTTCACGTGGCAGTTTCAGTCAGCCATCTATGTAGATTTGGTTGCACTAGTGTATTTTTTCAAGAATTAACCCATACAACCGACCCACTAACTTGGTGGTAACCACCCTTTGGTGTAAATCCAGGATTTGTATACAGGTATAAAAGTTAATCTTTATTGGCATGCTCTTCACTTAGCATCACGCCGCGCCGTCGCCCCCCGCCGGGTTAGGCAAAAAGAATGGACTGCCAAACTTTTCTTTCTTGACACACTTCTCTCGATTCCTCAACATTTATACATTGTGTCATGCACGCATGTCTATTTCTCCGACTCCTCGCGTGGTCCAAATTCAATATTTAATATATTTGATCGCGCCACGTTTTTCTTGGTTTTCCTCTATTTCTACTTCTATTTACATAGTTAACATATACTTTTTTATCATTCTCTCTTTATTCCGCATTCGATGTGTCCAAACCATCTTGATGTTCCTTTCATTATTTTGTGCATAACACTTTCATTCGCACTGCATTCACTTCCTATATTTTCATTCGACACTATCGAAAACAACTTTTCACACATTCGTCTAAGAGATCTCATTTCTACTGCATTTATTCTACTTTCATTATTCTTTTTTCAGTCCATGCTTCGTGTCCATACATATGGGTCGGTAGAAGAACACCATTGTGCAGTGCCATATTAGCTTTTTTGGATAGGCTTTTGTTTACGATAATCACTTTAAGTGCACCATTCACTTTGTTACCTGCTACAATATCCTTCTCTGCTCGTCAATCCTTTGTAAACATACAACCTTAATATATGAACTTGTCTACTTGATCCAGATTTTAAATATTCAGACTAATGTTGCAGACTGTCAAGATTTTTTTCTTTTCGAAAAACATTATCTTAGACTTATTCACATTCATCATCAGATCATTTTGCATGCGATCTTCATACAAACTAGTCACCAGGACTTATAGTTCATGCTCGGTGTCTGCAAGTAGGACAGCGTCATCCGCATACAATAAAATGCTTACTGACACTCCGCTCATATTTGCACCTACATCCAACCCTTTCAGGTATTTTATGCACATGTCCATATATTGATTAAATATTATTTAACCATTATTGATATCAAACCTGTTTCATCATATTAGTGCAATTAAATACTAGAAAACACTTGTGTTATTTAATATGCCAAGTTTACTTTTTTTTTAACAAAATAAATTGCATTTCTATTTTTTCTTTCTTTGTCATTTTTAGTAACAATTATAAATTGTCATATCGAATAGAATAGATAAAATAAAGGGGTGGAATTATAATGTTATTTATGAGAAGATAATGCAAATGTAAGTTATATAAATTTAAAAAAAAACTCTCTAAAAATGCATATTTGTGTTTTTATTATATTTTCAATTATATGTAAATAGATCATCGTTTTATTTTCATTTTTTTTTATACACTATGAAACGCAAAAAGGGCTTTAACTTTATATTTTAAATAAATAAGAATATTTTTTTGAATGTATACATATACTTGTATACGAATACTGGATTTCACCCATTGCGGGTTATCAATTCATGATTTAATTGTATCTCAATAGAGACGAAGATGCAAATTGGAAACTGAATATGGTTGATCAAAGTGTTTACAGGACTTATGACTATGCGCTAATGGCGGGGTAGCCTTTCACATTGTGTTAAAAAGATGTTCTGCTTAGTGCTTAATAAACATAAATCTTCATAGATGGCGTTATCCTAGAGATTAACGTATATAATCAAATCTTCATAGATGGCGCATTGAAACTGACATGTGAATTCTGGTGTTGGACTTTAACATATATACAACTTCCAAAAATTTGTCAGTCGTGGTCATAAGAAAGGTGGAATGGGGAATGTTGTAATTACATAAAGCGTGCGCTTAACCCAACCAATGACAGGTCATAAGTCCTGTAAACACCTTGATCAACCATATTCAGTTTCCAATTTGCATCTTCGTCTCTATTGAGATACAATCAAATAAGAATATGATTGGTATCAATGGTGCATTTTTTTAATAAAGCTCTAATAGAAAATCCAAAGGTTATATTTTGCACGAAGTAAAGTTCTCGGGTTGCTTTCCAGAAAATGACGTCCGTGTTATCCTTCCTTCTGCCGGAAGTATGGAGTACAAAGGCTTGTTTTAAAATTTCCTCAGAACAACTCTCGTGACACGCGGTGCTCAGAAACTGTTTTCCACTTTTGAAAACAAATGAAATGAGATGCTCTCTTTCTTATTTCTAATTAATTTAAAATCTAACAGAAAATAATTTTAAATTGAATACCGCCACCAAGTAAGGAAAATACAATATTTTTTAAATAAGAACAACCCCTGTAGAGTTTATATATTTTTGCTTATATAAGAGACTGCAACAATCTCCGAAACGTCTGTTCAGAAAAACGAGTTACACGGATTTTCCAAAAATCCCAAAAAATAGAAGAAGAAGAGATATTCTGTCCTGACATACTTCACTTGTTTCCTATACATTGATACATCCTATCATGCACGTATGTCGATTTCTCCGACTCGTTAATTGACCTTCATTTCAAATTTGATTGATTTAATCATGCCACATTTTCCTCGGCCTTCCTCTAATTCTAGCTCCGTTCACATCGTTTACATATACACTCTTCACCATTCTGTCTACATTGATTTTTTAATTTTTTAAAACCATTTTAACGACTGTATAATATTTTCTTGCGATGACCAATTAAAGTGCAAAAAGCTAAGATGGCAGTGCATAATGGTGTTCTTGTGCCGACCCTTATGTATGGAATTGAAGCATGGAACTGTCAATAAAAGGATGTATGTAGAATAAATGAGTAGAAATTAGATCTCTAAGACGAATGTTTTGTAAATTTGTATATGATGTCAAATGCAAGTATAAGAAATGAATGCGATGCGAATGAAAGTGTTAAATAATGAAAGGTCGTTTAGATGGTTTGGACACATGGAAAGAATATGTAAAGACAGAATAGTGAAGAAGATATATGTAAACAATGTGAATGGAGCTAGAAATAGAGGAAGACCGAAGAAAACATGCCACGATCAAATCAATCAAATATTGAATGTCGTCACGTGAGGAGTCGGAGAAATCAACGTGCGTGCATGACAAGATGTATAAATATAGAGAAAGCGAGAGAATTATGTCAGGACAGAACTGTGTAGCGGTCCATTCTTTCTGCCTACCCTTTCGGAGAGACGGCGGAATGGTTACTTAGTAAGTTGGTTTAATTATTTTGTTCATAACGCTTTTATTCGCACCATTTCATTAATTTTGATTGCATGCTGTGTATATCAGAAAATTTGTTATTAAAAATCGAAAATTCATTTGAAAATTCAAATATTTGGAACACCGGATTGCGGTTCGAAAATGTTTTCCCTTGCACAGAATTCCCAGAGGATGAATATTATCTTCGGGTCCATTGTGCTCCGATCTTTTGTCACATTAATTCAAATCTTTAAAATTTCCCTTATGTTTAACTTTACACTCTTTCCTTGATGAAAATTGCGAAATTAATTTCCTTTTGCGGTATCATCCGAAGAAATCTGGACCGCAGATTTACGCTTATTATTTAAATGCGTATTTAAAACGTAAATTAAACACAAAATCCATTCAAATGATAATAAAGTTACTGTTTTATCTCAGACATGGTCGCAATCTAGGAAATTAATTATATTTTGTCAAATAAGTACGCTTGTTTATGACTATAATATATCTTGTGATGAACTTGTAGAATAAGCTTAAAAATAATTGAATAATTTAATTGGCTCATCACTTTCAAATTATCTCATGCGGGCCATGGCTGCATGGCTTAAAATGTATTTTTAAAAAACATGGCAAATGAATAAAACTTTTATATAATACTAATGACACGTAATACGTTTGTACTGTTTTGCTGTTAAAATTATATTAGTTTTATCGTTTTTTTAAAAAGAATTTTAACAGGTGTAAAAATAAATTTTTCATTTGTTCCAATGACAATTTGAATAATTTCTTTAATATTATTTTTAAGTTCTTGCTGGTTAAGTGCCTAATTACAGCTAATTTAAAAAACGATGGATACGCGTAACATAAATAAAATAAACACAAAAGTCCGGATCGCCCATGTCAACATGTGCAACATAAAAAAAAACATTATGTATTATTACATTATGTGCTAAATTAAAAAAATGGCGGATTCGTGGAACATAAATTAAATAGACAATTTGAGCACCATCTAAAAAGAACATTTTGTGTTTAATTATTTTTATTTTGTTTTTTTATTTTATATCATTGTATTTTATATTATTTGTTTTAGATTTATTTTGTGGGTGTTGGACGATCGAAGTGTGCGCGGGAGATGCCTATTGGTGGCGATGAGGTTCGCAACCCATCACACCGCGTCTCCCGCGGAGCGAAAAGAGAAGGATGGAGTGCCGCATCAGTAGAAGTGTGACAGTCCATTCTTTCTGCCTACCCTTTCGGGGAGACGGCGTGATGGTTAGTTAGTTAGTTACTAATGAAAACTTCTGTTTTCTAGAATAATAGTGTAATATAACGATATACTTGGGAAATTGAAAATAACTTTGCTTAATCCACTTATTATTAAAAAAATATTTAAAAAACACACTATTTTTACGCCTGAAGATGGAGGTATCCTCCAAAACATGTCGTGTTTTTTAATATTTTTTTTAATAATTAGTGGATTAAACAAAGCTATTTTCAATTTCTTAAGTATATTACTATGGAACGATGTTTATTTAACTACTTCCACTTTTGTCTTTATTTCTACAGTGACCAGTTTCGCCAGGCTCGCTGGCATCGACAGACTCGTGACGCTATTGCAAACCGAATCATCTCATTTATATACATACAGATCAGGGGTTGTAAACATGATTCTATACAAAAATAATCTTCAAATATTAATGTAAAATTTACTGAATTTAATTATTAGTATTACAGGTACTCAAGAAGATTCATATTCAATACAATGGATTTTAAATTTTATTTTAGCTTACATATATTTATTTATAACGTTTGAAAAAGTGGTACATTTGATTTTATTATTACTGAATTTAAATATAATATGTTATAGTTTTGTCCATGGGGTTGGGATTATCCATCAATTTCTAAAAGCTTTATTGTGTTTTATAGGATTGACAAGTTTCACCATTCTAAGACATTCTTGAATACCTTAGGCGAAACATGTCATTCCCATTAAATATAATATAACTACTAGAAAACAGATGTCCCAATTCACATTCTTTTTTTGATATGAAGATTAACATCGCTGTTCAAGAAAAAATAAATAAACTGTTATTATAATTAGAAGAATTTTGTTAAATAACAGAAATTATGATTCGATTCCCTGCAATCAGCAGTTACCTATTGTCTCCCTACAGCCTGAGTTAATTCATGTTTAAACATATAACTCATTATAAATGTTATTATGACTAGTTTGACCTTCAACTTGTCATAAAAAGCATAAAGTGTATGTTTATGAAATACCAAATTTGTTTGTTTACAATGCTAAACAATCATTCTTCATAGATGGCGTTAGTGGATGGATTGAATAGATTAATCTTAAAAAATTAATTAGTACAATCAAATCTACATAGATGGCTAACTGGAACTGCCACGTGAAGATAAGTATGAATTTGGAGTATATATACAACTTCCAAAAAATGTATCATACATGATCATAATAACAATGGTGGAATGGGGAATGTTGTAATTACATAAAGCGTGCGCTTAACCCAACCAATGACAGGTCATAAGTCCTGTAAACACCTTGATCATCCATATTCAGTTTCCAGTTTGTTTCTTCGTCTCTATTGAGATACAATTAAAAATTTAACAAATTTGTGTTATACTTTATAAATTTTGGTATAATACATAATACCTTCCTTCTACACAAGAGCTTCATAAAGGTATGTTAATATGTATAGAACTGATATTTTGTTATATTATCATATATTTATTTTAATATTACATTATAAAAATTTGTTGTTATTATTATGTAATTTATTTTAAAATAATAATAATATAAAATACTGATTATATTATTCAAACGATGTAACTAATGACTGAAAAAAAAATCTGAAACTATATTTATTTACATAACTGACAATTTTACGGAGTATATAAATTTCTCATTTCACCAAACATAGGTTTGAAAATGAAGAAATTTCATCTGAAAATACGAGTTCAGAATTTTCCCTTATAGAGTGTTATACCGAGCATCCTATACCGCGCTTTCCTTTTTTGTATCCATCGAGGCATCTTCAAGTATGATCGATCAAACGCTAGTACGGTTCGGAGCAATTCATCCAGCGATACCAGGAGGCCATCTCTATCGAGGAGATACATAAACTCTCACTGAGTACTCACTTTATTCGACACGGAGTGATGAACGGGCTTTAGCCCAGGGTAAACTATTCCAACAAAAGTTATCTCCGCAGTAAAATGCGCTCCTGGTACCCGGAGCGGAGAAAATGGGGATTTCTGAAAAGTTTTTTATTGTTCTTCTATTTATGTGTTTATACGGGTAGGACGTAACAGTTTTAAAAAGTTTCTACGTGTTTAGTGGTGGCTGGAAGTGATCGTAGAGTTTAGTATATGCGACCTCTTTTATTTTAGCACACCCGCTGTGCCCGCTGTTCAATGAAACCCCTTGTAACGTACACAATACTCGTACAATGGAATTTGAGCGGCATTTTTCCAGTAATTCACAATATTTATTTGCAAATGATTCAAATAAAATCAATTGTTTTGAACGCGCGCATGTGGCTAATGTATTTTAATAAATAATAATGAAATAGGGTCGAAGCACCAGTATTTGACCGCCCCCCAGTAAATGACCGTTGGTTAATAAAACAGAATATGATAAGAATTGCTCTTTGTGTCCAGTCAAAAAACTTTAATCCAAAAAAACCATGACAAAAGAGGTAGGCAGAGACAACTGTTGGTAAGAAACAAAACTATCAGTTTTGAACTGTGCCTTGTCAAACGGTAAAAGTGCGTCTTCCCGTTGTTGTTCTGAGATTGTTAGTAGTTTTTTATAAGTAAATGTGTGGTAAGTGTTTTGTTTAATGTTATTTCTTATGCAATTCTTTGAATATTTACATATTTTTACATGTTAGGGTGTTTCATAATGTGACAATGTAACAAAATCTATGTATTGTATCAATATTACCTGAAGTGGTCAATTACTGGTAATTGTGCTTTTTTTAGAGAAATATTAATTTTATAGGTAATACTCATATTTCAATAAAAAAGTTAGAGAATTTAGAGAAGTTAATGTGTTTTTTTAACTGTTTTCTTTTATTTTGTACACTAAAATAATGAAATTAATGCCTTTAATGTGGATTTCAGTACAAGCTGAACCTTAAAAGGTCATTCATTGGTGCTTTGACCCTACATCGAATACTTTTTATACAAATGAACAATTTAGGAGAGGGGGTGTTCTAAAAAACTTTTCTTGTAAAGAGGGCGGTCGTTCAGAAAAAAATGTTTTTCAAAAACAATTTTATGACATGTTATAGGTTTTAAAAACAATTTTATAATATTTTAAATATGTATCTTTATAATATGTATCACTGAAGAAGGACCGGTTGTCCGAAACATGTCTGATATGTAATTTTTTTTTTTTAAAGTAAGTGTTGTATATACAAAGTAAGTTCTTAAAGTGAGTGTCTGATATGTAATTAGAATTTTTTTAAAGTAAGTGTTGTATATACAAAGTATATAAAAAGAAAAAGACAAATAATATGAAATTTAATTCAAATAACTTAAATGCTATCATTTCATTTCATTTTCATTGTTTTATACAATAATTCTCTAACCTCTGCCAGTTAAATCCATCTACTTTACATCGTTTGATACTAACAAATAAAATATCGCTGCTAAACGAAATTTTCGAATGCCCTGAAACGCAATTTAAATTAAATTTATATCTTTGATATTCATAAGAAACGGTAATTTCTAGAAGCAAACTACTTCAGAAATTTAAAAAAAAAACTCGTAAGAGAAATTTCAACAGATGCTTTCGGGTCCTTGGAGAAATTACCCTCCAATTTGTATGCATATCATCCTTCAATCCTAAATTTCTTTCTATCGATGAATATTTATGTATGGGGCCATAAATCGCTTTTTCTGGATTATCCTTAACTGATCTCTAACGACCTTTTTATAGGCAGGATATCCCCTGTCCTACAAAGCAGAGTGCCAATTAATTTTTATTCCGTGGCGTTTTATTACCGGAGCATAAAAATTCAACATGGATCAATCACCAAATGATTCAGTTGAGGTTTTATTCTTTTTTCCTGAATTCGATTCCGATTATATTGGAAAGAATGTTTCCTTTGCGTTTGACGTATTTTCCTTTTTTTTATTAAATGTTTAATTTTGTGCATCATGTGATAGAGTGTTGAATAAAAATATAAGAAGTGAATGCGGTGCGAATGATGGTGTTATGAACAAAATAATGAAAGAATCATTATGAAGGTTTGTTTGGACATATGGAAAGAATGAATGAAGAAAAAATGGTAAAAAAATTATATGTTAACGATGTAAATGGAACCAGATATAGAGGAAGACCGGGGAAAACTACCGACCTGGCAATAAAGGATGAAAGAGAAAAAATGCAGTAGAAATGAGATATTCTTACGAATTTGTAAAAAATCTGTAAATTATAGAGTATTGAATACAAATATAACAAGTGAATGCAGTGCTTTAAATATAAACATTTAATTTTATTATTTTGTTCATAGCACCATCATTCGCACCGCATTCACTTCTTATATTTTCATTAGACACTCTACATTACACAGAGTATCCACACATTCGTCTAAGAGATCTCATTTCTACTGCAGTTATTCTACTTTCATCCATCTTTTGTCAGTTCCGTGGTTCGCTTCCATACATAAGGGTCGGAAGAAGAACTTGTATTAATATTATATTTAGCAATGCCACACCACAAATTAAGTGCTTTATACGAAAGAGTAAAAATATATTTCGTTTTTAAAAAGAGAACGAATCCTATGTAACTAACTAACTAACTAACTTACCATCACGCCGTCTCCACGGAGGGGTAGGCAGAAAGAATGGAACGCCACACTGTTCTGTCCTGACATACGTCTCTCGTTTCCTCTACATTCATATATCTTGTCATGCACGCACGTCGATTTTTCCGACTCCTCACGTGACCGACATTCAATATTTGATTGATTTGATCGTGCCACATTTTCCTCGGCCTTCCTCTATTTCTAGCTCCGTTCACGCCGTTTACATATACCTTCTTTACCATTCTGTCTTCACTCATTCTTTCCATGTGTCCAAACCATCTTTATGACCCTTTTCTTATTTTGTTCATAACACTTTCATTCGCACCACATTCACTTCTTATACTTGCATTTGTCACTCTATCATATACAGATTTGCCACACATTCGTCTTAGAGATCTCATTTCTACTGCATTTATTCTACTTTCATCCTTCTTTTGCCAGTTCCATGCTTCACTTCCATACATAAGGGTCGGCACAAGAACACCATTGTGCACTGCCATCTTGGCTTTTTTGGATAGGCTTTTGTTTGCGATGACAACTTTAAGTGCACCATTTATTCTGTTGCCCGCCCCAACCCTTCTTTCAATATCCTTCTCCACCCTCCCATCCTTTGTAAACATACTTCCTATGTAGTAACTATATAATCTAGAAGATAATACAAAAGCAGTTTTTTGCGAATAAGGGAGTGCTTTTGTTGGCCTTACGATTACGTAAGTTTTTCTTCAAAATCTTTACCAACTAATCTTACTCTGTTGGATAAAAATTTCGATAATTAGGTCTCGGCAGCGTGTGATTGACAGAGATGGATTAGAGAAGGGTGAAACAGAGTAGAAAGAAGATCTCACACGGATTATGGTCCAGCTTGGAGGCTGATTAGAGCTTTACAACCGGCGGAGAATAATAGGAAATCTCAAATAGCCGATAGCCCGAGGTCGGGTCAGATCAGCGTTTTTACCTTCTTGCCGTTAAATGGTTATTTTTTGTTGGTCATTGCGTTCCGAAAATGGGAATATGTATAATATATTAATACGTTACTTACTCCGTAATAACCAATTTCGGTATGCGCCATGATATTTTAATATTAATAATATAATATTAAAAGTAACTAATAGCTAATAAAGATGATAATCTTAACCTGAAACTCTGACTAAAAATAGTTAAATGTTATAATATTAATGGTGTGTTTTATTACATAAGTGTGAAGCTTAAACTGTGAAACTTGGAAGACCATGTACCGATCGGCTTAGTTATACGTACTACGGAGAGCCAGAGCCAATAGAGAGCTGTTGTCGAATGTGAAGGTTAGAAAAGTATCCTATTTGGGTCATGTGCTATGGGGAGAAAAGTGCAATCTCCTTCGGCTAATAATTATGGGCAAAATAGAGGAACGAAACAAAATAGATTACTAATTCTGATTTTGAAAATTTGGTTTGGTTCATTTGGTGCTCCCGTGAATTTGGAGGAATTACGTGCATAGGTGAATTGTTTTGGTCAATTTGATTGTTGCCGCACTTTATAATAGTTAATTGTGAGACGTAATACGTTTTTACTGTTTTGATGTCAAAATTATACAAGTTTTTCGTTTATATAAAGAATTTTGACAGGTGTAAAAATAAATTTTTCATTTGTTCCAATGACAATTTGAATAATTTCTTCAATATTCTTTCAAAGTTCTTGCTGGTGTTGGTTGGTTTTAAGTGCCTAATTACTGCCAAATAAAAAAAGTCGATACGTGGAACATTAATTAAATCATATAACAGCTAATTTAAAAAAACGGTGGATACGTGTAACATAAATTAAATAAACACAAAAGTCCGGATCGTTCATGTCAACATGTGCAACATCGGAAAAACATTATGTGTTTATTACATTATGTGCTAAATTAAAAAAAACGGTGGATTCGTGGAACATAAATTAAATAGACAAATGTGCACCATCTAAAAATAACATTTTGTATTAAATTATTTTTATTTTGTTATTTTATTTTATATCATTGTATTTTATATTATTTGTTTTAGATTTATTTTGTGGATGTTGGAAGATCGAAGTGTGCGCGGGAGATGCCTATTGGTGGCGATGAGGTTCGCAACCCATCACACCGCGTCTCCCGCGGGGCGAAAAGAGAAGGATGGAGTGCCGCATCAGTAAAAGTGTGACAGTCCATTCTTTCTGCCTACCCTTTCGGGGAGACGGCGTGATGGTTAGTTAGTTAGTTTTAGAGGAACGTCCGGGAATTGATAGAAGGCAGTTATCTTGCCTACAAAATATAAGAGAATGGACAGGAATGAGCAGAGTTGAGAACCTGTTTCAGTGCAGCAGGACAGAGATGCTTGGGACAGGCAACGTTGGGGGATCTGACACGGCACCAGAAGAAGAAAAAAACAGAAACATCTGATTTATAGAAGTTTTCTTACATGCCTTGACATCACGATGTGTAAATGTAGAAAAGGCGCGAAAGTTATCTCTGCTTGAACTGCTTGTAAAACTTAATAGAAATACATGTGTTACATAGAAGATTGGGTACGAGCAAAACTCATTGGCGTAGTTATAATTTAGTGGTTCATATGCAGAGTATTATTTTATTTTATGGTAGCGGACACGAAAGACGTTGTCCTGTCAGAGAGTTGCTTTCTTGCTATTAGCTGGTTCAGTAAAAGGTTTTTTCGATATTCGTATTTTGTATAAATTACATACTAAATGGCATTTGACATTGAGTTTGAATTTTAAATCTACGCCACGCTACAACGCAAGTGATGTGCGCACGCTTAAATACAGAATTCGACATCAGCTCCATCTATGGAAAACAAACATAACTATGAATTATTCCCAGAAAGTCAATTATTCATGAACTTCCCATAATGTTTCAACGGTTACCTAACGTGTCCAACTGTGAATCTTAATCATCCAGAGACCCACTCAAACACACACAAATATTTTTTCAGTTGCTTAAGAGAAGTTCAACTACATACGCCAATATAGAAGAATTATATATATAAAGATATGTAATAGATTAAAATATTATTTAATAATTTTTGAGTGATATAAATACATATCATATTACCGTGAAAAGCTTCAGTATACCAGTCCAAAAACCTTACCAAATCATCCATCAGCAGTAGAGACGAACGGTATATACAAAGGGCAGGGAGGCAATCAACTCTACTGCTATTGATTCGCTTTTATTAGAAATTCCTCGTTCAAGGAGATTAATTGCACGTTCCAATCATTAGCACGATGAGAACTCATCGGGTTACCTGGACCGTTTCACCAAACGACACACCTTCCGTGTATTGTGCGGAAATCCAAGACACCTAAGGACAGCGTACACTTATTTTTTTCAATCTTGTTAGTTAAATATACTTTGCGGTTTTGTTAAGCAGATTTTCATTATACACTGGTAGGCAAAACAAACCAGATTAATCTAAAATCTATTTATATATTTTCATACTTAGTAAATTAAAAAAATTTGTTTAATCGACTATTTAATAAAAAAATATTAAAAAAACACGACATGTTTCGGAGAATACCTCCTTCTTCAGGTGTAAAAATATAATGAAAACTAAACAAAGAAAGACTAATAAAAAGCGCATTTAAAATTCGATACAATAGTTCAAACTTAATATTAGTGCTATTTGTTATAAGTAGGTACTAAAAATTTTTTTAACAGTGAGAACTAATAAATAATATTAAATAATAATAATACGAGTACGTGATGCTAATATAAAAATATATATTTGTATAATAAAAAAAAATGTAATTTAGAAAAAGCATACATTTGAAAAGACATAATTTATATAGAAATTAATAAATGATTAATTAATGGGACCTTGGGAGATTAAATGTACACAAAGTATTTAAGGAGAAAGGAGTAAAAGGAGGAATCTGATTAATAATTATGTTTTCTAGTAGAAATTTTGTGTCATTTTTATCGAAACTATGGTCAAATTCAATACAATGGTTAGCCATCTCACAAAAAACAGTATGTTTAAACAGTATAATACTATGGAATTCCACAGTGTTAATGCCTTAGCGTTCAATAAGTTGATATATTTTCATTTTCAATTTCCCCAGAATATTCTTGTATATCTTCTGTGTTCTATGCGCAAGGGAATTTTTCGGATTTATTTTTCTTCTAAAGAGGTGACTCAATTCATATTTTTTCATAAGTCTGTTCATATTGATCGTCTTTAATCTTGCTTACGAATTTTTTAGGAGTGCGCCGATTGTACTCATAATCCTATATAACTCATAAGTTCGGCGTAGAGTCGAAAGTGGTTCTGTGATATGGAGTCCTCGGAGGTGCGATATTCTGTTATGCAGGAGAGGATTCAGAAAAAAATTCTTAGGCATATCTAGACGAGGAAGCATGGTAGCTATCCGTGGCTTTATCTCACGGCGTTTTATTTGGGAATGTTCGGAACCAAATCTCTGCAGCTTCGAGGAGATGGGCGCCTCATAACCCATTTCTTTAGATTAATGAGGGATATTTCGAGAATTCGGCCGTACTGGAGGGTGTTGGTCTTTTTATCTCTGATAGATATCTCCGACAGTGATAGGACAGATTGTTTTTCCAACCGACCGCCAGAACCAATCGGCCTCTGGTGACACCGGTAGGAAGAGCAGTTAGTCTGCTGAACGCGGTCTCCTCAGGGATCGACGTCTTTCGTATTAGTGAGACTACGTTCAGGAGACAAATTTCCTTGATGTCAAACCATCTCTCATGCGTTCCTTGAATGTTATTGTTTTATATAAACAATACAATTCATAATACTCGTATTTTACCTGTTCCTCAATAGATGCCTTAAACATTAATGCAATTTTTAATGTCTGTTGAGATAATAAACTGATTTGATTGATTTGATTTTATTTATTTAAATGATTTTATTTATTTATTATATTAAAGCTACATTTATTATAATTGAAACGACTCAAAATTCACAACAGGTTGTTTGAACCCAAATCACACTGCTATCGCCGGGAATCGAACCCAGGACCTTCGGTGTGGCATTCATAGCTCTTGTCAATCTGCCACGAAGGTCGCCATTAAAAGTTTTCAAAATATTATTATTGTTAAACTTTTTGATAGCTATACATAATAAGGCGCTATAAACAATGATGGTAGCTAATAAAGATAGATATCAATAATACTGTTGTTCTTGTGCCGACCCTTATCTATGAAAGTGAATCATGGAACTGGCAAAAGAAGGATGAAAGTAGAATAAATAAAATAAAAATGAAATCTCTTAGACGAATGTATAGAAAATCTGTATATGATAGATTGTCGAATGAAAGTGAATACGGTGCGAATGAAAATGTTATGAACAAAATAATGAAAGGATCACTAAGATGGTTTGGACACATGGAAATTGGAAATTGAAAAAAGAATGGTAAAGAAATATGTTAACGATGTAAATGGAACTAGAAATAGAGCAAGACGGAGGAAAACGTGGCATGATCAAGTAAAAAAAATATTGAATGTCGTCACGTGAGGAGTCGGAGAAATCGACGTGTTTGCATGACACGAAAGAAAAGTGTTGGAGTCCATTCTTTCTGCCTACCCTTTCGGGAAGATAGCGCGAAATGTTATAAAATGTATTGAGAACTTTTAAATTTAAATTTAAAACATTTTAGCATATATACATATTAGCATATATACAACTTCCAAAAAATTTGTCAGACATGGTGGTCGTAAGAAGGGTGGAATGGGGATTGTTGTATTACATAAACTGTGCGCTTAACCCCAACCAATGACAGGTCATAAGTCCTTTAAACACCTCGATCACCATATTCTGTTTCCAATTTGCATCTTCGTCTCTGTTGAGATACAATTAATCCTTAAATTTAAAAGTTCTCAATACGTTTTATAACATTTTTTATATAGAATGAGCAGAATGATAAATAAAAACCCTCCTTGTTTTTACTTCTGCGCTTTCCTTGATACAACCCTCTAAGAAAAGGTATCCAATAAAATGTACGTAAAATAACTAATACCTTATCATAAAATATGATCAAATTTACGTCTGCCGATGGCAAGAGTTAGTTTTAACGGCGTTCTTGGCTTTGTGATTTTATCTCCTTATCTCCAAATGTTTCTGAATTCCTGGTAGTAAGTACCCTCATATATTAAATTAGATTTCGAGAGCACGCTGAATGATTGAAGGTAAAAATTTATGTAGCCAAAAATATGGCGGAAAGATAAAAACTAAAAAATTTAAATAGATATACAATACTAGATTCGATACGACGAAGCGAAAAATAGATATATTTTTTTTAATAACAACTTTTTTTTTTCATACTTGAGTTTATTTGTCTCAACACGTTTCGAAGGCTTTACATATTCGTCATCATCGAGAAACGATATAAACTTGTCGTGTATTAACAAAAGAGTTTCATTCTCCCGATAATAAAGTCGTAAAGCCTTCGAAACATGTCGAGAAAAATAAACTTAAAAGTGGAAAAAAACAGCGTTTTAATTAATTTTAATTTCTTCATTATGGAATTCCAGTGTAAATTCCGCCATAAGTTTACTTAAATTAAAAAAAATATATATTCTAAACATGATGCTTAATATTTATACAAACATATTACTATAAATAATATTGATTTTACTATAAGACATATTATTTAATTATTCTTGAACAATATTGTAAAACTCCATATTAAATAAGTAATACATATGAAAACATCCGTTTTATAGAATTTTTATTATATTTTATGTGAATACCATTTGATTTTTCCTAAGCTAGGTGAAACATGTCATTCCCATTTAATATAATATAATAAAACTTCTAGAAAACGAACCAATTCATTCGTATTCAGTATATATAAAACCAATTGTTAAATTTTAATTGTATCTCAATAGAGACGAAGACGCAAACTGGAAACTGAACATGGATGTTCAAGGTGTTTACAGGACTTATGACATGTCATTGGTTGGATTAAACGCACGCTTTATGTAATTACAACATTCCCCATTCCACCTTTGTTATTGTGTTCATGCATGACAAATTTTTGGAAGATGTATTTATACATCAAAATCCATATCTATCTTCACGTGTCAGTTTCAGTCAGCCATCTATGTAGATTTGGTTGCACTTGTGAATTTTTCAAGATTAACCTTTACAACCGACCCACTAACGCCATCTATGGAGAATGATTGTTAAACCAATTGTTAAACATTGTTAAACATTATGAAAATTTGTCAGTCTATAAAAAATATTTATTTTTAATACTCAATATAAAGGAAAATGCTTTTTACCTTTCGTATCATTTTATGGGATTGTTACTTTTCGCTCTGCTGGGGCATTATCAAATTCTGATTTAGGCATTTTCATTTTATAATGCCTTTTCAAGGCGAAATGTGCCATTTACAAAAAAAGTATAATAAAACTTCTAGAAAACAGATGTTTTCATTCTTCTTAATTATTTAATATGGGGTTTGACGCCATTGTCCAATAAACAATACATTTCATATTCATTTCTGATTTAAATTATTTTATTTCTTATAAAATAATGTTGTACATATTTTTTTTATAATATTTATTATTAAAAAAGTTAATGCATTTTTAAATCTTGTTTAGTTTTATCGTCATCTACCTTAAAATATTATTCAAATCAAAAGTTTTCCAACCCTTTGCCTTTCTGACATCACGACCCTAATTTTGTAGTTCAAAAGATCTACAATAGTTAAATTTTTATTTTTCCATGGGTACGCGTTTTCTTTTTGAGACATTCGAATTTCTGATTCTGTTTTTGAATATTCAGAGGTAGGTAGGGGGGATTAATCCGTTCTGATTGACTGGCGGGACTGGTGCCGGCCAATGTCTGCTTTGGATAACCCATTTCTCAATTGATTCACTCCATTTCTTCCTCTTTGTATTCTTGTTTTCCCTTTTCTGGATCCCGGAAATAAATTTGTTTTGTGATCCAATATAAAACCTACATAAAAATATATGTGTACACTTTCAAAATAATGGCTTTCAATATATGTTTGTGATTGATAGATTTTTTTTACAATAAATTAAATTTATTAACTTATTGTAACTCTTTATTTTATGTTTGCTTTTTAATAGCTATAAGTATCCAATGACTTTATTTCTATAAACTTGTTTTTTGAATAGTCCATTATTTTGGCTGAAACACTATGATACTTTAACATTTTATAACTGTTAATGAAAAAACTTTGGTTTTGTATCACAATTGTATATTGTTTTACGACAGCTGTTTCATCAACCAATGTTGACATCATCATCTGTTACAATAATATATCAAATGTCAAATTTTCGTGATTTTTCGAATCTTTTTGTGTATTTGTTCCTATGTCAATTTGAATAATTTCTTTGATATAATTTTGAAATTCTTACTGAAATTGAGTTAGACACCTAAATATGATAATTAAAAGAACGGTTAGTTACTGTTTATATGAGAAAATATCAAAGGTGGAAAATATAATAAAAATAATAAAACAGTAATTAGAAGGAACCATTACACATAGTATAGAGTCAAAAACGATGAAACATAATAAATTAAAAACGATAAACAATAACAGGAAGTACATAGATTACATTAATAGGAAATTTGACAAAAGTTAAATGTAATATTATTATTTTTAGCAAGATTGTACCTACAGGGGAAAAGTTTTTAATGTACTATACGAGTATACTAATGGGGAATAAGAAGGACTTTGGTTATTTATAACATTTAGTTTACATTTTTTGGCAAACAGTGGATATACTGTATTCCCATCAGCACACTACTCATTCTGGGACAATGGGACAATTTATATTTTAAATAATTACATATAAATATTTTTAATAATTGTAAACGGAAACATCAAAACACAGACTTAGAAAATAAAACATCTTACAAAAATACAAAATTACAAAAACATTCAGGAAATATCAAAGACACAGAAACTAAAACATATTACAAAGTTTACATAATTACAAAAACATTCAGGAAATATCAGTAAACAGACATAGAACTGAGACATATTACAAAGTTTGCAAAATTATAGAAACATTTAGGAATAATCAAAACACAGATATAGAAACTAAAACATATTACAAAGATTACAAAATTACAAAATCATTTAGGAATATCAAAACACAAACTTGAAAACCAAAACATCTTACAAAGTTGACATATCAGCTTTTATCATCAATATATATAACAAAAATACAACTTTTTCAATACAGAAAATACATTTTTGCTGCTTTGGAGCAATATATAGTAATAGTAAAGTAATTTATAAAAAAACAATTTTAGTAACATGTCATATAAGAAATAATCTTTTGTTTGGATTGTTTTAAATATGAACAGCATTGTGGCGGTCCATTATTTCTGCCTTCCTCATCGCAGAGATTTCATGCTGGTTGGTTAATTAGTTAGTTTATAAAAATTATGAAAGTTCTGTAATTAATACGAATAAAAACGTCAGTTTTCTAGAAATTTCATTATATTTTATGGAAATGACATGTTTCGCCCTTCTAAGGCATTATCAAATGTAAAGTCAATATCATTTGATAATGCCTTAGAAGGGCGAAACTTGTCATTCCCATAAAATATAATAAAACTTCTTGAAAACTGACGTTTTCATTCGTATTAATTATTTAATATGGAGTTTTACATCATTGTTCAAGAAACAATAAATATGAAAATTGTGCATTAAATATTGATGAAAACATCTGTTTTCTGAAAGTTTTATAATATTACATGTGATTGACATGTTCGTAATAAAATTCTAGAAAACGGACGTTTTCATTAACATTTTCATTTTCTTTTTCACAAGAAACATAATTTTTATTTTAAAGGGCAGTAAACGTTTAATTTTTTTTATAAATACACAGTTCATTTCTGCAGCAGATTCTAATGAGACCCTTCCATTTTGTAGTAAGATTGGGGCACGTGTATTTAAATATTTAATTATCTTCTTCTGTCGTCATCCTTTGTTAGATCCTGGGAGATCGTTTTGTTGTTTGACCGGTGAATTCCTGATGAGTGCGCTTTACAGCGAGCAGATCGCTAGAGTGACTCGAAGATACATTATTTATTTCATTTGACCTTATTTTTTTAACTCGACTTATTCGAATTTCGAACACTTTAATTTTGAAGTTTAAATTTAATTCTTGTGGAACAAGTTCTAACGTTTTAATATATAAAAAAAACAGCCAACAAATAATGCGATGTAGTGAACAAGATTTTAAATAGAAAAATGTTGCGTATTTAAATAAATAAGAAATTATATAGTTCATTGTTTTGGGCGAAACACTATGATACTTCAACATTATTACTGTTAACATTTAAAACACTGTTATAATATCACAATTTATTTTTATGCACTGAGTGTCGCGTTTACGGTGATACAAATAAGTTTATTATAACACCTGATGATTTCAACATCGGTTGGCGAAACAGCTGTTGCGAATAAAAAGTTTTTAAAATGAATAAAAAGAAATTGGGAAAATAAAACAGTGTTTTCAATTTTAACAGTAATAAGAAATTATAAAATTTTCCTTTCTTATATAAATTTTGTTTTATTTAATTTTTAGCTTCGAAAAATTAAATTAAATAAATAAAATCGCTGGCGAAACCAGTCGAAGCTAAAAAAAAATCGAGTGGAATAAAACTAGTAATCATGGTATAAAAAAAATCAATTGGAATAAAACTAATAATATATTTAATAATATTTTTTTCCTTATTTACAATGTGCTTCTATCTAGAAATTTCAATGAACAACTTCAATAGTGTTGCTCACCTTTAGAAAAAATAGTGAAACATTATTAAACTTACATAACATGATTTTAAACTAACCATATTCTTATTCTTCAAGTGCCCTGTCGGGTCCCTCCAACGTTGGCGATCACCTCGGCGAACTGGTCCTTGTCGTGCGCCGCTCGGAACAGCTCCTTCATACTTCGGATGCCGGTCCACTCCCTCAAGTTTCTGACCCAGGACATCTTTCTCCTACCGGGCCCTGTCCCATAACTTTCCCCTCTAAAAATCAGTTGGAGAAGGTGGTTATTTTCCCTATGCAGTACATGACCCAGATAGAAAATCTTCCGAGCCTTGATAGTTTTCATTCGTATTAATTTTTTAATATAGAGTTTTATATCATTGTTTAAGAAACAATGCATACGTTATACTTCATTATTCTTTGCATATACTCGTATATACCGCATTTCAAAATATAAAACGAAACATTTAAATGTTTACTTTAGTTATTTCACATTATTGCATTTAAATTCTTCGTTTGCTTGCGAGTTTGTTCTTCAGCTTCTCTTCACGGCAACAATCACGTACTTTTTTTATTTCTTTGCTCTGCATAAAAAATCGAAAATGACATTTTAGTCTTGCAACCTCTTTGCAAACAAAATACTTGTACAAAGGAATACTTTTTACTTGCAAACAAAATACTCGTACAAAGAAAATTTGAGAGATTCCTTTTAAGTGTCTACGATTTTATTTGTGATTTTGTGAATCATGTTTAATGCTAAAATAGATAGTTACTTTAAGATAACATTGCAACGTATTACATATATTATCATATATTGGCTCATCTGCCATTAAGAGTAAGATGAAAATCTATAAAACAGTTGACACAATCAGGACCAAACCAGTTTAAAAGACTTCCGAGATGAAGACACTGAGAACGATAGCAAGCAAAACACTGAGAGGGCGCGTGAGGAACACCAGAATTATAGAGATATGTGAGGTTGAGGATTTTATAAGATGGAGTAGACAGCGAAGATGTTTAATGCTAAAAAAGAGAGTTACTTTAAAATAACGTTGTAATGTTTCAAATATATTTTCTTGTCTTGTCTCATTGGCCATTAAGAGTAAGATGAGAATCTATAAAACAGTTGACACAATCAGGACCAAACAAGTTTAAAAGACTTCCGAGATGAAGACACTGAGAATGATAGCAGGCAAGACGATGAGAGGTCGCGTAAGGAACTCCAGAATTATAGACATATGCGAGTTTGAGGATTTTATAAGATGGAGTAGATAGCGAAGAAGAGACTGATATAGTCATGTTCAAAGAATGGACACCACTAGACTCCGCTATATTGCATTACTATATTGATTTGATTTGTTTCTCTTTTTCTTTTTTAAATAATTTGTATATACAACACTTATATTAGAAAATAAAATTACATAGACATGTTTTGGACAACCAGTCCTTCTTCAGTGAAACATGTTAATATGTATCACTGAAGAAGGACAGGTTGTCCGAAACATGTCTATGTAATTTTATTTTTTAATATAAGTGTTGTATATACAAAGTATTTAAAAAAGAAAATGAGAAATAAAGCATCATAACAACACAAAGTATGGCGAATATAGAAGTGATTTGATTTGATTTGATTACATAATCGGTCTCATTGGACTCTTCCTCGTGGAAGACCTCCTAAAAGATGGAAGGACAGTTGGAAATCTACCTCGCAGAGGACCAAACCTCTGGAAAACAGACCGCATAGGTCTACAAAAAGGAAGAAGAAGATCTTGTCTCATTACGATAATGTATAGCTACTTAAGTTTAAAATGTTCTTTATTTTGCAGCAAAAGAGGCCTTTTAAGATACTATAATAAATAAGAGTTGAGAGTAGATAGTTTTAAAATTATAAGTATCTTAGGCGTTTTTAGCGGCAATCAAATTAATTTCCTGCTGCCGCTTGCCAGCCAATATCAGCAGATTAAACTTTTTACTTACGGAAGATAAAAGTTTGCTCGTGTTCAGATAAACCAGCGGCCACAAACGTTTAGGCCGCGATTTAAACACAACTAATAAATGTACCGAAATCCACAAATTATAAGCTTTATTTGAAGAAAATAATTCTACAGTCAGTTCGCTTTGCTCAAACGATAATTAAAAGGTTTTGATGTACTATTGAAGATTGTCCAAAGATTTGTTCTACAATTTATATATTTATGTTGTGTAGTCCATTGTTTTGGCCGAAACATTGTAATACTCGTACTTAAATATTATTGCTGTTAAAATTTAAAACACTAATATAATATAACAATTTCTTTTTATTCACTGAGAGTTTCGCGACAGTTGTTTCGCCAACCAATGTTGGCATCATTTCATTTCATTTCATTTCATTTATTTTGATAATAATCACAAACATTACAGACATACAATTCCAAATCGTTTGCAATTACATTATAAACAGAGAAGCATTAAAAAAAAAATTAAGCTTAAGAGTAAGAAAAAATCATAACATTGATATTGCATCCCTGAGGCAACTCACACTATCACGAAATATGTCGACCTCCGAGGCGATCCGATTAAGCAATAAGATTGCCCTACCCACAGGCATTACCATTGGCAGGTTGGTTCTGCAGCGTGGCAAATAAAACAATCTGTGCTGTCTTTGACGAAGGTAATTATCAGGGACAAATAGACCTACATCACTCAGGACATCCGAGTTCTGTATACGGCCGCCAATCAGCTGAAAGAAGTGAACTCCCAAGTGAATGTTCCTCCTTCTCTCCAATGATTGGTAGCTTAGCATACCTAGCAAGAATTCAGTCGGAAAGAGCCACGGGTAATAACCGCGCTCCCTGAGGTAAAGAAAGCGCAGAAATTTTTTCTGCACTCGCTCCACCATCAGAGAATATCGGATCCCAGGCGGTGACCAAATAACGGAACTATATTCCAGCCGACTTCTTACCAGGGAATTATACAACACCCGAAGTACCTGTGTGTTCGAAAATATCTTGGCATTCCTGAAAACAAATCCAAGCATTTTAATGGAACTATTACATAGAGCAACTATGTGAAGATTGAACGATAATTGAGCATCGAACAGAACACCGAGATCTCTGGATGTAGAAGCTCTTTCAAGCTGTACCCCATCCATAAGATAGCGAAAGTATAATGTTTTCGATGCCCGTGTGTATGACATAACAAAGCACTTGGAGACGTTGAAGAATAATTTGTTACGTTTACTCCATTGGGTTATGCTCTGAATGTCACACTGAAGCTTCAAGCAATCTGAGGGATTCTCTATTTCGGAGAAAACTTTTATGTCATCAGCAAATAATAAAAAATTTGAAAACTTTATTTCGTTAGAAATATCATTTATGAATATTGTGAAAAGCAATGGTCCTAAATTGGACCCTTGTGGCACCCCTGATGAGGTGTGAAAGGCTGAAGACTGAAAAAGTCCATATGACACATATTGTTTTCGAGATGTTAGATAGCTAGAGAAAAGCTTGAGCAGATTGTCACTAAAGCCAATCCTTTGAAGCTTTCGAAGCAAAAGTTGGTGGTCCACCTTATCAAACGCTTTTGAAAAATCGCTATACGAGCAGTCGACTTGTGCACCTTTATCAAGGCACTTAGTGACAAAGTTCGTAAATACCATCAAATTTGTAATGGTTGAACGCCCTGATCTGAATCCATGCTGTTCATTAATTATGAATGGTTCTATCTTTGGGTTAATAAAATGATGTATTAACGCCTCAAATACCTTCGCAGGTGTAGATAAAATTGCTACTGGTCGATAATTTTCAACACATGATTTTGTGCCTTTCTTGAAAACTGGAGAGATTTTAGAAATCTTCCAAAGTTCCGGAAAGACACCCGTTTGTAGCGATCGATTAAATATAATGGACAGTGGTTTTTTGAAAATGTGGTTGCAACCTTTTAATATAAAGGTTGGAACAAAATCTGGACCTAATGAATTCGTGTTTTTGAGTTGATTAATAGCCTTGAAGACTTCACATTCACTGAAAAAATCTATGGAAATATCTTGAGCGCCCTGAGTCGTATTCTGCGAATCAGCATGGACTGCCTCATTTGATGGAGTACTGAACACAGATTTAAAATGTTCAGCGAATGCATTCACAACTTCTCTATTGTGAACCTCTTGACCTTGCCACGTCATTGTATCAATAACACCACCATCATGGCGTTTGGAGTCTATATATTTCCAAAAATCATTGGGATTTCTCAAAATATCGGCTCCAATGTTGGATATATATGATTTGAAAGAAGATCTCATTTTACATTTTACCGTAGCTCGAAGACTACTAAAGAGAGTGTAGTAATGTGAATTACCAGAAGATCATCAGGTATTACAATAAACGCCAGTTTACCCTTCTTACGAACACCACAATTATTTTTTAAAGTTGTATATGTTACCATGTTGAGAAACATTTCACATATTTTAGTTCAATCTACACTATCAGACGTGGTGTTCGTAAAAAGGGCGGAATGGGGATCTTTTTTTTACATAAAACGATCGCTTAACACAACCAATCACAGGTTATAAGTCCTGTAAACGCCTCAACCACCATATGCTGTTTCCAAATAATTTACATCTTCGTCTCTATTGAGATACAATTAATTCTTAATGATAAACCCGTAATGGGTAAAATCCAGTATTTGTCTACAAGTATTTGTAACCATTCAAAAAACCAACATCTTGCTAATATTTAAATTTCGTTATTTTCATCGTGCACGTACTTGGCTACCCCTGAGATAACCAAAAATGGAGCCGTAGTTCGTCCGCTTATCCCTGCCGGCATCTTAATACTTGGGGGCTTTGAATTCTTTTAGCGGAGAGTGTTACTTTCAACATTTAAGTCCTGAATAATGCTCGATTGAAACCTTTAAGCTGTCAAAAGTGTTTTTAAATATTTTCTTTAAGAATTTTTTTCTACGACACAATATTGACTAATACTATTTTCAATATCCATAACAAAATATGCTGAATTAAAGTTTTCTTCTTGGTACATTTTCTAAAGTTTAAAAACAAATATTATAATGAATGTCGTTAAAACTTCATGATTGTCTTTACTTAGAATATTCTCCAAAGAAAATATCCGAAAATCTACTAAAGTGCAGATGTGAAATCAGAGACAAAGGGGACTGTATGGAAAACAGATTGATCGCACATGACAAGGACCGACATCTATATTACGGACGGTAATCTTCGACAGAGTCAAAACAGACGGTTTTATCTCCCTACATGCAGAACCAACCTGCCTCTAGAAATACCGGTGGGGAGAGCAATTAAACTACTGAACATGATCGCTTTGATATTACTCAAATTATGTTCAAAAGACAAATATTCTTGAATTTAGAGAATGTATATCTTGTATTCCATAAGTCGAACCATCTGTCATGCGTTCCTGGTATTTCACCTGTTCTCATATAGATGCCTTAAGCTGCCAGCGAGTTTTTTTATATATTTTGAAAGAATTAAACTAATTTGAATTTGATTTTTTAAATTTTTACCCGTGGAAATACATACTCGTATGTTTAGTGATTGTCTCTCAGAAATATGTCTGGCAAAACATTACGCGATAAAATTAAGAACTTAATGATACGGGAAATATGCAAAGACGTGGATTTCGATAAGTGGGGGAGGCAAAGGAAAAAAAATCTGTTTTGCACACGTAGGAAGAATTGATATATCCAGAATTCCTCTCATTGTGTTGCATAGCCAACTCCAAGATGGATCCAGACCCCGGGCAGACCACTAAAAAGATGGATCAACAGCTGTAAGTCGACCTCGCAGTAGGCCAATTCCTCTTAACAAACAGGCCATAAGGCTTACACTATGAAGAAGAAGGAAATTAATCTCATCCACATCGTGATGTAGCGATTAATTTTTTTTTTTCATTTTTAACCCTCCCTTTCATATGATTGGTGTCTTCTATATGTTGCTTCTAATAACCATCAATATCTCTATAAATATAATAAATACAAGGTTAAGATTTTAGGTATTCCTCCATAATATATTTACGCATTGATTTAAAAAATAATATTAAAAATAATCAGAATTTATCGGGTACATCGGAGGTATTTTGTGAACATCGGAAACAAATTCGCGTATAAACAGTTCTGTGAGTGCCCGACATTATATTTGCATCTCACTCTTGCATACTTGATGCGCGAGGAGCTCAATGTTCTCACTTCTCACTTCCGTCGTCAATAGCTCTCGGGCTTGCAACCAGAGAGACCTATGCCCGTTTCGTGGGCGTTACCAGATGTTTTTTTGTAAAGGTTTTCAGAAAATTAATCTCAAATATTATAATTTTTTACTTCAATTATAATTAATTGAGGGGATTAGCTATGAATGTTCTTATTTTTCCGATTTAAAATCGCTAATTTTTGATCGCATACTGACTACCCAAAACCAAAACGCACGTTTTTATTTTAGCACCGTAAGGGAAAGGTTAATGAAGTTTACACATGTACTCGAAAAACAATAAACTAAAAACAATAAACATTGTATACATACTTTTTCAAACCAAATGAGAATGTATATTACAAGCAACAGCGTACTAATTAATATTAATGTGGGTTGTCAACTGCAATGCATAATAAAGACGTTAATCTCTAGCAATTATCCTTGTCTGCATAACAAGCGCATTGTCATTAAACCGGATGTTTGAACAACGCTCCGGAAACACATTCCGGACACGACAAGCGTCGCGAGTCACTTCCTGAAATTGCATGTCGCAGCTTTCAGAACTGTCTCATAGCCATTTAGAACTACCTGCACTTTTATGGGGATAACGTGTTAGCATCTTTATGATCCGCCATTGTTGCTTTAATACTTAACGACAACATAATTAATCATTATTATGTATGGATTTAAGATTATTCTTGTACTAAATAACTAAACACTAACTAACTAACTTACCATTACGCCGTCTCCCCTATGGGTTAAGCAGAAAGAAACGACCGTCACATTGTTATTTTCTGACATACTTCTCTTGATTTCTCACCCATATTGCTCTTCCTACTGGCATCACCAAAGACTGGTTGGTTCTGCATAACGGAAGAAAAAACAATTATTACATATTATTTAAAAAATATTTATATTTCTCAATTTCGAAGGAGAATTAGTATCGCTGTTTTAATTAAATATTTTTATATATAAATAAAAATATTTCACAAAATGTTTCGAAGGTGGCCTCGTCCATCTTGAGGTTCGCCTTAAATTTGAATTTTAAAAATAAAGATATCGTTAAATTTATACGTACTATATATATTTTTATAAAAAAAGTAGTAAAAAAAATGGTTCATACAACTAATGTTCCAAGCATCACGCCATTTTGTCGAGACGCTAGGGAGAGAGCGGGGATCGCAAGACTAATCTTATTTACCTCTAGGTATTTTTCACATTCATATATCGTGTCACGCACGCTTTTCAATTGTTACGACTTGGAACACGACCGCCAAAATTATTTGATTATTCTAGTCACGCCACGTTTTCTTCTGCCCCTTTCGACTCTTTTTCACTTCGACTTCAACTTTAAAAACCATCACGCCTTTTTGCAGAGAAGAAACGAACAAATAGATTAACCGATATTATCTTTGATCCTGTTATTCATACTCGTATCTATTTTTCATGTTGAAATTATGATAAGTAAAATTTTCGCGATCCCAATTAAATGCCCCATCCAATGTTAACACGTGTTTTCTTCGTCGAACTTCTTTCATTTGTTTTTTCCACATGCTTAATTATCTAGATTATAATTTATATTTATATAATTCATTTTTATATCTAAATTGAACACTCCACTACAATATATTGTATTTACTATGTATTTATAAGTATAACTGAGAATACTCCTCATCAAGACCTATGTATGGAGCATCTTGGTGTACGGTTTCGAGACATGGTGCCTATCCGAAAGAGATAAACAAAGACTAGAGGCTTTTGAGATGTGGTCCTATAGAAGACTATTGGGAATTTCCTAGAGACAACATTACAAATGAGGAGGTTCTCCAAACAATCGAAGGAGGAAGGCACCTGCTCAGGACCTTGTCCGAAAGGTGTGCGAGATGGATCGGCCATGTAATACGATAAGAAGACCTCTTGCATGCCATAATTGAGGTTATGACCGAGGGGACAAACTCTAGGAGACGCCCACGGCGAGAGTACCTGGAGGACCTGTTGGTGGACGTGCGCTGCTCATCATATGCAGATTTTAAAAGAGTCGCACAAGACAGGGAAGAATGGAAGAGAAGAATAGAATAAATTGCTGCAAACCAATCCCAGGATTGAAACCAGAGAGAGAGATGTATTAATTGTAAGATTCTGATTAATCCCGCGTTTTAATCCTTCCTAAGCCAATTCGAGTATCGTATCTATATGTCATATATGAATGTCGTATATTGAATGTCATATATTATTATGGAACACAAAAAAAAACAAGAAAAACTCTCCGAGATCGTGTCTGTAACGACGACATAAGAAAAACTTGCGAAATAGAGGATATCATTCGATGGAGTACATCCAAAAGAAGATACTAGGATACTAATACTATTAAGGACCATATAGCCAGAATGGATAGTGACAGACTCGCATATACAACCGCTTACAAAATCCCCTCCGAACACCGTACACCTGGAAGACCACCTAAGAGATGGAAAAACATTTGGTCCTAATCATCCGAGGAGACATAATTCTGTGTCACATATCGTCAAATCTATTAAAAGAAGTAGAAAAAGGAACACCAACATAGCTTTATAAAAAAGGTTTATATTTGCAATGACTACATTAACCGTCGCGTTGCCATGTGGTCAATTGAGTTTCCACTGCCAATTTAAAGTTGATTTTCTTAAAACCTATGGACCCTAATATTATAAAAAAAATTGTAATCCTCCATTGAAGTGTTTTCAATATTTCGTAATAAAAAAAAAGCAAAAAATTACTTCCTTCATCCCAAAAAAAAATATTTTCTAAGACTGCCCTCACCTTCATTCGTGTTAAGGTAGAATTTGTTTTGCTAATATTTACAACTTTATCAAAAGTGACAAATACTTACTCGCTGTTTTGAACGTATTATATATTATATGTTTGGCCTTTTCTCATAGGTACGTAATAATACCGACTGTGGACGGAAACGCAGCACGCAACTTAATAATATCAGAACTGTGAAAATATTAACACTTTACCAAAAGGGACAAATATTAATACGTACTCGTTGTCTTGAACGTACTATACATTTTGCCTAGGTGCCTTTATCATACGTAAAATCTCGTAAAGTCTCGCCCCGCCGGCCGCGGCGCGGCGCCACGGAGCGAGGCAAGTTTATACTTGGTGCCAGTTGCTCGTATGCTGTGACGCATTCCATATCAGAAATCGCATGGTTCCAGAAAAAAATTAATAATGATATGTTTTTCAAATAATCCATGTATGTTATAGATATCGATCTTTTCCTAATGAAATTCCCTACAAGATGACATAAATTGATTCATCGAGTCATATGCTTGATATTTAGATAAAGTTAGCGGTAAACTGAATTGACCACATGGGAGCGAGTGTTTTGTTTTGAACACGGTACGTTAAGGGTTAAGAACACTATTCATTTTATTTTTGGTTTAATGTATTTCTCGGCTCGCTATTATTTTGGACGTATTATAATACACGTTAATAAGGATTGTTTCTATTTAAAAATTAAAAAAAAACATCAGTTTAATTGAATTATATTTTAAGGGAACAAAATGTGTCTCCTCACTATGGGATTATAAAATTTCTTAGCAGGAAGAAATCAAAACGAAACAAAATCGAAAAAATACATTTAATAATGTCTAAGCAAGGTAAACATATCACTTAAACAACAGCGTTTTTTATATGGTTTTTAGCATTGATAAAAAAAACAATAAAAACGACGTTTTCCTTTTATGTTTTGATTTTAATTTTTTCAGTCCAAATGAAACGTTTCACAATCACTTAAAATAAACATTTAAATTTATAAAGGGGAAATAAACATTATGCGACCCGATTTCACGGTTGATCGAATTTTCCCGAAAATAAACTATTTCAAATTTAACGATTGATTTCCGCTGTTAAAATTCTCCGCAAAATATGATCGTACTTAATATTCTTGATAGCAAAACGTCCCGAAGTATTAATCTACCCGAATCCATTACAAATTCGCACGCCTAAATATTAAATTACACAAATATAACATGTTTATTAATGTGCGAGGGGCCAAAACAGGAAAATTGGGCGCCGCGTAGCGTTAAAATTTGTAAAATGATTAGGACCGGAAACGGATGTGACATCAAACGCCTCAACCGCGCTCTGCCACTTCCGGGGGTTGCAAATTAAGCCCATTTGTCGGAAATCCAATTCGCTATGGCAAATCGTTAAAAATTATTACTTCCGTAATACAAGCGGTGTACCATTAAAGATATAACAGGTTTTAAAATGGATTTGGATGGTCCAAACCATTAATGGCGTAATTTAGACTTTTTTATTATTCTCCCATTATCAAACAAGATTTATCCGCTTGCTTAAAATCTGGAGCTCACACTTTCCCGCCGGTTCCCGTTACGCTTTTCTTAATATGCTATAAAAATCAAGGGTTAATGTTTAATTAAAGGCTCGGCGAAAATTAATTATTTTTTTAAGTAATATTCCGTGAAGTTTTTCAAGGAAAAATAAGGTTTTTCTTTGTTAATGTTAAATTAATGGGAATTTTTTGAAATTACGAAGCCTTTCATCAGGTATGATTTAATTTATTATGCTTCTAATGAAGGGCCACTTCTATATATTCGGAGAAGAGGTCGTCAGTGGAACTACATAACTAGACAGGGTTGTATATAAAGGACGAGGGTGAAGAAGACTTCAGAATATCTCTTCGACTTCTAAGCCCTTCCAGGAAGGGCACTGTCTTGTTAGATGAAAACCGACTGTGTAAAATCAATCAGCCAAAACAAACAAAAACAATCCTAATATGAACAGTACAAATACAGCGAAATGTTCCAAGATCAAGAAGCCTGACGATGTTCAATTATGTAGTAAAAGCTGACCCCAAATATATTTGATATGGCTTGAAAACAAGAATAAATAATAATGAAAATAAATGGTGTTTTTCAATAACTGCTCGTTGTGCTGCCTTTATTTCGACAACGAGCGGTTTTGTAAGGGTGGCTGGCCTAACAAGAGGAACCTTCTGGAAAACGGACCACATAGGTCTTCAGCAAGAAAGAATAGATATATTAATGTAATACATATTTTTTTAGATAAACTTAAGGCGTTAATGCTGTGGAATTTCATAATGACGATTTTTTTTTACACCTTCATCATCGGGAGAACGATATAAACGAAAAACATTTATATCGTTTTGCCGATGATGAAGGTGTAAGCCTTCGAAACTTGTCGAGAAAAACAAACTCAAAAGTGGTAAAAACAGTGTTTCATTTCATACAAAAATCGTATGATAGTTTATTGATGGTTTTGTAAAACTCCATTATAAATTTATCGTAGTAAACACGATTGTTTAGTGGTTTAACTAGGATTTAATTTATATGAATTATATAAATTGTGACAATTTTTTTTCGCATTGCGAGGGCATTTTCCAACTGAACCTAATCGCTAAACAGTGTGTCCTTATAATGAATTAAGAAATCTTGAGGGTGGGGAGAAAGTATATAATGCAAATTTTGGAGTTGTTCAGTAAAACAATTTAAAGATTTTTCATAGAACTAACGATGCTGTGATCAGCTGTAAATTTACCTCTCATCATATCACTCATCATTAGTTCTATGAAAAAAATTTAAATTGTTTTATTTCGAAACTCAAAAATTTGCATTATATAATTTCTCCCCCACCCTTAAGATTTCTAAATTCAATATAAGGACACACTGTTTGGCGAGTTTTGTTTGAGAATGCCCTAATAAGGCGAAACAAATTTGTCACAATTTATATAAATTAAATCCCAGTAAAACCACTAAACAATCGTGTTTACTATTATAAATTAAAGTAACATATTTAAAGAAGCATTAGTATTTATTATGAAAGAAAAAATATTCTTTGAAACCGTATTAGCATATGTGCGTTTGAATGTTCGAATTTTGAATTCCCGGGGACATATTCCTCGCAGCGCGCGCAGCCGGCTATAATAGCGAACACGCCGCATCCGGCAGAGCGGGACGGAATTAGCAAACATTCCAAAGCCATTCATCAGCCGGGACACGGATCCGGAACGCGATCCTGGCGCCAAACTGTGGTGCGAAATATTTAAATATGAAACTTATTTTTAATTTTGAAACAATGCGTTTTTCTTGTCAGAACCAAACATCTCTTAAGAATAGCAGAAATGAAAACATTGCGACCTATTGTCAGAAGAACCCTAAAGATAGGATACCCAATGAAGAAATTCGCAAATCCAGCAAAATTGAAGACATAGTGAGATGTCAATTTTTCCGACTTCTCACTTGGCCGACACGTAATATTTAATTGCTTTGATTGGCCCACGTTTTCCTTGGCCTTCCTCATTTTCCTGTTACGTTTACGTCGTTTACAAATACTTTCTTTATCATTTTTTCCCTGTGTCCAAACCACTACTCTTTTACGATTAATTGTATGTGAATACATATTTAATTTGTCAAGAAAACGCTTAATCTTCTTCTTCTTATACTGATTGTAGATCTTGCGATCTGTTTATGCAGGATATCAACTTTCTTCCTCTGATAAAGACGATCAGCCTTCACTCCATCTCTTTGGTGGTCGTCCTGACGGTCGACAACTCTCTTCACGATATTACGAATTCTTGCTGGATTCATTCTCTCGATATGGTCCCTCCAGAATCGTATTCAATTGGCAGAGAAGACGATTCTGGAGGGACCATATCGAGAGAATGGATCCAGCAAGAATTCCTAATATCGTGATGCTCGAGACTTCAGAGGGCCGTCGACCACCAGGACGACCACCAAAGAAATGGAGAGAAGGCTGGTCGTCTTCATTACAGAAAGAAAGTTGATATCCTGCATAAACAGATCGCAATATCTACAATCAGAAGAAGAAGAATAAGCGTTTTCTTGACCATTCAATTATGTATTCACATACAATTTATCGTAAAAAAGTAGTGGTTTGGACACAGGGAAAAAATGATAAAGAAAGTATTTGTAAACGACGTAAACGTAATAGGAAAATGAGATAGGCCAAAGAAAACGTGGGCCAATCAAATCAATCAAATATTACGTGTCGGCCAAGAGAGAAGTCGGAAAAATCGACGTTCATTCATGACACGATGTATGAATGTTAAGAACCTAAAGCAGTGTGTGAGGAAAGAACAAGGTGGTTGTCAATTATTTCTGCTGCATCTTCGGAAGACATCATGATGGTAGTTAGTTAGTTTTTTAACGAACAATTTATATTAATTGAGTAGTTTTTGAAAAGTTTAGCATTTTCTCTAAACTTTTTTTTTTTTTTACAAACATGTTTCGGACCGATGCCCTTCATCGGGGTTAAAAATATATTTTTTTAAATAAAAAGTAATAGAGACTGAAATATATAAGAAATTTTAAATTCTACACTAAAGGACGCATCCACTCCGAAAAAGATTTGTGAAAATAAAATGTCTTTTCAAAAGTCATTTAATTATTAGATCACAACACAGGGTAATGGCGAATATATAAGTAATGAATATAATATTATGTTCGAGAAATGGGTTTTCCTTGTAGCAAAAAAAATATTTCCAACATATTTACTTTACTAGATACTAAATACTTATTTCTTCTATATTCGCCATCACTTTGTGTTGTCGATTCACACTTGAAAAACTTTTTGGAAACGTTGTATTATCACAACACTTTCTTGCACTTTTCACAAACATGTTTAGGCACACAAACATCCCTTCTTAAGTGTATGAATTCATACACTGAAGAAGGGAACTTTGTGTCCCGAAACATGTTTGTGAAAGGTGCAAAAATTTGTTGTGATAATTTTAGTGCCAAACATATTTCGCCAAAATGTTCTAAAATACCAAAATAAAAGTCTATTTTTATAGATAATTTATATTAACAAGAAAAAGTGCCATTTCTTTAAAAATACACAAATTATAATATTCTTTCAACATTCTCTTCACTAGGTTTTAAACTATGATAAAAAAAACACAGAAATTGAATACTATTAATCTACATACAAGCGCGACGGCGCTCTTCGGCACTCTAATGGTTAAATAAGTGTCACCAATATATGTGATTGTTTTACATAGATTATTCAATTTCAACACACTGTTAAAAATAAATTGAGTATACGGATTTTCAAGCCATTTTACTGTGTGTATCGTTGTCTAATTATAGTCAGTCCACGTTTAATGCAATAATCCTCAAGCAGCACAAAAGGCAATGAAAGCAATTCCAACTTGTTTCTCTTAATAAATTTAATTACTTTAATTAAAGTTCTAGAAACCTAGTTTGAAACAAGCAACCTGGGTACAATATGCGAGATGTACTGATATGTAGTGTGCATGTTAACAAGGTCCCACCTTGCCGGCTATAGCACGAGGCGCCATCTGTGATCCCAGCCTGGTACCTTATGTACAGTAGGCACTCCGCAGGTCGTAACTTTTGGTTGTGTTCTCCGCTACAATGGTTGTGTTCTTAGCTGGTCTTGTTGGCTGATGGGGAATGTTTATGGGCAAAGTTGAGTGTATTTCATAACTCTAGGAGTGAAGTGTAAAACTTTTGCGCGTCGAAGGATAGGATATTGAGCAACCGTTTTTATGTTAGTGCTCGAAAAAACTTTCATCTTCTATTTTTAAAATGTCTTATGTATATTTATGAAAAAAAATCTTTAAAATTTAACGTCGCCATATAACTGATGGTAAGTAAAAAAAAATATTGTGAGTGACATCATGTAACTCAGTGACTATGAACATATATAAATTTAAAGTAAATACTTTTGCTGAGCCCATCTGGGTTACTCATTAGATAAGCAAACGGCAAAACTTTCAAATCCAATTTGATGTTCGTTGTTTCTTGAACAATGATGTTAAACTCCACATTTAATAATTAATAAGAATGAAAGCGTATGTTTTATAAAAGTTTAATTACAATTTATGGTAAGGGCATATTTCACACATGTTTCTACGACATGTGTACACTGCCCATGATGACATACGGACTAGAAACTCTTACAGCAAAAAGTGTCCACAGGCTCAATGTACACAGAGGTCCATGGAAAGACAAATACTTGGTGTGAGCTTGCGTGACCGCATTAGAAATGAAGAAATCAAACGCCGCACCAGAGTGGTAGACGTCATGGACCGAGTGACAAAATTGAAATGGCAATGGGCTGGACACTTGGCTAGACAGGGTGGCAACAAATGGGCACCCAGGATACTCAGTTGGAGACCATGGGAAAATAGGCGAAGTGTCGGAAGGCCACCGATGAGATAGACCGATGATATTATCAAAAGGGTTGGAAAATCTTGGATACAAAGGGGGCAGGATAGGGACGAGTGGAAGAAACTGGAACAGGCCTATATCCAGCAGTGGAGGGAGGAAGGCTAGCAAAGAAGAAAAAGAAGAAGCATATTTCACCAGCCTACGGCAATATCAAATGTTCTATAATGCTCACAATATTTGATACTGTCTTAGACAGGAGATACATGTTATTCGCATAAGTTATAATACAATCTCTATAAAACAGATGTTTTCATTCATATTAGAATAATTATTTAAGTGGTTTCGTTATAACAGAAAAACAAGTTTTGAATGGATATTCTAAGCGTTATTATTTTAAAAATAATTTTTAAATACTTCTATATTTTATTTTTCCACAACTTTATTTTTTATTAAAACCAACTGGTTTCGCTCCCGCTGAATCTTCGCCCAGAATTACAGAAACTTTCTAATAGAGAGCCAAAATATGTTTTCAAGTGGACATTTTGACAATCATCAAAAACGTATTTTAGAAATTTGTTAGAAATATTTTGACTTTGTTTAAAATTTGAATAATGTTATTAAACTTCTAGAAAGCGATATAATAGTTATATGCGGCCATATTCTACACCGGGATGTTGCTCTGAGAAAAAGAAGACGAGAAGTTGATAGTCTATTGGGTTACGAGGGGGTTTAACTATGTGGAATTATTTAGAGTTTCTGTAAAATAGGGAACATAATAAATATAGGACTATCAGTAAAATCGGACTGATTTTGTAATAATAGTATAGAACACTGGCTTAACTCGAAAAAGCAAGTTTTGCTCAATCCGACAGTCGAAAAACATGTACGAATGGATAGCGTTAACATTGTGAACGATTATCGTACGTACGAATGGATAGCGTTAACATTGTGAAAAATATTTGGATAGCGTTAACACAAGCCTCTGTCTAATGTTAACTCAATTATGACCTAAACCATAATCGGTCAGTTTACTATTAAGCGTCCGATATATAGAATTTAACATCTGAAAAAAGCTGTGCTTCGTACATAAGTACACTATTCTTTTGTTTTATCGAAGCAATTAATAATATATTGTTCATAAACAAATTTTTCGTAAATATTTTTTGTATGTGGTTTAACAACTGTATGACTTCAACAACTAATAGTGTATTTTTTTTCTTCCTACCAGTTGCATGAGAGGAGACTACCTGAAGCTGTTCCCGCACGTAGAGCGGGGTGAGGTCAGCGAATACAGCGAGGGGGCGGGCGCCCTCTGCGGGGGTCGCTCCGCTGCGCCCCCTGCGCTCTACTCCTCCGCTCGTGCATTCGTACTGGAGTTCCATTCGGCTCCAGGAAAAGCGGTTAACGCTACGGGCTTTCTCGGCTACTTCAAGTTCATCGATAGAAGTAAGTTTATTCCTATATTCCGATTTTAATAACTTTTTAATATATTGAAAGATTTTATTACAGTCTTCACAGACATTTATCTCGTGGAGGGACACAAATCCGTTGGTAATGACAATAAATTAAAAGTATCGAGTAAAGTCTAGATGTAGTTGAAATTGTTATTTTTTAATTAGGATTGTACGAGTATTCCTTCTTCTTTTCCTCACAAATAACGGGAAATGGCCTGGTAAAAGAATATATTATGTAAAAAAATAACATATTTATTTTGAAAACAAACATGTTTCGAAATATTTACATGTTTTGTGAATATGTTAAGGTTTTATAACTAACTAACTAATTCACATCACGCCGTCTCCCCGAAGGGGTAGGCAGAAAGAATGGACTGCCACACTTTTCTTTCCTGACATATTTCTCTCGCTTCCTCAACATTCATACATCGTGTCATGCACGCGCGTCGATTTTTCTAACTTCTCAGATGGCCGAAATTCAATATTTGATTAATTGATCGTGCCACGTTCTGGTCGGTTTTCCTCTATTTCTGGTTACATTTACATCGTTAACATTTATTCATTCATTCATTCCATACTCTGTTCTACTATACTTTTTAACCGATCGCGAAAATTTTGATTTTTTACATTTAAAACACGTCTTAATGCGCCCTTGAGGTGATTACATCACAAAAACGGCACTATGAAAGTTGGTATATTATTATTATTATTATTATATATCCAAACCATCTTAATGATCCTTTCATTATTTTTTTCATAGCACCATCATTCGCACCGCATTCACTTCTTATATTTTCATTCTACATTCTATCATACACAGAGTATCCACACATTCGTCTAAGAGATCTCATTTCTACTGCATTTATTCTACTTTCGTACTTCTTTTGCCAGTTCCATGCTTCGTTTCCATACATAAGGGTCGGTAGAAGAACACCATTGGGCACTGCCATTCTAGCTTTTTTGGATAGGTTTTTGGTTGCTATGACAATTTTAAGTGCAACATTCACTTTGTTGCCTGCCCCAAAGAATATCCCTCTCCACTCACCCAGTTTTTATTAAACCTTTTGATATATATATTTTTTTCTATTTGATAAAGAAAAAATGTATTTGAATTCAAACAAATAATAATATTATAAACCTACATTAAAAAACTAAATTAACGTAACGATTATTCTATGAACTTAATTCATAGGAATGCTTTGAAAATATATCAGCGAATTTAAATTAAGTTATCTACGGGAGTTAAAGAAAAAGTTTCGAAAAACAATCAAAAAATCATTATTAATGATAACAAGTTGTGATAGACATCAAAAAGTTATATTTTAAATAAATCCTTAAAACGTTATCAGAAACGTGTGCCCTTAGCTGTCCAAAAAACAGATATCAATCAAAACTTTTTGTTCTCCAAAGTAATTATTTCTGAAAATCACTCCAACTTTATACAATTGATTTTTAATTAACTTGTTAATTATCTTGATCTCTCTGGAGTAGGTAATCTAAATAATTTATGAAAATTTGTCAAGAACTTTCATTTCCACAAACTCTAACCAGGGAAATTTATAAATTAATCCGTGATCTTAAAATGTATCGAAATGACGAATGTGAGAGAATGTATTTTTTACCCATATATTATATATTATAAAATTATGTATACATTGAGCATATATTGCAAAATTATTTACAAACTAACTAACTAATCATCATGCCGTCTCCCCGAAGGGGTAGGCAGAAAGAATGGACGGTCACACTTTTCTTTCCTGACATATTTCTCTCGATTCCTCACCATTCATACATCGTGTCATGCACGCGCGACGATTTCTCTGACTCCTCACATGGCCGACATTCAATATTTGATTTATTTGATCGTGCCACGTTTTCCTCGGTCTTCCTCTATTTCTGGTTCCATTTACATAATTAACATATAATTTTTTTATCATTCTTTCTTCATTCATTCTTTCCATATGTCCAAACCATCTTAATGAACCTTTCATTATTTTGTTCATGACACCATCATTCGCACCGCATTCACTTCTTATATTTTCATTCGACACTCTATCATACACAGATATTTACAATGTTTAGTATTATTGTAATGATAACATATGGCGTCGAATAAAGGGCAGACACATTAAGGACCAAACAAGTTCTGAGGGTGGAATATAGAATGGAACGCCACACTGTTCCGTCCTGACATATTTCTCTTGCTTCCTCTACATTCATACATCTTGTCATGCACGCATGCGATTTCTCCGACTCCTCACGTGACCGACATTTAATATTTGATTGATTTGATCGTGCCACGTTTTCCTCGGTTCCTAGCTCCGTTCACGTCGTTTACATATACCTTCTTCACCATTCTGTCTTCACTCATTCTTTCCATGTGTCCAAACCATATTTACGACCCTTTCATTATTTTGTTCATAACACTTTCATTCGCACCATATTTACTTCTTACACTTGCATTTGTCACTCTATCATACACAGATTTACTACTTCGTCTTAGAGAACTCATTTCTACTGCATTTATTCTACTTTCATCTTTCTTTCGCCAATTCCATGCTTCACTTCCATACATAAGGGTCGGCACAAGAACGCCATTATGCACTGCCATCATAGCTTTTTTGCATAGGATTTTGTAATAATTCAGTACCTTTGTAATATCTATTTGGAAAAATAAAATAAAATTTTAATATTTAAACAAAAGCAATAAAACAGTAAATAAATAATTTATTCTACTTTCATCCTTCTTTTGCCATTCCCTTGCTTCACTTCCATACATAAGGGTCGGCACAAGAACACCATTATGCACTGTTATATTAGCTTTTTTGGATTAAAATTAAAACAGTAAATAAATTTCAACAAATCGGATGGTGGTCTAGGGGATAGAACGCTTGGCTTCTGATCCAGGGGACTTGGGTTCGGGCCTGGACACGACCAGATTCCTTCTTCATAATAATGAGCTATTTTCTGCTCATATTGAAGATTGTAAAATAAATTCTAATATCATTGATTGAAATCTTTGTTATTAGTCTTAAAAAAAAAAACTATTTGATTTGCGGTAGAGATGAGGTCCCTAAGACGTATGTGTGGTAGAACGGAAGAAGGTATTATGAACAAAATTATGAAAGGATCGCTGCGTTGGTTCGGACATATGGAACGCATGGATGGAGAAAGAATGGTTAAGAAAGTATACGTTAATGATGTAAATGGGGTACGAAGTCGAGGCAGACCGAGGAAAACATGGCATGACCAAATTAATCAAATTTTAAGGTTGGTCATGTTAGAAGTCGGATGAATCGACGTGCGGGTATGACTCGTTGTATGAATGTGGAGGAAGAGGAAGATAGAGTAGTGTGGCGGTCCATTCTCTCTGCCTACCCCTGCGGGAAACGGCGTGATGGTTTGTTTTTTTGTTTTGTAATAACTATTTGGAAAAATAAAATAAAATTCAAATATGTAAACAAACGCAAATAATTAACATCTTCGTCTCTATTGAGATACAATTAATCCTTAAAAAATGATTAACGCGCAATGGGTAAAATCCAGTAGGTATTTGTCTACAAATATTTGCATACAAAAAAAAGTCAGTTAGTAAATTTAAACTCTTTGATTTGCATTTTCGGTATTAGCGAATAATATTAACCAACGTAGTTAAACGAGAATATAACCCATTTAACTAAGAGTTTTAGCCTTGAAGAATCTTTCATATCTAAATTCCCGGCAAGTTAAATACGGATAAGATCAGAATATTATGATATAAGTATTATATTAGGATCACATAACCGCAGTGGTGGGGGGCTGCTAACTGACTTCTGGATTATGAATGAGGATTTCTTGTAGGGGAAATGTGGTTTCATTTGGAATTCCTTGAAACATGCGGAGCAAGATGAATCTGTCGGAATTTTCGCTTTAAATTTGTGAATAGCGAACCTACATCATTTATTATTTTATGACATATTGTAATACATCTGGTAAAGATAAGAAAATGCTACGATTTATATAACATTTGTGGAATAAACAACACGATTTAAATATTTTTACGAACGTATTATTGATTAAAAACATCTGTTTTTTTTATAAGTTTTATTATATTTTTTTGGAATGACATATTTCACCTTGTAAAATATCAACATTCTCATAATATTTAATAATACTTCTATAAAACAGATATATTCATATTTAATATTGATATTAATACGAATGAAAACGTCAGTTTTCTAGAAGTTTTATTATATTTTATGGGAATGACATGTTTCGCCCTTCTAAGGCATTATCAAATGTGACGAAATTTCACCTCATTGCTGTTTATGTACACTAGTAAACGAAATAGACTATGATAATTAACGAAAATTGATGTGACTTTATACATTTTTAACCAATAATTATTTGGGTAGGTCCAGAAATATTGAAATAATGCCTTAGAAAGGGAAACAAACCAGTATATTCTTTGTTGTTCTTTTAGAGTCATTGTCCATGACTCAGAACTATATGTCACCACTGGCTTGATAAGTGTTACAAATACTGTATTACTAAACTTTTTTTTTAATCTTCTCAATTGACTCATCACAGGTGTTCAGTCGATTGTACAGCGACATAGAATAGTATTGAAATAGTTAAATAAAGATATACTGTTTTCGAGTGAAACTTTTCTCAAATAAAATGTGCCGATTTAAACAAAATTCAAAAAGTGCACTTTTCACCGGAGAAGGGAAAATCTTTCGAGCTCGAAGGCGTTCGGGAAGAAGATCATTTGAACGATATTAAGTTTCTTCCCCTGCTAGTTCCCGGCGAGGAAGAGAAGTTTGGTTAACAAAAGAACAGGGAGACTCAAAACCGCACCCTCGGAAGGAAGAAGTATTATAGATTCAATCTGAGCATATTTTTAGAAATCTTAGTTCACGAAGAACGAAATTAATCTACTCATACTTTTTGAATTCTTAGAATCCTTCCAAGTTTATTTTTCTGCCATAATATTATATTAATTTTAATATGCATCACTTTATTTAACAACAACAACAAACCATCACGCCGTTTCGCCTCAGGGGTAGGCAGAGAGGATGGACCGCCACACAATCCTATCCTGACAATACCTCTGTAGCTTTCTCCACATTCATACAACGAGTCATACACGCACGTCGATTCTTCCGACTTCTAACATGACCAACCTTTTAAATTTGTTTAATTTGGTCATGCAATGTTTTTCTCGGTCTACCTCGACTCTGTACTCCATTTACATCGTTAACGTATACTTTCTTAATGGTACACGATTTCAAAACATGCATGATGACTGGTGGTGGCTATATGGTCTCAAAATAAGATACCCATCATGGATATTTTTATATATAGATACGCCAGAACCAACCTGCCTCTGGTGACCCCGGTGGGAAGAGCAATTCTGCTGAACACGGTCTCCTCGGAGATCGACGTCTTTCATATTAGTGAAAGTACGTTCAGAAGGCAAATACATACATACTCTTAATTCTGGAGGGTATCCTGTCTTCCTAATGTCGAACCATCTCTCATGCGTTTGTGATAGTATACTATACACAATATATTATTTTACCTGTTCTCAACGGATGCCTTAAAAAATAATTTTCTTATGCCTATTGATCAAATATACTGATTTGATTTGTTATTTTCATAGCCCCGTTGTGCCCACTTTTCATTATTGTTACAGAAACAAGTATTTTGACAACAACAACAACAAACTATCACGCCGTTTCCCCGAAATGGTAGGCAGAGAAAATGGACCGCATTACTCTATTCCGACACACCTCTGTAGATTCCTACACATTCATACACGCTCGTCGATTCTTCCAACTTCTAACATGGCCGATTTTTCTATTGATTACTATCAAGAATTTTGATTTTGTGATATTTTTCTCACAAATAATCACGTCTCGTTTGTCAAACCAAATAAATTCATGTGTACTGTAAAATATTCTAACGCCCATATTTCTTAGATTGCCTAAGCAAATGTACACTTTGTCTATGTAAAGCTTAAGGGAAGGCAAGTTGCTGGGAAGTTTGGAGGGATGAGAGGACGCATTTGAATGAAAACATACGCCTATAGTTACACAATAGGCCGCATTGAGGAGGCAGGGCTCTGCGAATTGTTTCTCCGCAAGAAACAGCGAAGAGATATAGAATGGGGAACTTGTCGCGCCTTGATTGGATGTTTCGGGATTGGTTTCAATATTGAATATGCTCGGGGTGAAACACAATGACCCGTAACTTTTCATCATTCAAAAGGATTATTTTTACGATTTTTTTATGAAACAAAACACTTTTTTCTGGCCGAAACACTATGATACGGTAATCCATTGTTTTATCGGAAACACTTTGATATTTTAACATTATTTACTGTTAAATTAAAAACACTGTTTTAAAATCAAAAAATATATGTATTAAAATAGTGTTTTTCATTTAACCGTGAACATATTAAACTGTTAAATTAAATAACTTTGTTTTTGTATCACAATAGTATTTTATTTTACGCGACAGCTGTTTCATTAACCTACGTTGACATCGTCATTGTAACACCTGATTATGTCAACTTAGGCTGATGAAATAGCTGTTGCGTAAAATAAAATACAATTGTGATAAAAAAACAAAAATATTTAGTTTAACAGTTTAAAATTATGTAAAACTTATTGAACGCTAAGGCATTAATACTGTTTAATTCCATAGTAATATAGAAAATTGAATATAACTTTCTTTAATCCACAAAATATTTTAAAAGTATATATTAAAAAAACACGACATGTTTCGGTGGATACCTCCATCTTCAGGGGTAAAAATATAATAAAAACTAAACAAAGAAAGACTAATAAACTTTGTTTTATGTATCACAATTTTTTTTTTTACGCTATAGCTGTTTCGTCAACCTGTGTTGACATCATCAGGTGTTACAATAATTTATCAAATGTCAAATGAAAATTTGGAACATGCTGTCTCCCGAAGGGGTAGGACTGCAACACTTTTCTTACCTGACATATTTCTCTCAGTTCATCAACATTCATACATCGTGTCATGCACGCGCGTCGATTTCTATGACTCCTCACATGGCCGACATTCAATATTTGATTTATTTGATCGTGCCACGTTTTCCTCGGTCTTCCACTATTTCTAGTTCCATTAAAATCGTTAACATACAATTTCTTTTGCATTCTTTCTTCAGTCATTCTTTCCATGTGTCTAAATTATCTTAACGATCCTTTCATTATTTTCATCATAACACCATCATTCGCACCGCATTCACTTCTTATGTTTTCATTCGACCTTCTATCATACACAGAGTATCCGCACATTCGTCTAAGAGATCCAATTTCTACTGCATGTATTCTTCTTTCATCCTTATTTTGCTAGTTCCATGCTTCTCTTCCATACATAAGGGTCGTTACAATAACACCATTATGCACTGCCATTAAAACTTTTTTGGATAGGTTTTTGTTTGCGATGACAACTTTAAGTACACCATTCACTTTGTTGCCTGCCCCAACCCTTCTTTCGATATCCATCTCCACCAAAGCCCCATCTTTTGTAAACATACTACCTTACACGAACTCATCTACTTGCTCCAAATTTTCACAATTCACGCTAATGTTGCAGACTGTTATGATTTCTTCTTTTTCAAAAATCATTACCTTGTACTTATAAACAATCATCATCAGATCATTTCGCATGCATACTTCATACATTCTATTCACCAGGACTTGTTGTTAAAGCTCGTTGTCTGCAAGTAGGATGTTTATTGAAATTTTACAAAATAGATGATGAAAGTTATCAATAATAATGGCAATCGTATTTTGTAATTTTAGGTTAACTTAAAGTTGTCATCACAAACAAAAACCTATCCAAAAAATATAGAATGGCAGTGCACAATGGTGTGCTTCTACCGACCCTTATATATGGAAGCGAAGCATGGAACTGGCAAAATAAGGATGAAAGTAGAATAAATGCAGTAGAAATTAGATCTCTTAGACGAATGTGTGGATACTCTGTGTATGATAGAGTGTCAAATGAAAATATAAGAAGTGAATGCGGTGCGAATGATGGTGTTATGAACAAAATAATGAAAGGATCCTTAAGATGGTTTGGACATATGGAAAGAATTAATGAAAAAAGAATGGTAAAAAAATTATATGTTAACGATGTAAATGGAACCAGAAATGGAGAAAGACCGAGGAAATCGTGGCACGATCAAATAAATCAAACATTGAATGTCATGTGAGGAGTCAGAGAAATCGACGCGCTTGCATGAAACGATGTATGAATGTTGAGGAATCGAGAGAAATAACTCGGGAAAGAAAAGTGTGGTTGTCCATTTTTTCTGCCTACCCCTTCGGGGAGACGGCGAGATGGTTAGTTATTTAGTTAGTCGGAGAAAAAATAATTATAAATAATTCGCCGTAGCCCTGCAATCCGTTTAAACAACTGGCTGATCATACAAGAAGACAATTTTGTTTCCGAATACCAGATTATTCAAATTATCTTAAAAACAAAACAATCTTCTGACCCGCCTCGTCGATTATAGTTCGTAAACTGAATAATTAATCTGATTTTGATTTCATTAACCAAAGTTACTAATGGTGATCGGGGCGGTTCGGAATTGACGATTTTAAATGCAAATTTGCCTGAGTCTCCCATTTACTGAGTCTTAGCGCGACACGAAAGGAAGCCTTGGTAAATTGATATTTTAGCTGGACTATGCATATTTATGAGGCAATAATTGATGCATTTGATGTGAAAAGGGCGTTAAGCCCATTGAGCCGTTTTAATAATAACAATACACTATTTACAATGGGGTTCTAATTTTTTTTTTTTTTTTTAAAGACTAACATCAAGGATTTATATCAATGATATTAGAATTTATTTTACAATCTTCAATGTGAGCAGAAAATAGCTCATTATTATGAAGAAGGAACCTGGTCGTGTCCAGGCTTGAACCCATGCCCCCTGGATCAGGAGCCAAGCGTTCTATCCCCTAGACCACCACCCGATATTCCGACCCTTATATATAGAAGTGAAGCTTGGAGTTGGCAAAAGAAGACGTAGAACTGAGATCACTAAAGAGAATGTGTGAAAAACAATTTTTGATAGCAGTGGCCGTACTCCTATAGAAGCCCAGAAGCCCGGCTTGCGTAAGAAATTTTTAATCAAAACCTCTTCTGGCTTACAGAGGTTCAGCTCTTGTGACTATTTCTCTTACGTCCGTTGGGAATACTGTTGGAAGATGGTTTGGTGGGTTGTTGGGTTTATGCGGGGACATGATTACTTTGATTTTGGGGTTTTAATTCAAAATTTCTTACGCAAGCCGGGCTTCTGGGCTTCTATGGGGGTACAGTCACTGTATGATAGAATATTACTGTTAAAATTTTAGACACAATTTCTTTTTATTCACTGAGTGTCGTGACAACTGTTTCGCCAACCGATGTTGGCATGATCAGGTGTTACAATAAACTATTTATTGTATTACCTGATGATGCCAACATCGGTTGGCTTGACAGCTGTCGCCACACTCTCGGTGAATAAAAAGAAATTCTGATATTATAACAGTGTTTTAAATTTTAACAGTAATAATGTTGAAGTATCATAGTGTTTCGGCCAAAACAATGGACTATGATAGAATACCTAAATAAGATGTAAAAAGAAATGTAAGGCGGATCAATGTGCCCTTAATAAAATTAAAAAATGGTCATTAAGATGGTTTGGATATATCAAACGAATTGATGAGGGAAGAATAATTAAAAAGGCTTACACAAGTAGTGTAAAAATAACTAAAGTAAGATGTGGCATGAGCAAATTAATCGATTGCTGAAAGGTGGACGTGTTCGTAGTCGGAAAAATCGACGATCGTGTATGTCACGGTGTGTGAATGTAGAAGAGGCGCGGATGTTATTAAAGGATGAACAGTGTCAGGATAGAACAGAAAGGATGGACCCCCCATCCTCTATGTAACCCTATCCAGAGAAAGTTCGTGATGATTAGTTAGATAGTAAGTCACTCTTTCTATAATAATGACTGAAATTTTTTTTATTTAATGTGATAGTGTAACTGTGCGGTCACCGCGTTATACGTATTTTTTGATAAAAACGAGTTATTGAATAAAAATATTGAAATATAAATAGTAAATAAGACATGTTTCTCAGATATACTCGTATTATTTCTTCCAGTGCTACGTATACTTTACACCTTAAGATGGTTTATACGTCTGAAACAGGATGAGTCTAATATTTTTATTTTAATAAAAATGTATTGTAAAGTGAAAATGTTCAGTTCAAATAATTTTTATAAAAAAAAATTAAAAAAATATTTAGATTATGTATAGAATTTTGTAAAATATATTATAATTTTAAAAAGTATTTCGTCTAATTTATTCAATATTTATATAACAAGTGTCTTAATTACAACATTACTTTTAAAAAGTTATTTATTATTTACTATATCATAATATTATTTTCCAAATCTTTACTTTTTTAAGCAGATTTCTTTTATTTTTTTAGTTTAATAAAAAATATCATTCTCCCAATTATGAAGGTTTGAAATATGTCGAAAAAAATAAACTCAACAGTGGAAAATTTTTCATTTATAAAAAATACATATTTTAGATAAAAGTAGTCAACTTACACACAACTGTACTTATCTTACTATTCACAGATAAAACTAAGCTCCAATTTTCAATTTGCAATTTTCAACTATTGAATGAATAAATCGATACGTCTTTTTCGATAGCGCCGTTTTCTCAGCGGATTAATTAATTTGAATTCCGAACTGATGATTTTAAGCTGACAAACAACAGAATAACTTTAATGTGTATCGGATATACTAAAGAAACAAAGTTTGAGTAAATAATGCTAAATTATTTAAGTAAGTCCGACTTATAACGAATCCATTTCCATAATTAGTGGATTTAAAAATTTTATGTTAATATTTCCTAGAATCGATTTCTTCACAACATAAGTCAAATCTACTTAAAAATCTTTTTGATTTTATTTTATTTTATTTTATTCTATTTTATGTGGAACACCCTAATGACGATTTTTTTATTAATGAAAACACCGTTTTTTCCCAATTTCGGGTCTATTTTTCATGACATGTTTCGAAGGCTTAATACCTTCATCATCGGTAGATCAAACATAAACTGAAGCAAGAGTGGAAAAAACGGTTTTAACTCATAAAGATATCGTGGTTTTCTTTTAATTGTTATTCTACTTTTAACCGGTTTCGGCAGCTTACTGTCATCATCTAATGCCTACAGCGAAATAAACAAATCTTATATATGGACTGCTAATGATAATATGGGCTGAAATTTAACGATTCTACATAAACCAAAATTATTATTAAATAGTCCATTGTTTTAGCCGAAACACTATGATAATTCAATATTATTACTTTTAAAATTTAAAACACTGTTATAATATCACAATTTCTTTTTATTCTCTGAGAGTGTCGCGACAGCTGTTTCACCAACCGATGTTGGCATCATCAGGTGTTACAATTAACTTCAGTTTATTGTAACACCTGATGATGCCAACATCGGTTGGCGAAACAGCTGTCGCGACACTCTCAGAGAATAAAAATAAATTGTGATATTGTAACAGTGTTTTAAATTTTAACAGTAAAATAATTATAACTAAGTTTTTAACTATAAACCGTACAAGATGAGAAAGTGTTATAATAATAAATATTTCATATTAGTTTTTATCAAATTTCCATCAAGTCAATTAAATTACAAATACAAACTTGTCTACTGTCATACTGGTTGAAATAGCTGGATTCTGAAAATAAATATAAATATATGAGTTATCTATTGTTTCTTGAACAATGGTGTAAAACTCCATATTAAATAATTAATACTTATGAACAAATCTGTATTCTAGAAGTTTTATTATATTGTATGTGAATGACATGTTTTGCCTTTGTAAAAACTAACTAACTAACTAACCATCACGCCATTTCCCCCGAGGGGTAGGCAGAGAGGATGGATCACCACAATGCTCTATCCTGGCATACCTCTCGGGCTTCCTCTACATTCATACATCGTACCATGCACGCACGTCGATTATTCCGACTTCGAATGTGACCGCCTTTTAGTAATTGATTAATTTGGTCATGCCATGTTTTCCTCGGTCGTCCTCGGCTTCTTTTTCCACTCACGCTGCTTGTGTACAACTTTTTGACCATTCTACTCTCATCCATTCGTTCCATATGTCCAAACCATCTCAGGGATCCTTTTTTAATTTTATCCATGAAGCAGTCATCTGCCTTACATTTCTTTCCTTTTTCATCGTTCGGTATTCTATCATACAACGTTTTCCCGCACATTCTTTTTAGTTATCACATTTCTACGACTTTAATCCTGCTTTCATTTTTATTTTGCCAGCTCCAAGCTTCACTTCCATACATGAGGGTTGGCACTAGAACTCCATTGTGTACTGCCATCTGTGCTTCTGTGGATATATTTCTATGTTCCTGTGTAAAACATTATCTAATATGTATAATGTACGCCTGACTAAAGCATTATTAAATGTATTTTGGACATAAGATAATGAGAAACATGCCATTCACATAAACTATAATAAATCTTCTTGATAACAGACGTGTTTCAATCTTATTAATTACTTCAGTTATCAATTATTTTGTAACTATTAAGAAGTAGGAAGTGACTTTTTGTTTTTAAGGGAGTACTGAAACACTAGCATTAAGTTCATTATCTATAACAGGACTTCAAGGAGGTGCGATGATAAGAAGTTTGCCTGAGACTTTGAATTTTCCAACGCTGAAGAAAGTTCAACAGAAACTCTTAAGATTTTTCTCTCGAGGAGAAACCGAAGGATATTCATTACTACATCTAACGGTGTTTCTTTAGATGAAGAAGGATTCATTTTTTTCTAATTGAAAACAGATTAACTGGATATTTTTTTATTCATTCCGGCATTATTATTGTATAAACCTTACATTTTAGGACACCTCACAATGTATGGAATAGAGGTTAAAGCCGATACCAATAGAACTAAGAACCTTCTTAGAGTGGCAGAAATGCGAACCCTACGCTCCATCTCAGGCAAAACCCTCAGAGATCGGAGCAGAAATGAAACGATAAAGTCTGTTTGTGGTGTTTAAGACATAGTGAGATGGGGAAGAAGCAGAAGACGCTTTTGGAGAGACCACGTGGACCGCATGGAGAATACGAGAATTGCAGAAATTGTTAAAGATGAAAACTCAAGCAGCAAGAGGTTACCAGGAAGGCCGCCAAAGAGATGGAGAGATGGCTGGACATCTTTATCCCAGGACAGCCCAGTATGCATATTCTCGAACATAGCTGTAGCACGAACATGCTCTCGAATGCATTCAATTCAATTACTTCGGTTCAATTCATTAAAAAAACGTTAACATTATACAACATTCCCAATGCGTTTCAAACATGAAAATCAAATACCATTTTAATATGAATGGTAAGAGATTGATGCTTTCTTAAAATAGCCTCACTATCGTAAAAATGGCCACATTCTAAGAGATAAGGCTTAGAAAGATTGTTGCCCTGCCCACGGGCATTACACGCGCATTAACCCTTAACGTACCGTGTTCAAAACAAGACGCTCGCTCCCATGTGGTCAATTCAGTTTACCGCTAACTGTATCTATAAATATCAAGCATATGACTCGATGAATCAAAATTTCATTTACGTCATTTTGTAGGGAATTTCATTAGAAATAGATCGAAATCTATAACATACATGGATTATTTGAAAAACATATCATTATTTTTTTTTTTCTGGAACCATGCGATTTCTGATATAGAATGACGAGACAGCATATGAACAACTGACAGCAAGTATGAATGAACTTGTCTCGCCCCGCCGCGGCGCTATAATTTTACGTATGATAAAGGCACCTAGGCAAAATGTATATTACGTGCAAGACAACGAGTACGTATTAATATTTGTCCCGTTTGGTAAAGTGTTAATATAATATTTTCACAGTTCTGATATTATTAAGTTGCGTGCTGCGTTTCCGTCCACAATCGGTATTATTACGTATGAGAAAAGGCCAAACATATAATTTATAATACGTTCAAAACAGCGAGTAAGTATTTGTCACTTTTGATAAAGTTGTAAATATTAGCAAAACAAATTCTACCTTAACACGAATGAAGGTGAGGGCAGTCTTAAAATTTTTTTTTTGGGATGAAGGAAGTAATTATTGTTTTTTTTTTATTACAAAATATTAAGAACACTTCAATGGAGGATTACAATTTTTTTTTTAATAATATTAGGGTCCATAGGTTTTAAGAAAATCAACTTTTAATTGGCAGTGGAAACTCAATTGACCACATGGCAACGCGACGGTTAAGGAGATTGGTTCTACACAGTGGTAGGTGAAATATTCTATATTGCTGTTTTCGCAGATAATTGTCAGAGACAAACAAAGTCAAGTAATTCAAAATATCTGAGTTATGTATTTGACCACGAATCAGCTGGAAAAAAACGAATACCCAAATGGGTAGTTCGTATAATTTCCAATGAATTGAAGTCAATTTGGTAAAGCCAGGGGTAATAACCGTTTTCTTTGAGGTACGCCGTATATTTTATGATTTGCCATCTTCATAATACGTAAATATAAACAAGCATGACTTACATCCTGATATATTCTTTGTACATAACAGATCCGCTGTATCCACATCATCCAAGCACAATTTGCGATCATACTTTCCGGCCATTCGAGCTCACGAGACGGGGATGATCACGTTCCGATATTGGCACTAAAGAAAGTACGAAAATTGCATACAAAATCTCTCCATACACTGCAGAGGCAACAGAACTATCTGATACAAATAGGAATGGCAAAATTAAACATCGCTTGGTTTACAGAGTCAACAAATTCTATAAAATACGTTCCATTTGTAGAACTGAGGAGAAATTTAAAAATTCGTTCTCTTTTCAAAATATTTCTGAAAGATATGTATTATAGATAAATGACTATTTTTAGACCAAAACACTGCTTTTAGAGTAAGTTTTTCGCTGGCACGTTTTAAAATAAAATGCCTTCGTTTTACTATATATCGTTCACCTGATGATGAAGGTACAATACGAGTATTTGAAAACAAAAATCGACAATAAAAGCAAACTATACAATTTCAAATAATTATGTAGATTTTCACGATTGGCAACAATATGTTTTGTGTGATTTTGGGTAACAACGTGTGATTCGACAGCGTCAGCACAGACTGTTTTATCTTCCAGCATGCAGAACCAACCTGCCTCTGGTAATGCAGGTGGGGAGAGCAATCAAACTGCTGAACATGATCGCTTCGGAAATCGACGTCATCATATTCGTGAAAATACGTTCAGAAGAAAATACTCTTGACTTTGGAGAGTATCTTGTATTCCTAATGTCGAACCATCTCTCATGCGTTCCTGGTATTATATGTTTTACCTGTTCTCAATAAATGCCTTAAACTATAATTGTTTGTAATATCTTTTGAGAAAATAAACTGATTTGATTGATTAATTGATTTCTCCTTCTCGACCGACGTTTCGGAGATAGTTGCAGTCTCCGTCTTCAGGGTAACGTGGTGGTGGTAAATTATTAAATTACCACCACCACATTACCTTGAAGATGGAGACTGCAACGATCTCCAAAACGTTAGTCGAGAAGGAGAAATCACACGTTGTTACCCAAAATCACACAAAACATATAGAATTTCATATCCAATTATTCTAGCTCCAATCCCGTTTGTGTTTTAAAATTTAAAGGTCCATGATTCAATGCCATATAAAAGTATGAACCAGACGAAACATTTAAACATTCTCTGTCGAAGCACAAAATTAATGTTGTCGTCACAGAAAGCACTTTTCATATTATTAAAGGCTGCACGAGATACTTCTGAGATACTTGTATGTTTGTATTTACTAATATTTCATTTTTGAATTAATTAGTAGTATTATAAATTGATATCACGTTTATACTCTGTACTATATTTCGGAATACGCGAGACTAATTTCTCCTTGCCAATTTGATTATCTGCTCTAATTATACCAAAGCAATAAAACACTTCAAGTGGGTGTGAATACACCCTTCTATAACTACCAATTTCAGATATATTACGCTTAATTAAACATTATTAATTACGCTAGCGAGTTTAGGCTTCGGGCGCACATATCGGTTTCGCTTATAACGCTTCAGTATGTAATATTGGAAGTGCACCACACACTTACCATATAGAGCGTGCTAGAAATGAATATGAATTTGGTTTTCAAATAGGTAGTACCTAAATATATTTTATAATTCTTCAATATTATTTCAAAGTTCTTGCTGGTTAAGTGCCTAATTACAGCTAATTTAAAAAACGGTGGATACGTGTAACATAAATTAAATAAACACAAAAGTCCGGATCGTCCATGTCAACATGTGCAACATCGAAAAAAACATTATGTGTTATTACATTATGTGCTAAATTAAAAAAACGGTGGATTCGTGGAACATAAATTAAATAGACAATATGTGCACCATCTAAAAAGAACATTTTGTGTTAAATTATTTTTATTTTGTTTTTTTATTTTATATCATTGTATTTTATATTATTTGTTTTAGATTTATTTTGTGGGTGTTGGACGATTGAAGTGTGCGCGGGAGATGCCTATTGGTGGCGATGAGGTTCGCAACCCATCACACCGCGTCTCCCGCGGAGCGAAAAGAGAAGGATGGAGTGCCGCATCAGTAAAAGTGTGACAGTCCATTATTTCTGCCTACCCTTTCAGGGAGATGGCGTGATGGTTAATTAGTTAGTTAGTAGTACCTAAATTTGACCACACATTCATCATCTTCTTTACAGTTGGAACTGGTTGTAGACTGAAATTATAACACTATCACCTCGTCCTCCAATGCGTTCGGTCTTGCAGCTCTCTTCAGCTCAACATACGAGACGATGCTCATGTCCTCATACACCAGTTTCAGATACTCCAGTATGTCCACAAGCTCGCTACAGAGTGAAACCGGTTGAGCTACTAACTAAATAAAGTATGCGATATTTCAGCTCGTTGCTGTTTAGATATACTAGTAAATGGAGCAGAATATGGTAATTAACGAGAATTGATTGAATAAACAAATAATTATTTGGGTAGCTCCAGAAATATTGGAAAATATTTCTTTGAACTCTTCTTCTTCTTCTTCCCTTTTGGTAGACTTAGGAATCTGTTATTTCAGGCGGGTCCTCTTGAGATGCTGAACTCCAGCTTTCTCTCTACCGTTTCGGGGGTCTTCCTGGTCGGCGTTGTCTGTTTGGCGTTCCATGGAGAGCTATGTGTGGTATTCTATTTGAGCTCATCCTTTCTACGTGTTGATGCCAGTATCGCCGTCTTTGACGTCCCCATCTGACCACATCTTCGACCTCGCAGATTTCTCGGATTGCTGTATTCCTAACTCGATCACGTAGGGTCTTGCCAGCTATAGCGCGGAGCGTTTTCATCTCGTTTGTCCTGAGCATGCTCTTTGTCTTGACAGTTTCTGCCCTCGATTCAATGCCATATGTGAGGATTGGTCGCACACAGGTCTTATAGATGCGCATCTTGCTGTCAGTCCTCGTGTCCTTGTTTTTCCATATGACATCTTTCAGGCAGCCTGCAACTGCTGCAGCCCTATCCACCTGTGACCTTACTTCTCTGGGAAACATCTGATTACATAGTTGAAGGATTATAAATGATATTATATAAATCAAAAATAAGTTATTTGAGGTACATAGAACGAAATAAAGTGTTTCTAAGAAAAACATATTCTTACAAATTGTTTACAAATGATTTTACATATTTCAAGGTGACTAATGATTCTAAGTATTATATTTCAAATAAAATCGCCATCCTGTGTTCTTTGAGTTCTTTGAATCTAATTATATATCGGAACTATATTAAGGAGTGGGGATGAAAATATGTTAGTTTGTTAATTGTGTAATTCACATAAAACATAATAAAACTTCTAGAAAACTGGCGTTCTCATTCGTTGTAATTGTTTAATATGAAGTTTAAGATCATTGTTCAAGAAACAATAAAGCAAGAAGTGATTTATATTAAATGAAAATGTGTGTAATTTTTTTGGGTATAATTTTATGCATGACAGACTAATCACAATTTATAATAGTTTTTTCACGTGATTTAAAGTTCAATTAACAAGAAGAGAATTCAAGTTCAAATATAACATTTAAAAAATGTGTACAACCTAAAAATGTTTTTAATAAATGCTTTAAGCACAAACAATTATTTTTCAAATTTAGAATCACTTATTCAGGATACATGGAATGGCACAATTCAGGTCTATAAGGCGTTACATGGAATGGCACCAGCTTATATATCTGAACTCTGTATCAACGAGAACCTGAATGCCAGACAGTCTACATTACGATCAGCTAAGTCTTCTGCGATCGGTAGATTGACTGTGCCAAAGCGCTGTCCAGGCACAAACTTTGGCGACCGAGCCTTCGCGGTGGCCGGCCCTTCAGCCTGGAACAGTCTTCCAGCAAACCTTAAGTGCATTGAGAATCAATCAGAGTTTAGATCGAGACTCAAAACGCACCCTTTCAAATTATCATTTCCTGACAGGAAGGGCTGATCGACTTCATCAGGTGCAGCCCTCATACTAAATATTTTTATATTTTTTTTATCATTATTATTAATATTATTATTATATGTTGATAAAACGGAGCATCTTCTACAGCGCCCTTGAGATGAGTAATTCATAAAAATGGCGCTTTATAAATTATCCAATTTATTATTATTATTATACGTGTAAGTACAAACCAGGTAACTTATCAGATATGCAAGTAATAACTTTTGCTACATTAATGACTAACTATGAAGGCAAAAGTTCTTGTTTATTGTTTCTAAAATTGTTTAATGTTTACCAACCACCTCTAGTAATACGTAACCATGCGGTGTGCTATCGGAAATGTGGTGTTCGGTATATTTCTAGCAGCTTCACAGGTAGCACTTTGTATTTAATTGTTGGTAAACATATTCCATGGAACAGGTAGGCAAGAAATCATGTTTACGTCCAAGCCATAAATCGTTTTGAGATTAAATCATTTTGCTCCCCGTTCTCAGCGGGGTGCAGCTTTTCAATTAAAGTTCATTAAACACCTTCCCGGAAATAATAAGAAAATTACACTTTCGTGTCGCAAACTTTTTGATCTACCCTCGCGTCTTTCTGCTGGAGAAATTATACCGAGTTCTATACATACAAAAACCGGTCGCTATCGACATTAAGACAAAAGTGGAAGTAGTTAAAACACGTCGTTTTATTTAATCTTTATTTAAAATGAACTTCTATCAAGAGATTTCAGTAAAATAATTTGATTATCATACATATTTGTTATATTAACGTAGTTTATATAAATTAAAAAAAAAACTTTTAATTAACCAACTAGCTAACTAATTAACAACCACGTCGTCCTCCCGAAGGAGTAGGCAGAAATAATAGACCGCCATACTGTTCTTTCGTTAAAAACTCTTTCCATTCCTTTACATTCTAACATCATTTCTTGCACCCACATGACATGAATGAAAATTTCTTCGACTTCTCGCGTGGCCGACGTTTAATATTTGATTGTTTTGATAGTGCCATGCTTTCCTCAGTCTTTGTCTATTTTTTAAAGATATTTTATAATATGAAATCAGTTTTGTTCCACTTGATTTTTTATGTTCGGGAGCTCCTATACCTATCACATGTCATGAAAATCAATATTACCGCTGAAAACAAAAAACAAATTGTGTACAGTAATTGGATTCAATTGACCTGTTGTATACAAAAAAAATTTTTAAATTATTTAATATGGAGTTTTACATCATTGTTCAAGAAACAATAGATAATTATTCAATTATAGAATTTGAAATTTATTACCAAATACTGTTGTAAATGCTACTACATTGTATCTTTATTTTTATAAAACCAGCCCTTTTAAATTAACCTTCTTGACACCCTTACCAGTATACGAGTAATATCGCGGAGTGAGCCAAAAGTGTAAATATTCCAACAGCGCGCAAAGGTCTAGCCGGTTGGCCGAACCGGTTAATTAAACCCACGCTGCATTAAGCCTGCATTATTGCTGGTTAACCGTCGCATGTCCACGAAATTAAGATAGGACACAATTCGCGAACCGGCTTCTTAGTTTACTCGGTTTACCGCACTCTTAATATTTATTACATATCTGAATCATTTTCGCGTATTGGTAAAATAAACATTTTTATTACCTAAATTTCATTTACATATGACGTTAAAAAATACTTAAACATACTTGTGAAAAGAATAGAAGAAAATAATATAACATAATTTATTTCCAATGTTCGCCATAACTTTGTGTTGTAGATGTTTAATGATATTATTAATAAATTCAATATAATCTTAATAAAATTAATAAATAATGTTGATCTCTAAAAATAACATTTCTGAAATCGCAAACCATCTCATTGAAAATAATCACTCATTTAATAAAGATAATGGTGTTGAAATTTTGCATGTTAATAATAGAAATATAACTTTGAACAATCTCGAAATTTTAGAAATTAAAAAAGCAAATAAAAAATAATAAAAATATTATTAATAATCAAATAAATTTAACATCAATTCTAATTTTTGATGTATTTCCTTTGTTGTAGGTACCTGAACCCTAATGAAAACTTTAAATTATTATTTTAAATTTTAATTTATTCATAATATTTGTTATAACAAAAGCATAAACGTTCCAAAAATCATTATGACATCTGTTGATTAATAAATATGGTCAGTTTAAAATCATTATAACTGACCATATTTGTTAACAATTTTAAAGTATATTTCTTTTTTTTATACTTTGTTAACACTAACTTCAAAAAAATTTATTTAATATCAGACATGTTTCTCACAACCCGGTCCTTCCTCAGTGGTATTATAAAGATATTTAAAATATTATAAAGTTATTGTAAATATGATCACTTTTGACAGATGTGATTTGTCAAAACTGATCATATTTGTAAACAATTTTATAATACGAATGACTCGCTGTATGAATGTAGAAGAATCTAGAGAGGTGTGCCAGGATAGAGTAGTGTGGCGGTCCATTCTCTCTGCCTACCCCTACGAAAAAATGGCGTGATGGTTTGTTGTTGTTGTTTTAAGTATTTATATAATATCACTGATGAAGGGCTGGTTAGTCCGAAACATGTTTGATATTTTATTTTTATTTTTTAACAAATGTGATTGTTGTATACAAAGTATATAAAAAAAAACAATTCTTCTTTCCATATATCTTACAATCTGTTCAGGCAGGATCTCAATTTTCCTCCTGTGGTGAAGACCTCCAACCATTTAACCTCCATCTTTTTAGTGGTCGAAGACCCTCTGGAGTCTCGTGCATCACGATCATAGATATCCTCGCTGGGTCTATCCTCTCAACGTGGTCTTTCCAGAATCGTATTCTCTGCCTACTCGATCTCACAATGCCAATAATATCTCTCCATTTCTACTTAATACACAATTCAACTAGTTTTTATTATTTTCAAAATTATAACATCGCGTAATGAAATTATTTGTAATATCACTTCAAACTATAATGTAATTTTAGTACAAATTTTCGCAGAAAGCTTTTCTCGCGCCGTAAATTTAGTTACAATGTAAAAATGTTAATTCTAACAAGTTTATTACTGTTTTTAGTACTGCGGAATGGACTGACGGGCCATTAAATTGGGTTTAAGCTCCCGTCTCGGTTTAGTTACTCTCGTTAGTTAGGTCTGCCTCGTAGCCTCTGTACCAAGCACTTTGAAGGTTCATAATAACAAAATATGATAAGTTTTACATAAGAAAGGATTAAAAATAAATATAGATTCTGAATTTAAACATAATACTCGTTAACCTTCGAATTCAGTCGATTATATAATAATTGTTTATCGTAAAACAATTTTTTTAAATATATAATTATTATTGTTTCCTAAACTCTGTTTTTAAAACTACATATTAAATAATTAATACGAACAAACGCCAACGTATGTTTTTCTTTGGGTTTTATATTTTTCTATAGCATCTTCCGAGCCTTAAAAGTTGACAACAGCTCCCTGTCGACTCTAACTCGCCTCAGAACTTCGGTATTGGTAACCATGTCTGATTTTAAAGGTCCACGTTTCATTCAGACCACACATAGCATTTGATCATTCTCTGTCGAAGTTTCAAATTGATGTTATCATTGCGGAAGAGTGATTTCATTTTATTAAATGCAGCTCTTGCTACCTCAATTATGCATTTTATCTCTACATCCGCGACAAGAGATTGCGTTTGTATGCTGCCGAGAAATTTAAATGTCTCCACCCTTTCAACGTTATGGCCGTTCAAAGTCAATACTGACCCACTGTCATCAAGCCGTCCGAATGTCATCCATTTGGTTTAACTGACTATTGTTAGCCCCAACCTTTCACCGCACTCTTCAACAAGATTAAGGAGGTCCTGAAGATCACTGACACTATCAGCCAGTAAAACAGTGTCAACGGCATACCTTATATTGTTTATCACAAAGCCATTAATTTTCAGTCCTTTCTCGGTATTGGTGAGGAGTTGCTTTTTTAAAAACATAGTCGGAGTAGTGATCAAACAATAATGGAGAAAGGATACAACTCTGTCTCACACCTCGCTGGATGGTAATTGCATTTGATTTCTCGTATCTATGTCTTATTTCGGCTGTTTAGAACCAGTATAGATTTGTAATAAAATTTTAATCTTTAGTATCAATATTGCAACCGACAAGCATTTTTATTAAGTCTTAATCTTGTACATAATAATTTTAAGTGATAATATAAGATTCCAAAGTATATTGCAATAGAATTCCAGTGTTAATGCCTTAACTTTCAATATGGTAAATGTGTTAGGATACTCCTCTCGAATTCAATAAAATAAAGAGTTTTTATGAACTCACTGAAATCTTTATAGTTTCATTCTCTCAACGTGTACTTATTTACGTTGAAAATAAACGTTGCCGCAGTTACTTAAGAAATTTCAAATTTGGTTCTTAGTTCCGGGAAGTTCTTGAATTCTCCGGAACGTAGAAACAAGACGAGAAACTTGACTGTGGACATAAAAAAGATATTTCAGTTCCTGGAACCTAGAATCCCGTTCCAAAGTGAAGAAGGATAGATAACAAAGTTTAACAACCAATTTAAATGCTTTTACTCCCGTGAATGCAGTACGGGATTGTTAACAATCCAAGATATAATACTTTATTTGTATACCTGTGGAGTTTTGAATTCAGAATATTCCGTGATTCCACGTTTATTTGAAAAGTCTATTTTATTTTCCGAATAATAAAGAAATGAAGGAATCATTATACATATAATCGAATGATTTTACTAACTTATTGTTTCTTGAACAATGATATAAAATTCCATATTAAATAATTAATATGAATCTAGATTTTTTATTATATTTTATGGGAATGACATGTATCATTTATTTATTTCATTTCGTTTATTCCATTTATTTATTTTAAACATATCTAAAGCATTACAGAATTTTTTTTCCCATACACTAAAGATACAAGTTAGAGATACACAATAATAAGGTATACATAATAGATTAATAAAAAGAGCGAGAAACAAAAGATGCATGACAAATTAATAAAATAATGTCATATCATTTGATAATGCCATTTACTAGTGTATATAAACTGCAACGAGTTAAAGTTTCGTCACATTTGATAATGCCTTAGATGGGCGAAACATGTCATTCCCATAAAATATAATAAAACTTCTAGAAAACTGACGTTTTCATTCGTATTGATTTTACTGATATCTCTTGACGGAAGTTCATTTTAAATATTAATAAGCGAAACCGGTCACTGCCGAAATAAATACAATAAGTGAAAGTAGTCATTTTATTTGATGTTAATATCATTTTAAAGTAGAATGGAATTTTAACTGATTATAGCTGACATTTACATACACTCTTGTTTGAAAAAAAAATACTTAATAAATATAATTATTCAAATATTGAATGTCGGCCATGTGAGGAGTCAGCGAAAAAAACGCGCGTGCATGACACGATGTATGAATGTTGAGGAAGCGAGAGAAATATGTCTGGAAAGAAAAGTGTGGCAGTCCATTCTTTCTGCCTACCCCTTATGGTTAGTTAGTTAGTTTTATATAATTATACTTTGCATTACAACAACTTTTATTTTCACTGAATCCAGACATGTTTTGGTTACAAGTAACCTTATCAATGTATACAATTTTAAAATGTAATACAAATTATAATAATATATATTATTTTGTGAATCCACAACACAAAGTGAAGGCGAAAAAAGAATAAAATATGTATATTTACTTTTAACGATACTGAATTAAAAAATATTATTTTATTTATCTTGGTCCGCTGGTTGGCCTACCCATTAGATTTTCCATCTATAATGCTGTAACGAAAAATGATTATTATTATTTAATTGAACGGTTCTTTACATCATTACAGCGCGTGCCAAATCGATAAAAAGGGAATAGCTATTGTATTGATTCTCATGACATGTGATAGGTAGATAATCTATTGCTATTTTGTTTTCACGTGGATTCCAAACCAGACCTAAGATCGTGTGAGAATCATAAAATAAGCTGTGTGGTAAAAATTAATGAAAAACTTTTCTATTATCTTGATACGTACATATGATATACATATTACCTATCCAAAAAATCTAGAATGGCCATGCACAATGGTGTTCTTCTACCGACCCTTATGTATGGAAGTGAAGCATGAAACTAGCATAAGAAGGATGAAAATAGAATAAATACAGCAGAAATGAGATCTCTTAGACGAATGTGTGGATACTCTGTGGATAATAGAGTTTCGAATGTAAATATAAGAAGTGAATGCGGTGCGAATGGTGGTGTTATGAACAAAATAATGAAAGGATCATTACGATGGTTTGGACATATGGAAAGAATTGTAAAAAAATTATAATATATGTTAACGATGTAAATGGAACCAGGAATAAAGGAAGACCGAAGAAAACGTGGCACGATCGAATAAATCCAATATTGAATGTCGGCCATGTGAGGAGTCAGAGAAATCGACGCGCGTGCATGACACGATGTATGAATTTTGAGGAATCGAAAGAAATATATCATGAAAGAAAAGTGTGGCAGTCCATTATTTCTGCCTACTCCTTCGGAGAGACGGCGTGATGGTTTGCTAGTTAGTTAGTTACATATATATTATATGATATGGAATCAATTAATGCCTGATTATTGAACGGCGTAGATTATATAAAAACCATTCCAATATTTTGTTCTTGTATAAAATTAAATAAAAGTTGTACAGTGTACTCGTATGCTTAGTACTCTCAAATATAATTGGAAGGATATTCCTTGACATGGAAAGCCATAAAAATCCTATTTGATATTCGTTTGAGGTAAAGGGTTGTATTTCGATACAAAAGTGAGAATTTCGCCCTTACGCAGGATCGGCTTTGTGGACTGACCCTTAGGGAGGGCTTAGGGTTAATTAGGTTGTGGTCACCAGAGTATTACCTGCGCAGGATATAAGTATTTCAAATATTATTTCATCAGTGTTGGCATAATGTAAAAATTATTGTGAATTTATTGTAAAATTATTTTGAAATTTATCCTGTCTCAAAACATCTCAGGTACAATAAAAGAAAATAATATTGTATCTGACATCAATACTGATATTGTTTTTCTCATTTGTAATTTTTATTTGTACTTCTGATGAACTTCTTCTTCTTCATTTCATTTATTTTAATAAAAATTAAAAACATTATAGACATTTAATTCCAGATCGTTTGCAATTATAATACATTATGAGAATTTAAAAGAGAAGCATTAAAAAATAAGTTAAGAATCAAAAAGAATTATAGCATTGATATTCCATCCCTGAGGCAACTCACACTATCACGAAATATGTCGACCTCCGAGGCGACCCGATTAAGCAATATGCCCTATTATTATTATTATTATTATTATGATTTGTATTTTAAGTGCGCCGTTTTGTAAAATCAATTACTCTAAGGGCGCACTAGGAAATGACTGACCGAACAGTGCAGTCTTCAGATGTTTCTTAAATTTAACGTCACTATCCTCATACTTAATACTAACATGGAGGCTATTCCACGCCAACGGACCCGCAACGCTGAAAGCACGATCATAGAAACATGGCAGGCCCTACCCACAGGCATAGCCATTGGCAGGTTGGTTCTGCAGCGTGGCAAATAAAACAACCTGTGCTGTCTTTGACGAAGGTCAGATCAGGGACAAAAAGACCTACATCACTCAGGACATCCGAGTTTTGTATAGGCCGCCAATCAGCTGAAAGAAGTGAACTCCCAATTAAATATTCCTCCTTCTCTCCAATGATTGGTAGGTTTGCATACCTAGCAAGAATTTAGTCGGAAAGAGCCACGGGTAATTTCCGCGCTCCCTGAGGTAAAGAAAGCGCAGATTTTTTTTCTGCACTCGCTCCACCATCAGAGAATATCGGATTCCAGGCGGTGACCAAATAAAAGAACTATATTCATATGTCATGTCGGGTCCTCCCGACGTCGACTGTCACAGAGTGCATGTTATTGTCTTGCGTAGTTCTAAATAGTGCCTCGACTGTTCCTTTCCCTGTCCAGTCACAAATATTCCGAAGCCAAGATACCCGTCTTCTCCTCACACCTCTATTTTTTCCCTTAATGATTAAGTGCAGCAGCTTGTACTTTTCTCCTCTAAGCACATGACCCAAGTAGGACACCTTCCGGACCTTGATATCAGTCTGCAATTGTCTCTATCTATTTTAGCTCTTTGTAGCACAACAATATTTGCTGACCATATTGGTCCATGGAATGCGAAGCATTCTGCGATGCATTCACATCTCAAATGCAGAGGCATCAGCCTATTCTATCATCAGCCTATCTAGCCTGTTCAAAATGCTAATTTTGATGCGAATTCAAATGCTAATTCATCAGCCTATCTAGCCTGTTCAAAATGCTAATTTTGAGGGTCCATAACTCCACTCCGTAGAAAATGTACTCCGAAGAACTAGTAAAATAAAACAAAATATACAAACTAAGTTTTTTTTTAAATAATTTTCTTTATACACTTAAGAAATTCAAAATAACTTTGTTTATAATCCACAAAATATTAAAAAAAAAAAACACGACATGTTTCTGAGGATACCTCCATCTTCTTGTAAATATATTATTTATAAAAATAAAAACTAAACAACTAAAGACTAATATAAAAAACGCATTTAAAATTCGATACAGATTTTTAGATTTTTTTTTAATCTTTTGTAGATTATGGAATTCCACAGTGTTGATGCTTTGTTAAGCTTTCAATAAATTCTCTTTATTTTCATTAAATATACTACTCGTATTATAAATTGGATGATTTATAGATCGCCATTTTTACGAATTAATCATCTCAAGGGAGTCAGATAATAATCCATTTTATAAACTAGTTAAAAATTAATATTTTTAGATTTTCGCAGGTAATATTATATTTGTTGTTTCTTGAACAATAATCTATATTAAATTATGAATATGTATGAAAAACGATAGGTTTGAAGGGGCTTAGACATTTTCAAAATGTCCACATTTTGAAAATGCCTTAGAAAGGCGAAACATGTCATACATAAAAATAATATAATAATAAAGCTCCTTGAAAACTATCGTTTTTCATACATATTAATAAGATTATATTATAGTCTAAGCTTAGTTAAGACGAGGGACGCACAGCTTTCAGTTTTGGGTCCGATGTTCTGTGGGATACCCGCTTGTACAGCGCGGGCCAAAACTGAAACCTGTGCGTCTCTCGTCTTAATATGTTTAGTATGAGGGCTGCACCTGACGCAGCTGATCAACATTTTCATCTGGATGGGATAAGTTAAAAATGTGATTCTCAATGCACTTGAGGCCTGCAGGAAGATTGTTCAAGGCTGAAGAGCCCGCTGCCGCAGAGACTCGGCCAAGATTTGTGCGAGAACAGTATTTTGGCACAGATAATCTCTATCTTACTGATTGCAATGTTAATACTATCCCTTCTTTCATGTCCCGCTGTCGTGTGACCATGAGTCTGCATCCCATATAATCTCGTGTCCCTATTTAAATTGTGTTAGGCAAAATTTAATTTTAATTTGCATCTACGGCGGTACATAGTGGGAAATAGGAGTAGATTAAATGTGGCCTGGATCCCTCATGATTTCTTATATGTATTTATTCTAACGTAAGTCCCGTATGGATAAGGGACGGGCTTAGGTATTGAAAGAGCAAAGCTGACGAAAGGCGCTGTTTGCCTACAACAGCTTCGGGTAAGCGGTTGAAATCCTCTATTTCATATGATAGCAATATAGACTGCCCCGCATTCAGACGCTCGGTGATGCTGAGTTCAAATATATAAGCTGGTGCCATTTTAATAAGATTATCCCCGAATCGTTAAGTTTTAAAAAACTTTAAATAATTAATATTTTCAATTGAAATTTCTTGGTAAGGGTTACAAAATTTCTTTATTATTATATATTTAGTGTGCTTCCACTTGTGTTTTACGTCGACTTAATAACAGTAATGGATTATTAAGAATCAGTAAAAAATTAACCCCCACCATATATAAACTAAATAAATGTTGATGTAGGTACCAGAAGAAGGCAGCAAGCTGCCGAAACCGGTCGACGTAAAACACAAGTGGAAGCACACTTAATATATAATAATAAAGACATTTTGTTTCAAAATTGTTTTGTTTTCATTTGTTAAGAAACCTTATTTACACTTTCACTGTTTTAAAATAACTATATGTTACGGCTTTTAAATAATGAAATCCTCTCACGATTTTCTCATATTAAAATAAATTTAAAAAATTCACTATGATCTTTCACTTTGTCAACATTACAATTCATACATACTGTATTTTTCCATTTCCGTAAAAAATATAATACGTTTTGAAACCTACAGAATTTCCCAATTAGATTAAGATTTTACACAAATAATTGAATTATTATTATTTTGTTGAATCGCTCTTTACATCATTACAACGCGAGCTAAATCGATGTTAAGTGTAGGTAAAGTAATCATATTGATTTTTATTACATGTGGTAGGTAGCTTATCTATAGCCATTTTATTGCCACGTGAATTCTACATCACGTCACCTAAGAGTTAGAAGGTTCCAACTGACAAAAGTAAAAAGCTGAGAAAAATGAAGTCAAAGTTTTGTTGGTTTCGGGTGTGTATCTTGGAATAAAATGGTTTTATTTCAATTTTCAGAGATTCTTTTACCGAGAAACGTGTAAATTTTGTCTGGCAACAGTTGGAATAATAAAGTTCTAAGTTTAAATGAATCCTTCTTCAGTAAATCGTGTGTTTTGAATGATCAAATGGAACTTGATTATTTTCGTAACATCAAAATGACGATACTATTACATGTTTTTTTTTATTGTACGAATAGAGAAGGTTAGTAAGAACCCTTTTCACGAAAAAAATTTTTGTTAGTTGGAACCCTCTTACTCTCAGATCAGACCAAAGACAGTGTGACAATCACACTGCCATCGCCAAGAATTAAATCTGGGAATCAAATCATAGCTCTTGCCAATCTGTCACGAGGATGATCGACTTCAATGATATGAGGAAGTCAAAAGAAATAAGATAAAATAAATAGTTTGGAAACATCGTTAATATATTTTTTTAAATGTATAGCTCGCTTTAGAAGTTTACAGAATGGAAATCTTTATAAAATTAGGACCGTATCGCTAGGCAGTTTTAATTGAGAAATCATGTTTTCCCGATATTTCAAAGTTTTTTTTTTGTTATTGTGAAGGCTTAAATTTATTAACGATGAAAGGATATTTTTACGTACCGAAACGAAAAATTACCTCTCAGAAACACTCGCTTATTTTGGCTCTAGTTTTAGCGCTTAACATTCAAATTAATGGTTAACTATATAACATTGTACACATAGCATTGTATACAATTCAAACCGTGAGAATTACTTGAATTGTTTTGAAACAGATCTCACTACCAAAAATGTGTTAACAGGTAATTTTTTTTTTTATATTTTAAGCAAAGCTGTTATTTTTGTACGAGTATGAGTAAAAATTAGACAATTGATGTCTTTTTAAATTGATGTTTTTTCTAAATTGTATATTTTTATATTTTTTTACGTTATCATCATGTATTATTATTATTTATTAGTTCTAAATGATAAAAAAAATCAAAAAATATTAGTACTTAAAACAAATAGCCCGGGTTAATTTTTAAATTTATATTATTGTATCGAATTTAAAAAGCGTCTTTATATTAGTTTTTCTTTGTTTAGATTTTATTATATTTTTACACCTGAAGATGGAGGTATGCTCCGAAACATATCGTGTTTTATCAATATTTTGTTGAATAAACTAATTTATTTTCAATTCTCTAAGTATATAACTATGGAATTCTACAGTGTTAATACCTTAGCGTTCAATAGGATAATGCCTTAGACAGGCGAAACATGTAATTCTTATTCTCTCGTTCCTCAACATTTATACATCGTGTCATGCACGCACGTTGATTTCTCCGACTCCTCGCGTGGCTAAGCTTCCTCTCGGGCAGGGTGTACTCAATTCGAGCTATACTAGCTAGTGTATTCCATATTTCCAAACCAATGCAATTATTTTTCCATAATTTAGATCATATATATTTTTTTTCGATATAATATAGGAGTATCGTGAGAGGACTCTCATTGTTGATACCCCATTATTTATGGAATGAGTTATTTGCCTGACATTATTTATGACAAGAATTATTTTAAACATTCTTCTTATTCTTCATCTGCTTTATTTAAGACTGTGTCCTGTTATTTCTCGGAGCCTTTTCCTGGGATGCAGATGTCCAACTGTCTCGCCATTTTTTAGGTGGTCTTCCTGCAGATTTCCTGTTAGTACTTTATTTGCGGCTATATTTATCACTCTTTCAGAACATGCTCTTTCCACATGATCTCTCCAGGAGCGTCTTCTCAGTCTTCCCCATCGCACGACATCTTCTACATTGCAGATCTTTCTTTTTTCAGTATTTTTTATTCTATCTCGGAGTGTCGTTCCCGCAACGGATCCGATAGTCTTCATTTCTGTGGTTCTTAGGAGACTCTTTGTTCTGATGGTGTCAGCTCTCGTTTCTATTCCATACGTCATTATAGGACGTTAAACATCATTATAACCAGTAAATATACTTATTGGAATTTGTGAAAAATTAAACATAAAATTACTTCAAACTAACTAAACTTAACAATAATACCTTTATTTGATCAACATTTGAAATTCCTTCGTACATCGTTTCCGTATATTGGTTTCTAAAAACGGTTTTTACACAAACCAAGGATTTCAATCAATTGTAATATAATGTATTTACCAATCTCCAATGTGAGTAGATAAAGATCATCATTTTAAAGAAGTATGCTGGTCGTGTCCAGGCTTAAACCCAAGTCCCCAGGTTTAGAAGTCAAGCAATCTGTCTCTTAGATTAAAATATAATATAATATTTCATCCAGCTGTCAAAATCGTTCGTGATTATTATTTAAATGCGCGAATTAAAAGTTTAATTAAAACAATTGTAATATAATTTATTTACCAATCTCCAATGTGGGTAGATAAACCTGCCTTTGCACGCAGAATCAATCTGCCTTTGGTGATGCCAGTAGGAGCAATTCTGACGTTAAATCTAATCTTCTCGGATTTGAACATTTTCAGAATCAGTGAGGCAGTATTCACAAAAAAAATATTACGAATTCTGGAAAGAGTACTGCCTCACTGACGTCAACATATTTGGGTTCCTTCTGATATGTATGATTTTTTGGTTTCATGTTGTTTTATCTTTGTAACACCGTTTTGTGTCCAAATGAGTCGCCTAAATGGTTTTCGTTTGTTACGTCTCATTTGTGTATAATGTATAAATAAAGTCCAAGTTTGGCATATAGATAGGAGTGACATCTCCAGGCGGTTTCTAACAATGCGCGGATGGAGGTAGCCTTTCACATTGTTTAAAAAAGATATTCTGCTTAGCGCTTAATAAACAGAAATCTTCATAGATGGCGTTAATATGTAGATTGAATAAACTACTACGTAAAGAGAAGTCTTACAGATTAACATATATACAACTTCCAAAAAGTTTGTCAGACATGGTGATCATAAGAAAGGTGGAATTAGAAAGTTTTATTACAAATGCGTGCGCTTAACCCAACCAATGATAGGTCATAAGTCCTGTAAACACCTTGATCAGCCATATTCTGTTTCCAATTTGCATCTTCGTCTCTTTTGAGATACAATTAATCCTTGTATAAATAAATAAATAAATTATCATTTTGAAGAAGTATGCTGGGCGTGTGCTGGCTTATAAGTCCCAAATCAAGCAATCTGTCTCTTAGACCAGAATATAAAATTTCAGCCAGCTGCCAAAATCGTTCATGGTTGTTATTTAAATGGGCGAATTAAAAGTTTAGGCGACCAACAAAATTAATGATATTTGCTACAATTAAGCGACAATCTGTCCGGCGAACAATCCTTTGCGTGGATTAAATATAATAAAAAGTGTCAAAAACTTTAAGTTTAAAAAGTCCGGGCGGAAACAATGGTCCGAGATACAAAACGTAATTGTTACGTAACCTAAAAACTTCGGCCATCTAACAAGTTCCTCCTTCCGCTCCACAATCGAGAGTGTAACGGGCAAAAAATGCACCCTGGAAGTATGAGGAAATGATAAAATACTTAAGTTTGCCACCCCCTATTCTTCGCAACAAATATTTTCTGTATTTTTGGGTAAAATGCGTTAACTTACTTTTTATTTATTAATATTTTATTGAGAATATTTTTCTGGGTATAACCTCGTAGAATGCTATGAATATATCAATATATATGAGAATTTTTTAAAACAATCATAGCTTCAAACATTTTTAAACCATTGTAGAAGGATATCAATGATATGAGAATTTATTTTACATCAAGAAGGAATCTGGTCATATCCAGGCTTGAAAACAAGTCCCTTGGATCAAGAGCCAACCGTTCTTTACCCTAGACCACCACTGATTGATTCGTGAAAGCTCGAATTTAAATACTTTCGTTGTGATAAGTAGTGCATCTCGCTCGCACGCTCTTACGAACTAGCGAGTAAGAAAGGGATCACATCGGGTAGACTGTCCACGTGCTATATCATTAGCAATCGAATAATCATGTGGTCAACATTTACATCTTAATCAAACTATGTGAATTTTTTTAGTAATATTCAAACGTTAGGTTTAATTTGAACAAAAAAACACCTATTAATGAAAATCATATTAAACGGTAAAAATTTTATTCTGAACCTGTTATGAAAGTATCCGGGTAAGCCGGTGGTAATCTAGGGGATAGAATGCTTGGCTCCTAATCCAGGGGACATGGGTTCAAGCCTGGACACGACCAAATTCCTTCTTCATAAAAATGAGCTATTTTCTGCTCACATTGAAGATTGTAAAATAAATTCTAATATGATTGATGTAAATCCTTGATATTAGTCTTTTTTTTTAATACCCTCGATCATAAAATCTATCTCAATCGTATCTAATTTTCAAAATTAGAATTACTTAGTTGTCATGGTTTGACAACATTCACAAATAAAATAATTTCAATTAGTACTAAATTAAAAAGCTTCAATATTGTTAAAAGTGTTATGAACAAATCATCTGATAGGTCTGTGAAATAATGGTTTTATTTCTAAGGACCTTCAATATTTGCGGTTAACATTCTTCACCTTCGGGGTACAAAGTTACCACCCCTATTATTCTTAAGAAACAATAGTAAACACCCCCTATTCCGGGCTCCATTCATAACATTCTAAGAGTCTCAAAATGCAAAAATTACCTTGTTCGTAGAAGTTTTTCTCTGCTCACAAAGTTCCAAGACACTTATTTCCATATAACACGATTTTTCAGAAAGGACAGGAGAGGAGACAGGAGTTTTTTAAAGTTTTATTTTACAGTACTTTATCAAGCGAGTTGAAAAGTTATGTTAATATTTTTCAATCTTGCATATTTACTGCATTCAACTAGCACTAATGTTTCTCTCCTTGGACTCTCTTGAAAATAGACGTACTCTTCATGCTATGATGTTGCTTCATAAAATAATTCACTTTAAAATTGACGATTCTGAACTTCTCAGCAAATTTTCACTCAATACCCCCATGTCTCGCACGAGACACACCGCGAGCCAAGTTTTCAATCTTCCTATTTATCGCACTAACTACGCTCAGAGCGCGGCATTGTATTGAATCTGTGACAACTACAACAAGCATTTTGGAGACATTGATATTTTTCATTTGAAAGAGCGAAATTTTAAGAAAATGATCGGAGCAACATTTCGGCGTGGATGTGACCACGATGTTATAATACAATATTAATTAATTTAATAAATAAAACAATAAAACAATAAAATCATACAGTTTAAAATACTAATGTATAATTTGGAACACTTTAGAAGTGGGCTCAAAGGGTTGTATTTTTACTATAATGTTTATTTGTTATTGCCTTAGTGAGATGAAACATCTCTTTTCCCATAAAAGAAAATGAAAATTCTATAAAAATTCAAAATACTTACCGTAACAAAAATACGGAAACATTAATTCAAAGTCGTTGTGCGTTGACTTTTTAATTCATTTCTTTTATTTATTGAAACATGTCAAAATCATTACAGAACTACATTCCAATACACTAATGATACATAATATTATTAACAAAAATTTTAAGATACAATTGTAAATAACACACAATGAAATAATATGATGTACTCACAATTATAACAATGACAGAGACAGTGCCTCCCTCAGGTCAACTACACTATCACTAAATACGTCGACCTCCGAGGTGACGTGATTTAGCAAAGATATTGCTCTACCTACCGGCATAACCATTGGCAGGTTGGTTCTGCATCGTGGGAGATAAAACAATCTATGGCCCCTTTGTCGAAGATAATTATTAGAGACGAAGAGATATTCATAACTCAGGATTTCGGAGTTGTGTAAACAACCGCCTATCAGTCGAAAGAAGTGAACACCCAAGTGAATGTCTCGTCTCCTCTCGAGTGACTGGTAGCCTGGCATCCCTAGCAAAAAATCAGTCGGAAAGATAACCTTCGTGGCAGAATGGTAAAAGCTTTGACTTCCATACCGAAGGTTACGGGTTCGATTCCCGGCGATGGCAGTGTGATTGTCTTGTCACACTGTCACACTGTGTTGTCACACTGTCTTTGGTCTGGTGTAGAATTCACGTGTCAATAAAATGGCGATAGATTGGCTACCTATCACATGTCACGAGAATCAATATAATAGCTAAAAAATCATTTATATACAGTAATTGGGTTCAAACAACCTGTTGTATACATAAAAAATAAAAAAAAACCAAAGTGCCACGGGTAAAATGCCTATTTGATATTTTAATGGCAAGGCAAAACATATCATTACCATAAAATATAACAAAACTTCTAGAAAACAGACGTTTTCATTCGTATTAATTATTTAATATGAGTTTTATATCACTGTTCAATAAACAATAAATAACTAAAAATATAATTTTAGTAAATTAAAAAACCAACCAACCCGCCTGCCCAGCGTGGTGATTAGGGCAAAACCTCCCAAACCAAAAATGATGAACACACCAACAAAATGGCCCCTAGTTCCCGGTAGCCCTTCTATTCCTGGTCAAGGTAGCGACCACGGTAACGGTAGGGTAGGGGGTGCGAAGAATCCCCGGGTTACGGCCGGCTACCAACAACGACGACTACATCTGGCAACTTTCAACGGACGAACGCTGAGATTGAATGAACACATTGAGGCACTCGAGGTGGAACTGAGTAAGATAAAGTGGCACGTTCTGGGACTATCAGAAGTCCGTAGAGAAGGAGAAGATACGATAACCCTCGACTCTGGCCATCTACTCTACTATCGAGAGGGAGGCGAACAACTCTCCCAAGGCGGCGTTGGCTTCCTGATCAACAAAGCCCTGATCAATAATGTAGTGGAGGTGAGCAGTGTGTCGGGCCGCGTGGCATACATGATCCTCAAATTAACGGATAGATACTCTCTAAAGATCATACAAGTATATGCACCTCAAAGTAAATATCCGGATGAGGATGTAGAGGCCTTCTATGAAGACGTTACACGGGCCCTAGATAACACCACCAAAACCCACTTCAGTGTTGTTATGGGAGATTTTAACGCCAAAATGGGAATACAGAAGTTTGATGAATCGTGGATCGGACCATACGGTATTGGTAACAGAAATTCGAGGGGACAAATGCTAGCAAATTTCTTGGAGCTACGGAAATTATCTCTGATGAACTCTTTCTTCAAGAAGAAGCCCCAAAGGAGATGGACCTGGCATAGTGCTGACAAAGTTACCAAAAATGAGATCGACTTCATCATTGCGGACAAGAGACACATAGTTGAAGACGTCACGGTTATCAACAGATTTAAAACCGGAAGTGATCACCGTCTAGTAAGAGCCTGCATAAATATCAACTATAAAATCGAGAGAACTCGACTGATGAGATCAACTATCCGCCCAAATTTGCTGGAAGCCAATGTGAGCTCCGATAATTTCCAACTAGAACTTAAAAACCAATTTGACGCGTTAGAAGATACCGAAAATGTTGACGAGGAGAACACATGTATAACAAAAATCCTATACGAAACCGGACGTAAACACTTTCCAACGAAGCGTGATGGAAAGAAGTCCAAACTTTCCAGCGAGACACTGGAACTCATGAAAAGGAGACGAGAAATAGCTGGGTCAGATATGGCTTCAATTACTTCCCGAAACTTGAGTAAACAGATCAATTCGGCGATTCGAAGGGATCTTCGAAACGCAAACACACAAATGATCAAGGACGCAATTGAACAGAATAGGGGGTCCAAAGTGTTTACACAAAAACTGGGCAGAAGCCAACTGACTAAACTGAAAAATGAAGACGGCAATATCGTTACCTCCAAACCAGAGTTACTCGCGGAAGTCGAAAAATACTATGGACGTCTCTACTCTAAACACGCTACAAGGCCCGTACTACATGACGAAGATGGTGATCCCAGAGCTAAAATAACCCGCCACCATACTGATGATCTCCCAGAGATAAACATAGATGAAATTGAGATGGCCCTGAGACAGCTGAAAAACAACAAGGCACCAGGAGAAGATGGAATCACCACAGAACTTCTAAAAGCCGGAGGACTCCCAATTCTATGCGCACTACAAAAATGTTTAATTCCGTACTGCGTAAGGAATGCACACCGAAAGCGTGGAGCGAAAGTATCGTGGTCCTCTTTTTCAAAAAAGGAGACAAGACTTTGTTAAAAAACTACAGGCCGATCTCACTCCTAAGCCACGTTTATAAGTTGTTCTCAAGGGTCATAACAAACCGTCTTTCCCGCAGATTTGACGATTTTCAGCCTCCGGAGCAGGCTGGGTTCAGAGCAAACTTCAGCACCATAGACCACATCCATACAGTTAGGCAGATTATCCAGAAAACAGAAGAATATAATCGACCCCTATGCCTTGCCTTTGTGGACTATGAGAAGGCCTTCGACTCTGTCGAGACCTGGGCTGTTCTGGAGTCTCTGCAGCGAAACCAGATTGATTGGAATTACGTACAGGTGTTGAAATGCCTCTATAATAACGCCACAATGTCCGTTCAAATCCAAAACCAGAAGACCAAACCGATTGAGCTGCAACGGGGAGTCAGACAAGGGGATGTGATATCTCCGAAGCTGTTCACTTGTGCTTTGGAAGATATATTTAAAACTTTGGACTGGTCTGAACGTGGCCTCAACATAAATGGCGAATACATGTCTCACCTTCGTTTTGCGGATGACATTGTTATTCTGGCGGAATCTGCTGGGCATCTAGAAGGCATGCTAGATGAACTGAACACTGCATCCAGACGAGTGGGTCTCGGGATGAATTTGGACAAAACGAAAGTCATGTATAATGAACATATTATCCCGGGATCAGTAACCGTCGATGGGTCGGCTCTCGAAGTGGTACAAGAATACCCATATCTTGGCCAAATCATACAATTAGGACGAAACAATTTCGAGAAAGAAGCCAACCGAAGAATTCAGTTGGGTTGGGCAGCCTTTGGGAAATTACGTCATGTTTTCACTTCCAAAATACCACAATGCCTCAAGACTAAAGTCTTCAACCAGTGCGTTTTGCCAGTCATAACATACGGAGCCGAGACGTGGACATTGACAAAAGGTCTAGTCTACAGATTCAAGGTTGCCCAGCGCGCCATGGAAAGAGCCATGCTTGGAATAACCTTGAGGGATAGATTTAGAAACGAATTTATTCGACAACAAACCAAGGTGACTGAGGTGGCTCTACGGATAGGCGGGCTGAAGTGGCGGTGGGCTGGCCATATCTGTCGGAGAACCGACAGCCGATGGGGAAGACGAGTTCTGGAGTGGAGACCGCGTACAGGATTCCGTAGAGTTGGACGTCCCCCTGCCCGCTGGACCGACGATCTGAAGAGGATTGCTGGACATGGATGGATGGGAGCGGCAATGGATAGGGGGCGGTGGAGGGCTTTGGGAGAGGCCTACATTCAGCAGTGGATGACAGACGGCTGATGATGATGATGATGATGATGAAATTAAAAAAATATCCATTGAAGGGTTAAGGATTTGTTTAGTGCATCATATGGCATCTATAAATATTATTTTCTCCATCTTCTTCGTCCGCTAACTTTACGAGCCCTTTTCGCTTATCTGACAGCTTCCCCTGAACTCCCATCAACTAACGGCGGCTTATGGGGAAAGAATAATGGTGGTGACATAGGTCAAGCCAAAACGTTCCTTAGATCTTTCATTCCGCCCTTTTAGAATGATGAATGAAATATTTACACAATGGAAGTCATTCTTGAAGTGAAATCTGTATACCAGTCGTATTTTTTCTTTGAAAAATACATCTTTATGAAATTCCTGATTCAAAGGAATAACAAATGGGGAACCTTGCTTTCTGGTATGAAATCTTTTGAAAATTTACCTTGCGAATATTTTATCTTTATCAATAGTTAATATTTGTACTTCAGACTTTTAAGATCCAACAATTACATAAATATATCCGTATCATAAATCCTCATACATCAACTTGTAAAATCTAGATATAAATTAGTACAAGTACAAGATTTTAACAATAGGACATATTTAATATGTTTCTTTTTAATTACGAGTACTTTGTACCTATACAACACTGACATTTATTAAAAAAATTAAATATCAAACATGTTTCGGACTAACCAGCCCTTCATCAGTGATATTATATAAATATTTAAAATATTATAAAATTTATTTTATATACGCCATACTTTGTGTTGTTATGATGGTTTATTACTATTTTTCTTTTTTATACAATTTGTATATACAACACTTTTATTAAAAAAATAAAAAATATATAGAAATGTTTCGGACAAACAGTCGTTCTTCAGTAAAGATACATATTTATAAAAATATGATAAAATTGTTGTTCTTTAGATGATCTGACAGATGTTATAAAGATTTTAGAAATTTTAGAAATTGAAAAGCTATTGAAAATAAAGAAAATATTATAAATAATCAAATAAATTTAACGTCAAGTCCAATCTTTGATTTATTTCAGTTGTTGTAAGTAATTACCTGAACCCTAAATTAAATTAAATTGAATCATAATATTTGTTATAACAAGGGCATAAACGCTCCAAAATAAATCTTTATAACATCTGTCAGATCATGTAAACAATTTTATAATATTTTTTAAATGTATCTTTATAATATGTATCAAGATACATTTAAACTGTTACTGAAATAACTATTACTGAAAAAGGACTGGTTGTCCGAAACATGTCTATGTAATTTTATTTTTTTATTATTAGTGTTGTATATATGCACTCGTATATTAAAAAGAAAAAGTGAAGTATTATTATTGTTTACAAATGATATTTAATTTGATACTTTATTTTTATTTTATTTTTCTAATAAACGTGAGTGTATAAAAGTACATAAAAAATTTAACATCTACAACACAAAGTTATAGCGAACATAGAAGATATTTGATATATTTTTATTAATATTATTGGCATTCGCTTTGTGTTTACACATACTTTTTAAACTATGCTTATATTACGTATAACTCTTGGTTCGAACAACGAAAAATAACAATAAAAATGGCGCTTGTCAAGAGAATCTATGTAATTACTAAAAAACAAATTGTATACAATACAGTAATTGAGTTCAAACGATCTGTTGTGTACAAAAAAGGGGTTGGGGTAGGCTATAAACTGAATGGTGGTACAAGTCCAAAAAATTGTAGGTCCAAAATAGCTAAAATCGTAGTGTACTATTGTATTCTTGTACCGACTCTTATAAATGGAAGTGAACCATTGAACTGGCAAATAAAAGGATGAAGGAAGAATAAATGCAGTAGAAATTAGATCTCTTAGACGAATGTATGTAAAATATGTATAAGATAGAGTGTCAAGTGAAAATAATGAATAATAAATTAATATTGTGCGAATTAAAATGTTATGAACCAAATAATGAAAGGGTCGTTAAGATGATTTGGACGCAGGGAAATAATGAATGAAGATAGAATGATGAAGACAGTGTTTATAATATAATATAAACTATGTAAATAGAGCTAGAAATAGAGGAAGGCCGAGGGAGTCGGAGAAATCTTCGTGCGTGCAAGACACGATGTATAAACGAAGAGGAAGTGAGAGAAGTATGTCAGGATAGAACAATGTGCCGGTCCATTCTTTTGGCCTTCTCCTATTTATAGGGAGACCGTGTGAAGGTTAGTTTCTTTTTATGGAAAATAATCTCAACAGTCCATTGTTTTGACCGAAACAGTATGACACTTTAATATTAACTAACTAACTAACTAACTAACCATCACGCCGTCTCCCCGAAAGGGTAGGCAGAAAGAATGGACTGGCACACTTTTACTGATGCGGCACTCCATCCTTCTCTTTTCGCCCCGCGGGAGACGCGGTGTGATGGGTTGCGAACCTCATCGCCACCAATAGGCATCTCCCGCGCACACTTCGATCGTCCAACACCCACAAAATAAATCTAAAACAAATAATATAAAATACAATGATATAAAATAAAATAACACAATAAAAATAGTTTAACACAAAATGTTCTTTTTAGATGGTGCACATATTGTCTATTTAATTTACGAGTATGTTCCACGAATCCACCGTTTTTTTTAATTTAGCACATAATGTAAACACATAATGTTTTTTTGATGTTGCACATGTTGACATGGACGATCCGGACTTTTGTGTTTATTTAATTTATGTTACACGTAGCCACCGTTTTTTTTAATTAGCTGTAATAAGGCATTTAACCAGCAAGAACTTTAAAATAATATTGAAGAAATTATTCAAATTGTCATTGGAACAAATGAAAAACTTATTTTTACACCTGTCAAAATTCTTTATAAAAACGATAAAAATAATATAATTTTAACAGCAAAACAGTACAAACGTATTACGTGTCACAATTAACTATTATAAAGTGCGGCAACAGTTAAATTGACCAAAACAATTCACTTATACACGAAATATCTCCAAATTTTCAGGAGCACCACATGAACTAAACCAAATTTTCAAAATCAGAATGTTGTTATTAATATTATAAACTGTTAAATTAAGAAAAAAATGTTTTTATGTATCACTCTTGTATTTTTATTCTTCGGGGCAGATGTTTCGTCAAGCTACGTTGACATCATCAGATGTTACAATAAAATATGAACTATCAAATTTTCGCGATTTTTCGAACCTTTTTGTATGTTTGTTCATATGTCATATAATTACTTTGATATAATTTTGATGATGATGTCAACTTAGGTTGACGAATATTATCTCATATATAAATAAATCTGGAAGACACTAATTTGAAAACTTATTCTTGTTGTATTAATATTAAGAAGGGATTTTAAACATACAAATACAGGGTAAATATTGTTTGTTTTATAATCCTGTTTGAAACACATATGTTCCGAAATAAGTCTGAAAATCAATAATAAACTCTTGTTCTGTTTTACATAAATATCTGTTTCCAAATCCAATGATAAATTTCCTTAAGCTCTGCGGGAGGTCTTCCTAATCCACGACCCTTACTCTTTTTTAAAGCTAGCCCACCCTTATTTAATGCCTTTTGAAAACTACCCTTGCAGATGATAAAGCTTACGATGTAAATTCGCTACGCATTTTTAGGTACACACAAACTCTAAACATTTCCTTAGGAAGTTTCCTAGCATAAGTTTTGACGTTTTATTGCGCGAAATCTATTTTTATTTTTCAGCCTTTTCGTTTTTATTGATACTTTTATATTCTCGTTTTTACTACTTTTTCAATGATTCAAAATAGTGTTGACTAGTTTTAGTGTCAATATTATTGGTTTTTGAGTTTCGCAGCTACTAGAGATGTAATATCAATAATGGGCGTAGAAGTTACCCACCGCTTACCCGAGGCTGTTGTAGGGCGCAGCGATGCCCTTTTGTCAGCCTCGCAAACCCATCGCTGTATTTAAACTTTATAATAATAAACTCAAACTCCAGGTGTTTATAAATAGGTGCCTTCGCTCAATATTCAAAATCTATTGGCTCCAAACAGTGTCAAATGCCGCTCTCTGGACTATGGCAGGCGAAAAGCCAATTAGAGAACAGGTCGCTAGACGCAAATGGATCGGTCACACTCTGAGACGGAACCTAGCCTGCATCGCTCAGGGTGAACTAGACTGGTCCCCTATGAGGGGAAAGAGGAAGCGAGGCAGACCTAGAGTCACCTGGAGTAGAACCCTGCAGGACGAGGTTAAGGCAGCAGGCCTCACTTGGGATGATGTTAGGCATCAGGCATGCGATAGAGTCGGGTGAAGAAGATTCCTTGAAGCCCTATGCACCACGGAGGTGTGACAGGACAAAAAGAAGAAGAAGAATAATATAATAATTAACATATTATCCGGCTTTCGGTTAATTCTCTTGTCTGTGTCTTTTGATTAAGTTTCAAGTGTGTCATTATCCAAAAATTCCATTATAATTTTCACATCCACTCCTTTGAGTGACCCTTTGCCGACACATTTTTCCTGTTAATCTCATGGCTATAGTACAAATAATTAAATTTCGACCGTAGCTCTCAAGAGCCCGCGCATTTAAACCCCTGTTTATTATTCAGCCATAAGACTCTGCGAGGATTAAACAGAAATAATTATCACCCCCAGGGATTAAATTCTACGTTTACGTGTGTAACGTACCGCCCTTCTGCTCCTTGTTCACTCTTTAAATTACAACCCTTGCTAAATATAGTTTAAACCTTCGGACAATTCGTACACTCACTAAAACGAGACAGAAAATCAAATACTCGTAAATGCATAGAGGAAATTAACGATTTCTATAAACTAACTAACTAACCCTCACGCCGTTTCCCCGGAGGGGTAGACAGAAAGAATGGATCGCCACATTGTTCTATCCTGACATAACTCTCACGCGTCTCCTACATTCACACATCGTGACATGCACGCTAGTCGATTGTTCCTACTTCGAACATGGCCGCCGTTCAGTAATTGATTAATTTGGTCATGCCATGTCTTCCTTGGCCTTCCTCGACTTTTTTTCCATTCAGACTACTTGTATATATATTTTCAACCATTCTTCCCTCATCCATTCGTTCCATATGTCCAAACCATCATAGTAACCCTTTCTTGATTTTATTTATCACACATTCATCCGCTTTACATTCCTTTCTTACTTCATCAATAGATATTCTATCATACATTGTTTTTCCGCACGTCCTTCTTAGTGACCTCATTTCTACGGCATTTATCCTACTTTCATCCTTCTTCTGGCATCTTTGCCCGGCCGCCTTTTAATATTAAAATTACTTGAGGCGGCCACATTCGAAGTCGGATAAATCGACGAGCTTACATTTATTATAAAATTGACTTGAATGCAAATATTTGTTTATGTCTCTTAAAAGCTATACGTATCGTTATTCTAAATAATAGAAAGCATACTTAAAATGTGTTTTTCACTATCTTCTTCTTCTTTTTCTTCTTCGTCTTCTTCTTCAAGTGCCCTGTCGGGTCCCCTCAACGTTGGAGATCACCTAGGCGAACCTGTCCTTGTCCTGCGCCACTCGGAACAGCTCCCCCACATTTCGGATGCCGGTCCACTCCCTCACGTTTCGCAGCCAGGACATCTGTCTCCTACCAGGCCCTCGGCGTCCCTCAATTTTCCCCTCCAATATCAGTTGGAGAAGGTGGTACTTTTTCCCACGCAGTACATGACCCAGATGTGAAATCTTCCGAACCTCGGTAGTTAATGACAGCTCCCTGTCAACTCTAGCTCGCCTCAGGACTTCGGTATTGGTAATCATGTCTGTCCAGGGAATTCTGAGCATTCGGCAATAGAGCCACATTTCAAATGCTTCTAGTATTGAGTTGACTTTTAAGGTCCACGTTTCACATCCATACAATAAAACAGATCACACATAGCATAAATATGATAATTCTCATGCAAAGTTTCAAATTTATGTTATCATTGCAGAAGAGTGATTTTAATTTATTAAATTCAGCTCTTGCTGCCTCAATTCTGCATATTTTCTCTACATCTGGGTCAAGAGATTGTGTCAGTATGCTGCCGAGGTATTTTAAATTGTCCACCCTTTCAACGTCACGGCCGTTCAAATGCAATGCTGACCCACTGTAGTTGAGCCGTCCGAATTTTTTACTATGTTCGATATTAAAAATTAAATTTAGCTTTACTCCAGTCACCATTTTATATATATTCATTATGGGTTGATGTCATTGAACTTTGATTTTCTTTTACTGTTTCGTTTCTAACTCTGTATCTTTCCATAGCCCTTTGGGTCACTAGTAGTTTCTCTGTACTTTGTTTGGATTGTTGGATAAGACTCTTGTTACTTTAAATCGATCTTATAGGGTATCGTGAATTTGAAAATAATAACAATGATATCAAAAGCTTTTGGAGCGACAACCCATTAAAATTATTGGTTAATATTTCATCAGTCAAACGATTCGGCATGGCCTCTCTAAATATTACAGGTTGTTAGCCGACTGTAACCAATAGAATTAGATATGAGAGGTGAAATAAAAGTAAACACGACTGAGCACCAGCGATAACTTTTGTATGTTAGCGTTGGTGTGTGTGTTTGGTAAATAAACCAGCTCAGGCTAAAGTTTCGAGCAAATAAATGAGAGTTTTGTTGATTTCGAAAACAGATTTTGAGGATTTTTTATTATTATTTACTTCATAAACATATGATACAAAAAATGTATTCTCATTATTAGATGCTGCTGCATTAAAATAAAATTGCAGAATATGATCGCTTCGGAGATTCGTCTTTCATAATTATTACGAATGAAAACGTCAGTTTTCAAGAAGTTTAATTATCAATTTTATCTCAATAGAGACGAAGATGCAAACTGGAAACTGAATATGGTGATCGAGGTGTTTACTGGACTTATGATCTATCATTGGTTGGGTTAAGCGCACGCTTTATGTAATTACAACATTCCCCATTCCACCTTTCTTATGACCACCATGTCTAACAAATTTTTGGAAGTTGTATATATGTTAATATCCAACACCACAATTCACATGTCAGTTTCAATGCGCCATCTATGAAGATTAGATTTATGCATTAAGCAGAAGATCTTTATAAAGTTTAATTATATTTTATGCGAATGACATGTTTCCCCCTTCTGAGGCATTATCAAATGCGACGAAAGTTCAACTCGTTGTAGTTTATATACACTAGTAAATGGAGCAGAATATGGCAATTAACGAAAATTAATGTGACTCTGTACATTTTTAACAAAGAATCATTTGGGCAGGTCCAGAAATATTGGAAAGTGTTTCTTATAAACTATAACGAGTTGAACTTTCGTCACATTTGTTAATGCCTTAGAAGGGCGAAACATGTCATTCCCATAAAATATCAAAAACTTCTAGAAAACTGACGTATTCATTCGTATTTATTATTCAATATGGAGTTTTACATCATTGTTCTAGAAACAATAAAAAAGACGTCTTTCATATTCGTGAAAGTACGTTCAGAAGACAAATACTCAACTTTGGAAAGTATCTTGTATTCCTAATGTCAAACCATCTCTCATGTGTATCATATTATATATTATTTGATATTTTACCTGTCCTCAATAGATGCCTTAAACTATAATTGTTGTTTGTATTATCTTTTCATAAAATAAACTAATTTAATTTGATTATAGGCCAAAAAATATTAGTTGCAAGTATAATAATTTCAGCTCCGGAGATCGTCTTTACTGGTTAAGATTTCTCAATTCGACATTCACTGGCCACATCATCATCATCACTGTCATCATATCTGTTTAGCACAGCTTCCACAATATCACTTTTTGTAGAAAGCCCAGAAGTTAATAAGTCCTCATAACACGCTGCTTCGTTTCCATCCGTAATTATTCATTTATTTTCCATAAAATTCAATTTCGACTTTATGAAACAATTGATTATTGTAGTCGTGTTTAATGTTTTCTTCTTCTTCTTTTTGTTCTGTCACACCTCCGTGGTGCAAAGGGCCTAAAGAAACCTTCTCCACACCACTCGATAGATGCGATAGCATGCCTGATGCCTAACATCATCCCAAGTGAGGCCTGCTGATTTAATCTCGTCCTGCAGGGTTCTTCTCCAAGTGGCTCTAGGTCTGCCTCGCTTCCTCTATCCCCCCATATGTTTTAAGTTTGACAAAAAATAAACTCTCTAATAATAAATAATATATTATAATAAATTGGATAATTTATAAAGCGCCATTTTTTTATGAATTACTCATCTCAAGGGCGCTGTCGAAGATGCTCCGTTTTATCAACTAGATAATAATAATAATAATAATAATGATAAAAAAAATTATAAACATATTTAGTATGAGGGCTGCACCTGACGAAGTCGATCAGCCCTTCCGGTCAGGAAATGATAATTTGAAAAGGTGCGTTTTGAGTCTCGATCTAAACTCTGATTGATTCTCAATGCACTTAAGGTCTGCTGGAAGACTGTTTCAGGCTGAAGGGCCGGCTACCGCGAAGGCTCGGTCGCCAAAGTTTGTGCTTGGACAGCGTTTTGGCACAGTCAATCTACCGATCGCAGAAGACTTAGCTGATCGCAATGAAGACTAGCATTCAGGTTCTCGTTGATGTAGAGTTCAGATATATAAGCTGGTGCCATTCCATGCAACGCCTTATAGACTGTCCAGCAGAGCTTGTATTGTATCCTTTCTGAACAATTCAGTATAGTATATCTACTATTTAATGTACGCGACTCAAACAAAGTTTGCTTATAAAACTATTTTAAAAACTCGCATAAAGTACAAAATTATATATGTATGATTTTTTTTTATTATTTATAAGTAAAAAATCAAAGAATACTAAAGTATGCTAGCAATTTTCAATCACGTGGTCGCTCAATTTCCGATTTGAAAATCGAATAACCAACCATTTTCATTGTAGAGTTGAGTTATAGCTATAATGCGGCCACAAGTATCACCCAATATGTGTGATATATTCCAGATTTTGTGTAATTTCCATTACGTAAAGTACCTTTGATTAATTGAAGAGTGAAAATTGGTTAAATAATATCTCACTTTACCACCTTTGTATCTCTGAAAGGAATCATATTAAATTCGAGATATATTAGGGGTTGGTATTAGAGAAATGTAATAACTGATTTTAATAAACGGATATTACCCTTATAATCGCGGGGAAAGTTATGTGCTAAATGGTATTAAACACTTTAGGTATACCTTATTTAAAATTGGATTTTTAAATTATTTTAAACAAAAGTACAGATTTTTGGTATTCTTCTTCTTCTTCGTCTTTTAATAGATCTGGCGATCTGTGACAGAGAAATCATGTCTCGTCAGTTGATGAGATCCAGCTGTCCTTCCATCTCTTTGGCGGTCTTCGGGGGGATTTCATAAACAGCTGTATATGTAAGTCTGTCACCGGGTCTGCGTCTGTCAAGTCGTCTGTCAAGTCGCCATTCGGGCTACATGGTCCCTCCAGTATCTTCTTCTGGATCTACTCCACTGTACGATATCCTCCATTTTGCAAGTTTTTCTAATGTCCACGTTTCGGACACGATATCGGAGTGTTTTCCCAGTAATTGATCTTAGGACCGATGTTCTTAGTAGTCCCTTGGTTCGCACAGTGTTGGCCCGCGTTTCTACAGCATACGTTATGATAGGTCGCACGCATGTTTTATATAATAAATTCTGATCTTGCTGTCGATATGCACGTGCTTGTTCTTCCAGACCAGACTCTTCAGACACCCTGACACGGCAGATTATTGGTTTGAAATTTTTTTTAAATTTAATTATTTATTTGCATAGATAAAACCATTTGCTTTTACGAGTATACGAGTTGATTTTACGTATTTTATAGATTGATAGCTCTTTTTATGCACAACGATAGGCAAGACAAAAGTGCAACGATAATTTGTTCTTCTTCTATGGCGGTATCAATCTTATAAAATGAAATATTGCTAAACATGCAAATAAAGGGCGTTTTTACCATTACTTTATACTTAAAATGCAGTATAACGTAAATGTTCAATTAAAAAATACAGTACCTAATGCTTTCTTACAAACTAAATTTAGTCTGACATAATTAAAAATAATTTTAAAACAATTTCACTAGTTTTTACACCACTTTATTTTTGTCAAAACCAACCAAGGATACCACAAGAATGAAGGCTAAAGTATGGGTGGCAGGAATGGCGTAGGACGCTGGGGATGATAGCAGGAAGGACTATTCGAGATAGGGTGAGGAACATGGCTATCCGCGAGATCTGCAAGGTGGAGGATGTCGTGAGATGGGGCAGACAATGCAGAAGATACTGGAATGCGCACGTGCAGAGGATGGATTCCACCAGAATCCCACACGCTGTGGCGCATCAGATTTCTGCCGGCTGCCGTTCCCCCGGAAGACCGCCGAAGAGATGGAGAGATAATTGGGAGTCAACCTCCCAAGAGAGGCCAGCATGATTTTAGAAACAGACCAAAGGTCTATAAGTAAAAGAAGAAAAAACTGGTTTCGGTTTTATGTCAGGGTTTGGGTTTTGATCTAACCGGAGCTGAGTCAGGGTGACAAAATAAACAGTTAATTTTGTAACTCCCTTTCTCAGAGTTTGTTGGTTTTGACAAAAAGAAAAAGGCTCTAAAAATTCTTTAACATACACATTTTTTTAAATAAATATTTCGATTATTTGACTGTAAATATGTTTATAGGAATTTATACTATAACAAATAAGTTATAGTTACCTTAAATTTATTTTTATTTCACATTTTATTTTTAAAGAATTTTCTTTTACATCAAATATTTATTTCTTTCTTCCAGAACAGTTCCATACAGACGGACAGAAGATAGCTGACACAGCGTGCGACTTCCAGTTTCTCTCAGCTGAACACTCCAGCCCCCATGGGCGATTCTACAGCCCTCGATACCCATCCAGTTACCCGAAGAATATTCGCTGCTCATACAGGTTTAGAGCTAGGTAAGAACGTATCCTCAATTCGATGAAACCCTTTTGACTGAATGATATTTTTAACGGCATTATCAAACAACCATTTTATTTTTCAGATTAAAAGAACGAATACGTATAGTGTTTGAAGAAGTCACGTTACAGAAAGGGGACTTAAGGTAAGACAAACTTCAATATTTCAAATAATTATCCCCGTGGTGAAAGTTCATTGTGAATTATCTTGTACAATATGAAAAGTTTTTTTTCTAGTAATTTTTACACATTTTTATTTGTATTTTTGACCAGCCTCAATTGTAATAAAATATATAATATAATGAAAAAATAATAATAGCATTTAAATAATTAATGTTTTTAATTGAAATTTCTTGGTAGAAGTTCATTTTAAATAATGAAATAATAATTATGTATTTAGTGTGCTTCCACTTGTGTTTATGTTCGACCGGTTTCGGCATGGCAGCTTGCTGCCATTTTCTGGTTCCAGACCAGAAAACAACAAAATAATAAAGAAATTTTGTATCAGTTTTTTTTTTTGTTTTCATTATTTGTAATAAACTTTGCTATTTCATTTTCTTATAAAATAAAATTTCTTTTGACACAATATTTTTTTATTATATACCATATAACCATAAAATTAACGATAAAATATATAATGTTGCATATAAAAATAAACTAACTAAACTAACTAACTAACCATCACGCCATTTCCCCGGAGCGGTAGGCAGAGAGGATGGATCGCCACAATGGCCTTTCCTGGCATACCTCTTGAGCTTCCTCTACATCCATACATCGTACCATGCACGCACGTCGATTGTTCCGACTTCGAATGTGGCCGCCTTTTAGTAATTGATTAATTTGGTCATGCCATGTTTTCCTCGGTCGTCCTCGGCTTCTTTTCCCACTGACGCTGCTTGTGTACAACTTTTTAACCATTCTACTCTCATCCATTCGTTCCATATGTCCGAACCATCTCAGGGATCCTTTTTTAATTTTATTCATGATGCAGTCATCTGCCTTACATTTCTTTCTTATTTCATCGTTCGGTATTCTATCATACAACGTTTTCCTGCACATTCTTCTTAGTGATCTCATTTCTACGGCGTTTATCCTGCTTTCATCCTTCTTTTGCCAGCTCCAAGCTTCACTATAAATAAACCTACAAATAATCTATGTATACAAGAATATGATAAAAAAATATATATAAATTAATATATAAATATGTCAGGAAAGAGCAGTGTGGCCGTAAATTCTATCTGTCTTTCCCTTCGGAGAGACTTAGTTCAAATTAATTTAATAGCGTAACTTAATGGTTTGGTTTTAGAAATTGTGGAGGAACTTTTTTTCACTACTAAAGGCTTTTTCCCATACGTTAAATTCGGGAGAATTAGAAAATACATTTTTTTTATTTGTATTTAAAATAAATTAAAATAAAACACTGTACCTTGTTTTTCACCACTTTGCGATGAAATTGCAAAAAAGTGCAGTGTTTTATTTTATTTTATATAATGTCAAACCACAAAGTGTATGGCTTCATACGAAAATTTAAATACAATTTAGATCTGAAATCCATTTATTCGGTTGCAGTATTAATGTGTATTATTTCGAAAAATTTATTTCCTTATTAACCATTAATTGAGCAAACAATCGCGGTTTGTCTTCGGGAGTACAATATCGGTGGCTTAGTTCGGGAATACCGTGTCGCCGACCGCCTCATTAACATAATTTAGTAGTTTTATTGTTTATTGTTGTTGTTGGTAGCTTTCACTTATTGATTAACTTTGGCTTATTAACATTGCCAGGAATGTTATTAACGTCCTCCCTGTACAAATGAAAGCCTTTATGATTTACTCAGAGGGTTGTTTGCTTAACTATATAATTTACGAGAGTTCCAGACTTAAATTGTAATAAAAATAAATGTGCTTACATAATACGTTTACAATGGGCTCTTGCTATGAAAAAAATAAATTACATTCGTCAGTGGCGGTTCGCCACAATAATTTAAAATGCAATTCACACAAAAAATTATATAAAATGCATTCTTACCAAACAACAATATATATTTTGGATTGAATGTAATGTCATCCTCTCAGTGATAAAGGTATAAAACCTTCGTAGTGTTTTAATTTATAAAAAAAATCTTCATTACGGAGTTTCTCATTGTTTAGTTTTTCAAAAAATGTAATATTTAATTTGTAATGAAGCGAATTTTTTTTTATATTTATAAAAACATATATTTAAATATTGATTATTTTAGGGGCCTCAATACATAATAAATATTTTAAGAATAGTATTTTCTTAATAATTTTATATATAAAATTGCAATATTGCAAATGTGAAATCAAGGGACCTTAAGGCTTAAAACGTGGACAGTTTTTGACAATATAAAGTTTATTAATTCAGTAATAAATAAAAAAAACAAAAAGATTAATACTTAAAAAAAACTTGTTACCTTGACGAGATTTCTGTGAGTGTCAACGTATTATTTGAGTGTCAAAAAAAATAGTTAATGATAATATTTTTTATTAAATCGCTTTTTAAATTTTACTAAACATTTTTTAAATGGGTGTTCACGTGTTTTTTTTTTATCAAATATTTACAAAAAATAATTTCTTTTTCGTTATTAAATATACATATTCTATGTACTTGATACGAATCCATGTTAGTGTAATACCGTGTAAAAGCTTATAACCGGGCTTAAACTTTTTGAATAAATCAATACAAGACATGCATTCGTACAACTTTGTACTACTTTCAAAAACACTATAACTCAAGTTGGTTGCCTTCAAATATAAACACCAAATGCCACGCCATATATAAATACCAGATATAAACACCAAAACCGCTACTTTAATATTTGCTTCGTCCATCTAGGACAGCGCTCGACAAACCGCGACTCGCGAGCCACATGCGGCTCTTTGGTTGTGGCCCTTCCAGTGCTAACGTGCTGTTTACATTTGCAATTCAGTAGTATTTTAATACATGTATCTGATATCATCATATAAACGAGAAACAACAACATACAAACCTGACTTATCAACATTATATGTATTGTAAAAGCAAGACTTTTGTTTAAATTAACCATAACAAAGTGGCTTTTTTATTCCGAAAAATTGTCAGTATAAAGGATTATTATAAAGTTCTGTTTAGTTACTAAACTTCAGTTTATATTTTTTATTCAGTGAACCATATATAATGTAAATCGACCTCTAAAAACAAGTTTAGCGAGTATAATTGTTGCTCTCATAATTAAAGTATATTTTTAAGAAATAAAACACTGTTTTTTTCTACTTTTGAGTTAATTTTTCTCGACATGTTTCAAACCTTTATCATCGGGAAACCAAATATGTTGACCAATAATAACTAAAAAGTGGAAAAAACAGTGTTTTAATTCATAAATAATTAGTCATTATGATATTCCACAGTGTTAAAGCCTTAAGTTTATCTAAAATTAAAGTAAATCGTTATACTGCTGATATTCGGCTCTTTACCTTATGAGTTTGCCGACTACTGATGTAGGAAAAAATATTCAAGAGTTCTGACTGAAGAATTTCATGAATGTTGTAAAAACTTTATAGAAAATAACCTCAAACTAATATTTGATCACTTATTCAATCAAGAATAAACAAAATATTCATATAACCGTTGAAATCTATCATTTGATACTATTTTGGAACACTTCAAAGGTATTTCTACACTATATTATGTTTTTGCCTATCCAAAAAATCTAAAATGGGAGTGAACAATGGTATTCTTGTACCGACTCTTATGTTTAGAAGCGAAGCATAGAACTGGCAAAATAAGGATGAAAGTAGAATAAATGCAGTATTAAAGTATTTAGACGAATGTGCGACTTAGATAAATCTGTGTATGATAGAGTACCGAATGAAAATATAAAAAGTGAATGAAGTGCGAACGTACTCGTAAGTGTATCACCATACGCAATTTGAGATGAAAATGAACAAGATAACAAGCCTATTCAATATTTCTATGTATATTTTTGAAACTAAAATATATAATTTAAATTTATATCAAGTTTAGGTAGAATGCAAATATAAAGTTTGTTTATTTGAGAACATAATATCTCGAATCGCTTTATTTAATAACTCAAAAATTTGCATTACAAAAATTCCCCCAACCCTTAAATTTTCTATAATCAATATAAGGACACACTGTTCGGCGATTAGGTTCAGTTTGAGAATGTCCTCGCAAAGCGAAACAAAATTGTTACTATTTAGATAATTTATATAATTTCAACCACTAAACAATCGTCTTTACTTTTTTACAACATTTTGAATGTATACAAATACTTGTAGACGAATACTGGATTTTACCAATTGCGGGTTATCAATTCAAGAATTAATTGTATCTCAATACAGACGAAGATGAAAATTGGAAACGGAATATGTTTAATCGAGGTGCTTACAGGACTTATAACTTGGTTGGGTTAAGCGCACGCATACGATATATACAACTTCCAAAAATTTGTCAGACATGGTGGTCATAAGAAAAAAAGTGGAATGGGGAATGTTGTATTACATAAAGCGTGCGCTTAACCCAACCAATGACAGGTCATAAGTCCTGTAAACACCTCGATCAACCATATTCTGTTTCCAATTTGCAACTGCGTCTCTATTGAGATACAATTAATTCTTGAATCGTCTTTACTATTATAAATTAATAATGGAGTGTAAGAAAACAAATACCTCAACCATCAATATTTGAGAACAGTTAATTAACATTTACGAAACGCCACTGCCTTTTTAACATGTTTTCTAGTCATAAAAGAAACATTAAACTAAATTGAGGACATATACTTGCGACCTTTAATGTAGTTTTGGTACCTACACTTACTTATATATGCGCTATGTTAGGAACTTGAGAGCAAAATGGGATAGACGGGAGTTAGTTTTGTTTCCCAGATGTTCTGAGATCGTCAAAGGGTGTCCGGAGATTATCTTATCCGTATTACCCACACACAAGTTTTTTTTTACTAGGTATATACGAGTATTATAAATGTTAGAATATATTTTTTATATGTTTATCACATAACTAACAAACTTACTAACCATCACTCCGTCTCCCCGATGGAGTAGGCAGAAAGAATGGATTGCCACACTTTTCTTTCCTGGCATATTTCTTCAATCCTCAACATTCATGCATCATGTCATGGATGCACGTCGATTTATCTGACTCCTCACGTTGCCGACTTTCAATATTTGATTTATTTGATCGTCCCACGTGTTATTCGGTCTTCCTATATTTCTAGTTCCATTTACATCATTTATATACACTTTTTTACCATTCTTTCTTCATTCGCACCGCAATCACTTCTTAAATTTTCATTCGACATTCTATCACACACAGAGTATCCACACATTCGTCTAAGAGATCTCATTCATTTCTACTGCATTCATTCTAGTTTTCATCAATATTCAATTATTTTGAATCTTTATTTTATTCCATTCATATTAAATAAATTCCCTCCCCCCCCTTAAGTTTGCTAAAATCAACATAAGGACACACTGTTTGGCGATTAGGTTCAGTTTAAGAATGCCCTCGCAAGGCAAAACAAATTTATTTCTATTTATATAATTTATATAAATTCAATCCAAGTATAACCACTAAACAATCGTCTTTACTATTATAATTTAATATTGGAGTTTAACAAAACAAATATCTCAACCATCAATATTTGAGAACAGTTAATTATTGTATTAGTTAGTTTTTTAAATTTTGTATAATTAGTAACCTTCGTAATAGAGAATAAAGAATCATAATTGATAAATTTATCTTTCTTCTCAATATTTTAACAAAGCTGTAAGGTTCAGGTCACTCTCTTCAACTCATTACATGAGGGATATATATTATTTTTTTTACTGTTACATGATACGTAATTATTCATTTGATGATCAAAGTTTATGGACTGCACTTATCACACTAGGCATAATAATGAACTTTGATTTCATAAACTATTTACATCTTACTTATCTCATATATTTTAGTATCCATTCCAAGATATATGGCATTTAATAATTGAATGTGAAGTATTACTATAGACCAGAGGTTCCCAAACATTTTGGTCCCGTAGACCCCTTGCCGATTTCTTCTATTTTGTTAGCCCCTCCGCTTTCTTAAAATTATTTTTTATTTAAATTCACTGAAACGTTTTACGACCTTTTTTTTATTTAGCTCATATATATGTTCATATCGTTGAGACTCGAATACAGCGGGAGACTGACTGGCCGTAAGGTGCGGGGGAGAACGAGATGAGGAGTGTGGAGAAGGATGATGCAACCCACATTCAACGTTGTGTAGGGTGGTGGGGTAAGCTTAATCATGCTTAGGTCACTACGGCTCAGCTTTTCCGGATAATTGACGTTCCGGTTAACTAACGTCTGGATAAACGACGTTCTACTGTACTTAAACTAAACGTAGGTATATGCTGACGATACAGTCATATTGGCTGAAAGTATACCTGATCTCCAAGAGCTCCTAAATAAGATTGACACGGCTGGAGAAGAATTGGGTCTGACAATAAATGTCGCTAAGACCAAGTGGATGTCGTTTGGAAGACTTGATTATTCTGGATCATCTTTGCGACTAAAAGGAGTAAATATCGAAATGGTTGACCAGTTTAAATACCTCGGCAGTATCATTACTAAAACACTCGACCCAGATACAGAAGTGAAATGTAGAATAGAAGTTGCACGTGCTGCATTTAATAAGATGAGACCCTTCTTCTGTGACGATAATTTAAATCTTAAACTTCGACAAAGAATGATAAAAGCTTACATATGGTCAGCTCTATTATACGGAAGTGAAACATGGACTCTAAAAGTGAACGTAATGAATCGGTTAGAAGCATTCGAAATGTGGATACACAGAAGAATGCTTCGTATACCTTGGACCGAAAAGGTCAGTAACGTCGAAGTACTTAGGAGAGCCGGAGCCAAGAGAGAGCTGTTGTCGAATGTCAAAGTGAAAAAGGTCTCATATTTGGGTCACGTGCTGCGTGGAGAAAAGTACCGCCTCCTCCGACTTATATTGGAGGGCAAGATAGAGGGAAGACGGGGAGTTGGCAGAAAACAGATGTCCTGGCTGCGCAACATTAGAGAGTGGACCGGAATGAGGACGGTGGATGACCTGTTTCGGGCAGCGCAGGACAGGGAGGTTTTCGCCGGAGTGATCGCCAACGTCGGGGGGACCTGACACGGCACAGGAAGAAGAAGATATTTGAAAAACGTCAATTAGGATTTATGAATATTTTTTTCACGGAATACATCACGTATTGTGTGTACTGACAGTGAAAATATATTTCGTGATGCAAAGGTAAACGTAATTATTATTCTTTATATCAAGCAGCAAACAGCGTGAAAATTTTTTGCAAGTAATAATATAACTAGCGTCGCGCCGAGAGCCGGGAAAGTGGTTCGGAGATTGGCTAAGGCGTCGGAAAGTGGTTTGGAAATTGGGAGATCGCGTTTCAGGGACGGGGCGCGATCTGATTGGATTAGCGGTTAGTTAAAACGGCATCTATCGCCGGCCGCTGGAAACTGTAATGAAAAATTTACTCTCCTAACGAGTCTTGCGACGTTTAATTCCCGGCCGGATTAATTTCTTATTTAATTTACAGAAAGTGTTTTGTAAATTCACAATAGTTTTTTTTTTTCAAAAATATATACATTTTCATGAATATTCTTTTAAGAATTAATTGTATCTCAATATAGACGAAGATGTAAATTATTTGGAAATAGAATATGGTGGTCGAGGCATTTACAGGACTTATAACCTGTCATTGGTTGGGTTAAGCGATCGCTTTATGTATTTTTATAAATTAATATATATTATATATATTTAATACAACATACCCCATTCAACTTTCATACAACTTTCAAAAAATAATTGTCAGACGTGGTGTTCGTAAGAAGGGAGGAATGGGGAATGTTGTATTACATAAAGCGATCGCTTTACCCAACCAATGACAGGTCATAAGTCCTGTTAACGCCTCCACCACCATATTCTGTTTCCAAATAATTTACATCTTCTTCTCTATTGAGATAAAATATTCTTAATGATTAACCCGTATGGGTAAAATCCAGGATTTATCTACAAGTATTTGTAAACATTAAAAAAATAAAAATAAAATGTTAACTATGAACAGATAATTTCCACTATAAATAAATTAGTTATAAAAATGATATCCCAAATTATTTATTGTTTCTTGAACAATTATGTTGAACTCCATATTAACACATTAACTATCAAAACCCGACTAGTCGGTTTTTCACTTTCAACCGTATACGACCAAAAATCGATTAGTCGGTTTTTCTACCCTGTTGCTACTGGAAATGATTTTCACAATTACGTAAATCACTATATCAATTTTCAATTTGAACTATTCATTTAAAAATGATGTTTACTAAGAATTTAAAATTTTAATAATATGCTTAAACTTCAAATTTAAAATTTTGTGGGTAAATAAAGTGTTAAAGGCATCTCTATCCTGCGCCACTTGGAACAGGTTCTGAACTCTTGTTATTCCAGTCCACTATTTGATGTTTCGCAACAGGACAGCTGCCTTCTACCAACTCTCCGACGTCCCTCCACTTTATCCATTAAAATCAGTCGAAGGAGGTGGTATTTTTCTCCCCTTAGCACATGACCTAAATATCAGACCTTTCTTATTTTCACACTCCACAACAGCTCTCTATTGGCTCTGGCTCTCTGTAGTACGTCTGCATTACTGACCCTATCGGTCCACGGTATACGGAGCATTCTGCGGTATATCCACATCTCGAACGCTTCCAACCGGTTCATTACATTCACTTTCAGAGTCCAGGTTTCGCAGCCATATAGTAGAACAGATCATATATTACATTTAATCATTCTTTGTCGGAGTTTAAAGTAAAGATTATCGTTGCAAAATAATGTTCTCATTTTATTAAACTGCACTTTATTTCATTGTCCGGGTCAAGCGCTTTAATGATAATGCTGCTAAGGTATTTAATATGTTAATATTTTATTATTTTCGTTCGTATTAATTATCTCAAATTAAAAAATATATTTTAACATTGAACAATCATCATGCACAATTAAGTTAAGTTTCACTAAACATATTATACATAGTTTATACATCAAGATAAATAGTTTTTATTTAAAATAATTAAATCGTACACCTGATATAATTTTAATTAACTCTTACACAGCATTTCATTACACACCGAAAATTTTGCTATTTAATGTACATAAATATATGTATAGAATTACTAATATTAGTGCTTATACTCGTATACAGCTATTACTAAAAATATTTAAACTCATGAATATTCTTGATAGCTTCAGAGCCAAAAATCCTAATCCAGAAATTGAAACACACCACTTATAACCCGATACTCATTATTGACTCGGCACTCATTATCCGGTAGTTTGATCCTGAACTCGAAACTGAGAATTGGGACACAGAAAGAATTGGATTAAAAACTTAAATCCCAAACATCCTAATTGAAATCTGAAAGCCGAAATTGGATATCTTGGAATCGAAAAAATAGTGATTATTCCCTGATTTATTATTTACTCAAATAACCTTTTTAAATGAACCAGTTGTTGCTCGTTATTATAATTGATTGTTTCAAAATAAAGATGTTAAACTAATCTAAAAAAGTATGTATTTATAAAATAGTTCGTTTTCTATTACAATATAACATAGGATTTATTATTTTTTTAAATATATTCACTATTTTATATTTAATTCTAAAACCTTCTTCAAACTACAAACCGGTTTCGATCCAACGAAACAAACCTTAACAGGAAAACAAAAAAACGGTCCAACTAATTTAACGTAAATGTTTTCATATATTCATAAAAGGACACCACAAATTAAGTTAGTAATTTGAGCGAAAACGTACTATTACCCCAACTTTCTTTATTATATGACATGTTCGTCATTTTAAAGACATTTGATTATGCCTTAGAAATGGAAATATATCATTCCTATAAAAAGGCAATATACTAAAACCTTTATAAAATAGTCGTTTTCATTCTATAATATTATATAATATTATATATTATTATTCGGTACTTATTTTGCAAAAAGTCCCAGATGCGTTTTTTTTGTGAAATTGAGTTAAATATACCATCAGTATTATTTTTGCCCACTTTATGTTTTGACAAAATGTTAGAGCTGTACATTTTTTTATGTCTTTTTTTATATACAATTGCATTCAACCCCTATTTTTTTTAAATATGTATGAATATATATATATATATATATATATATATATATATATATATATATATATATATATATATATATATATATATATATATATATATATATATATATATATATATATATATATATATATATATATATATATATATATATATATATATATATATATATATATATATATATATATATATATATATATATATATATATATATATATATATATATATATATATATATATATATATATTTTAATTTAGTTAATAATATATCTTGTAGATAACGTTATGCTACGTAAATTGACAATAAACAATTTCGAACACAAATAACATTTTTATAAATAATCAAAATAATGTAAAAATCTTATTTTTGCTCTCCCGTAAAATTCATAAAAAAGCAGTTGGGACCTGTTGCTAAATAGGTACCGAATTGAATATAGAGTTATAAATCATTTTTAAGGAAACAATAAACATGTTGTAGTACTTCACATGAAAGACACAAAAAATATCTATTTTTTCTATACTCACCATTACTTTGTGTTGTGGATTCATAATTGAACAATATGTTAAACTTGTAACACAACATTTTATGAAAGTGCATTAAAGTAAATTAAATGTTGTTCAAATTTTGAATTATTTAAATTCATTGGTGAACAGTTTATTTACTACTCTAATAATTTATAATAAAGATGTCAAAAATTATTATTCCTAAATATTATTTGAACTTGGTCAGCAAAAATTTAATCGCCTTTCGTAGCGTTGAGTGGCGAGATATGTGGAAAATCAATCATCCTGTATACAGGGAGCTTTGGTAAAGCCACCGCCCTGTACATTGTCACGTTCCCAATCACAGGGTGTTTGTTCTGAACTTCACGGGGATAAACCTGTCCGATTGGTTATTTTATTTAAGGGTGTCTTCTCCTCTGCAGAAACTTTGAAATTTATTTAAAGAAATTATAATTGCATATTTATAATTATGATACCATTTTTATGTTTAAGTTAGGTTTTTAACTAACTTACTTACTTATCACGTCGTTTTCTCTAAGAGAGTAGGCAGAGATAATGAACCACCGAACTGCTCTGTCCTGACATACCTCTCTAGATTCCTCTACATTTATACATCGTCACATACACGCTCGTCGATTATTCCGACTTCGAGTGTGATCGTCTTTAAGTATTGGTCATGTAATGCTTTCCTTGGTCTTCCAAGGCTCTCATTCCACTCACACTGCTTGTATACAATATTTTAACCATTTTTCTCTCGTTATTAAATCTTTTTTTTATTTTTCTTATGATGCACTATCTGCCTCAAGTTTTTTTCTTAATTTTGTCTTTCGTTATTCTATCATTTATCGTTTTCCGCACATTCTTCTTAATGATCTTATTTCTACGACATATTCCTACGGAAGTAAAGCTTGGAGCTTTTTTTGCCAGCTCCAAGTTTTACTTCCATTTATGTACTACCATATCTGCTTTTGTGGATATACTCGTATTTCTATTAACAGTGATGACTTTGAGAACGCCATTTATTTTGTTCCCAGCACCCACTCTTCTTTCGATGTCATTGTTTTTATCGAAGAATGATTAAAACCCCGTTCATTAATATTGCGTCGGTGTAGGTTCAGAAGAACTTGTTTTGTACGTCAGAATAAATCTTCTTCGTTGTTTTTATGATTGTAAGTTCGTACCCTAATCGTTCGCGCATCGTTTATCCGATAGAATTGAAACTTTGTACAGTTGTTGTTGGTAATATTGGCGTTCGAATGACATTATTATCTTCTCCTTTTTTATGTAGGTAAATTCGTACTCTAAGCGTTCGCACATCATTCATCCGATAGAGTTGAAACTTTGTATAGTTGTTGTTGTTCAAATGACATTATCTTGACGTTCAAATGACATTATCTTCTTCTTCCTTGTTAAGTCTGTTAGTTCGTTCCTCATGCAATCGCGCAACAGTGATACGCCGGGCCGCACAAGAAAAACGTTTCTTATCAGTTTGCTATTCGCTCTCTAATTGGAATTGCTTTGGCTCTTCTGTTATCAGGTATTGCGGCTACATTATTGATTGGTGGACGAACAGCGCGTTTGGCGCTCAAATTGCCATTGACCAAACAGTTTTCCGAAGCCCAAACGTGTACTATTTCCAAAGTTTCTGGCATGTAAAAAGTGCTACAAACGTGTAAATGGTATGAATAGAACGTGATACTCATACATAAAAAAAATATTCGAAGCGTTTGATCGAACTCTACTAGATTTATGATTGTTATTCAATGGAGCTCTCATTTTATTAGCAGGTGACTTCCAACAGGCTCTACCAGTTATACTAAAATCAACACCACCTGATGAATTTAAATTACCACCAATTACGAAAATCAATAACGGCTTTGCCAACGTGCTATTTTGCCAGCAAAATCCCACAACGTCAATGCAATCAACTATGCAATCCACGCATAAATTGCAGGTAAATCTGTCACCTACAAATCGATTGACAGCGTCAGAAATGCGGATGAGTTTTTAAATTCTTTGGATCTTCCTGATTTGCCACCGCACAAATTATCATTCAAAATTGGCGCACAAATAATTGTCTTCTTCGCAACCTTAATCCACCGCGATGACGCAATGGAACTAGGCTCGCTGTCAAAAGAGTGATGCCTAACGTCATTGAAGTTACGATTCTTAATCGCAATTTGATTGATTCTACGTATTCCCATCGACATGCTTTTTTATTTCAAATAATTGCAGTATCCCAATCTTGTTCTCTTTCTTTTTTCTCTTTCCCCCTCAGTTATAGAAAAAAACAAATACACCGTCAAACTTTACTTTTCTGACATACTTCTCTGGATTCCTCAACATTTTATTATTATTATTTTGTTGAATCGCTCTTTACATCATGACAGCATGAGCCAAATCGATGTAAAGGGTATTAGCACAATCGGGTGGTGGCCTAGGGGATAGAACGCTTAGCTTCTGATCAGGGAGACATGGGTTCGAGCCTGGACACGACCAGATTCCTTCTTTATAATAATGAGCTATTTTCTGCTCACAAATATCGCGTAAAATAAATTCCAATATCATTGATTTCAATCTTTGGTGTTGGTCTTTTTTAATAAAAAAAAAAAAAAGCTATCATATTGATTTTTGCGACATGTGATAGGTAATTAATCTATCGCCATTTTACTGTCACGTAAATTTAGCACCAGACCAAAGACAGTTTGACAATCACACTGCCCTCGCCGGGAATCGAACCCGGAACCTTCGGGGTGGCAGCCAATGCACTTACCACTCGGCCACGAAGGTAGTTATTTATACAGCATGTCATGCATGCACGTCGATTTCCGGGACTCTTTTCGTGGCCGACATTTAATATTTCATTGATTTGATCGTGCCGCATTTTCCTTTATTTCATACGAAATAATAAGAGACAAAATAGAATTTCGCTACAATCTTATTCTTCCCTTCGTATAATACCGTATTACGTTTCACGATTTTATGGGTGGAATTCTATAAACGTAAGTGTCTCCCCTTCGAAGGGTAGATAGAGTCTTGAGGGCGGTATCGGGTAACAGGGAAGTAACGTCCCGCAGATGACAGCCCTTCAACCGTAACACGATTACCGCTGATTGCGTTTGTCCCCTTTAATTAGGTGCCCCAGTTTGCTTCTGAATGTTGTCGGTATGCTTTCGTATTTTTTTCTAGCTCACTGAATGCTTGGTCTCATGTTCATGTAAAAGTAGAGAAAAATAAATATAATTAGACGAAATATTTGAATAAATATAATTACACTTGGTAAAACAACTGTTTTATTGTATTTTACTGTTTTAACAACTATTTTTTTTTTTACTGTTTTATTGTACGGGTGTGAAACTTGGACCCTGAAAATTAACTCAATGAACAGACTGGAAGCATTTGAAATGTGGCTCCATCGCCGAATGCTCAGAATTCCCTGGACAGACATGGTTACGAATACCGAAGTCCTGAGGCGAGCTAGAGTTGACAGGGAATTGTTATCAACTATCAAGGTTCGAAAGATCTCATATCTGGGTCATATACTGCGTGGGAAAAAGTACCACCTTCTCCAACTGATATTGGAGGGAAAAATTGAGGGACGCCGAGGGCCTGGAAGGAGACAAATGTCCTGGCTGCGAAACGTGAGGGAGTGGACCGGCATCCGAAGTGTTGAGGAGCTGTTCCGAGCGGCGCAGGACAGGGACAGGTTCGCCGAGGTGATCGCCAACATTGGGGGGACCCGACAGGGTACTTGAAGAAGAAGACAACAACACTTTTTATCAGTTAACACAGAGATGTTTCCGTAATAACATATATTATAATAACATTAATCAATGTACACAATTTTAAACTCGTGTGCCTTGATAAAGGTTATGTTATAACCGAAAGATGTCTGTGTAAACTTAAATATAGTGTTGTAATACCAATTGTAATTACATTCATTCTAATATGAATCCACAATGCAAAGTGAAGGTGAATATAGAAGTATGACAATATATTTTCCAGAAGTTATATTGTATTTTATATGAATGGTTAACTATCCAAGGCATCATCAATTTTTTTTTCAAACTATTTTTTAATGCTTTAGACAGGCGAAACATATAATTCACATAAAATATAATAAAAATACTAGAAAACAGACGTTTTTACTCGTATTAATTATTTAATATAGAGTCTTACATCATTGATCAAGAAAAAATTAACAAAAGAGTTATTTTTTCTTAAACAATTATGTAAAACTTCATTTTAAGTAAGTACAATCAGTAAAAAGGTTTGTTTTTCTTATGTTTAAGTTTTATACAATAATATTTTATGGAAATGTCATTAAAGTCCGTAAGATACCATATTTGGGTCATGTGCCTAAGGGTGAAAAATATTTAGTACTCCACCTGATTATTGGGGGTAAAATAGAGGGTTGAAGAGATATTGGTTGGAGGTGAATCTCCTGGCTTCGCAACATAAGGGACTGGATTGATTTACAAGCTTCTAGACCAGTGGTTCCCGAATGTCTTTGTACCGTGGATCCCCTGCTGATTTATTTTATTTTGTGCAGACCCCCTACTTTCGTATTTTTTTTCTTGACAAATTCACCTATAACTATAAAATGAGTTTTTGAATCTGACACAGTCAAAATTAGGCCAATAGAAAAAATAATCTGGAATTCATCAAATAAAAGGCCGATTTTCCCGAATGAGCTAAAAAAGAAGGCCGCCAACGAAAAATATCCGTTAGTATGGTCTAGGGGATAGAACGCTTGGTTCCTGATCCAGGGGACATGGGTTCAAGCCTGGGCACGATCAGATTCCTTCTTCATAATAATGAGCTATTTTCTGCTCATATTGAAAATTGTAAAATAAATTCTAATATCATTGATATAAATCCTTGATGTTAGACTTTAAAAAAAATCTGAATTTTTTATAATAACTTTCATGGTAAAAAAAAATGTGTCACATTTATTTTATTTTATATTGAACCTTGCGCGGACCCCCTGACGTTGTTCAGGAACCTCCAAATCAATTTTAATTTTCTACAGACCCCCTGAATGATCCTAGGGACCCGTAAGGACCGCTTTGGGAACCACTGATTCAGATGGTTTGGACATATGGAACGAATGGATAAGAAAATATAGGTAAAAAGTTGTATACAAACAATATATAGTATGATATATTACATTTATTTTTTTGTAATTCGTATATTAAGTAACATTCGATAATATCCTACAATGTCTAAATACGTCTTTAAGTCACGTTAAAAGTGAACTTCTCAAAGATTAATGTTTTCTTTGACATTCGAATAAAAATAGATTTGAACGTTCAGAAGTATTGTATATAATTCTGAGGAGACTAAAAAACAAAATTTAATCATTGTTTTGATTTTCTCAAGATTAATGCGATTAGTATCTGAAATCAAGATTCAAACCTTTGTTTCGGTCAAGGAGTATTGACTTTCAAAACATCCAAAGGGTTGATATAAAGCATTAAGACACTAAACACCGAGCCCGATATTAAAGCTTGTAATTTAAAACATTATTAGCCATTCTAAAATTGCCTTTCCAAGTATTTCTCGAAATGGTTTCCTGCCTCCGTAGCTGAAGCGTATTGTTTTGAGAATTTCCCGCCTAAAATTTCTTGTATTACTTGAAAGCATCCTAGCAATAATGGTTTAGAATTTCAATTTCAATTCGAGTTGATAAGAGATAATATTTAGGATTATTCTGCTGGAATAACAGACACTGTTGATTTAACGATGATTATTAATAGGTTGAATGCCCATACTAATAGAAAATTCATCAAACAATTTACTATTGAAATTGTATAAGTGCTTAATCATGATTTTTACCAAATGATTTTCATATATGAGGGTATTAGTTGCAAACCTGGAAAACTCCATCATTAGATGTTTTGAGTAAATCGCAAAAAACTGATACGCTAATGAAATGCACTTTTTTACGATATTTATTTTTTTCATCTCAACCAGTTAGTATTTCAAAAGTAATCAGTCATGAAATAATCATCATTATGTTGATAATTAAAGTAAAATAATGAATTTCATTTTGGAGTTTGCCAGCTTTGCAACACTCAAGTGGAGGTTGCCATGTTTGCAACAAACCCTATATTTTAATAGCAAAATTCTTCAGAATGAAGCCGAATTTGAAACTGAAAATCAATAAAAATTGTGTGCAAATGTATTATGAATAAGACCCAATTCATATCTCACGTTTGATTGTTGGTGGAGTTTGCCGGGTTTACAAATAATACTCTCATATAATCAACATGAATGAAAACGCCTGTTTTCTGGAACAATATCACACATAGCGAGAATCAAGCGCGTAGTTATTATATAGCTAACTAACTAACTTACCATCACGCCGTCTCCCCGGAGGGGTAGGCAGAAAGAATGGAACGCCACACTGTTCTGTCCTGACATACGTCTCTCGCTTCCTCTACATTCATACATCTTGTCATGCACGCACGTCGATTTTTCCGACTCCTCACGTGACCGACATTCAATATTTGATTGATTTGATCGTGCCACGTTTTCCTCGGCCTTCCTCTATTTCTAGCTCCGTTCACGCCGTTTACATATACCTTCTTTACCATTCTGTCTTCACTCATTCTTTCCATGTGTCCAAACCATCTTAATGACCCTTTCCTTATTTTGTTCATAACACTTTCATTCGCACCACATTCACTTCTTATACTTGCATTTGTCACTCTATCATTAACAGATTTGCCACACATTCGTCTTAGAGATCTCATTTCTACTGCATTTATTCTACTTTCATCCTTCTTTTGCCAGTTCCATGCTTCACTTCCATACATAAGGGTCGGCACAAGAACACCATTGTGCACTGCCATCTTAGCTTTTTTGGATAGGTAGTTATTATATACCCAAGTTAATGGAGCAGAATATTGTGATTCAGATAATTGATGTGGATTAATGTATTGTTAGCAATAATTAAGGGATGAAACCCGAAATACCGGAATGTTTAACCTGGAACCTATTAAAGAATTGTATCACTACTTATGAAAACAATGCTTACATATTTAAGAATGTCGTTATAATACAATGAAAACGTCAGTTTTCTAGAAGTTTTGTTAAATTTTACGGGAATGACATGTTTTGCCCTTCTAAGGCTTGAATTACTTCTTCTTCTTCTACTTCAAGTGCCCTGTCGGGTCCTCCCAACGTTGGCGATCACCTTGGCAAACCTGTCCCTGTCCTGCGCCGCTCGGAACAGCTCCTCCACACTTCGGATGCCGGTCCACTCCCTCACGTTTCGCAGACAGGACATTTGTTTCCAACCGGGCCCTCGGCGTCCCTCAATTTTCCCCTCCAATATCAGTTGGAGAAGGTGGTACTTTTCTCCATTTCTCCACGCAGTATATGACCCAGATGTAAAATTTACCAAACCTTGATAGTTGATAACAGTTCGCTGTCAACTCTAGCTCGCCTAAGGTCTTCGGTATTGGTAACCATGTCTGTCCAGGGAATTCTGAGCATTCGGCGATGGAGCTACATTTCAAATGCTTCCAGTCTGCTTATTGAGTTGATTTTCAAGTTCCACGATTTACATCCATACAATAAAACAAACCACACATAGCATTTGATCATTCTCTGGCAGAGTTTCAAGTTTATGTTATCATTGCTGAAGAATGATTTCATTTCATTAAACGTAGCTCTTGCTGCTTCAATTCTGCATTTTATCTCTACATTTGGGTCAAGAGATTGCGTTAATATGTTGATTATTAAAATGTCAACATTTTTTTATTCTTTAGCTTTTACTTTGAAATTTCTTTAATATTATTATGCCGCCACTGATATCCTCGTTGAAGTAAATAGTTGTGAAAAACCTTTCTGTACGATTCTTTAATAAGATTACTTATACAATAGATAAAGATATATCGCAATATACTCGAGGCATATTTACCTTTACCCCAAGGACATTTCTATTTCGGTCACGTACTTCTCCTGTTTCATCCTTGAACTATTAGTTTCCTTTACATTTTTTTGACAAATCGTTTCACTAAAATGGCTGATTTTAGTGTTCGTAAAGAAGCCTTAAGATTTATGTTAACTCATAAAAAAAATTGATTTTGTTTACTTCGAAAAACGCTTTCAGAAGATTTATAGTATTATTTATGTAAAATATCCCCTCTTTCGATAGCGACGGAATCTCGTAGCTAGATCTTGTATTGTGTTAATTTAAAGGAGAAATAAATTGTGTCCTCCGAAGTGGAAAATGTACAAGTTCGAAATAACGAAATAGAAGAAATATTATAGGAAAGTTGAGTCGTAAAACAAATGTCGTTATTCGATACAAGTAAGCAGGGGCTAGCAAATTGTAACACAAACGGTTATTGCTATTATTCAATAATTTTTTCTTCTTCTTCTTATTGAAGATCTTATTGTACCGCACGAGGCGAGATACTCGCTCATGTTAGAGAAGGTTCAAAAAAGATTTCTGAGATATCTCTACATGAGGGAGTTTGGTAGCTATTCGTGGCTTTATCCCACTGCATTCCTCTTGGGCACGCTGGGAACCAATAGTTTACAGATAAGGAGGGATGGGTGCACACTTATCCATTTCTTCAGACTTATCAGGGGATTCTTTGAGAATTCCGTCATCTTGGAGGCTATTCATCTTTATGTTCCGGATGGTTATCTTCGGCGGCGTCAGCACATACTGTTTTATCTCCCAGCATGCAGAACCAACCTGCCTCTGGTGATGCCGGGGGGGAGAGCAATCAAACTGATGTACATGATCATTTCGGAGATCGATGTCTTTCATATTCGTGAAAGTACGTTCAGAAGACAAATACTCTTGACTTTGGAAAGTATATTGTATTCCTAATGTCGAACCATCTCTCATGCGTTCCTGGTATTATACATATATTTATTATATTTTACCTGTTCTCAATAGATGTTTCTTTGGATAAAATAAACTGATTGAATTTGATTTGATTTGATCTTGCAATCTGTTTAACCAGGATATCAACTTTCTGCCTGTAATGAAGACGACCAGCCTTCTCTCCATCTCTTTGGTGGTCATCCTGGTGGTCGACGGCTCTCTGGAGTATCGAGATCTTAAGAATACTCACTGGATCCATCATTTCGATGTAGTCCCTCCAGAATCGTATTCCCTGCCTACTTCATCTCACTGTGTCATCAATTTCGCAGGATCTACGAATCTCTTCGTTGGGTATCCTATATATATATATTTTTTTGTTTTTTATGTTTTATTATTGAGGGTAACAAACATCGAATACAATGTACAAATACAATCACACAGAGACAACAAAACAAGGCCAAATAGTAATATTTTAATGAGTTAAAGAGAAAACTACTAGCACTAGTAATAATGAATAATTAAAGATGAAATATAATTTTAAAATGTAAAAAAAGAAAAAAAAGTTGAGTAACGTAGTTCAGTAACGTATTCGCCGCGAAGGGTTGCTCCAACCATTTTTATAAAACCACTTTTAAAAAAAATGTTGGAATAGATTGTAGAGTTCTCTTGTTTATCCAACTCCACGTCTGACCATCCTTAATGGGTTCTAAGATTCTGCAGAGGATCTTCCTTTCCAAGCAGTTCATCTTTATTTCATCGTGTTTAGTGAGTGTCCAAGTCTCCGAGGCATATGTTAGAACTGGTCTTATCAGCGTAGGTGTTACTATCATTTGCCTTAAATTAAAAACGTTACAATAACTAAACTAACTAACTAACGAACTAGCCATCACGCCATTTCCCCGGAGGGGTAGGTAGAGAGAATGGATCGCCACAATGGCCTGTCCTGGCATACCTCTCGGGCTTCCTCTACATTCATGCATCGTACCATGGACACACGTCGATTATTCCGACTTCGAATGTGGCCGCCTTTTAGTAATTGATTAATTTGGTGATGCCATGTTTTCCTCGGTCGTCCTCGGCTTCTTTTCCCACTCACACTGCTTGTGTGCAACTTTTTAACCATTCTACTCTCATCCATTCGTTCCATATGTCCAAACCATTTCAGGGATCCTTTTTTAATTTTATTCATGATGCAGTCATCTGACTTACATTTCTTTCTTATTTCATCGTTCGGTATTCTATCATACAACGTTTTCCCGCACATTCTTCTTAGTGATCTCATTTCTACGGCGTTTATCCTGCTTTCATCCTAACAATTGACAACGTTACAATAGACAAATATATATATGAGGAACCATAAAAGACTTCTTATAAATGGAATATATATTATAGAAGTTTTTTTTCTGCAGAAGGCGTTTTATGTCGCAAGCTGATTTTTGTCTTTAATAATATTTAAATGAAATACAATTATATATGATATTTTTATTTATTGTTCAAATGTATGGTCTTTACTCTTGTGTTTCAAATATAAAATAATACAGGAACTTAAAACACAACCTATACAATCTCTGAAAAACTTGACAGCAATATATGTTTATTATATTCGACTAAATTATTTTAAAATAACCGTTTACGTTTGGAAAACCCTACGCAATGGAGGAAAACAGATCGGTATACAATTTCTTTGTGTCGAGTTTATTAAGAATAATTTTTATTAGGAGCACGTTTTATCGAGATAAAGTGTATTTTTTGTCGTCATTAAACTGATTTAAAGACAGATTTTTACGTTATAATTGGGAAGTACACAAAGGATTTTACAAATAACGCGGTTAAGATTCAGTCAATTCATTTCGACAGACAAACCGTAAAACATTCTATAATGATGTTACAAATTAATTTAATTTGGCGATATATACGAGTACACTTAGATCCGGGTTCTTCTTCTTCTTCTTCCTCAGCCGATTCCCGTCCACTCCTGGACAAAGGCCTTCTCCATTTGCTTCCGTGTCATTCTGTCCTGTGTAGACTGCATCCAGGTTATTCCGACGTGTCTGTTTAGATCATCCTTCCACCGTAGTTGCGGTCGCCCTTCCCTTCTCTTCGCCGTCCACGGTCTCCAAGTCAGCAGTCTTCTTGTCCATTTTTCATCTGGGCTTCTGGCTACGGGACCAGCTCATTGCCATCTTAGAGTCGCCACCCGATGGATGATATCAGTGACCTTTGTTTTTTCTCTCACCGTATCGTTTCTGACTCTGTCTCTTAGGCTTATTCCTAACATGGCTCTTTCCATGGCTCTTTGGATCACTCGCAGTTTCTCGGCACTTTTTGGACAACGTAACAGTTTCAATACCATAAGTACCAACTAGCAGAACGCAGGCTTCATAGACTTTTCGATTCAGGTTGATCGGTATTTTCCGGTTTTTAAGTTTTTTTTTATTAACACTATTATTTGGTGGTAAAAAGATCAGGGTTACCCAAAGTATTACAACTTGTGCGAGTGCGGGTCCTATAAATGATAATACTGAGAAAATAAGTACGAATGAGATGGAAAGTTCCATGAAAGCAAAATAAAAAGTGGAAAAGCTCTTGGGTTTGATTGTATCGCCATAGATTTTATTAAAAGCGGTGGCGAAGTGGTTTCTGCATGGTTAGGTTATTTATTTAACCAGTGCTTGGAGGAGGTATATACACCGCTAGATACAGAGCTATGAGTCTTTGGAGTGTCGTTGGTAAAGTCTATCGCAGAATTTTAATAGAAAGAGTGACAATGTGTGGGATATGCAAGGTGCCTTTATGAATGGCAGAGTCTGTTTGGATCAAATTTTTCGACTTTTTTTTTCTTATATGCAACGGTTTGTTTGAACCCAATTACAGTATACAATTTATTTTAGCTATCATATTGATTCTCATGACATGTGATAGGTAGCCAACCTATCACATTTTTATTGTCACGTGAATTCCACACTAGACCAATGATAGTGTGACAATCGCCGGGAATCAAACCCGGGACCTTCTGCGTGAAAGTCAGCGCTCTTACCACTCTGCCACGAAGGTCGACATTGACAGAGATATTTCTGGCCAAAAACCGCAAACTTTAACATAATTTTTATTTTTACCAATCAAAACATATCCCTATACAAATTTTGATATTATATATCCAAACTAAACCTTACCTATCCATTATATTATACAATATAATATGTCACTCATCCCCTCTGAGCTCTTATTAAGAACTTAGAAAATTGGGAAATATAAACCCCTCTTTGTTCTTCATTTTCGTTAAGTCGCATTTCTTTCTTTGCAAAATAAGTTTCCGATGAAATCACCAAACCCTTTTCCCTCCCTTACCCTATTCAATATCCATAAATTATCGTGTAACCAAAACAAAAGATTCTATATTCAAAAAGTGTCGTCTCGCTCTTTTTCTAAAGTAATATAATCAATTTAATTTTTTTACAAGTTTCTTTGTGTATGTTGCAATCTACAGGACGGACGGACCTATCAGATCACGAAACTTTAATTCAATTATTGTAATGTTTTTAGAATAAGATCAAAAATTATTACCAAATAACAGTGTTAATTCAGAATAATATTAACTTCAGACCAAGGGCACAAGATGGCAATAAAAAGAGACAATTAAAAATATACCTCTAGACTATAAGTCATTGACAAAAAATGTATAAATTATTGCTAAAAAATGTGTGATGTTGCTAGAGCCATATCAAATATAATGCCCTAATTAGATATATCCTTAAAAACCGTAAAATCAACCTGAAGCGAAAATTCTATGAAACCTGTGTTCTACCAGTTGGTATGGTCTTGAAACTATAACATTGTCCAAACAAAGTGCCGAGAAACTACGAGTGAGCCAAAGAGCCGTGGAAAGAGCCATGTTAGGAATAAGCCTAAGAGACAGAGTCAGAAACGATACGGTGAGAGAAAAAACAAAGGTAATTGACATCATCCACCGGATGGCGACTCTAAAATGGCAATGAGCAGGTCACGTAGCCAGAAGCTCAGACGAAAAATGGACAAGAAGACTTCTGACTTGGAGACCGTGGACGGCAAAGAGTAGTGCAAGGCGACCGCAACTACGGTGTAAAGATGATCTGAACAGACATGTCGGAATAACTGGACAGAGTGACATGCAAGCGAATGGAGGAGGCCTTTGTCCAGGAGTGGACGGGAGTAGGCTGAGGAAGAAGATATATGTAATCAATCCAATAATATGAGTACAATAATTATTCCTATCGTATATTTCGTGGTGATGGCAGTGTGATTGTTAAACTGTCTTCGGTTTAGTAAAGAATTTACGTGGAAATAAATTGGCGATTAGCATCCTATCACATGTCATGGGAATCAGTATGATAGCTATACCCTTTACATCGATTGGACTCGTGCTGTAATGATGTCAAGAAAGATTCAAAAAAAAAATCTACAATACATACGTAAAATATAAGTGAAGTGTAATAATTGCGTATATTTTCACGGTCGGAAGCAACATGCTTTTTGTGATCCTTATATCTTCGTACCTACGAAATACTTTTTATTTGGAATTCAAAATTCTAACGTTTACAAAAACAATATGAAAACAAATGAAAGACTTATTTTATTCGGTTATTTGTTTTATTTTTCTTTTATATTTATAAATCGTTATTGGAAGCAACAATTTATCAATAAAAGCGAAAATGGCCGTTCACAATGGAGTTCTTGTCCCAGCCATTATTTATGGATGCGAAGCATGGAACTGGCAGAAGAAGGATGAGGTGAGATAAGGTCCTTAAGACGAATGTGTGATAGAACGATTTACGATAGATTTTCAAATGCTGATATAAGAAAGGAATGTAGAGCGGAAGAAAGTATTATGAACAAAATTATTTAAAGATCGCGGCGTTGGTTTGGACATATGGAGCGCATGGATGAAGAAAGAATGGTTAAGAAAATATATGTTAACGAGGTAAATGGAGTACGGAGTCGAGGTAGACTGGGAAAAACATGTCATGACCAAATTAATCAAATTTTAAAGTTTGGTTACGTTAGAAGTCGGAAGAATCGACGTGCGTGAATGTGGAAACAAACCAACAAACAAAGTGCCGAGAAACTATGAGTGATCCAAAGAGCCATGGAAAGAACCATGTTAGGAATAAGCCTAAGAGATAGAGTCAGAAACGATACGGTGAGAGAAAAAACAAAGGTCACTGACATCATCCACCGGGTGGCGACTCTAAAATGTCAATGGGCAGGTCACGTAGCAAGAAGCTCAGACGAAAAATGGACAAGAAGACTGCTGACTTGGAGACCGTGGACGGCAAAGAGAACTGCAGGATGACCGCAACTACGGTGGAAGGATGATCTGAACAGACATATCGGAATAAACTGGATGCAGTCCGCATAAGACAAAGTGACATGGAAGCGAATAGATGAGGCCTTTGTCCAGGAGTGGACGGGAATAGGCCGAGGAAGAAGAAGAAGAAGAAGATGATTGTAGAGGAAACTAGAGAGATATGTCAGAATAGAGTGGTGTGGCGGTCCATTCTCTCTGTCTCCCCCTATAGGGAAACGGCGTGATGGTTTGTTGTTGTTGTACAATTTTTAAGTTAATGATTTAGGATGAAACATCCTGTTTGTGCATCTTTATTTCGTATTCCAATATGTAGATACAACGAAAAGTAGTGGAAAGACGGTCTTATTGCCGTCATGGGATGCTAGAAACAGCAATCGGGTTGAAAAAGGTCGGACGAAGCAATCACCGCGAGCAAACTGATTATTATTAACTTTATGTTTTCAAAAAGCTTGTTTACAAGCCGAAAATCATAAAAATAGTACATCTTCAATTTGTTTGTGCCTTTTTCTTTTAAAACACCGTGATTTAGTTCTTTAGGATTCTAGTGCATTCGCTTCGTGTGGAAATGGTGTATAGACTAAGCAAAAGAAATAAATGTGATGAATGCTCAAGAAATGAAATGAATACAAAGAGTGTACAATAATAGACTACTGATAATAGACTGAAGGTTGAACGGAAATATTCAGAAAGAAATAAAGAAATTTGTTTCATTGATTAAATTTATAACGTATAATTTTTGTAATTTAGGCATTTGTAAAGAAATAAAGCAAGGTTTTAAAAATTAATTACGTATGTCAAAATATTTTAGAAGTTAAATAAATACAATGAAGAGAGGGAATATAAACATCAATAGTATTTGTCCCCTGAACGTACCTTTACTAATATGAAAGACGTTGGTCTCCGAGGAGATCGCGTTCAGCAGACTAATTGCTCTTCCCACCGGTGTCACCAGAGGCAAATTGGTTCTGATAATGTGACAAAACTTTAGTGATAATGTGACAGACACACTGCCATCGCCGGGAATCGAACACGGGACCTTTGATGTGGCAGTCATAGCACTTGGCACTCGACCACGAAGGTCGTCTTATATGTCATATGCTTAATAGAACACTGGCTTAACTCAAAAAAGCAAGTTTTGCTCAATCTGACATGAGTCGGTGCTTTAACAAAAACAGTGGAAAATCACGTACGAATGAATAGCGTTAACATTGTGAAAAATATATGAATAGCGTTAACACAAGCCTCTGTCTAATGTTAACTCAATTACGACCTAAACCATAATCCAATAATCAATTGTATCTCAATAGAGACGAAGATGCAAATTGGAAACAGAATATGGTTGATCGAGGTGTTTACAGGACTTATGACCTGTCATTGATTGGGTTAAGCGCACGCTTTATGTAATACAACATTCCCCATTCTTTTTTTTTTCTTATGACCACCATGTCTGACACATTTTTGGAAGTTGTATATATGTTAATCTGTAAGACCACTCTTTTCATGGTAGTTTTTTCAATCTACACACTAACGCCATCTATGAAGATTGTATTTTTAAGCACTAAGCAGAAGATCTATTTAACGCAATGTGAAAGGCTACAGCCATTTAGGGCATTGCTAGAAACCGCCTGGAGATGTCACTCCAATCTATGTATATGCTATAATTTGGACCAGTTTTTGTTTTTACAACATTTTGAATGTATACAAATACTTGTAGACGAACAACTGGATTTCACCCATTGCGGGCTATCAATTCAAAAATCAATTGTATCTCAATAGAGACGAAGATGCAAATTGGAAACAGAATATGGTTGATCGAGGTGTTTACAGGACTTATGACCTGTCATTGGATAGGTTAAGCGCACGCTTTATGTAATACAACATTCCCCATTCTATCTTTTTTTTCTTATGACCACTTCTTCCTTTCCTTTAACAGCCGTTGTCGTCCACTGCTGGACATATGCCTCCCCCATACTTCTCCATGTATGACATGTCATACGGGGGGTGGTTGGCATTACAACGCCACGCTTGCCAGACGGGTTGGCGAGGTGTCCTTCCACGTTAGCCTATGCATCAATATTATCCACCGAGGTTATTCACACTCGATCTCTAACATTTCGCATAGTTACCAGGGGAGACCAAAGTCGAGGAGGTGTGGATAGGTACTTGGGATCAGATCAATCCTCCAACGTAGCATGCCCATCACCACGGTGATGGCCATGCACCGCTCGAAGAGTCAATAGGATCCCCCTTACTCCCCCTTGATGACCACCATGTCGGACAAATTTTTGGAAGTTGTATATATGTTAATCTGTAAGACCACTCTTTAGATGGTAATGGGTGTAACCCCGCAATGGGTGAAATCCAGTTGTTCGTCTACAATTATTTGTATACATTAAAAATGTTGTAAACCATAATCGGTCAGTTTACTATTAAGCGGGCGACGTGTATTATACTATATATGTTTACAACGGTTTTAATCAATAAGGCATTAAAGATTTGTCTCATTGAACAGAGGGGGATTAGGAAAAGTGGATTGAATATATCAAACAGATTTAAATAATACGTTTAATAGATTTTTAAAGACGTAGATAACAAAATACATACTTATATAATTACAACCGGAGAATAAAGAGAAAATGCGCGTAAGAAGGTTTTATTTATAAGGGATTTTCGTAAAATCGTTAGTAAATCATTATCTAGAATCCTGATTTAATTTATTTCATCTCTCTTGCGTGCACACTTATTTTTATAATCAAAAGAAAAAGGAAACCCAAAATATATCCCTGAATTCTATTGGAACCAGATTTGTCCGCAGCGATTCTGTGAATTTCGTTAATAAAATAACGGCTTCTGCGGCCGCTTCGTCATTATCGGGGCTTATGTGAAGAAAGGATATTGCAGGTGGGAGCTTTTGATGCCCCGTGTATACGACTTAGTGAAGCCACCTCACGAGTCTGAATGAAGTCAAATGTGACTATACATATAATTTTGATCTTCTACAGATTTTTTTTTTCGATAAAAAACAATTCGCTGTATTAAAATTAACAGAAAATATTTTAAAACTATTTTAACTAACTAACTAACCATCACGCCGTCTCCCCGAAGGGGTAGGCAGAAAAAATTGACTACCATACTTTTCTTCCTGATATATTTTTCTCGCTTCCTCAACATTCATACATCGTGTCATGCACGCGCGTCGATATCTCTGACTCCTCACGTGGCCGACATTCAATATTTGATTTATTTGACCGTGCCACGTTTTCCTCGGTCTTCCTCTATTTCTAGTTCCATTTACATCGTTAACATATTTGTTTTTTTACCATTCTTTCTTCATTCATTATTTGCATGTGTCCAAACCATTTTAATGATCATTTCATTATTTTGTTCATAACATCAATTTAATCCAATAAAATATAATATATATGTATTACCAATGGTTACTATTCACTGAAACATACATTTTTTTTATCAAAACTTAACTCTTATAATTCGATAATTTATACAAATGAAAACTTCTAGAAAACCGACATTTTCATTCATATTAATTATTTAATATGGATTTTACATCATTGTTCAATTAACACTAAATATATTAAAATTAGGTTTTTTTGCTCATAAACTATTTCTTCTAATTTCTGCTCGCCTCTTTCTGTTGCTCGGGCTCGGTTTTTTTTTCTCACTTGGTGCCAGTTATTTCGCTGGTAGGCATCTTTCTCTTTAAGACCTACGGCCTTCATGTCTTTCTGCATATTCTTCAGCCAGGAGGTTTAAAGTATTTCTCTCCCTCTCTTCTTACTAGTCACAGAAAAATACTTTTTCGACATGGTCGTGTGTTCTCCTCGTCACATGATAACACCATCGGAGCCTTTATTCTAAAAACTATTAACTTACAAAAGACTAGTTGTCTACGAGTATTATATGCTAATGAATTTTTTATTAATTATTAATTAAAACACTTGTGTATTGGTTTTACACCACTTTATTTTATTTAATCGAACAAACCGGTTCCGCTTCCACTGGAGCTTCGTCGGGGGAAACAGTAACAAAATGAGTAATTAACTTTATTTTATTAAATTAATTGAAAACGGAGGAGAGAGGGTGTATCCTAAAGTATTAGGATTAGAGAACCAGTGGATACCTGAGAAATTAGTGGATAGGATTATGCGTCATGAATTTTATTTAAATCACTTAGTAAACATTCTAATTGATGATCAATACCGATTTGTTCGATAAAACAAAATAAAGTCGTGTAAAACAAAGTCCACAAGTGTAATAAATTATTTTTAATAATTTATTGTTTCTTGAACAATGAAGTAAAACTCCATATGAAATAATTAATACGAATGAAAACGTAAATTTTCTAGAAGTTGTATTATATGTTATGGAAATGACATGTTTCGCACTTCTAAGGCACCATTTTTAATAATGTCATACCACAAAAATAGTCGTTAAATTATCATCTTTGAAACAATTAGTAACTGAGTTATACTGTGTTTTCGTGGTATGCTTTATATTTTATTCAACTTCATATTTTTGGATGAATTCTACTTGTAACGATATCCGCCCTGGGGCTTATCCTTCAGGAATATATTATATAACAGGCCTCCAATCGGAATCCTGCTAACCTAACGAGACAAAGCCCTCCGGAATGGATTTGATCGGATTTAAGCCGCAATCGCAGAAATATTTTCAATTTTTTAGCTCTGAACTCATACATTGACATAAGAAGCGATGATTATTTTTTTTAAATGCATTTTTATTTTTATTTTTTGAATTTGATTACATAAATAGTTATTTTGATGTAAATAAATTATTCGTTGATAACTAAAAGAGATAATTTAAGACCAACAAAACATGATATTCAAGAAAATGAACGGAATAATGTTAAAAGTAATATGTATAGCACATTTTTGACATTCATTTTTGAACAAAGTGGTTTGTAATTTTTCGAATTGTTCAATCTTTTTTATTCAAACCATATTTTTTATTCAAACCTTTTTTATTCAAACCATATCAGGTTAAGGAGTCAACGAGTACAGTTTTAATATAAATAAGCATTAATACAACAAATATTACAAAAGTAATGCTTTTGTAATTTTAGCATATCTTGTATAATTTCATGGCTGAAGGAAATTTAAATGTGGTTGCATCGCAAAATGTTGCGCATTTTTTTAACCAATAAAGTCAGCAACATAAATATTCCCCGAAGATCCAGAACTGATATGGAATTCTTTGCCAACATTTAAACCAATAAGGTTTTATATAATATAATATTTTGGTCGTGTGCTATGGGGAGAATAATTTTATTTCTTTAGGATAATCAAATGATTTTCCTGAAATCTCTTGATGGAAGTTCATTTTAAATAATAATTAACGAGCCTTGCGAAACCGGTCACTGTCGAAATAAAGACAAAGGTAGAAGTAGTTAAAAAACATCGTTTTATTTAATTATTATTTCTTTAGACTTATCAGGAAATTCTTTCAGAATCACGTCATCTTTATTTTCCGGGTGGTAATCATCGACAGTGTCAGCACCGACTGTTAATCTCTCAACATGCAGAACCAACCTGCTAATCTTAAACAGGCCTGGGTAGTCCGATACATGTTTGATATTTAATTTAAGTGAGTGTTGTACACAAATTATTTAAAATAGAAAAATATATTAAAATATATGTTTCTAAAACAACACTAATACAAGAGTTTAGACATTATTCTTAAATGTCACAAGACTTACGTTAAATTAATAATTTTATACAATATATGAAAGTAAACAAACTTTAGTAAACAAATCAATATCGTATCAATACATTTGAATGTTTTATTTTATAACAAGCATCAGAATCATCATATTTATGTTCAAAGTGATTTGTAAAACAGATAAATAAATAAAGGGCGCTAGGGGAGTCCCCTTTAAACGTTCGGAGCAAACAAAGACAATCTAGAAGCAATAACAATTAGCGAAGCGATGCAAGAAAGTGCTTTCCTGATGGAAAGCTCTCGCTGTAGAGCTTAAAGCTCTGATAATATCTGAATTTCAGGGAGCCCTTTAATAGAGTGTCTAATTTCTCGGGGCCCATCTCAAAAAGCACTAGAGAAACACAAGCAATAAATATACGTGAATTTAAAACCTTTTTTGTTTCGTGTGTGTTCAGAAGTTTGTGCTAATTTCATTTTAAATTAAAGTCAACGTAATATTGTTGAATATTTAACAAATTTTGCTTTTTTTGGTAAAAAATGGAAATAAATTGACATAATTCAAATGGCATTAAACTTATTTTCTCTGTTATAAAATTAAATAATATATTATAACTAACAATTAAATAAAAATACGTTTTTTAACTACTTACACGAAAATCATCCTGCGAAACCGGTCGCTGTAAAGACAAAAGTGGAAGTAGTTAAAAAAAACATCGTATTATTTAATTATTATTTAAAGTTAACTTCCATCAAGAGATTTCTGTAAAATCATTTGATTATGTTAAATATAACATAAAATATATTAATCAATACGTTCGAAAACGTCGGTTTTCTAGAAGTTTTATTATAATATATGAGAATGACACGTTTCGCTTGTCTTAATTATTATCTAATGTGCTTATATAACTTTTAAATTTATTCCCATAAATTATTATAAAACTTCAAGAAAATAGATCTTTCATTTGTATTAATTGTTTAATATGGAGTTTAACATCATTGTTCGATAAACAATAAATACAATGTACTCGTGATTTTTGAAGCTAATAAAAATGCGTGTTTAATCAAAATGCATACTATTTAAACGGATTTTATTTATGAAACATAAAAGTTTTATTTTATTACTTTATATACTCACGAAAGAGTCAGGAACGAGGAAGCACTGCAGCAAATGAAGAAATAAAAAGAAATTGTCAAGACCATAAAGCGCAGGAAACTGGAATACTTCGGGCACACTATGAGAAACGATAAATACAAAGTGCTGCAACTGATTGTTCAAGGTAAAATTAACGGAAAACGAAGAAGTTGGGAGAAGAAGGAAATCGTGTTTGGAAAACCTTCGAGAATGGTTAATTTGCAACACAACATCCCTGTCTAGAGCTGCTTTATCTGTTACAAAATTCTATGAAAAAGCTCTAATTTTTTCTAACCTCCGATAGAAAGGAAAATAAGAAGAATTTATATACGAGGTCTGTTCAAAAAGTATCGCGAATTTTATATTTTTTCAAAAAGTATTTATTTATTCATGAATATCTATTTTGTCCCCTTCAAAGTAATTCCTCTCGGATATAATACATTTATGCCAACGTTTTTTCCAATCCTCGAAGCACTTAAAAAATCATTTTTTGTGATCTTGTTCAGCTCCTCCTTCGATGCCGTCTTTATCTCCTCAATCGTGGCGTAGCGTCGTCCTTTCATGGGCCTCTTCAGTTTTGGAAACAGAAAAAAGTCACAGGGGGCCAGGTCTGGGAATACGGTGGCTGCGGCACCATTACTGTGTTGTTTTTGGCCAAATATTCGCGCACAAGCAACGATGTGTGAGCAGGGGCGTTATCATGGTGCAAAAGCCAGTTTTTGTTCTTCCACAAATCCGGGCGTTTCTGGCGGATTGCTTTGCGCAAATTGCGCATAACTTGCAGGTAATATTCCTTATTGACCGTCCTACCCTGTGGCAAGAACTCATGATGCACCACGCCCCTGCAATCGAAGAAAACTGTGAGCAAAACCTTCACGTTCGACCGAACTTGGCGCGCTTTTTTTGGTCTTGGCTCATGCGGCAGCTTCCATTGGGATGATTGAGCTTTGGTTTCACGTCATAACCATAAACCCATGATTCGTCACCAGTTATGACCCTCTGGAGCACATTTGGGTCGTCACGGACCGAGTCCAACATCTCCTGAGCAATGTTAACGCGATGCTGTTTTTGGTCCTATGGAGAATTCCACTAAAACTGGTTTCACTAGAAAAATATATTCTAATTATAGAATTAAAATAATTTTTGGAACACTGTTATTGGAAACCAAAATTTATCAATGAAAGCAAATATTGCCGTTCATATTGGAAATTTAGTGCATGGAATTGGCTGAAGAAGGATGAGAGCAAAATAAATGCAGTAAATATGAGATCCCTTAGCCGTATTTTAAGTAAAATAATGTACGACAGAATTTTAAATCAAATCAAATCGGTTTATTTCATCAACAGACATTACAGAATTTATTTTTAAGGCATCTATTGAGAACAGGTAAAATAATATATTGTGTATAGTATACTACCAGAAACGCAGGAGAGATGGTTCAACATTAGGAAAACAGGATACTCTCCAGAATTAAGAATTTTTTTAAGATAATCAAATGATTTTACTGAAATCTCTTGATGGAAGTTCATTTTAAATAATAATTAAATAAAACGATGTTTTTTAACTACTTCCACTTTTGTCTTTATTTAGACAGCGACCGGTTTCATCAGACTCGCTGGCATCGACAGACTGGACCAGTCTGATGCTGCCTAACTCGCGGTCGCGCTAATTAATAAATTATTAAGAATTTTTGTCCGCAATATTAAATTTTCAATATGTACAATAAATTAACGATAGAATACTCTAAATGAAGATCGGAAGGTGATCTCACCGCATCTAGACACGTAGGAAATCAATAGAGCATAAATGAAATTTAGGTGAAATAAGATTCCGTGTCACCTTCTCGTCCTACAGCTATTCTCTCGCCGGGCAGATGTTCTCGCCCTTGTTCCGCTGTTGGCCGGTCCGCAGGGGTTAATGAAGGTCTTGCATAACAAAGGTTAACCAAATACTTGTAAGGGTTAAGGGAATATGAAACCTTATATTTACCGACCCCGTCGGGTAACAAGTAATCCAGGCTACCAGGGGCGTAGCTTACACGCTGACAAATTGGGACTTAAATCCTTCTTCAATGTTACTTCTACAATGATGTTTAACTCCATATCAAATCTGATATCGTGAAACTTGAATAAGTTTTTTGGCGAAGTTTAGAATATTGCAAGATGGGAACAGCAGAAAATAAGTTTTCGAACTTATTGAACGCTAAGGCATTAAAACTGGAAATCCATAGTAATATACTTGGAAATTGTAAAATTTTGTTTGATCCACTATTTGATCAAAAATATTAAAAAACACGACATGTTTCGGAGGATACCTCCATCTCCAGGTGTATAAATATAGTAAAAACTAAACTAAAGACTAATAAAAAACGCATTTAAAATTTGATACAATAATTCAAATTTAAAAATTAACCTGTGCCATTTGTTATAAGTAGGTACTAACTATTATTTTTTAACAGTAATAACAAATTTATAAAATTAAATAATAATAATACAAGATGATTATATGTATAAAAAAATAATAATAATAATAAATGATAATAAAATTTTAAAAAATAATAAAAAATAAATAAATAAAAATTGTAATTTAGAAAAAACATACATTTGAAAAGACATAATTTATATAATGATTATTTATATACATGATTAATTTGCATTTGATTGGGAATGGGAGCTTGGGAGATTAAATGTAGACAAAGTATTTAAGGAGAAGGGAGTAAAAGGAGGAATCTGATTATTAATTATGTTTTCACCCAATTTCACCGACCTGAGGATTTTTAAAATTTTAAGTTGGTTTAATTTATTGCTAATGTTAACTGTGTGTAGAAATTTTGTGTCATTTTTATCGAAACTATGGTCAAATTCAATACAATGGTTAGCCATCTCAGAAAAAAACAGCATGTTTGGTGAAAGTGTTCGTAGATACGTGTTTTAAAAGTTCGTTCTGTTTGGCCTATGTAAAAAGCATCACAATCTTTACATGTAATTTTACATACACCACTTTTTTGCCAAATGTCTGTTTTTTTGGTTGGAATTTAAAAGGAGTTGGCCAAGGTTGTTTTTTTGTATATAATACTGGTTTGTTGTGACGAGGAAGTGATTTTTTAATTTTGTTATAATAAGTTTTTGGAATGAACATGCCATGATGTGAGATTCAAGGAACGTGATTACAGCAAGAGACAATTTACTTAGAGAATGCAGACCTCAAGCACGACCACCAAATATACGAGTATGAAAGGACAGCTGACAGTATAAGTCCTAAGAAGAAATTTGAAGCAGAGAGTAATACGCCACTTATTTTACTGCGCCTGATTATTGAGGACTTAGTACAGGGTCGACGAGGTGTTGCCAGGAGGCGAATCTTCTGGCTTCACAATATAAGGGACTGAACTGGTTAACAAAAACATTGAGGAGCTGTCAGGGACAGGGACGCCTACTCTTAAGTGATAGCGGATAGGCTGACTTTTCGTGCACATATTGAGAGGATTTGTCACACTGCACTGAGGATATTGGGCTTCATCGTCCGGACTGGCAGAGTTTTCAGGGATCCTCATGTGCTCAGAGTCCTATACAACACATTGGTTTGGAGCAGACTCGAAAGTGGTTCTGTGATATGGAGTCCTCAAAGGCGAGATATTCCGTTATGCTGAAGAGGGTTTAGAAAAATATTCTGAGGTATATCTACATGAGGGAGAATGGTAGCTATCCACGGCTCTATTCCACAGCATTTCTTTTGGGAATGCTAGGTACCAACTCTCTGCAGCTTCGAAGAGATGGACATCTCATAAACCATTTCTTTAGATTACTCAGGGGATTTTTCGAGAACTCAGCCGTGCCGGAGGGTGTTCGGCTATTTGTCCCTGATAGATATCTCCGACAGCGACAGCATAGATTGTTTTACCTACCGGCCGCCAAAACCAACCTGCCTCTGGTGACACCTGTGGGAAGAACAAATAATCTTTTGAACTGTTCGGAGATTGACGTCTTTCATATTAGTGAAAGTACGTTCAGAAGGCAAATACTCTTAATTCTGGAGAATATCCTGTCTTCCTAATGTTAAACCATCTCTCATGCGTTTCTGGTAGTATACTTTACACAATATATATTATTTTACCTGTTCTCAATAGATGCCTTAAAAATTAATTTTGTAATGTCTGTTGATGAAATAAACTGATTTGATTTGATTTGATTGATTTGATTTGATAGCCAAACTCGGGAGGACTAAACATTTCACTTGATTTAACACTATATTATTGGGAGAACAACCGAACTATTTATATCTACAAACCGAATTATTTATATACATACAGATCAGGAGTGGTAAACGTGATTCTATACGAAAATAATCTTCAAATATTTATGTAAATTTTACTGAATTTAATTATTGGTATTACAGGTATTCAAGAAGATTCATATTTAATACAATTCATTTTAAATTTTATTATAGCTGTCATATTTATATATGATGTTTAAAAAAGTAATACTTTTGTTTTTATTATTACTGAATGTAAATATAATATGTTATTGTTCTTGGTCCATAAGGTTGGCATCGCCTTATTCGGTTTTCACCATCCATATAGCTGCTAAGGCCTGGAATCAAACAAATCAATTTTTCGGCGGTAATCAATTCCAGGAATATTTTTTATTTGTTTATATTGGATATAACAAAGGGGAGTTAACAAACAGTAATTGGTCATTAAGGACTACTTGGTCCAGGGTGTTGTATTTAAGCCTATTTATTTCTAAGATTTCTAATTTATCTAGTTTTTTGGGCATGTATGTAAAATTTTAACGTTTTCAAGTTAATGGTATTATTAAACAAATAATACAAAAAATTCAAATAACTAACAAACTAATTAACCATCACGCCGTTTCCTCGGAGGGGTAGGCAGAGAGGATTAATCGCCACATTGTTCTATCCTGATATAATTCTCGCGCATCTTTTAAATTCACACATCGTGACTTTGAAACTTCGAACATGGCCGCCTTTCAGTAATTAATTAATTTGGTCATGTCATGTCCTCCTTGGCCTTCCTCGATTTTTTTTCCCATTCACACTATTTGTATATATATTTTTAACCATTCTTCCCTCATCCATTCGTTCCATAAGCCCAAACAATATTAGTGACCCTTTCTTAATTTTATTTATCACACATTCATCCGTCTTACATTCCTTTCTTACTTCATCATTAGATATTCTATCATACATAGTTTTTACGCACATTCTTTTCAGTGAACTCATTTCTACGGCATTTATCCTACTTTCATCCTTTTTCTGGCAACTTCAAGCTTCACTTCCATACATAAGGGTCGGGTCTAGAACAAATATACAGTAAATATTCACTAAGGCGACTTCCATGAAGAATATTTAATGTTAATTTTTTAATTGTATCTCAATAGAGACGAAGAAACAAACTGGAAACTGAATATGGATGATCAAGGTGTTTACAGGACTTATGACCTGTCATTGGTTGGGTTAAGCGCACGCTTTATGTAATTACAACATTCCCCATTCCACCATTGTTATTATGATCATGCATGATACATTTTTGGAAGTTGTATATATACTCCAAATCCATACCTATCTTCACGTGTCAGCTCCAGTTAGCCATCTATGTAGATTTGATTGTACTAATTATTTTTTTAAGATTAATCTATACAATCCACCCACTAACGCCATCTATGAAGAATGATTGTTTTAGCATTTAGCAAACCACTTTATTAACACAATGCGAAGAGGCTACCGCCTCCTAGCGCACTGTTTTAGAAGTCGCCTGGAGTAATATTTGTAAATATTTAATGTTTTTTTTAAGGAATGTGCTTAATTCACACCGATCTAATAGTCCCCACGCCTCTGGGGTGAGCTGCTAAATCGATAAATCTCTCAATCGAGTCGGATTAAGTAAATTCTCGCTACATATTCAACTTCCGAAGCGGACGTTACAATTCATTGAACAATGGGTATCCGTGTTAGTACCATCTACACTAAAAGTAACTCGAATAAATCGTTATCGAATCTTCCGCTTGACTTGTAATGCTTAAGACACCAACTCTATTCTTTTTAATAAAATTTCTATAAAAGAAAATGAAAAATTCAATCGACACATCTTTGCTTGCATTATCAAACTACGCTAAGATACGAGGCATCTCCAGAAAGTAAGTGTACTGAATTTTTTTAGGTTAATTTTTTTGATCTCTTAGACGAATGTGTGGATACTCTGTGTATGATAGAGTGTCAAATGAAAATATAAGAAGTGAATGCGGTGCGAATGATGGTGTCATGAACAAAATAATGAAAGGATCATTAAGATGGTTTGGACATATGGAAAGAATGAATGAAGAAAGAATGGTAAAAAAAAAATATGTTAATGATGTAAATGGAACCAGAAATAGAGGAAGACCGAGGAAAACGTGGCACGATCAAATAAATCAAATATTGAATGTCGGCCATGTGAGGAGTCAGAGAAATCGACGCGCGTGCATGACACGATGTATGAATGTTGAGAAAGCGAGAGAAATATGTCAGGAAAGAAAGGTGTGGCAGTCCATTCTTTCTGCCTACCCCTTCGGGGAGACGGCGTGCTGGTTAGTTAGTTAGTGAGTTACATTTTTTTTATTTAAACATAAAAATAACGTGGTTCCCGTAACTACATACGAGTATGTAAGCTATTTTTCGACATAGTCGCTATTCCTCTCAATGCAGGTAGTGAAGCGGGGTTTCAACTTTTTGATGCTTCCTCGAAGTAGTTTCCCGCCAACCCCTTCGTCCTCTTCTCCACCTCCTCCTTTACCTCCTCGTTGGTTGAAAACCTTTTTTCACCCATGTACAGGTTCAGGGAGGTAAAGAGATAGTAATCTAAAGGTGCTAGGTCAGGGGAACGCGCGAGAGGGTTCAGGACATCACATTTCAACGAGGCGAGCAGTTCCTTCTGGCATTGTCGTGCAGCAGGCAGACTCTCTTTGTCAGCATGCCTCTCCTCTTTTTAGGGTCTCACAGTATCTTGAAGAGTTGATGGTCTCTCCTTGAGGCATATATTCAATTAAAATTATGCCTTGACAGTCCCAAAACACGGATGCCATGATTTTCTTGGCTGAAATTGTGGTTTTGAACTTTTTGGCGGAGGGTGAAGAGGTGTGACGCCACTGTTGAGACTGCCTTCTGATTTCAGGCGTGTAGTGTGCAACCCAAGTTTCATCTCCAGTAACGATGGAGCGGAGAAATTCATCTCTATGGAGTTTGCAGCGCCTCAAAAACTCTTGCCCGGCGCCGCGTATTTCGCACTTGGCGGGAGATTGAATTGACATTTTTCACTAAACGTGTTGTCGCCTCGACATTTCTCAACGTACTGACCTCGAACCGATCTCGTTGCGGAGGGGAAAGGTCAGGCCACACTGGAGTGTAGCCAACATGTCGAAAATAAAATCCATCCGGCCGTGAGAGCTTCAGTACACTTACTTTCTAGATATGCGTATTTTAAAACTGATATTTATTATTCTTCTTCTCCGGGCTCTACAGCTCATATCGAGCCTTGACCTTCATCAGACCTCGCCTCCAAGCACTTCTGTCGCCTGCTATGGCTTTCAAGTCTCATTTGCAGTAGTTGTGCAGCTTCTTCAAGGCGAAACGACGGCATTTTCTCAACCCACCTTAATCTACCCAGTGTCCAATGTCCAACCCACTTTAATCTACCCAGACTAGCATGCATCGAAGGCTTGAGTCATTTTGTAGACATTATTCTTCTTCTTCTTCATCCTCAGCCTATTCCCGTCCACTTCTGGACAAAGGCCTCCTCCATTCGCTTCCATGTCATTCTGTCTTGTGCAGATTGCATCCAAGTTATTCCGACATGTCTGTTCAGGTCATCCTTCCACCGTAGAAGTTATACAGCTTCTAAGTATTATCAACATTTATTTTAATTTACATCTTGTTCCAGGATCCATTTTTATCTAACCATGATAATCTATGCATGTATAATATATTATAATATTACAATAAGTTTTGAAACCATATTTTAAAATACAAACTAACTTACTAACTAACTTACTAACCTTCACACCATCTCCCCGAAGGAGTAGGCAGAAAGATTGGACAGCCACACTTTAACCGATGCGGCACTCCATCATTCTCTATTTTCGCCCCCGCGGGAGACGCGGTTTGATAAGTTGCGAACCTCATTGCCACCAATAGGCATCTCCCGTGCACATTTCGATCATCCAACGTCCACAAAATAAATCTAAAACAAATAATATAAAATACAATTTATAATAATATTGCACATAATAACAGGTACTGATAAAAACATCATAAAATGCGGCTTCTAAAAGGCAAATTATTTTAAACACACTGTTTATACAAGAAAATACCATAAGCTCTCCACAAAAGGTCAGAACGTTAGGTTATATACTTCATATGCAAATGTCCAAGGGTGAAAATGGAAAGGGTGTCCGCGGGGTTGTTTTTCTTTACATTTCCACCTGAGACATATTTCACGGGCTCTTTCAAGCGTTCAAATGCACCCCCAACCATAAATTATCTCGGGCCATTAAGCACGGATATCAAATATTTAATTCTTCCTCTATAAATAAATATCCTTCGCCCCTGCCATATAAAATATCATTTCTGAAGTGTTTGAGCTACGTTTTTATGTCTTCGCAGAATACATAATAGATTATAAGTATCATATGTCATAAGGGTGTGTTTTATAAATGGTGACGAGAAATAAGCGTGTATTAAATGATATATTAACAAGTGGGTTTTACTTTCTAATTTCGTAAATGATGGAAAAATTCCATGACATTTTTTGTTGATATCGTTAATTGATATAAATCTAATAAACTGTTAAATTAAAAATCTTTGTTTTATGTATCACAATTGCATTTTTATTTTTCGCGACATCTGTTTCGTCAACCTATGTTGACATCATCAGGTGTTACAAAATAAAATATTCCTGTAATACTTGATGATGTCAACATAAGTTGACGAAACAGCTGTCGCGAAAAATAAAAATGCAATTGTGATACATAAACATAGATTTTCAATTTAACAGTTTATCTAATTCAACTTCAAAATTATATCAATGATTTTATTCAAATTGACATAGGAACAAATACACATAAAGGTTCGAAAAATCACGAAAATTTGATATTTGATATATTATTGTAACACCTGATGATGTCAACATAGGTTGACGAAACAGCTGTCTATAAACCAATTTTACTCTGCTTTAAAAGTATGTAAAAGTTCAAAGTTAAAACAATATTTACTCTTTTAATATTCGTTCTCTTTTATTAACCATATATAAGAACCAAATATTCTACCTTCCTGCTTATCGGACTAATTACGCTCAGAGTGCGGCGGTGTACCGGACATGCGACATTTACAATAAATGATTTATGAAAGTGATTTTTTTTAAATGGTTGGAGCAACCCTTCGGGGCGAATGAAACAAGTTACTCTACTTTTTCTTTTCTTGTGTTTTTCTTTTATTTTTTTACATTTTTTAATTACATTTCAGCTTTAATTATTCGTTATTACTAGTACTTATAGTTTTCTCTTTAACTCATTAAAATATTACTTTATTCTTCTTAAATTATTTGTGGTAGCATGTAATTGACCTTATTTTGTTGTCTGTGTGTGTTTGTATTTATACACTGTGTTCGCTGTTTGTTACCCTCAATAATAATAAAAATAATAAAATAATCATTCAATGAATACTTATGCCAAAAAAAATACGAGAACACAAATTTTTCATACACATTTTAATAAAGAAAACGAAACCGGAAATTTCAGCTATGTTCTGTACCTAGTACCACGAAAGTCGTAATCAAATGGAATTATTTAGTGGTGTACAGGATGGTCAACATAATGTATGTACAGGATGCTAACTTATTTATTTCGGTACAGGAGAAGAAGATGAAAAAGCAGATGTTTAAATTATTTATTTTTGATGCATTTCTTCCAGGATCACAAGCATACGAGTATATTGTTAATGAGGCTTAGACCGTCTTGCCAGGTTGTTAAAAAACATGTGTTTAAATATACATATATATAATCATAGTCCCGACTTCCACAACTCTCTATCTCTCGCCGCCCTGTGCCATTGACCTCCTGCCACTCTCCTGATGTCATCAGACCACAGGCTTGTGGTCTGCCAGGATTTCTATGGCCAGTTCTCGGTCGCCACTTCAGGGTGCGTCTTGTCCACCGATCATCCGTTGTCCTCGTTAGGGTTTTTTTTAGAGGTTTAGTTTTTAAACTGGCAATATAGTTTCTACAGACTGTCAATTTGACAACGTATGAATATAATAAAATAAAAATTTGAGAAAAATATTCTTACATTTTCTTTTTTTTTAATTATCTGAAACACTTCTTTCGCTTTGTTTTAAGTGCACTCGAATCAGTAATTTATAAAATAATTTCAAGGAGAATTTATTCATTAATATTCAAAGGACTTTGAAATTTTAATGAGGAAGTGCTCTTAAAAAAATTAACAAGCGGATAAGTGCTGAAAAACAAATGCTATTTCTTGAAAGTCTCGAGAAGATTACGCTTAGAGCTTCTAATTGGTTATTTGGCGAAAACCGATTATTCATCACGGTCTAAGATTTTTCAGATTTTGTGTATCTTTGTCATGAAATTCAATTATATGAATTTTCATTATTAGCTATCATATTGATTCTCGTGTCATGTGATAAGTAGCTGACCTATCGCCATTTTATAATCACGTAAATTCTACACCTAGCCAATGACAGTGTGACAATCACACTGCTATCACCGGGAATCGAATCTGGGACCTTCGGTGTGGCAGTCAAAGCACTTACCACCCGGCCAGGAAGGTCATCAATTGTCAGGTTGAACGGAATATAAAAAATATGAAAATGAACATTGTAACATCAGGAAAAAACTTTTTTTTTTCAATATATATATTTTTTTAAAAGACTTATACCAAGGATTTAAATCAATGATATTAGAATTTATTATCACAATCTTCAATGTGAGCAGAAAATAGTTCATTATTATGAAGAAGGAGTCTGGTCGTGTCCAGGCTTGAACCCAAGTCCCCTGGATCAGGAGCCAAGCGTTCTATCCCCTAGACCACGACCCGAATATGAATTTCAATTTTCAATAATTATTTTGTTTTTTTATCAAATTTTATGTTTTAGATAAACATAAATAATTTATTGCTATAAAATTTTATAATTAACGGCTTCCAGAAAAATATAAAACACGATTATTATATCACTTATTTTACCATTTCAATAATTTTGTAACATATAAATCACAATCTTACCTGAGAGCCATGATGTCTTAAGTGATTTTTTTGTCGAAATGAGTAATGATGGCCCTGTCACACTTTTGTTACGTTATTACTCCGTCCATGGTAAGAACAGTAACTTCTTACTAAACTATTATATAAACTGTGTACTGGATTTGCTCTACTCTATAATGAATACTATGTGTGTTATGAGTAAACATTTCGTCTGAAAATACTCTTAGGATTTTATGGCTCTAAAGTGCAAAAATATTGCTTTATTTATTTAAATTACAATTGTAAAAAGTGGCCATGTTTGAAGTAAAAAAAAACGATGAACAAGCGTTTTACGGTATATAAATGTAAAGGAAACTTGGAAGGTATTTCAGAGTAGAATGGTGTGGCGATCTATCCTCCCTGCGTAATGTAAAGTTTCACTATACATTCGTCTTCGAGATCTCATTTGATTGACATTATTATTTTTTTTAAACATACAGTACTCTCCCGATTTTCCGGAATGGATGGTCCGGAAGAAAATCCCGTAAAATCGATTTACCAGTTAATCCAAAAACATGAAAAAATGTAAACAAAGAGAAATTTAAAACTACGCTATATGCGCTTATGTATACATATTTGCTTAGTAAGACGCACGTGTTGACAGCGTCACACTTTTTGACTGACTTCCTTTATTTTTCGCCATGAATAGAAATTTGTCAGATATATCTCTGTTTAAAGCGCGTCAACCATCCAAAAGTTCATTGAAAGGGGGTTTAATTAACGACAATGTTTTATGAATATGAACTACGCTGCGGGTGCTTTATTGCAAACTCGAAACTTTAAGACACGACTATAGAGGCACAAACGTATGTTGGCGGTGGCGCTAATGTGAACTAAACACTCATTGTGACAGATTTGAGCTATTGTTTGCATAATAAGTACTACTGTGAAATATTTTTGTTTTTAAAATGTTTTTTCAATGACGCAAGTGTCCCGGATAATCCGCTTCCCGGTTAACTCGACCCCGGAAAATCGGGAGTGTACTGTATTTGAATCGTGTTATTTTTGGAATAGCCACACTAAAGTAGCCTCGCGAACCGCGGTTTGGTGACAACTGTACTAACAAGGGAGGACACAGCATATGAAATTGACTTCGGGATAGGATTTCACAGGATTGTAATGCCCCCTAAGAATCGTTCTTTGTCAAAGTGAGAAAGTACAATAGCCAGCCATTTTCTAGAAAAAACTATTCACCTTTGCTAATATTATATATCAGTAAAAAAACGCCTGATGCAGGATTTGAACCGGGAACCGAGCGGCTAGCAGAAAAGAGAAGGCCAGTTAACCTCTCAGCCACATAGCTATTAAAACTAGTGGTGAAATTTCTAATACATAAGCAACAGTGAAAATTTTAGAGACTTATTTCTAATAAATTGGCTAGCTATTGCGATTTCTTACTTTAACTGTGGACGACTCTGGTTGCTTTATCGTGCCATTTCCCTTGTAAATGATTTATATAGGGTTTTTTTTTTTAGAGGTTTGGTTTTTAAACTGGCAAGATTGTTTCAACTGTCAATTTGACAGTTGACGGTTGATTTGTAATCAGTACATTTTGCCATTTTACCCAGTTGCTCGATTAAGTTGTCGAAAATTGGACTTCACGATTGCACTTCATTCGAGCTAGCCGTGGCGCTCATATGCCCATAATCATATACTCGTATAAACAATTACGCAATAAAATTATCTATTAAATAAAGCAAATATCATAGACATCAACATTATTTTAATGTTTTTTTTTTCATTTTGAATTTGTTCAAATGTTTTGTTATGATTTCGGGCATATAAGCGCCACGGCTAGCTCGAATGAAGCGCAATCGTGAAGTCCAATTTTCGACAACTTTATCGAGCAACTGGGTGAAATGTCAAAATGTACTGACTACAAATCAACTGTCAAATTGACAGTCTGTAGAAACAATGTTGCCAGTTTAAAAACCAAACCATTTAAAAAAAACACCCTATATGAGGAACAAACAAAAAATGAAGGAAAAACCGTTTTTTTGTGGTATTTAGTGCCATTGTTTTAAAGGTAATCCCTTAATTTATTTACAAAATTCTTTAAAGATGAGTTTGGCAATGAAAATGTTATTATTAAATCGAGCACAAAATCAGGAATAATTTAGCTGTACTGTACCTGGGTAGCGGTGCAGTGGTTTCGAAATCCGTGAAATAATGATTTCATGGCGCTGAAATTACCTGCCGCGTTTTGTGAACATGGCTATTCGTATTTAAAGTCTTCTCTAAGGTCAGCCGGGGTCCTCTGGGGAATTATTCTGCAGCGATATTGCAGCAAAATGTTCCAAGTGCATTCTTACTTATTTATAACCACCCCTCGAACGAGGCCGCAATATTTTACATTTTCTGTCGTTTTTTTACGAATCCTGGCTCGTATTTTATATACGAAAGCGCAGTTATGGCAAGGGAAAATGTTCTCTTAAGTCAAACGCTTTTCTCAGTAACTTAAACCAATAAATTAAAAATTGCACCATATAAAAGAACATTATGTGTTAAATTTTTTTTATTTTGTAATTTTATTTTATATAATTGTTTTAGATTTATTTTGTGGACTTTGGACGATCGAAGTGTGCGCGGGAGATGCTTAATGGTGGCGATGAGGTTCGCAACCCACCACACTGCATCTCTGATGGAGTGCCGCATCGGTTAAAGTATGGCAGTCCATCTTTTCTGCCCATCCTTTCGGGGAGACGGCGTGATGGTTAGTTTAGTTTAAACCAATTTAATTAGGTTTTATTCAATATTCACCATCAGTTCAAATTTCTACATAAAGGAAGGGCGTTGTGTTTTGAAACATTATTAGTATTATTATTTTGTTAAATAGCTCTATATACATATCATAACAGCGCGAACCAAATCGATGTAAAGGGTATAGCTATCATACTGATTCTTATGACATCTATCGCCATTTTGTTTTCACGTGTTTTCTGCACCAGACCATAGACAGTGTGACAATAACACTGTAATGAAATTGAATCCGGGTCCTTAGGGGTGTCAGTCAAAACGAACGAAGGTCGTCTATCGATTGATTCGTCAACATTCATTCATCGTGTGAGAGTTCTGGGGAAAAATGAGAGAAATAAAATGTTTCTTACATTACATGTTGAGATTAGTTTAATCAGTTCATAAACCTGATAGTATTATCGAATATCGTCATATATCTAGTCAGATCTGGTTGGAGAAGCTGATTTGTGTGAAGAAATACAATCCCGAGTCAACAAAGCAGCTGCAATCTCTGACGAGACACTGAGGATGATAGCAGACAAGACACTAAAGATACGGCCACACTGGAGTACCAGAGTAGGAGTCAAAACACATGTGGCTTATGATTACGCACTGTGGCACGAAGCGTTTAATGTGGCCGGTCCCATAGTACGCCATACGTTGTTTTGGTAAGAATTCATCTTGGCTCCTACCCTGGCACTCCGGTGTGGCCGTACTCTAAGAGATAGCGTAAAGAACCACATAATAAGAGGGATATGTGAGGCTGATGATTTTATTAAATGGATTAAATGGATAAGAAGGGACTGATACGTCATGTCCAAAGAATGGATACCACAAGACTCCCCTATATTGTCTTACATAACCAGCCTCACGGGACTCGTCCTCGTGGAAGACCTCCTAAAAAGTGAAAGGACAACTGGGAATACATCTTACAGGAGAAGCAACTCTTTGGAAAATAGACTTCATAGGTCTATAGCAAAGAAGAAGAAGAAAAAGGATAATATACGAAATATTGAATAACGAAATTAATTCGATCATAGATTTTCGGTTTTGGACCGTGTAAACTTTGTTCCAAATTTAAACACTGAGATAAAGCCTTGTGATAACACTTCACGAGCCATCCTGCGCGTGAGTACCTTTCCGGGAAACAGGAAACATTACTAGGAAGGATATGAAACAGACTTAATAGGACAAACTAATCTGAAGATACATTTTACTACGAATATTGAATACTGTGTAACAGGATTTAGTAAGTAATTTAACAAAACATTTCAACGATTCGTTTAACTATAATTTCCTTATGTATTCAACTTCACTTTGTGTTGTTTCATTTTAATTTTCATTCATTTCACGATTTAATATAGGCTGATTTTGGATGTTTTTCATTCTTCACCTGTGCAAAAATTTTTACATCAAGAAATTAAAAAAACAATTATTTATTAAATATTCACCATCATTTAAGGTTGTGGTTTAGAATTGAATAATCTTTTAATTTGTGTAACATAACACTTTATTAGAATTAAAACTATACATGTTTGGGGTTAAAAGCAAGCATGTGCTAAAGTTTAAAATATTTTATGATTTGAAGACCAACATCCAGGAAGAAATTGCCAAGATAACGCCTGATATACTGGCAAGAGTCATGACAAACGCTGGAAATCGGTTTACTCAGTGTATGGAGAATGGGGGACGTAACCTACCTAATTTGATCTTCAAAAACTACGTAAAACAAAACTTTATGTTTGTTTCTACATTATAAAAAACAAATAAAAAAAATTGGATTCATGCAATGGGTTTTATTTAGTTTTGTAAAAAGTAAGTTATGCTGCCGCACCCTTTAACATCCGTTCGAAAAGTAGGTCTCAACGGCAAACGCACGCTCCTCACTGTTCCAACGTATGATGCCAACTAAACTGTGTCGAGACAAAACTTTATAGTTTTGCCTCTCGAACGAGACCACTAGCGCTCTTCTACAACATCAACCAACTGAATGGCGCGCATTTAAAAGAAAGAAGTACTTTACTACTATTGATTACATTTTTGTATTCACCTGCAACTACAATTTACTACTAGGAAGAATATATGAATAGACATTTTTATTTAAATTTATTAACAAATCAATGAATTAATTTGATTTGGGTCTCATAAGAATACAAAGTACGGCGTACATTGTGGGGTTGGTCGTCTATTCCTTCAATGTATTACAGACATGTTATTCAGTGAAGCAGGTTGGATTTAACCTGTTTGTCTGTCTGTCTGTTTGTTAAAGACGGAATAAGACAAAAAGACAACTGTAAGACGGTTTGAAAGGGTAAATCGAGGGATGGGAACATCTCGGTAGATAAAGACAGCACATAAAACATCGACGTAGCTTTGCTCTTTGATTTACGGTACCAAATGAATTTATCTTTTATTTATTGTCTTCTTAGTACGATTCTTTGTAAGATCGCGCTGTAAAATCGTAGATAAATAAGTAATGGGGTATTATATATTTGTACCGACCTTTATGAAATGGAAGTAAAATGGCAAAAGAAGGATGAAAGTAGAATCTTATTTTTTCGGTACCGTGTCAGGTCCCCCCAACGTTGGCAATTACTACAGTAAAGGCATATCTATCCTGCGCCACTTGGAACAGGTTCTGAACTCTTGTTATTCCTGTCCACTCTTTGATGTTTTGCAACCAGGACAGCTGCCTTCTACCAACTCCCCGACGTCCCTCCATTTTACCCATTAATATCAGTCGAAGTAAGTGGTATTTTTCTCCCCTTAGCACATGACCCAAATATGAGACCTTTCTAATTTTCACACTTGACAACAACTCTCTATTGGCTCTGGCTCTCTGCAGTACGTCTGCATTACTGACCCTATCGGTCCACGGTATAGGGAGTATTCTGCGGTATATCCACATCTCGAACGCTTCCAACCGATTCATTACATTCACTTTCAGAGTCCAGGTTTCGCAGCCATATAGTAGAACAGACCATACATAAAATTTAATCATTCTTTGTCGGAGTTTCAAGTTAAGATTATCGTTGCAAAATAATGTTCTCATTATATTAAATACAGCGGTGAAACTAAGAATTCTTGAAGATTTGGTATACTATCAGCTAAAATAACTGTGTCATCCGCATACCTGATGTTATTAACAATAACCCCATTAACCTTCTCTGTCAGGCTGGAGTTTTCAATACATTGGAAAGTATAATAAATGCGGTAAAATTAGATCTCTTAGAATAATGAGTCGTAAATCTGTATATAGTGTCAAATGCAATTGTAAGAAGTGAATGCAGTTAAATAAAAGTGTTTTGAACAAAAAAATTAAAGGATAATAATGTAATGACATTAATACTCTAAGCCTAAGCCACCAGTGAGTGCTATATTCTCACTGTTATTTTTCATATTTTTCTTACATTTTTTGTAAATTGGAGTGGACCGTAAATATTAGTGAAATGCAACCGCAACTACTTCGATGGCCTGAACCAAAAAACTGAACCAGTCTGACTAATTAACTAATTAACCATCACGCCATTTCCCCGGAGGGGTAGGCAGAGAGGATGGATCGCCACAATGCTCTGTCCTGGCATACCTCTCGGGCTTCTTCTAAATTCATAAATCGTACCATGTACGCACGTCGACTATTCCGACTTCGAATGTGGCCGCCTTTTAGTACTTGATTAATTTGGTGATGCCATGTCTTCCTTGGCCTTTCTCGACTTCTTTTTTCCATTCACAATACTTGTATATATCTTTTTAACCATTCTTCCCTCATCCATTCGTTCCATATGTCCAAACCTACATGCACACTGCATATGACAAAATGGCGTCTAAGCAATGGAAGAAATCTTTGTACAGGAGTGGAATAAAATAGGATGAAGAAGAAAAAGATATTGTCATACTCTTAATTACATTTCGATATAACTTTTGCATATAACCTTTGTTTTACAAATGTTAGAATCACTTAACACTTATTACTTTTAGTTGTATGTAATAGTATAAATAATATTCAACCCCCCGCTACAATTTTAAATTAAAATACTATCATATTTATAGCAGAAGATGAAAGCGAGCAACTGAAACCGCCCTAGAAGTGGAAAAAGTGGAATACTTTTATTAATGACTTTTTTTCCATTATTTCTTCTTCGCAGTCGTATTCCTAATGATTAAGGGGCGTATCCATCCTGTAAACTATTGACCATGGCACACCATGTGCTCCTGCCACCCGTCAGTCTCCAGGCTGCAGCTGATGAGAGACCAGTCAGATTCCTGATTTGATCCAAGCCGCTGAGGCTTGGTGGTCGTCCTTGTGGTCGCCTTCTTACCACTTTGCCCATGATGATGAGCTTTTCAATGTTGTCCTGATCTCTCCGGGCTATGTGTCCAAAATATTTAACGCTCTCTGAGAGCACATCCACGAAGGTCTTGCCTTGATACCCAACTGGTAAATAATTGACTGGTTTATTGATCATTATTTACAATGAACTAATTATTACCAATAAATTTCGATAACCAACATATTATACACTAACTAACAAACTAACCATCACCCCTTTTCCTCGGAGGGGTAGGCAGAGAAGATGGATCGCCACAACGCTCTGTCCTGGCATACCTCTCGGGATTCCTCTACATTCATACATCGTACCATGCACGCACGTCGATTATTCCGACTTCGAATGTGGCCGCCTTTTAGTAATTGATTAATTTGGTCATGCCATGTTTAACTCGGTCGTCCTCAGTTTCTTTTTCCACTCACGCTGCTTGTGTACAATTTTTTAACCATTCTACTCTCATCCATTCATTCCATATGTCCAAACCATCTCAGGGATACTTTTTTAATTTTATCCATGATGCAGTCATCTGCCATACATTTCTTTCTTATTTCATCGTTCGGTATTCTATCATACGTTTCCCGCAAATTATTCTTAGTGATTATACACAATTTAATAATTATGCTAAGTATTTATTTATTTACTTGAAATAGTACATATGTACATAACATATATTCTAATAAAAACAATAAAACATTCAATTATAATAATCCACATTCACATTAATATAAGTTACATTTTGTTTACATATTTATTTAATTCTATTCTAAATTGTTTTATGCTTTGTACACTTTTGACATCATCCGGTATATTTTCATAAATTTTAAATGCTTTATACATGAGGGAATTATAAGATTTGTTTTTTTCTGAATAGGAGCCTTAGTTTATTTTTCTATCTTGTTTCATATTGATGTTCATGTTGGTTAGTTTTTATCTTCCTTAAAAATTCTTGGGAAGTGTGCCCATTAAAATTTTGTGTATTAGTAATTAAACGTTGTATGTAATTATTTTATTTTCCTTGTGTACAACAGGTCATTTGAACCCAGTTACTGTATACAATATATTTTTTTAGCAATTATATTGATTCTTATGACATGTGATAGGTAGCCAATCTATCGCCATTTTATTGTCACGAGAATTCTACACCAGACCAAAGACAGTGTGACAATTACACTGCCATCGCCGGGGATCGAACCCGGGACCTTCGGTATGGAAGTCAGAGCTCTTACCACTCTGCCACGAAGGTCGACTTGCGGGTCGAAAAGTGAAGGATGGAGTGTCGCATCGGTTAAAGTGTGGCAGTCCATTATTTCTGCTTACCCTTTGGGGGAGACGGCGTGATGGTTAGTTAGTTAGTTTCAATATTTATATTTAAAAAAAAATATTTCATTTAATATTGTTTTATACAAATATTGCCATTGAATATTAAACGTGAACATTGATAAAATGTTCGTTGATATTATATATATTTCATGTGAATTTTGATCTGACAAAGAGCTCCTTATCATTATATGTACATAAAATCCCTAAACAGTGGCTTCCAACACCACTAGCGCCTAAAGGAGTGGGTACATTGATGAATAGAACGATCCACTTAAGTCTATTACGACAACAAAGCGCCATCTCTGGTCTCTGTCTCGAACCACTTAATGTTTTAATAATTCAAAGGACAGTTCACGGCTAAAAGACCGTGAATAGTGCACTTCCAAGACGTGATCTATTCAAATATCTACGGTATCTTCTCCGTTCTAACCCATTTAACATTCCCGTGGCCGGGCAAAGGGGTGAGAGAGACAAACGGAAAGGGAAAGATGTATTAATTGCTGTAATAAATTGAATCGCTTAAGATTGAAGTAACAACGGATTTATTAGTTCCTATCGTATTTGAATGATTGTTCCAGGAAATTAATATCGTGTGAGATAACCGTGGATTATATACGCCAAGCTTTAGTCATATATTATATAACATTGTTTTTATATCAATTGTTCTCTAGCCTACACACTTAAACCTATCAACCCTCATCATTTATTTTTTTAACTTTCAATATTAACTTAAAGTTGTCTAAAAAACCTATCCATAAAAGCTAGAATGGCAGTGCACAATGGTGTTCTTCTACCGACCCTTATGTTTGGAAGCGAAGCATGGAACTGGCAAAAGACTGATGAAAGTAGAATAAATGCAGTAGAAATGAGATCTCTTAGACGAATGTGTGGATACTCTGTGTATGATAGAGTGTCGAATGAAAATATAAGAAGTGAATGCGGTGCGAATGATAGGGTCATGAACAAAATAATGAAAGGATCATTAAGATGGTTTGGACATATGGAAAGAATGAATAAAGAAAGAATGGTAAAAAAATATATATGTTAATGATGTAAATGGAACCAGAAATAGAGGAAGACCGAGGAAAACGTGGCACGATCAAATAAATCAAATATTGAATGTTGGCCATGTGAAGAGTCAGAGAAATCGACGCGCGTGCATGACACGATGTATGAATGTTGAGGAAGCGAAAGAAATATGTCAGGAAAGAAAAGTGTGGCAGTCCATTCTTTCTGCCTACCCCTTCGGGGAGACGGCGTGATGGCTATTTAGTTATTAATGTATTTATGATAATTGTTTAAACAGAACAAATATTCTCCTAAGAAACAAATGAGGGTGAAGTATCTACCTAATTAACTATCACGCCGATTCCCGGAGAGGTAGGCAGAGATGATAAACCGCCATACCGTTCTGTCCTGACATACCTCTCTAGATTCCTTCATATTCATACATCGTAATATGCATGCTCATCGATATTTCCGACTTTCAGTATTTTTTTTAAAACTAACTCCAGGGATTTGAATCAATGGTATTAGAATTTATTATTACAATCTTCAATATGAGCAGATATTATAAAGAATAAACATGGTCGTGTCCAGGCTTGAACGCAAGTCCTAAACATCGTTTTATTTAATTATTATTTAAAATAAACATCTTTCGAGAGATTTCAGTAAAATCATTCGATTATCAACTTCATTCTCGTAAAATTCTGCACGTCCCATAGAGAAAATTTTTCTTTCAAATATGAAGAACATTTTTTTATAATTTCATTACATATTCTAAAATCCGTCACAACCTGCATTTCCTCTAAAGATTTTACACCCTTCGATTTGATTACAGATTCGCCACAATAAGTCCCCCAACTCTAAAAGTAAAAGATTATAAAACAGAGTAAGAGGCACTTATCACACTTTACCTTTGAGCGAGGAGAGGCGTGATACCTCGAGATGAATCAATTTAAATTCAGCGGAGTTAGGACATTACGTGCGCTCGAGTGCGAAGTTCTGAGTTGTGGCATCGTCAACCTTTACTGCGATCTCCCGCGGGTCATTGACCCCCGATTTACGACCCCAAACGAACTCCGAAGGTATTAAATTATACCGAATCGCTTAACACATGTTATGACGAGCAAGTTTTGATGTATAGGGAAACGTAAATAGCTTCATTTTTATATACTGTATTTTAATACACCAAATGAAGTCAATTATTTTGTGTTTCAACCACTGATTACTGTTAACGGGTTTAACATTATCCATAACATCATTATCCATATACGACAAAATCTCAAATGCTGATATAAGAAAGGAATGTAGAGCGGAAGAAGGTATTATGAACAAAATTATGAAAGGATCGCTGCGTTGGTTCGGACATATGGAACGCATGGATGGAGAAAGAATGGTTAAGAAAGTATACGTTAATGATGTAAATGGGGTAGGGAGTCGAGGCAGACCGAGGAAAACATGGCATTACCAAATTAATCAAATTTTAAAGGTCGGTCATGTTAGAAGTCGGAGGAATCGACGTGCGTGTATGACTCGTTGTATGAAAGGTTTGCCAGGAAAGAGAAGTGTGGCGGCGTGATGGTTTGTTTGTTTGTTTACATAATCCATAAATGACGAGAAATTTTCACTGATTTAAGATTTTCTACCATTTAACTTTACTGTACAATCGTAATCAGTAGGAAGTTTTCATTTTGAATAAATAAAAAAATTTATACACGTTAAAAATTTCAATACTAAATTGTTTCTCTTCTGTTTTCTACACTACTGTCATACAAAAAATAATCAGAAAAAAATTCAAAATAATCCAGAACGTTTTCTTACACGCGCATCAAGTGCATTTTGAATTACTTTCGGAGAGAATCGAAGTATTCCTCTCTCCCTTTATTGTGTTCATAATAGTATCGTTCTCTTTCTTGATTACATATGAGTTTTTGCATATTAATATTACGATACACAAAAGTAATGATCCTTAACTGTTTTAAAGTTCAAATACTATTATAATACGATCAATTACAACAGTGTATTATTTAATTTCTTTGAAATTGCCACAACAGGTGTATTGCCTACCTATACTGGCATCATCTGGTGTTACATACAACTCCTAGGTTGGCGAAACAGCTCTCGCAACAATTTCATTGAAATTAATGAATAATTTGTTATACGTACGATATTATAACGACGACCTTCATGGCCGAGTGGCAAGTGCTTTGTGTAAGCCACACCGAAGGTCCCAGGTTCGATTCCCGGCATATCACAGTGTGATTGTCATACTGTTTTTGGTCTGGTGTAAAATTCACATGTCAATAAAATGGCGATAGATGAGCTACCTATCACATGTCAAGAGAATTAATATGCTAGCTATATAAATGCCGTAGAAATTAGGTCACTAAGAAGAATGTGAGGAAAAACAATGTATGATAGAATATCTAATGATGAAGTAAGAAAGGAATGTAAGGCGGATGAATGCGTGATAAATAAAATTAAGAAAGGGTCACTTAGATGGTTTGGACATATGGAACGAATGGATGAGGGAAGAATGGTTAAAAATAAATATATACAAGTAGTGTGAATGGGAAAAGAAGTCGAGGAAAGCCAAGGAAGACATGGCATGACCAAATTAATCAATTACCAAAAGGCGGCCGCATTCGAAGTCGGAATAATCGACGTGCGTGAATGGTACGATGTATGAGTGTAGAGGAAGCCCGAAACGTATGCCAAGACAGAGCATTGTGGCGATCCATCCTCTCCCATCGTGATGGCTAGTTAGTTAGTTGGTTCTAATTTATCTAGTTTTTTGCTTTTTGGGCATGTGTGTAAAATTTTAACGTTTTCAAATGGATTCATTCAGGACATTCAGATGGACTCATTTAATATGCTGTCGAAATAAAGATAAATGTGGAAGTAGTAATAAAAAACATTGTTTTATTTAATCATTATTTCTAAACAAATGTGTATCAACAATATTATTGTAAAATAAATTCACTTCAGTTGGTTTTTATGTATCTGTTTGTATTATTGAGATAACATTTCCTTGTTCTCAATTCCGTAACTTTGTAAAAGTGCTTTTCCATCATTTCTTCTTATCTCTCGGGAGATCTTTAAAGAGAGGCGCGAGTAGATCATTGATCATCCGCCCATAGAAAGGCGGATTCTGCTGCCTTGTACCGCGGCCCTTGAGTGAAGGATCGACGCCTGATTTTTGGATTAGAGTACTTTTTAGAGTGACGAGCGATGCTCAGGAGCGATAATGCGACTCCTGGGACCTTGCCGCTACGAGAAGTTTAAAAATGAATGCCTCATGAAACTGAAAAATAAAATATTTCCCTACGACGCGAAGAACGCAAGGCAAAAAATGTAAATACTAGTATATTGAAAATGTAAACACGAACCAATGCCAAAAAATAACTATTTATACAATCTTACTGAAACACTAAATTATATTTTCTTTTTTATATACTTTGTATACAACAACGATTAAAAAAAAAATTATTAAATATCAGACATGTTTCGGCCAACCCGGTCCTTCCTCAGTGATATTATAAAGTAATTTAAAATATTATAAAATTGTTTACAAATATGATCAGTTTTGACAAATGGTACTATATAAAAATTTATCTTGGAACGCTTATGCTTTTGTTATAATCAATTTAAAGTTCTTATTGGGGTTCAGATAATTACTTACAACAAAGGAAAGAAATCAAAGATTGGACTTGATGTTAAATTTATTTATTGAACATTTACCAAGTACATGGTTTTAATACCTCCCAACTGGGGTAACCCGTTTTAGGGAGGCATTCCTAGTACTCTATATAATTTCAATATATAATATAATTTACAAATTCAGGTAACAGTTAAGGGAAGCAACATATATCCTAAAGTGTATAACTTAAAATTAATTGACTTATATATTATATAACACTATTCAAACACTATATTGTCTTATATAACACTATTTAAACTATTTACTTATTTTTAAAAATTAAACTACATTCAAGCCGTCCTTTTTTTAATGTCTCCGTAGTTACATGTTTTTTGTAATTGTGCATTGTCATTTTTTGTGGGTCGTTTATAGTTTTGTTAATTATGTTATAGAGTTTGGGTCCAAGATAGTAGAAATGTCTTTGCGCATAAGAAGTTTTAGTTTTTGGTACAAAATGGTTATGTTTGTTGCGTGTGTTGTACGTTTGTTGTGCTTTTAAGTGTCTGTCGGTGTCCTTGTGGTAGTGCACGACTAAATTTCTTATATATAGTTGTATTATGTCCGGTACTTGAAATTCATCGTAAAGTTGGTCTGAGGGGACTCGATATGGTTTTTTGTTAATGACTCTAATTATTGTCTTTTGGGCTACAATGACTGGGTTTAGTGTAGTTATTGTAGTTCCTCCCCATCCTATTAAACCGTAGTTTAGGATGGATTGGACGAAAGCATAATATACTGTTTTAAGTGTGGTTAACGGTAATATATTTCTAATATTTTTAAAAGTGTAAATAAGGCTTCTAATTCTCTTGGAGACAGCTTCAATTTGGTCTGTCCATCTAAGGTGATCGTCTAAATGTATCCCTAAGTATTTGGTAGAAGTAACTTTAGTCAGCGGCAGGCAATTGCAGTTACTATTATTACATGTATGTATAATGAGATTATTTTTTCCTAATGGTTGTCGTCTATTGTCAATAGTTGAAGTTAAATAAGTCGTTTTGTTTGTATTTAAAGTCAAAAGATTATTGTCCAGCCAATATTTCACAAGTTTGAGTCCTTTGTTTGCCTTCCCAAATGCTTCTTCCCAGGTGTTCGCCTCAAACTGGAGTACCGTGTCGTCTGCAAATACGGTCGTTTCCCCTCCAGTTACAAGTCTGCACAGCGGATCGATGTAAATGAGGAATAGCAATGGGCCGAGTGTGCTACCTTGAGGCACACCGAAGGTAACTGGTTGAGTATCGCTAAGGAGCATTCCAAGTTTTACGGATTGAACTCGTCCAGATAAATAGCTTCTGAACCATTCGAGGGGTCCATCACTGATTCCAATGTCTGAAAGTTTTTTTATGAGGATTTTGTGGGAAACTGTATCGAAAGCCTTTGCCAAGTCAAGGAAAATTGATATACAGCATTTTTTGTTATCTGTATTTTTTGCAATTAATTCAGTAATTTTTACTATGGCGTCTTGCGTTCCTCTATTTTGTCGGAATCCATACTGGTTAATCGATAACAATTCATTTTTTTCTATAAAATTTACCAGCTGTTTTTTGATGATTTTTTCGATAATTTTACTTATTACATTTAGGAGAGAGATTGGCCTGTAGTTGGAAGGGTCGTTTTTTTCTTTGCATTTATGGATTGGAATTATGTTTGCAATTTTACAGTGATCCGGAAAGGTATTGGAGGTGATACTGCAATTAATGATGTGTGCAAGAGGGGTAGCTACTTCTTCTTTGATGTATTTCAATGTCTTTTTGTTGAGTCCGTCTGGTCCAGAAGCGCATTTATTTTTTAAAGAATTGATCGTTTTTATGATTTCTGTGGCATCGATGCTGGTGAATTTAAATTTATTTTCAGTCAGATATTTTCAGTCATTTATTTGATTATTTATTATATTTTCATTATTTTTAATTATAATATATTTCTATTATTAACGTGCAAAATTTTAAAGCCATATAATAAATCTTTATAACATCTGTGCTTTTTTAAACAAAAAGCAAAAAAATTGGAGAAGTATTCTCCTGGCGTTGTCTAGCAAATGTAGCCTTTCACATTGCATTAATAAAAGATTTTCTGCTCAATGCTTACACCTATTATTAATAGATGGCGCTAGTGTAGATTGAACTAATAACATGTGAAGTATGGTGCAACATAGTAGCATATATTCAACTTCCAAAAATTTGTCAGACGTGATGTGTTCGTAAGAAGGGCGGAATGGGGAATGTTGTTAACATAAAGCGATCGCTTAACCCAACCTATGACAGGTCATAAGTCCTGTAAACGCCTCGACCACCATATTCTGTTTCCAAAAAACAATTTACATCTTCGTCTCTATTGAGATACAATCAATCCTTAAGATAGTCACCATCAGTAGAGCTTCAATAAGTAGTCACATACATGATATTCTCTTTAAAACGTAAATGGTAAATCTTTAATTTTCGTATAAAACAAAAATAGAGATAATTTTAAACAAGTTCTTAATGGAACAATCTTAACCTACAAAGATAATATTTAGAAATAATTATTTTAAGAAAACTGATGTTTTTATCTGTAATTATCGTGGCTACACAAATTTATTTTCTTTAGTTATTATAACTCACAGCTTCTTGAAAAGATAACATTCCATTACGGTTTAAGCACGACGCTAGATTAGCTTCCATAATGAATGACCCAAATGCATTCATTCTCAGTCAGCACTTCCTCTAAAGTATACTATGTACGATCGGTGTTCGGCCCTCGCGAGGATTCCGGGAGAAATATACCTGAAATTCTGGATGGAGTCCAAGGGGGTTTTTCCTGGAAATGTACAATGAATTAGCTCGGCATTCCGGATGCTTTTATGCCATCGTAAAGGAGTGCGCGAGAGGGGGAACGGCTACTGAAAGTATTTATGGTTTGGACATTACATACAACTCAGTCCGTGCCAATCTACGACTAGATATTGCATATGGGAGAAAGATTATTTTGAGCTTCGTATCAGCCTTATGCAATATTTTGTAAGTGCGTTCTAATGCATGCATAATTAACCCTTAATGGACAGTAGGAAAATATTTCCCACTTGATATTATCCATGTTCCTATAGATACAGGTTAGTGTTAATTATAAAATGTTATATAAATCATTTTATAATTAATCAAATATTGAATGTCGGCCATGTGAGGCCATAGAAATCGACGCGCGTACATGACACCATGTATGAATGTTGAGGAAGCGAGAGAAATAGTATGAATGTTGAGGAAGGAAAGAAAATTGTGGCAGTCTATTTTTTCTGCCTACCCCTTCGGGGAGACGGCGTGATGGTTAGTTAGTTAGTTACATGAATCATTCATGCACAATGGTGTCCTTGTACCGAACCTTATGTATGGAAGGATGAAAGTAGATTAAATCATATCATTTTATTTTCTCAAAAGCCATTACAAACAGCATAAATGTGTAAGGCCTCTATTGAGTACAGGTAAGATATTATACACATACAACATAATACCAGGAACGCAGTGGTGGTTCGCATTAGGAAGACAAAATACTTTCCAAAGTCAAGAGTATTTGTCCCCTGAACGTACTTTCACTAACATGAAAGACGTCGATCTCCGAGGAGACCGCGTTCAGCAGGCTAATTGCTCTTCCCACCGGTGTCACCAGAGGCAGATTGGTTCTGGCGGTAGCAATGTGTGGATACTCTGTGTATGATTGAGTGTCGAATGAAAATATAAGAAGTGAATGCGGTGGGAATGATGGTGCTATGAACAAAACAAAGAAAGGATTATTAAAATGGTTTGGATATATGGAAAGAATGAATGAAAAAAGAATAGTGAAAAAGTATATGTTAATGTATTATAAATGAAACTAGAAATAGCGGAAGACCGAGGAAAACGTGGCACGTTACACAATTATGCGTTATTCATTATGAACTTCCACCAAGATCTTTAAGTGAAAACATTGATTTGCTTTTTATACAATTTATATTAGATTTTAAGTGCTTCGTATATAACGATAAATAAACGTTGATTCTTTCTTAAAGCAAACTGCCATATTTTACTTCGTTTCACTCTAACCGCTGAAATTCTTTATATTTATGTAAAATAGTTTTCAATCAGTATTGAATATTTCTCCTAAATCCTTAAAGTAAACCAAATAAAACCTTTCATTTTCGGATAAATAAAAAATATTTTTCTATTGTTGTTTCAGTTGCCTTAACAGAGCGGACATTATCAAAGTATTCGATGGAAGAAGTTCGTTTTCGCCGGTCATTACAGTTTTATGTAATGAGGGATCGGGTAAGTACCTCATTTTTTTTTATTCGTAATATGAAAGTTGCTCCGACCTTGACTGTCACTTGGCAGCCAAGATGGCCGCAGTTATACATGTTTTGTAGCTACAACATATTGCCTCTGCCTACGATCTTTCGTTTTTTTTTGTTTCAAAAGTGCATTTGAGTGTAAAATTGTTCTCTGCTTTCTTCACTGAAACTTCAATGTTCCTTATCAAGTCTGTGCATGTAATTCGAAGCATTGTGTCCATGTGTCAAAAATTAATTAATGTACATAATTAAGTTTTTATATAGCTCATTAACACTATTATTATTCGCTTTATTTGATAATTTCCTACTCATTTATAGCTCTCAACAATGATTAAAATTATAATTTTTACAGTATTATTTTTAAAAATCCTTGCAATTATTTATTATTTATTTATACTATTATATTATAATATTTATAATTATAATTTTAATATAGTATAATTTAATATAGTATAAATAAATATTATACGTCCGTTTTATTTTACTGTAGTTTTATTATATTTTATGACAGTTAAATGTTTCACCCTTCCAGGGTATTATCAAATGTCTATCATTATTAAAATTTCCAATAAATAAAATGTTTCTAGAAAATTTTACTTTTTCATGTATATTGTATAAATCAGGAATATTATACCTGAAAAAGATTTTTACATATTATAATTTTCAAGAAACCATGAATATATTGTATTTATTAGTGGGAGATGCCTAGTGGGAGATGCCTATTGGGAGATGCCTATTGCCTAGTGGGAGATGCCTATTGGTGGCGATGAGGTTCGCAACCCATCACACCGCGTCTCCCGCGGGGCGAAAAAAGAAGGATGGAGTGGCGCATCGGATAAAGTGTGACAGTCCATTCTTTCTGCCTACCCTTTCGGGGAGACGGCGTGATGGTTAGTTAGTTAGTTAGTTATTAGTTATTTTTATGTCGGAATTACATTTTTTGCCTTACTTATTATCATAAGTCATTTGATTTTATTATATTATAGTACGAGTATTAATGAAAACGTCCGTTTTCTATTACGGTAGTTGGAGCATTATCAAATGTCTATCATTATTAAATTTTCCAATAAATATAATATTTCTAGAAAACTGAGTTTTTCATAAATATTACATTCTTGAAAAAGATTGTTACGTTTCTAAAGTATTATCATTAGTCATTTGATAATGCCTTAACATTACGAAACATGTCATTACCATAATATATTTACTAGAAAACAGACTTTTTTATTCGTATTAATGGCAACCAATAGTGATAGATACTCGTATTTATTGAAACATTCTGGCAGATTGTAAATTTAATCTGAATCTTTAAAATGAATTTTTTGACCCTGGATATACGAGTATTTAGTGTTGTATTACTCATACATTTTATCGTGTTTCTCTTGCCACCACAAAGGCAAGAAAAATATAATATGAGACTCTATTAATACCATCCTTACGAGACCTTGCCATTGACATGAAGAAAAAGAAGATAGTGTTGATTTTTTATATTCTAATTCATTCTTTTTTTTTTCAGAAATCGAGATCCTCTCAACTGGGTCTGATCTCTGTGTGGAGTTCACAGCCAATTCTGATTGGCCAGGACAGGGTTTTAAGGCGAGCTTTCAGTTCCAACCACTAGAAGAAACGGGCAGCACAGGTAAATATATTTTTTATTTTTTATATTATACTTCTTTATTTAGTTATAAAAATTTCATAATTCTTAGAACTAGTACATAACATTTTAAAATACATAATATTTAAATGTATAACGAAAACAAATTTTAAAAAAAATAAGCAAATAGGCACAAAACACACAAAGAATAACAAGAAAAAGATTAATAGCTTAAAAACTTTAAATTTGACCGGACGTACACTATACATTGGTTGCGGAATTCGTGAACATTGTTTGAGTCCTTCGTGACTTGCGGCAAGCTATTAAATACTTTCAAACCCTTGTAAAAAATATGTTTTCGGAACCCCTTAAAATGTTCTATTAATTCTGAAATTTGTTTTGTCTCTCGTTGGGTACCCATGTATTTCATAATTGTAAGCAACCTAGTCACACAAATATTTTGGTAGAAGCCTACCCCTAAATTTGTAAGTTAAAATAAGTGAATTAAAGGTGACCCTCTGTCTAACTGATAACATCTTCAAATCTTCAAGCATCGTCTTAATTCATGCGCGTCAAGTGCACCTCAGTACAATTCGCATTGCTCTATTTTGAATTATTTGCATCTTTTGGGTATCGGTTTTTTTAATCAAATATAGAATGGTCGAACAATAATTCAAGTGAGGGGCAACTAACACATTATACACCAGGTGTGCATGTTCTCCGTCCAATTTATTTCTAATTCTGCCTAGAAAACCGACCTTTTTAGCAACTTTTTTAGTCACGTATGCGGCGTGCCTGACAAATTTCAATCTACTCGTATTATCAAAAATTATTCCCAAATAATTCATTTCATTTTATAAGACTATCATAAGACCGGTAGTCACCTGCGGTTGTGAGACATTGTCTCTAACGCAGGGAGAGGAAGGCAGGCCGGCAGTTTTTGAAAGGAAAATACTGAGAAAAAATGTTGGAGCCACGCTGGAGGATGGGACTTACAGAATTAAAAGAAACTTGAAGAACTAATTCACCAGGAAACAGTAGTGAGTTTCTGTAAATCTCAACGCCTACAGTGGGCTGGCCATGTGGAAAGAATGCCAGAGGGTAGAACACCACAAATTATATCCAGATGGGTGCCTAGCGAAAAGAGACCAAGAAGCAGACCGAGGAAAAGATGGGCGGATTGCGTGGAAGAAGATTGGGAGAAAATGGAAGGAGCTGATGACTGGAGAGAGATGGCCAAAGACAGAAGTCAGTGGAGGACCGTTGAGGAGGAGGCCAAGTTCCACACCGGTATGTAGCGCCGAGAAATGAATGAATGAATGAATGAATGAATGAATGAATTTCATTAACTTGTTTAACTGCTTCATTTTGAACACTCAACATAAATTTATCATTTTGTATTCAATATGAACATATGCTTTTCTCTACATAGTCTCTACACAGTCTGGTTAATTTTACTATATATTACCTCTAACGTGGAGTCCCAGCTTAGTGTTGATTAGACACCGCCTTACACAATACACATCCGACTTGCAGATAATTACCGTTTTGAGTTCATGAGTCATGGTCTCTTCCAGAATTTTCGCCACTTACCCCGGTTCATCCCCCGCATTCTCCAATTTACAACTTAAGCACCCTGAGATCCCCCTCTTCGCCATCCATCCACCTTAGTTTGGGTCTTACACGACGATATTCGGGGGGAATTTCGAATCTCTCGACATGATCTCGAAGAGTTTTTCCAGTAATAGATCTTAGGGCCTTTATCTCAGATATTCTTAGCAAACCCTTGATTCGTACAGAGTCGGCCTGCGTCTCTACAACATACCTACATTATGACAGGTCGCACTTCGCGAAGAATTAGAATATGGAATACACGGACAAATCAATATTTTTGTATATATTCGAATAGTTTCTGGAGTATAAACATATTATAATAATAATAATAATAATTTGGCTAATTTGTATAGCGACGTTTTCATGAATAAGTAACCTCAAAGGCGCTCTATTATTGACAATTCGATATGAATGATATAATACCATATAAACACATAAATTTAATACTTTAAATAGTACATAAAACATTTAATAAAACGAGCTCTTTTAGAGTACAAAAAACAAACATTTATTTTAATTTAAGATTACAAAAAAATAAAAATTAAATCAATCAGTGAAAATTGTGACTTGAATTTTAATCGAAAAGTTTTAATTTAATCAAATATATCAAATATTGAATGTCGGCCACGTGAGGAGTCGGAGAAATCGACGTGCGTGCATGACACGATGTGTGAATGTTGTGAAAGCGAGAGAATTATCTCAGGAAAGAACAGTATGGAAGTTCATTATTTTTTCCTAGCCCTTCTGGAAAACTTCGCGGTCTTATAAATTTTGACCTTGCTGTTATATATAATATACCCAAGATCCAAAAAAAAATCATGTTCACCAAATGTTTTGAAAATGATATACTTGTATTAATATGTAGTAAAAAATTTATATAAAAGCAAAGTAATTTGATTGTACAATATGCAATCAAATTAGTAGAAGCGGACTTGATTGCTGTGTTATGTATTTTATATGTTGCAGTAAAAGGGAAAAAATAAGCAAAATCCTACTGCAAGAGTATTCGCATAGCGCTGTAAATTCAGCAAAATGGTACTATCCGTTGGAACATTCCCTTAATGTAGTACCCACTCCGTGTTATACGGGTGTCCTTGTTTATGGGTTGGGCATTTTATGAGTAAAATAAAAATTCTGCAGCAGACAATATGGCAGACGAGCCGTCCGTTATATTGCAATTTCCCGGATAGCTGATCCGTGCTTCTCTTAGGATAGAGCATTTCGTGTATAGTATGGTTTTGTAATGAGTAATAAATAATATGTCTAAATAATGAAAAAATTTCTGTTTTTATTTTTTATATACTTTGTTTTTAATGTATGTCTTTTTTACAACACATACGAGGTCTGTTCAAAAAGTATCGCGAATTTTGAATTTCCGCTGGCTACGTATATTTGATTTTTGATTTTTTTGTAGCGTTATGTTGGTACTCATGTCCCTTACTTATGCTGACAAGGTCGGCCATTTTGAATGTTTAGTTAATTTTTGAAAGCTGTTTTGCTTGGATGTGTTTTGGCTCGTCTTCGATTTTTGCCTATTCCAAAAAATGGATCAAAGAATCTGTATCAAATTTTGTTTGAAAAACAAAATCAAGTGCGCGGACGCATTTCGAATGTTGACTGTGGCATATGGTGAAGCTACCTTGGACCAAAGCAACGTTTATCGGTGGTACAAAATGTTCTCAGAGGGCCGAGAAGATATGAACGACGAAGAGCGTGCCGGACGCCCGAGCACGTCAACAACAGACGAAAACATTGATAAAGTGAAGAAAATAGTATTAGCCAATCGTCGAATCACCGTTAGAGAAGTTGCTGAGGACCTAAACATATCGATTGGCTCGTGCCATTCGATTTTAACCAATGATTTGGGCATGAGTCGGGTCGCCGCGAAATTCGTGCCAAAATTGCTCAATTTCGACCAAAACAGCATCGCGTTAACATTGCTCAGGAGATGTTGGACTCGGTCCGTGACGACCCAAATGTGCTCCAGAGGGTCATAACTGGTGACGAATCATGGGTTTATGGTTATGACGTGGAAACCAAAGCTCAATCATCCCAATGGAAGCTGCCGCATGAGCCAAGACCAAAAAAAGCGCGCCAAGTTCGGTCGAACGTGAAGGTTTTGCTCACAGTTTTCTTCGATTGCAGGGGCGTGGTGCATGAGTTCTTGCCACAGGGTAGTACGGTCAATAAGGAATATTACCTGCAAGTTATGCGCAATTTGCGCGAAGCAATCCGCCAGAAACGCCCGGATTTGTGGAAGAACAAAAACTGGCTTTTGCACCATGATAACGCCCCTGCTCACACATCGTTGCTTGTGCGCGAATATTTGGCCAAAAACAACACAGTAATGGTGCCGCAGCCACCGTATTCCCCAGACCTGGCCCCCTGTGACTTTTTCCTGTTTCCAAAACTGAAGAGGCCCATGAAAGGACGACGCTACGCCACGATTGAGGAGATAAAGACGGCATCGAAGGAGGAGCTGAACAAGATCACAAAAATGATTTTTTTAAGTGCTTCGAGGATTGGAAAAAACGTTGGCATAAATGTATTATATCCGAGGGGAATTACTTTGAAGGGGACAAAATAGATATTCATGAATAAATAAATACTTTTTGAAAAAATATAAAATTCGTGATACTTTTTGAACAGACCTCGTACATTAAAAAAATTTAAATAACATAGACATGTTTTGGACAACCAGTTATTCTTCATTGATACATATTATAAAGATACATATTTAAAATATTATAAAATTGTTTAGGTGATCTGACAGATTTTATAAAATCTTTATAACATCTGTCAGATCATGTAAATAATTTAATAATAGTTTAAATATGTATCCCAGAAGAAGAACTGGTTTGTCCGAAACATGTCTATTTAATTTTAATTTGTTAAATGTATGTGTCTTATATACAAAGTATATAAAAATAAAAAGAGAAATAAAGCATCTACAACACAAAGTATGGCGAATATAGAAGAAAAAATTTTTAAAAATATATATTTTTTTAATGTATATTTTTTATCTCTTTAATTAAAACACTGTTATAGAATATCACAATTGATTTAATTTATCACGAAATTGACGCGATAGCTATTTCGCTAACCAATGTTAGCATCATCAGTTGATTGTTACACCTGATGAAACAGCTGTCGCGGAAATAATAGACTGTCACATTTTTACTAATGCGACACTACATTCTTCTCGCCCCTGCGGGAGACGCGGTGTGATGGATTGCGAACCTCAACGCCACCATTAGGCATCTTCTGCACACACTTCGATCGTCCAACGTCCACAAAATAAATCTTAAACAAATCATATAAAACACAATGATATAAAATAAAATAACAAAATGAAAATAATATAACACATAATGTTCTTTTAGAGGGTGCAAATGTTGTTAGCTGGACGAACGGGACTTTTGTGTTTATTTCAATTTTATTCCATGTATCCACTGTTCTTTTAAATAACTGTAATTAGGCACTTAAAACAATACAACTCTAGCAAAAACTTCAAAATGTTTTCAAATTTAGAATTTAGAATTTAATTTAATATAAGTAATCACTCCACGTATCCACCATTTTTTTAATTCACTGTAATTAGGCACATATAACAATCAAACACCAGTAAAAAATTATTATTGAAGAAAATATTCAAATCGTCATTGGAACAAATGAAAAAATTATATTAACGCCTGTCAAAATTCTTTATATAAACGAAAAAACTTATATAATTATAACATCAAAACAGTACAAACGTATTACGTGTCACAATTAACTATTATAAAGTGTGGCAACAATCAAATTGACTAAAATAATTCACTTATACACGAAATATCCTTATTAATAGAGATGAAAAAGAAAAATGCTAAATGTTTGGCCATGTGTAGATTCTCTTCAACACAGTTGATTAGGTTCAAATATGTTGGTGTATTTTACCTATAATATGGAATACAAATTTTTCATACGCTGTTCAGAAATTCTCAATCAACATGCTAGCGTGGCAAGAATTTATATTGAAATATTGTGGTTATTTGCTTTCGGTATTTATAACATCGAACTCCATGAGACTACGAATATTGCTATTTGAATAAGTCTTGTACCAAAACCAATACAAAATATTTCTCAAGTATGCAAATACCGTCTCACATTCTATGGAAAATCATACTTTAGATCCCCTCGAGTTGCGGTCAATAGAATATACAGGATGTTGTGTGTAGCTAATTCTATTAAAATGTATTTAATATAATTAATTATGAAACCTAAGATTGCTTATGTTTAGGAATTGTATAGTATCTTCTTCTTTTTCGAGTGCCATGTCAGGTCCCCCAGACGTCGGCTATCACCCTGGCGTAGGCCTCTCTGTCCTGATCCAGACGGAACAACTCCCCTACCCTCCGAACTCTGATCCATTCCTTGATATTCTCGAGCCAGGACATTTGGGGTCTTCCCAAACCGCCCCTACCCTCGATCTTCCATTTTATAATGAGATGCAGCAGATCGTATTTCTCGTTGCAGAGAATGTACTTTCTCTGCAGTACGTCTGCATTACTGACCCTATCGGTCCACGGTATTTGGAGCATTCTGCGATATATCCACATCTCGAACGCTTCAACCGGTTCATTACATTCACTTTCAGAGTCCAGGTTTCACAGCCATATAATAAACCTTTAATCATTTTTGTCGGAGTCTCAAGTTAAGATTGTCGTTGCAAAAGAATGTTCTCATTTTATTTAATGCAGCTCGTGCAACTTCAATTCTGCATTTTATTTCAATGTCCGGGTCAAGCGCTTAAGTGATAATGCTGCCAAGGTATTTAAATTTTAAGAATACATATGCGTACGTTATTATTTGAATAATGTGATACCTACTTTTTTTTCTTTTAATATTACTAAATCATATCTCCTGGGATGATGAGGATCAACTATCCCTACATCCCTTAGGTGGTTTACCAGGTGGATGGTGTCTGGGGGGGATTTCATAAGTGGACAAGTGTATAAAATAACTAAAATGAATAAATGCTTATGCTTAGATGAGTCAGATGTCTGTAAATTTTTGGAAATTGAAAAATTACGTATTTTATTATCTACTAAAATATTAAATATCATGACATGTTTCGGAGGTGACCTCCATCTTCAGGTGCAAATATATAACAAAAAACTAAACAAAAAAGGCTTATTAAAACTTTTAAGAAGAATTTGAAAAAATAAACTGGACTAATTGCTGTAAGTACTAATATATTTGTTAACAGTTATTCATTTTAAACAGTAAGAATTAAAAACTTTTTATTAATTTAACCTAATAAGTAATATTTGACAGAAATAATACATAATAATTATAAGTGATGATATAAACTGTAATTTGGAAAATATTCACTTGGGACGATAGCAGGCAAGACACTGTGAGATCACGTGAGAAACGCCAGAATAAAAAAGAGAGATGTGAGGTTAAGGATATTATAAGATGGAGGAGACAGCGAAGAGAGGGACTGGTACGTTCATGTCCCAAGAATGGACACCACCAGACTCCCATATATTACACTACATAATCAGCTTCATGGGACTCGTCCTCGTGGAAGACCTCCTAAAATATGGAAGGACAGCTGGGATTCTACCTCGTAGGAGAAGCGACACTCTGGAGAACAGACCGCATAGGTCTACAACAAGGGAGAAGAAGAATTAGAAAAATTAGAAAAGACATCTTTTGCCTAGATAATTGATTAATTTGCGTTGAAAATATTATTTGGAATCGGAGCTCGAAAGACTAAAAGTAGAAAGGGTATTTAAGGAGAAAGGAGTAAATGGAGAAATCTGATAATTATTGATGTTTTCTCCCAATTTTACCAACTTGAGGATTTCCAAAGATTTTAGTTTGTTAAATTTATTGCTGTTTTTAGTTGTGTAGAAATATTCTGTATTTTCTCTCTAAACTATGGTCAGATTCGAAACAGGAGTGGATGGCCACAATAGACAGAAGAAGAAGCAAAGGAAGAAGATGTTGTTTCAATTTGAAAAGATCGTTCACCTAACTGACATTTGAATTTGTTCCATCCTGTACAAGTCTTATACGATTCTCCCGTGATATTCAAATTTTCAAATGCTTCTTGTGTACAGTCAATTGAGAACATCAAACATAGAGTCATTGTGCATGAAAGTTTTAGAAACTGCGGTATATATATTTGCAGCAAACTGACTTGTGATAGTTCTAATGCATATGTTATTCCGAAAGCTCGTTTATTTCAATAGAAATATAGTTTTTTAAATTAAAATACTGCTTTTATATTTCTCGGCATGCTTCGAACATTTAATACCTTCATCACCCAAAGAATCATGTAAAGATGAAGGTATAAAACCAAAAAAAGCTAAAATGGCACAATTGTGTTATTCTACCGACCCATGTGTATGGAAGCGAAGCATGGAACTGGCCAAATAAGGTTGAAAGTAGAATAAATGCAGTGGAAATGAGATCTCTTAGACGAATGTGTGGATACTCTGTGTATGATAGAGTGTCGAATGAAAATATAAGAAGTGAATGCAGTGCGAATGATGGTGTTATGAACAAATCAATGAAAACTGGCAAAATAAGGTTGAAAGTAAAATTAATGCAGTGGAAATGAGATCTCTTAGACGAATGTGGAGATACTATGTGTATGATATGGTGTCAAATGAAAATATAAGAAGTGAATGCGGTGCGAATGATGGTGTTATGAACAAAATAATGAAAGTATCATTAAGATGGTTTGGACATATGGTTTGGAAAGAATGGTAAAAAATGTATATGTTAATGGTACTTGAAATAGAGGAAGACCGAGGAAAACGTGGCATGATCAAATAAATCTAATATTAAATGTCGGCCACGTGAGGAGTCAGAGAAATCGACGCGCGTGCATGACACGCTGTATGAATGTTGAGAAATCGAGAGAAATAGGTCAGGAAAGAAAATCAAATCAGTGTGGCAGTCCATTATTTCTGCCTACCCCTTCGGAGAGACGGCGTGATGGTTAGTTAGTTAGTTATTTATAAAACTTTAGAAACATGTCGATTAAAATAAATGCGGAAAACATAATTTTAAAATATAAAAAATATTAAATATGAAAACGTCTATTTTAGAGAAGTTTTATTGTATAATATTTTTGGAAATAACGTGATTTGTCTGGCTAGACCTTATCAAATGGCATAAATTTGATTACTCCTTATCAAGGCGACATTTTTAATTCCTTGTGTCTACATTGCACGATGTGGACTTATTCCATATTTTGGGGGCTCTTCCAGGCATCCTTCTTCCCCTAGTTTTCCCATAAAATATTATAAAATTATTTTCAAAATATTGTAATTTTTTTATGAATTAAAACACTGTCGTTTCCACTTTTGAGTTTATTTTTCTCAACATGTTTCTAAGGCTTACACCTTCATCATCGGGAAAGCGATATTAACTCAACATACGACAACAACGATATAAACATTTCGAGAAAAGTAAGCTCAAAAGTTGGAAAAAAAAACAGTGTTTTTAATTCATAAAACAATTCGTCATTATGGAATTCCAAACGCCATAAATTTATTTACAATATTCTAAATATTGTTTTTACATTATTTAATAATCTTCTTCTTCTTCTCCGGCGCTACAACCCTTGGTGGGTCTTAGCCCCCTCCAAGAAACGTATCCATCCCGTCCTGTCTCTGGCCGCCACCTCCCAGTTTTGCTGCTCCAGAGCCTGACAGTCTGCCACGGTACCATCCAACCATCGCAGCCTTAGGCTACCGACGCTACTACGCCCTACTTGATTTTCAAACAACATTCTTTTGGAGAGCTCCAGATATAATGCAAGTGCCCTAGCCAGCGCAGTCTGTTAATCTTTAAAAACTTAACCACGCTGACGTTCTGGTATAGATTGTAGAGCTCTGTGTTGTATCTCCTTCTCCACGTCTGACCATCCTTAATGGGTCCGAAGATTCTACGGAGGAAGATTCCTTTCGAAGCAGTTCATCTTTATTTCATCACGTTTAGTGAGTGTCCAAGTTTCTGAGGCATATGTTAGAACTGGTCTAATCAACGTTTTATACAGTGCGGTCTTTGTCTTTCTGGACAATAAACGCGACTTGAGGTGCTTATTGAAACCAAAGTAACATATGTTTGCTGTGAATATCCACAGCATATTTTTCCAATCTCTTCACTGACATCATTTCTTTTTTTAACGAAGGATATTATAATATCGTTCACATATCGTTTTGCGTTATTAAACTAGATTGTATTTCATATGTCCAATACCATTACAAGCTAATAGCTAAAAACATTTCTAAAAATAAATATTCAATATGGAATCATAAAATTCTCCTAAGAACATAAATTGTAACGATTTGACAACAAAGTGACATGTAAGAATATCATAATGGAGAGTAAAATATGTTTTTATAAAACTATGCTCCAAGGATCTCAAATTTTCGCTCAGGTTTTTAACAAATTTGTTTTACGCTCCAAAATTGACATTTAATCGGTAAATTTCCCCGCGTCCGTCTCTACATAACAAAAGCTCTCGTGACGGGTGATGTGCCTGGAATAATACACGACGAAAGGATGTCCCGTCTCGAGTATCGACGCAGGTACCCAGGTACCCGCAGGTATCGATTTTAAATATACATTTTATCAATATAGAAATTTCGAGTAAATATTTTTGGAATTACCCAGCGATTTACAAATGTAAATCGCCTTGTATTATATTATAATAAAAATTTAATCTTATTTAATTTAACAAATATTCAATTTTATAATATGCATGATCAAAATATAAACTTACTTATTATTGATTTCTATACATTAAAAAAATATATTATATTATTTATTTGTCTTTTTCTTTTTTATATACTTTGTATATACAACAATAACTTTAAAAAATATATATATCAGATATTTTTCGGACGACCGGTCCTTCCTCAGTGATATTACAAAGATACATATTTAAAATATTATAAAATTGTTTACAAATATGATCAGTTTTGACAGATTTTATAATATCTAAAGATTTATAATTATTTTAATTCGATGTTAATAAAACAAGATACTCTCGAAATTCAAGTGTATTTGTATTCTGAACGTTCTTTCACTAATATCAAAAACTTTGATCTCTGATGAGACCGCGTTCAGCTGACTCATTGCTCTTCCCATCGGTGTCTCCAGAGGCAGGTTGGTTCTGGCAGCCGGTTAGTAAAACAATCTATGCTATCGCTGTCTGAGATATCTATCAATAACAAAAAGACCTCCAGCATAGCCGAGTTCTTTAAATATTTCCTGATTAATCTAACGAAATGGGTTATGAGATGCTCACCTCTTCGAAGCTGCAGAGAGTTCGTCCCCAGCATACCAAAAAAATGCCCTGGGATAGAGCCACAAAAATATTTATCCGTATTGAACGCTAAAGCATTAACACTATGGAATTCTGTTAATGTTTTCATTGAAAACATAATTAATAATTAGATTCCTCCTTTCTCCTTAAATACTTTGTCTATATTTAATCTCCCAAGCTCCCATTTCCAATCAAATGCAAATAAATAATTTATTAATTTCTAAATAAATTATATCGTTTCATATGTATTTTTTTTTTCTATATTGCAATTTTTTATTCTTTTTTTATTTTATCATCATGTATTATTATTATTATTTAATATTATTAATTATTTCTTACTGTTAAAAAATAATTGTTCGTACCTACTTATAACAAATAGCACAGGTTAATTTTTAAATTGAATTATTGTATTAAATTTTCAATGCGTTTTTACTAGTCTTTCTTTATTTAGTTATTATTATATTTTTACACCTGAAGATGTAGGTATCCTCCGAAACATGTCGTGTTTTTTTTAATATTTTTGTTTAAATAGTGGATTAAAAAAAGTTTTTCAATTTTCTAAGCTTATATTAATATCCGTATTTCGTTCCTCTGTATTTTCCCTATATAAGAGTATCGATTAGAGTATTGTTAGTAATCGAAATGGCCTCGTCCCTACACATACTCATGACAGTACGTCTCTGGAATATGGAGGAAGAAACACGTGAAATGTACCGAAAAATGTCTGGCTTAGTTATAGCCGAGCCCTAAATATAGTAGTTACGTCAAGGGGAATAAGGCCCGTCAGTGACGAGAAAACTTAAACGTATTTTTATATCTCCAGCCGAGGGCTTATAGATAGGTGAGAGGACACGAACCTTAAGAAAACACGAGCTTTAGTCAAGGGGGTGTAATGCCGAAAGATGGCGAGAATTGGCTTTTAACAGTACGTGGAAAAATTGGTAAAGTTAAATATAAAAATAGAAATCATTTTTCAATTATTGTTTTTAATAAAAGAACTTACACTCCAATACTGCGTTAAACCTCTAGCAGTATAACCTATCAAACATATTTATTTATTTCTTCTTGAGTAATGGTGTAAGACTTATTATTATTTATTTATTTATTTATTTTATTTAGCTAAGATGGCAGTGCATAATGGTGTTCTTGTGCCGACCCTTATGTATGGAAGTGAAGCATGGAACTGGCAAAAGAAGGATGAAAGTAGAATAAATGCAGTAGAAATGAGATCTCTAAGACGAATTTGTGACAAATCTGTATATGATAGAGTGACAAATGCAAATAAAAGAATTGAATGTGGTGCGAATGAAAGTGTTATGAACAAAATAAGGAAAGGGTCATTAAGATGGTTTGGACACATGGAAAGAATGAGTGAAGACAGAATGGTGAAGAAGATATATGTAAACGGTAGAGCTAGAAATAGAGGAAGGCCGAGGAAAACGTGGCACGATCAAATCAATCAAATATTGAATGTCGGTCACGTGAAGAGTCGGAGAAATCGACGTGCATGACAAGATGTATAAATGTAGAGGAAGCGAGATAAGTATGTCAGAACAGAACAGTGTAGCGTTCCATTCTTTCTGCCTACCCCTCCGGGGAGACGGCGTGATGGTTAGTTAGTTAGTTAGTTATTTATTTATTTGGGGTAACAAACATCGATTACAGTACGTAATTAAAACACACAGAAACAATAGAATAAGGCCAATTATATGTTACCACAAATGTAAAAGAGAAGAAGAGTTAACAGTACATACTAGTTAATCGAAATTGATGTTAAACTAGTATATAACAAGAATTGAATAAAATGAAGTTAGGTAATCCATTGTTTTCACGGAAACACTTTGATATTTTAACATTATTCTCTATTAAATTAAAAACACTGTTTTAATATCAAAAATTGAGATTTATTATAAAATCGTCGCGACAACTGTTTCGGTAACCGATGTTACAATCGTCAGGTGTTACAATAAACTAAAGATAAATACAGAAAGATTTCATGTATATAGTAAACACGATTATTAATAGGGGAAGAAACTACACACAATAATATAAGCAATTAAGATGGAAAAACACAGTAATTAAGTAACAGTTATTATTAAGTAAATTGAGTAATTAAGTAAATGTTTATACTTTTTAATGTTTACTATAGAAATGAAATCTTTCTGTATTTATCTTTAGTTTATTGTAACACCTGACGATGGTAACATCGGTTACTGAAACAGCTGTCGCGACGATTTTATAAAAAATAAACTAAAAATGTTTGATATTAAAACAGTGTTTTCAATTGAACAGTGAATAAAATGAAGTTATATATTGTAAACAAACTAACTTGACAACCATCCCACCGTCTAGGTCTCCCCGAAGGATAGGAAGTGTTAATGAATACGAATATATTGTAATCAAACGTCTGTTTTCTAGAAGTCTTATTATATTTTATGTGAATGACATGTTTTGCCCGTCTAAGGCACCAAATGTTGACATTTGATCAAGGCTTAGATAAGCGTAACATGTTATTCACATAAATTGGAATAAAACTTCTAAAAACAAACGTTTTCATTCGTTTATTAAGCGAAACAATTTTGAGTCTCGTTATGAAAGGTTCCATTGTATACTTCTTCTTCTTCTTCCTTGTTGTAGACCTATGTGGTCTGTTCTCCAGAGTGTTGCTCCTCCTGTGAGGTAGATTCCCAGCTGTCTTTCCATCTTTTAGGAGATGTTCCACGGGGACGAGTCCCATGAGGCTGATTATGTAGTGCAATATAGGGGGGTCTGGTGGTGTCCATTTTTTGAAAATGAACGTACCAGTCCCTTCTTCGCTGTCTGCTCCATCTTGTAATATCCTCAACCTCACATAACTCTCTAATTCTGGTGTTCCTCGTGCGATCTCTCAGTGTCTTGCCTGCTATCGTCCTCGGTGTCTTCATCTCGGAAGTCCTCAAAACTTATTTGGTCCTTACTGTGTCTGCCCTTGCTTCGACGCCATATGTTATTATTGGTCTTACTCATGCTTTATAGATTCTGATCTTACTCTTAAAGGCCATGTTTTTGTTTTTCCATATTGTGGATTTTAGAGCACCACAGATTGCCGTTGCTTTGTTCACTTGGGCTTGTACAACCACTGTATACGAGTTTAAATAAAATAATATATGTGATTCAACCCGTGTACTCGTATATAAAAAAATGTTTTTTTAGCTACATGAGAAGTTTCGATGGTTGTTGTCTATGATTTGACAGTTGAGAATGTCAAATTGTGTTGACATTTCTGTTTAGTAAGGTTAAGTAATTCATCATGGATCGTTTAACACCAGAACAACTATTTCAAATTGTAGACATTTACTTTGAAAAAAATAAATCTGTTCGCCAAGTTCATAGAGCACTTCGTCCATTTTACGGTCAACATAATGGACCTAGTGAGCAAGCAATTCGTGCAGTTATTGATCGGATCATATTTAAAAAATAAATGCCATAAAATTATCTACTAGATTATAATAATAAAAAATTCATTTCAACAATATGTTTGTCTTATATTATTATTTAAAGTTCTCAAGCTCTTAAACACCCTATATTTCGTAGCTGAAAATCAAACACCACACCATTTTCTTTCGCTTTCTGCTTTTTTCAAATATGAAATTTCTTTCCAAAACATGTGAAAACCAAAACAATCTTTCTTTCCAAAACATGTAAATTAACAATCAAGGATATTGAACAATGGACTGAAACTTTACAATGAACTACCTAAAGACACAAGGAATCTCACTACAACTCAACATAAAAAATATCTGAAAAAATACATAATGAATAGTTAGATCTAAAAATGTAACCATATAACCCAATTGGGTTTTTGAAAAAATAAATTAAATAAAAAAATAAATAAAAAACTTTTTATGACAGTTTTACATGCAATGTGAATACTTGATGAAATGTCTAATGCAGGTTGTGCTTTTATGATAAATTCATACAACCATTGCCAATTTGTCTGTGTTAGGTCATGCTTTTTATTTAGATACTAATTTATTAATATAGTTGAATTTTATTTCTAATTCGTTTAATTTTATAATTTGTATAAATAACATATGATCTCGACTAAATGTGTTTACGTCAAATGAATGTTAAGGGCTGAAGTGGAATGTTCGTAGGGGTGTTACTGCCGCGACACTTTCACCGTCCAACTTTAATTATTTACCCTTATTACCGCCAGGTATATCTTTTACGTTTGGGTCCGAAATAGAGTTAGGACAATATAAATCTAGGGCGTCAGATAATAAAATGAAACAAATTCGTTTGTGTCTGAATTTTCATTTATTTAGCACTCTTACGGTCCAGGTGTTTTATTGGGAAATTAAAAAAAATCACCTTTGACTTCATTTTTCTCGAAATTTAAATACTCGTATGTTTCTCTATTAAGATATTACAAGTGCATCATCGGGAGAACAGTATAAACTGAAAAATATTATTTAATTAAAAAACTATAACAAAATATATAACATGTGCAATTTTAATCCGGCAGAATATGACAAAAGTTAAATGGGCTATTATTATATTATATGTACTAGCTGACCCGGCAACGCTTCGCTATTGCTAAATTCGAGTACATAAATAAACCCAATATATATTCAACAAATACAATTAAAGTTCAATAACAATTCGTTTATTTATTGGATTAAATGCCATGTGTATGGATGCAAAAATGTGTCTATATCTTTAAAACAAAGTTTCAATCCAAGCAAACTCGCTGTGAATTATAAACTTGAATACATATTACTAATGTAATTGAAAAACTATTTTTTGAATATTTTATATGAAATTTAATAATCAAATAAACAATATTATATCACATTTGCAGGAAACATTCATTATATTAAAGAAACAAAACTCTTGATTTTGTTGTCCATGAAATTCACATCAGAGCCAATAAAGTAAGTTTCTACGATCGTGATTTCGGCACTGCGAGTCCGCTGGCGTGGAATAGTAATATAGATGATAATACTACAAAAGCCTCCCTTCCCGACTTCCACAACTGTATCCCTCGCCGCTCTGCGCCATTGACCTCTTGCCACTCGTTTAATGTCATCAGACCATCTTGCTTGTGATTGAAGAATTTGCTTGTGAGAATTTGTGTAGCTGTTTCTCTTTCGCCACTCCAGGCCAGAAGATCTTATCACCCGTTGTCCTTGCTTTATGACCGATCCCATTCCATTTAAACATTAGTTATTTTACACGCTGCATCGGCAACTTTGGTCCGATCTTTGATTCATCAATTTTGGGCCCTGGAATTAAAAAAAAAAAAATTTAATTGCCATAAGGCGGACACCGAAGAGGCGCATAAGGCAAAATTTAAATTTCCATACAATGAATGAATTACAACTGTTTTTCACTTGTTTGCTGAAGATATTCTTCATATAAAAGGCAGTTCATGCTATATGCATAATAATAATAATAATAATTAGGCTAATTTGTCAAATTAACTAACTAACTAACTAACCATCACGCCGTCTCCCCGAAAGTGTAAGCAGAGAGAATGGACTGTCACACTTTTACTGATGCGGCACTCCATCCTTCTCTTTTCGCCCCGCGGGAGGCGCGGTGTGATGGGTTGCGAACCTCATCGCCACCAATAGGCATCTCCCGCGCACACTTCGATCGTCCAACACCCACAAAATAAATCTCAAACAAATAATATAAAATACAATGATATAAAATAAAATAACAAAATAAAAATAATTTTACACAAAATGTTATTTTTAGACGGTGCACATATTGTCTATTTAATTTATAATATGTTCCACGTATCCACTGTTTTTTGATTTAGCACATAATGTAATAACACATAATGTTTTTTTCGATGTTGCGCATGTTGACTTGGACGATCCGGACTTTTGTGTTTATTTAATTTATGTTACACGTATCCACCATTTTTTAAATTATCTGTAATAAGGCACTTAACCAGCAAGAACTTAAAAATAATATTGAAGAAATTATTCAAATTGTTATTGGAACAAATGAAAAATGTATTTCTACACCTGTCAAAATTCTTTACAAAAACGATAAAACAAATAAAACCTTTTAATCTGATTAATTTGATTAATTTGTCAAATTAATTAAACTAATCAGATTTTAAAGGTTGGTCATGTTAGAAGTCGGAGGAATCGACATGCGTGTATGACTCGTTGTATGAATGTGGAGGAAGCTAGAGAGGTTTGCCAGGATAGAGTAGTGTTATGGTCCATTCTCTCTGCCTACCCCTGTGGGGAAACGGCGTGATGGTTTGTTTGTTTGTTTAATTTGTATAATCGCCGTTTTCGTGAATTGCTCACCTCAAGGGCGCTTTGACATTGTTTTTAGTCATGAAAGGTGCACGTGACAACAGCGAAATCACGATCGTAGAAACTTACTTTATTGGCTCTGATGTGAATTTCATGGACAACAAAATCAAGAATTTTGTTTCTCTAAACATATGAATGTTTTGTGCAAATGTGATATAATATTGTTTATTGATATACAGACAACCGTTGTTAACATTTTATGCGATAATTTGAAAAGGTAGGTTTTTAGGTGAGATTTAAAGTTTGTCGGATTGTCAATGCATCTGAGGCGTGCAGGAAGCATATTTCAGGCGGACGAACCTGCTACTGTGAAAGCCCGAGCAACACAAAATTCAGATATATAGGTGGCACGTTTGGGAATGTGCTTAATTATTGTCTATAAACTGTAAATTTAAAAACCTTACCTGAAATTAACAATGGAATTTTCATATATGAATGAAAACTACTAAAAATAGCTTATGTGTAATGTGAAAATGAGCCGGTTCTCATTCGCCACTCCAGGGTACATCTAATTCACTGATCATCCGTTGTTTGACTGATCTAATTCCATTTTAACGAAGTTATTCTGCACGCTGCATTGGTAATTTTCGTCCCATCTCTGATCTGTTACTTTATTTTCCTAGAAAACGGAAAAAGTCATAAGAATTGTGTCATTCATTCATATTGTAATTCATATTGTATATCATTAGAACTTTCTTACCGTTGCTGTGGTAATGTAACAATTTCCCTGACGAAAGTATGCGTATAAAGAAAACGGCAAAATAGAATAAACTTAAAATATATTTATGAATTAGAAATATAAATATTATATTATACTTACGGAAGCAAGTTTCTTCACATTCTTTTAGAGAGCCTCGAAGTCCAATATTTTATATTTTCGATATCATCCTTTGAAATAACCTGAAAGCAATTTAATTATCATTGAATATTTTTAATCCCAGAAACTTCATAACCTAAAATTACATAGATATGATATGTAAGTAAAACGATATATAATTTCTTCTCTATTCGATATTATTTAGAACTATAACATTGAAATATGTAATGCGGAAATATAATATATGTATTCATTTCAACGGCAAAATAGAATAACTTGAAGATATATATGAATTAGAAATATAAATATACCTACAAAATAATATTACGACGTACCAGATTGACAGTTCAGAGACCACGTGACCAATCGAACGGCTAGAATTCTAGAAAACAAATTAAAATATGTTCACAAACGTTCAAGCGAGTAATATTTAATATCATGTGAAAATGGAAATTATAATAATATATAACTCACAGCTCAATTGATTTATCATATTAATGTTGGAAGATTATCATTAAGTAATCACCGTCGAACGTAAGAGAAACGAATAAGTTTCAGCCACACGAAAAAATAAAATTTCGTTCATAACCTCAAAATGACGCGTAAAAATTATACTCGCCAAAATTAAGAAGCATAATTACCTGTCTGCATTAATGTACATTAAAATAACACCAATAAAATAGACTGTACCAATTAAACAACCAATTATTTTAGTACGTAATAAGTAAAACGTATTAAGTATTATACATCCCAAAGTAAAACGCAATATATTGGACTGTCAGAAAGAAAAACACATTGTTGCCACTACACAAAATTACATGGAGACTGAATTCTCTCCAGACCATGTCAAACGAATATAGACTCAAAAGATTGATACTCAGGTGATACGAACATTAAGGTCTATATTCGTTTGCACTACGAAAATTTTCAATTAATTGATTAATTTATAAAGTTAATTAGAGCTCGATTAATAACAAAAATATGCCTATGACGACCGCTGAATTCCACTTAGTCCATTCTCCAAGTTTCAGAAGGATCTGTTGAGGAATCACCGAGAAAAAAGGAGACACACACAACCCAGATTGCGTTTTATTTATATGTAGATGTAGATATGTAGATGTAGATGTAGATTTTATGTAGATGTAGAAAAAAAGGTTTCTAAAAAATTGTAATGAGCGTCTGTAAGTAATTTATTACACCAGTCAATGCTTTTGATTTTGAGTCAGGAAAATAAATAATAATATTTTTTTAAGACATAGGGCAAATGCTTAATTGCTAAATTCGTTAAAGAAATTAATTACACTCCAACGATGGAGAAATATATCATAAATAAGAATTATGTTTTTTTAGAACAAATGTTTATGTATTGTTTCTTGAACAATGATGTAAAACTCCATATCAAATATTTAATACTTTTTTTTACGTATACGTTTTCTAGAAGTTTTATTATATTTTTTGGGAATGACATGTTTCGCCCTTCTAAGGCATTATCAAAAATGTTTAATTAATGAGAACATTTGATTTCTGAAAGCTTCTTTATTGACATGTTTCACCGAAAGATGTCGCTCCCATATAAAAAAAAACTATAAGATTTCGACATTTTCATCCGTTTTAATCACCACCGAATATCATTATACATATTCGCCCTTTTAAGGCATTATTAAAAAAAAATTTGATAATGCCCTAGAAGGGCGAAACATGTCATTCCCATAAAATATAATTATACTTCTAATAAACTAACAAAAGTTCAAACAAACATATTAAGCAACAACATTTTGAATGTATACAAATTCTTGTAGACAAATACTGAATTTCACCCATTGCGAATAAATTATTTTTGTTTTTATAAGGATTAATTGTATCTCATAATAGATGACGCTAGCGTAGAGTGAACTTAAAAATGTAAAGATAGGCGTGGAATCCTACCATATATACAAGTTCCAAAAATTTGTCAGACGTGGTGGTAATAAGGAAAAAATGCGGAATGGGGAATGTTGTTAAACATAAAGCGATCGCTCAACCCAATCAATGACAGGTCATACATCCTGTAAGCGCCTCGGCCACCATCTTCTGTTCCCAGAAAACAATTTACATCTTCGTCTCTATTGAGATACAATTAATCCTTATAAAAAACATATTAAGCTGTACATGTACAATGCTGTTTTTAATAATATTATATTCAGTGGTGATTAATACAAATGAAAATGTTTAAATCTTATCGTTTATTTATGGGAGCGACATCTTTCGGTGAAATATGTCAATAAAGAAGCTTCCAGAAATCAAACGTTATCATTCATTAAGCGGAATTCATTAAAATTATATTACTAAGAAAACTCAAAGAGAGCTTTGAGAAAATATTGCTTTAAGCGCTTAATTTTAAATATGAAAAAGAAAAATGGTTCACTGTATAAAATAAAATAGAATTTTTTAAATAGATCTTTCTATCAGTGTTAAATAATGTACATGGAGTTGTATGTTATTGTTCGAAAACAATAAAAAAATATTAAACTAACTAACTAAGTAACCAACACGCCGTTTTCCCGGAGGGGTAGGCAGAAAGAACAGACTGCCACCCTTGTCTTTCCTGACATACTTCTCTGGATTCCTAAACATTCATTCATCGTGTCATGACCGCACGTCGATTACTCCGACTCCTGACGTGCCCGACATTCAATATTTGATTTATTTGATCGTGTCACGTTTTCCTCAGTCATCCTCTATTTCTAGTTCCATTTGCATCGTTACTATTCCTTTTCTTTTTTTACCATTATTTCTTCATAAATTCTTTCCATGTGACCAAACCATCTTAATGTTCCTTTCATTATTTTGTTCATAAAACTTTCATTCGACACTCTATCATAATATGTCACATCACAGTTGTTTCACAGTTGGTCTCATTTCTACTGCATTTATTCTACTTGCACATTTATTTTGCCACTTCCATGCTTCGCTTCATACAGGCAATACTGACAAAAATATGTTTTCTTGTACCGACGTTTATAATAATATTAATTTAAGGAAATAAAGGAAATATGTTTTAATGTTGATTTTTTAAGGATACACACTTCGGAAATACAAATTTATATACGACTAGCGGATCCGACAGACGTTGCCCTGCCCAAACGTTGGCTTGCCTGCTATTATCTGGTTCAGCAAACAATTTTTTCGATATTCGAATTTTCTATAAACTACATAATATATCGAAATGACATTTGACACTTCACGATTACCTACCGGATCCATCTATTTTGAATCTAAACAAACACACATAAAAAAATTCATCAAAATCGGTCCATCCGTTTAGGAGGAGTTCAACTACATACGCCCGTAGAGAAAAATTATAGATATCATGATATATCCAAATATCAAGTAACTATTTCCCAATTTTGATACTGTTCTGAAATCTTAATACAAAGAAATATTCTCTGTTTCTGATGAAAAATAAATTGTCACCTTTCTCCACTGTGTGACTTAATTAGTACAGAAAGCTCCTAGTGATAAAATAGTTCCAAGAACACAATATCACCCAAGCCCAGTTCACCGGAGACTAACCTCTCAGACCTAATTAGATTGTACAATTTATATGGCTTAATCGAAGACGGGGAGTTAAACCAATGTAATAAATTTTACATGATTTTCAGTGTTTGTGTGTGTGTAACCTACCTGTGTGTATGAGTTAATTTGATTATTCTGTTTCTAAAAAAGGTTTGTTATAATGTTTTTTTTTAATCAATACATAATCAATTTGTGTCAGATATATAAACAGAATTTTTGTTTATAAATTGTTTTTGAGATATTATAATTATTTATTACCGAAATACTATATGTATACCTACATAAAAAATTACTCTTCGAAAAAAAACGAAAGAAAGCGGACTTGATCCTACGTAATTTCCCAAATTCTTCATCATATTGTTTTGTCATCATAAAATATTGTTTTATTGTTTTATATTATCTGTCCTTATATTTAACACAAATAAAATGATATATTTTACTGTAACACATCAAATGTTAGTAATAATTGTTTGTAATAATATTATTTTTAAATTATAAAAACTGCATCTATCAGTAAAAATCGAAACTAAAGTTTCGTCCTTTTGGTTTGCGCCCCCGCTGTAAGTAAAGAAAATCGAACAGAGATGGCAGTGGTAGCTAGCTTTTCTTAATTCAAATTAAATTTCTCAAATTTTATGTTTTTTCAGATGCAGAGAAAAATCAAAAGCTGTTAGCCAATCAAAAGACCTACACTGTAATTGGACCGGAAGTCAGCGCAACAAGTAAGTGATTTTTTTAATAAAAATATCCATAAGTTTTTAAAGTCAATATATTTACGTAATCACGTATACAATATGACTAAGTATTTCGTTTATATAGATATGTTAACATTAATATTTCTACGAATCACTACATTATAAATGTTTAATTTATTTCACACGGGTTTTGATTTAACTTTTTATTTTAATTTCTTAAAAATAAATGTTTATCTAATTTTATTTCAATCAAATTCAATTATGAACCTTTTTGATCTTGTCAGGTCAGTGCAATCTCCGTGATATGTGGCACGTACCTATCCAAGATCCAAGGGTGTATTTTTAATATATATTGGAAATTATTTAGAATAACATCGATTTTTTTTTTTATATATTTAATCAATAGGAGCATGTAAATTTATTAAAATATTGGTAGCGCCAAAATCAAAATTTTCAGCCATTTTTGAGTGGGGCGTTAAAATTTAAATTTTTGACAATTGCCTTTATCGTGTTTTTGATTTTAACATAAAAATCGAATTTAATGACGTCACACTAGTCAATATCATTATTAATCAAAGATTTTTTTATCATAACTTTTATACGAAAATATGAATGTAAGATGAAAAAAAATAATACTAATATCATATAACAGGGTCGACAGAATTTGGTGTGCCACAAGGATCTATCCTAGGACCATTGCTTTATATACTATACATCTATGACATAATAAGATACAACATTACTGGGAAAATAATTATGTATGCAGACGACCCTGCTAACAAAAATGACAATGACAAAGAGACCTGTAAACAAATTAACATAGATATAGAGGCACTGACCAACTGGACAACCAAAACTACCTTAAACGCAAAAAATGTAACATCATGCATTTTAAAACACACAAAAAGACCCATAATATGTGCATAAAAATAAAAATAATACATTTAAATAATGTTAATGTCCATGATATTGGCTTTCGATAATTTTATGCCATTATTGTTTAAATATGATTTCGGGTCTCGAATGAAGCGCAATCATAATGTCCAATTTTCGACAATTGTCGTCTTTGTGGATGCGTATTATCCACTAGAGTGCACGTGGTGCGAAAAAGATCCATGGCCTTCTGAAGAACTAGCTCGGATGCACGATTACTTCGACCGTAAAATGGACGTAGCGCACGATAAGTTTTGCGAACCGAACCATGATTTTCAAAATAATTTTTCACAATTCGCAAACGCTGTTCTGACGTCAGTCTATTCATGCTAAAATGGCAAAACGTATTGACTACAAATCAACTGTCAAATTGTCAGTCTGTAGAAACAATGTTGCCGTTTAAAAACCAAACCTCTAAAAAAAACACCCTATATAAAAAAAAAAAACATTAAAAATCTACAACACAAAGTTATGGCGAATATAGAAGACAAAATAAGTTTTTAAAAACATCGTTTTATTTATGTTTGTACATGTGCAATATAATTTTTTTTTTTTTTTTTTTTTGTTTACTTATTTGAAACTATTTACAGCTCACGAAACAACCACAACCGTATCTCCGGAAAGACAAACGCACACCCCAAACAAAAGCTCCCGCAAAGGTGCCATTCTGTGTAACAAAAGAAAATTCAGTATGTTCTCAATTTGATTTACAGTTTGCCGGTTTTCCCCTTAGCAATAATTAACTAGTATCAATAGTTTTTTTTTCAAATTTAGAAGAAAGCCAAATAGGTTAAGCAATTTAATATTTAAAAACTCGATGAGAAACACCATTCAGTTAGAATAAAATAACTAAATAGTATTTCTTTGTTAAATTTAATTAATTTCATTGGAACAAGCTCCTAATTTTTTCAAGTCCCAAAAACAGATACCTGTAGATTTTTTTAAATAAAAACGTGTGTGTAGTTGTGTGAGTTTTAAGTAGTGTGTTCACCTGATGTAGTTTGCACTTTTGTTATAATTTTTTGAACGAATATGTACAACTGTACGATTTGTTGAACGAAAATGCACAATTCGAATAAATATTATATAACTATCATTCGCTTTCACAACACTTTTCATAGACATGTATCGGTTGTGACCCAATATTTTTCGATGTACAAATTTTAACAATATAATGAAACATGGATATCACTAATATATTAAAAAGGGGTGGATTTATGTATAAAAATGGAGGGGGTATAATATGAATTTAGGAAGGGGGAGGGGTAACTGGAGCATTTCGAACATGGGAATTGAAATTTAATTTAATTGGTTGTTTTTTTTCATTGTTTATTTTATTAGCAAATAGAAGAATGTGCACAACTCTACAATTTTATACATTTTACAATACACCTCATTACGAAATAACCTAATTTTATCAAAGTTTTTAAATCCATTAGTTGCTATATACCATGATCGATTGCTTTATTGTTATCAAATATGTTTTGTAATTGATATGACAAATATGTTTGCCTTGGCAAGGCGAAACAACGTTCACCTATTGATAGAAGCAATCAAACTTTGAAACATATTAAGATAAATAATCTCAAAGTGTATAAAATAGTGTTTCAATTACATTAAATCATTAAAAATAATATTTTTTTATTCGTATTAATTATTTCCTAATATTAAGTCCTTACATATGAAATTGGCGTTTTGTATGGGAGGAACATAAAGTTGATTTTTTTTAAATATAATATATTTATTTAATCAAAGTATGTACCATTGCTATCTATGCACCTTTGCCATCTCATAGGTTGTTCATCGATCCCTTTACTAAAAAAACATTCGGACGGGAATCAATAAAATCTTTGAAGTCGGTTTGGACTGCCCCATCGGAGTTGAATTTTTTTCCTTGCAAGAAGTTATCCAAATTTCGAAAAAAAATAGTTATCTGTTGGGGCAAGGTCCGGAGAGTACGGTGGATGTTTTAGATATTCCAATTGAAGCTCTTCTAATTCGGTAGCCGTCTGTTGTGCAGTGTGTGGTCTAGCGTTATCATGAAGCAGCAGTGGCCTAGAGCGATTAACCAGCCTCGGTTGTTTAGCAGCTAGCTTTTCCATCATGGTTTGCAGTTGCTGACAATAGACATCTGCCGTAATCGTCTGGCCAGATTTAAGAAAGCTGTAGTGAACGACACCAGCACTAGTCCACCAAACGCTCACAAGTAACTTTTTTGGAGTCAATTTTCGCTTGGGGCATGGTTCGGCTGGTTCGGCTGGGTTCAGCCATTGCGATGAGCGCTTCCGATTATCATACAGGATCCACTTTTCATCACAGGTAACGATTCGATTCAAAATCCCTTCATTATTGTGCCGGTTGAGTAATGCAACGCAGCAGTCAACGCGCGTTTGTTGATTTGCTTCTCTGAATTCGTGAGGTACCCACCTTTCAAGCTTTTTCACCTTCCCAATTTGCTTCAAGTGGATTTAAACAGTTTTATAACTAACACCGCAGCCTGTAGCTAACTCGGACGTGGTTTGCGATGGATCCGCTTCCACAATAGCCTTCAATTCTTCATTATCAACTTTGGTCTCCGACAGTCCACGGGGCATGTTCTGCAGGTCGAAATTTCCAGAACGAAAACGTTGGAACCAAAAAAGCACTGTGTTTTCTTTTGCCGCACCGTCGCCATACACATCATTTATCCTTCGAGCCGTTTCTACAGCACTGGTGCCACGGTGGAACTTGTACTCGTAAATAACGCGATATTTCAAGTTTTCCATTTTGTAAACTGAGTGACGCAAAGAAAAAAACAAAGGAAAAACAAATTAATTATAATTTTCGAAATACAAATACTTGAGTAAATAGCTGTATAAATTTGAATTTGGAATTCTTAACCAAAGAGAAGATATTTGAGATCAAAGTTGCCAGTACGGCAAAACGCCAATTTCATATGTAAGGACCTAATATATTGGACGATTAGGATACTCAGGCGTACCCAAGATCCCAAAAATATGAGATTTAAATATTATTTATTTATTTATTTTTTCTGATTGAATTAAAAATTTGTTTGAGAGAGAATAATATTTTGAATACTGATATTCATTCCATCACATTTTTTTTTCAATAACCTCGTAGAACGAAGTAGGATATTTTTAACCAGTTAAAAACAATTTCAATCAACTCAATAATTGAACACAGAAATGTATTCTTGTCGACAGACATTTGATATCAACGCCCTATACAAATATGGTGAACAAGATTTAATTTAAACCCTTGTTCAAAGTTTAATCAATCGATTCTGGCGTAAATAAATAAGCGAAAACTCAGACAAACAAAAACAGCAAAAAAACGATGGACTGGTTATTTTATTCCCCACAAAAAAATTACCTCACTGTCCAATTGGCTAGCTGTCAAGCTTAAACTTTGACCAAATAAGTAACCCCATTTGTCCAGATTTTAAAGCAAAACACGTCGAAAATCAAAACCCTTCCAGCAATAAAAAGAGCTATTAAAATAACTAGTAAAAGCAGAGATTTGAGTAGAAAGAACAATTCGTTTGTTTATATTTATTTTCATTTGGTTAATACTTTTTGACTAGGAGTGATCTTGCTGGGGTATCTTTTTATCCTGTAGGGGATGCTGTGACGGGTTGAATGTTGTATTCGCCGCAGAACCATCAAATCGTGGTCCTTTTCCGCCCTCTGACGTTAGATTTATGAACCGAAACCAGAATTTAAAAATTTAGAAGGGTTACTTTTGCGGACACGAGAATTTTCAAGTCCAGACGACATTACTTACTTTTCAATATTCTTTCAAGATATGTATAATACTTAATACAAAGCTTTTTTATATTAAACACACTATTACAACGAATGATCTTATTTATTATACGCAACAACATGTTTTATTTGAAAATAACGAAAATATAAAAAAATATTTTTAAAATATATATTTAGTTAAAATCCACTGATGTTTGTGTCTTCGGCCGATTTTGCTGAATAACGCTGAATTCGTGTTTTTTAAATATAATCTTATATATTTTGTTACTTTTATCTGACATCATCTTACGTGAAATATTTAATGATAAAACTGTTTTTATAGTATTGTTAGCGTTTACATTATTGTAATTTTTTCATTACACTATGATACTCAATTTGAGGCTTGGGTTCAAGCCCACTACTCGATTCATTCTTCATAATAATGAGCTATTTTCTACTTATATTGGAGATTATAATATCAATTTTAATACCATGGATTTAAATCTTAGGTGTTTATCGCTTATAAAAATAAAAATAAAATTATCTTAGTAATCACTTTGAAAACTTTCTATCAATCAAGTTCATAGTTTGACTCGAAAAAACAGGACACTACTAAAACACCAAAAGATTTATTTCAGTCATTCAAGAAAATATTTTAAAATAGTTTTTACCGTAATAAAATAAATAAGTAACTCCCATAAAATACTTTGTTTTTTGTGCGATTTACATCACTGTTCAATAAACCATGAATAAATTTAAAATACTGTATTAAAACATTTTTATTACAAATTTGTTTTAAAAATATTTGTGAAATGTATACTTACATGATCATAATAACAATGGTGGAATGGGGAATGTTGTAATTACATAAAGCGTGCGCTTAACCCAACCAATGACAGGTCATAAGTCCTGTAAACACCTTGATCATCCATATTCAGTTTCCAGTTTGTTTCTTCGTCTCTATTGAGATACAATTAAAAATTTAAATTTGTTTTATACTATTAAGATTAAGCTTCACCGGTATAAACTTTAACAATAAACATTAGAAAATCGTTTTAGCTGGAATAATGAGATGCAATTAGATCTGAGAGTAGGCATTCATTATATTTAATTCTGATATAAGTTTAGTATTTATTTTGAAGAAAATATATTTTAACTTTCATATCATTCTACTATAGATGTAGATTTTGTTAACATATTTTTAAAAAATCCATAAAAAATATGTCACTTGAACAAATAATCAATTTAATTTGAATTAACCACCCTTTGGTGTAAATCCAGGATTTGTATACAGGTATAAGTATACATTCACAAATATTTGGTCTTCAAATATTCTGGTCAAAATTCTTTGGCATATAGAATGGAATAATACTCCTAGCGGCTTCTAACAATATGTTGGTCAACAGCCTTCACATTGTGTTAATAAGGTAGTTTGCTAAATGCCGAAAATCATTCTCCATAGATGGCGTTAGTGGGTCGGTTGTATAGGTTAATTCTTGAAAAAATTCACTAGTGCAACCAAATCTACATAGATGGCTGACTGAAACTGCCACGTGAAGATAAATATGGATTTTGAAGTATATATACATCTTCCAAAAATTTGTCATGCATGATCACAAATAACAAAGGTGGAATGGGGAATGTTGTAATTACATAAAGCGTGCGCTTAACCCAACCAATGACAGGTCATAAGTCCTGTAAACACCTTGATCATCCATGTTCAGTTTCCAGTTTACGTCTTCGTCTCTATTGAGATACAATTAAAATAACGTATAATTCATAAAACGCAATTTTTTTATTGTGTCCCCAACATAAGAGTGTGTAAAATTAGTTTTTCAATTTGCGGGAAAATAATTGATTCATGAATTTTTGTGATAGCTCCCTGAAATATAAATAATCCTACCCACGGCGTGGTCCACGTGTCCACTGGGATTAGGGCATCCTTAATGCAGGGAAGGAAAGTCCGCTATGTCCCGTCATATAAATTCCCCTTGTAAACTGGGTCGAGAAAGGTAAAACAATCGATACAAGAGAAACAAAAATCGAAATTGGTTTAAGAATCTAAGCGGGGGATATTGTACACTATAGATTGGTGTTCATTTAAAATATATGTACACATTTACGTTTTAGCCATTGAAGAAAAACCGTTTTAAAATTTAAAGCGATCTTTTTAATACACCGTATTTTCCCTCCAATAAGTTAGAACGTTTTCTTATTAACAATATTCGTATTTTCTAGATCTCATATTCATATTTATGAGGTTTAAAAATAGAGCAAAATAAGATATCACGATTATTTTGTGGCAGGCAACAGAGTAAATGGTGCACTTAAAGTTGTCATCGCAAAAAAGCCTATCCAAAATAGCTAAGATGGCAGTGTAGAATGGTGTTCTTGTGCCGACCCTTATGTATGGAAGTGAAGCATGTAACTGGCAATAGAAGGATGAAAGTAGAATAAATGCAGTAGAAATGAGATCTCTAAGACGAATGTGTAGTAAATCTGTATACGATAGAGTGTCAAATGCAAGTATAAAAAGTAAGTGCGGTGCGAATGAAAGTGTTAAGAACAAAATAATGAAAGGGTCGTTAAGATGGTTTGGACACATGAAAAGAATGAGTAAGGACCGAATAGTGAAGAAGATATATGTAAACGACGTGAACGGAGCTATAAATAGAGGAAGATCGAGGAAAACGTGGCACGATCAAATCAATCAAATATTACATATCGGTCACGTGAGTAGTCAGAGAAATCGACGTGCGTGCATGACAAGATGTATGAATGTAGAGGAAGCGAGAGAAGTATGTCAGGAAAAAACAGTGTGGCGGTCCATTTCTGCCTACTCCTCCAGAGAGACGGCGTGATGGTTAAGAAAGTTAGTTAGTTTTTAGTTACAAGGTGTATCTTAAATAAGAAAGTGTAGAAAAAACATATCTCTACGTATAAAATGAAAGCACAAAATCACATGCTTCATGCTCATACAACAATTGTTAATTTAATAATGTTTATTTAGATTTTTCGTGGAACACAAAGGCTTTACAAATTAGGGTAAGGTCGGAGGCTCAACCAAGGGCATATTAATAGGATTGCGGACGTATTTCTAAGCTTTCTTAGACAAACAGACCGGTGTCAGGAGACACGATCCGTGTTCTTTTGTTTGCCCTCTGAAATTTTGACACACCACCTTATTTACAGTAGAAATGGCCTAGTTTGTATTATAATATTTCTGCTTTGTATATGAAAGTTCCTTCACAAGTGTGGAATTTAATTCAGCATTATGTTTGTGTAATTCATTTACACAATAAACTCATTTACATAATTCTCACTTCTAAATACTATATGAATTTCCGGATAGAATAATAGAAAATAATTTCTTCTCTTCTTCTTCTTCTTCTTTTTTTTTTTTTATTTTTTTTTTTGTTTATTTTTTTTTTTTTATGTACACAACAGGTCGTTTGGACCCAATTACTGTATACAATTTTTATTTTTTAGCTATTATATTGATTCTCGTGACATGTGATAGGTAGCCAATCTATCGCCATTTTATTGTCACTTGAATTCTACACCAGACCAAAGACAGTGTGACAATAACACTGCCATCGCCGGGAATCGAACCCACGACCTTCGGCATGGAAGTCAGAGCTCGTAACCACTCTGCCACGTGGTTACGAGCTCTGACTTCTTCTTGTCCTGTCACACCTCCGCGGTGCGTCGGGCCTCAAGGGGCCTTCTCCATGCGACTTTTTCGCATGCCTGATGTCTAATATCATCTCAAGTAAGGCCTGCTGCTTTAACCTCGTCAGGTGGCTTTAGGTCTGCCTCGCTTCCTCTTTCCACCCCTAGGGGACCATTCTAGTGCGCCCTAAGCGATGCTGGCTGGGTTCCGTGATTAATTACATAAACGGGAAATACTCGTATTTAAGTTGCCTAAGAATTATATTAATTAATAATTGAATTAAACACTTTTTTTAAAACACTTTTTGTAAAACCACTTTATTTTTGAGTAAGGAGCGCCAACTGGTTTCACTCTGTAACTCTGTCAGGGCTATACACAAACCGGTTAGCACTTCTTACTTAAAAATAAAGTGGTTTTATACAAAGTGTTTTATTCAATTTTTAAATATGTCAAACCACCTAGTATTGGCATCTTACCAATGACTCATTCACTTCTGGATAAGCGTTGTGATTGTGACTTCGTTAGTATGAACAGGAAAATAAAGACGTTATCCATTTTACCTCTATAAAATATAAAAGCTCGGCATCATGTTTTTTTGGGGTAATATCTTTAACCGGATTGTTTGAGGAAAAAAGTTTAAAAGTGGCGAATCACCATTACACTTTCTTTGAGAAATAAAATGGAGCTAGCTATATATTACTGACCACACCATTATCATTAGGTACACAAGCTTTCACTCTTTTTATATTAAACCCGCCCTTTGTATAGGTGATAAATGTTTTCACTGTAAAGGGATGTTGTTTATTTTTATATTATATAAATAAAAATACATAAAAGTAGTTTATTATTTCTTAAATAATGATGCAAAACTCCATATTTAATAATTAACACGAATTAAAACTTCTGTTTTCTAGAATTTTTATTATATTATATGGGAATGACATTTTTCGCCTGTCTAAGGCATTTTCAAATATAAAATAATGCCTTTAACAGCTGAAATAATAAAATACCACATAATAAAACTTTTAGAAAACATGCGTTTTCATTTCTATTAATTATTAAATATGGAGTTTTAAATCATTGTTTAAGAAACAATAAATAATTTTTTACCTTTGTCTAAGGCATTATCAAATATAAGATAATGCCTTAGACAGGTGAAACATTTCATTCCTTAAACTTATAGAAAACATGCGTTTTCATTCCTATTAATTATTATACGCGGAGTTTTAAATCATTGTTTAAGAAACAATAAATAAATATTTACTTTTGTTAATGCATTAGCAAGGTGAAACATGTTATTTCCAAAAAATAAAATAAAACTTTCGTAACAGAGATATTTATATTTAAATTAATTATTTAATTTGGAGTTTTCTGTCATTGTTTAAAAAAACAATAAATATAATAATACTCGTAGGAAATGAACGCTTTCGTCACTATTAAAAAATCAATGATTTTCTTCCGATTAAAACATCCTGTAAAGCCGTATTTTTACTTGAGGGTGAGATAGTTTCCATTATTCGCTTAGAAAACCATTATATAGATTGCTGTGTGGAGGGAGGGAGGTTTGGTTCTGTTCCGATATCACAATTCACTCGGACGGAGTAATTTGATAAATCTAACTCTCATGGATATATGCATGTAACATAAGATTTTAGGACTGAATTTATAATAAAACTTAAGTCTCTAAGAAATATTGTTTTTTATTATCGTGTCAATATAAGACCATGATATTTAATACGAATGAAAACATATGTTATACTCGTATATGAAAACTCTTTTCGCATTTCTTTCTCAAGAAACAACTAGGAAAATATTTTCATCACACAATTAATATCTACAAAACACAAATAATCTATAAAGCGTGCGTAAGACCAATAAAAACATATGGCGTCGAAGCAAGGGCAGACACAGTAAGGACAAAACAAGTTTTGAGGACTTCCAAAATGAAGACACTGAGGACGATAGCGGGCAAGACACTGAGGGATCGCGTGAGGAACACCAGAATAAGAGAGATATGTAAGGTTGAGGATATTATAAGATGGAGCAAACATCGAAAAGAGACTGGAACGGTCATGTTCAGAGAATGGACACCACCAGACTCTCCTATATTGCATTGTATAATCAACCTCATGGGACTCGTCCTCGTGGAAGACCTCCTAAAAGATGGAAGGACAGCTGGGAATCTACCTCACAGGAGGAGCAACACTCTGGAGAACAGACCGCATAGGTCTACAATAAGGAAGAAGAAGAAAAAGAAGAATTAATATTTTTTAATTCAGTCCTTTTTATATCAAAACACTTTCTAGCCATTCAAGTTGTGGGTATGAGCAATACAAAACTTGAAGGCACATAAGTCACTTGAACGATTACTCCAGTTCCGGAGCACTTCCGGCAAATTCGTATTTGTTTTTCTATTCCCAAAAAATCCAAAATAAAAACACTGTCCCTATTATATAGATCTATTATTCGTTTTATTCTTTAATGGTTACTGCTTAGAATTACAGAGTGGTGTTTAGTGTTTTGGGAGAAGGTCAATATGTTCACGGAAAATAAACGAAGAAAATATTAACCTTTCAAATTTCGAAAATATGTTTAAGCAAATAACGATTCATAATTTGAAGGAATGAAAACTTTAATTTACTTAAAGGCATTTTTTAAATTAACTTATACTCGTTTACAAAAATTCTATGATAAATTTATACGAAACATCTTAATTATTATATCTTATCTAACTAACTAACTAACCATCACGCCGTCTCTCCAAAGGGGTAGGCAGAAAGAGTGGACTGCCACACTTTTCTTTCCTGACACATTTCTCTCGCTTCCTCAACATTCATACATCGTGTCATCCGGGACTTGCATTTAAATACGGCAACAACAAGGGGGTGCCAGACCACATTTAATCTACTCAATCTCACTTCTATGCTCCGCTGTACTTTATTGAATAAATAAATAAGCATAATATATAATAAATATAATACATTTTAGGAACATTATATAAAAGATAAAAATAATGATACACCACAGGAATATACAGCGGGAAGAACAGGAGAGGCAGAGGAGACAAATGTGGGATGGGAAAAGAAAAAAATAATAATAATAATAACGTGGAGTACAGTTTTTGGCATGTAGGACAAAGGACGAGGTTTAGGAAACATTTCATAATATTAAATAAATAAATAAAACCACTGCACAAATTGTTATTGTGGCCAAGAGGGAGAGGAACGAGACCCGTCACAGAGGGGCAACCTCCCTCTCCCAGCTGGAAAACAGCGCACCCTCAGAGGGCAAGAAACAGCACAAATTCCGGTGAATTCCGGTGGGGTAGACAACCGTAGAAACCCCTCTATCCAGGAGCAGCAGCCCCAGCATCCTTATATACGTGGAGGCCGGCTAAGTGTCGGCCTTGGCAAATGCATTAATCCACGCTCTCACGAACACTTTCAAACACCCAAAGTTATGTTGACTCTCCGTCAGATCTGAGTTCCAGACCGGGCGGACAGCCACTTTTACATCATCTATCATCCGATTCCGCGCGCTCACCAGGGAACTACACTCCCAGAGGATGTGGAAGGCCGTCTGGGGCCCCCCGCCGCACGTACACTCCGGGTCCGGCACCAGACCAAAATCATGGAGCCTGGCACGGAAGTTGCCGTGGCGCGAGAGCATCTGCACAACGTGGTGATCCAAGGCGATCCACTCACTGCTCATCCTTCTTCTCAAGGAGGGACCGGGGACAGGCCCAGGGAGTGTACGAGCGAGGCTGATAAAAGGGCGCCGCTACGCCCTATAACAGCCTCGGGTATGTGGCGGGAACTTCTATGTTCCTTAAAAAAAAACATCGTGTCATTCACGCGCGTCGATCCTCACATGGCCGAAATTGAATATTTGATTTATTTGATCGTGCCACGTTTTCCTCGGTCTTCCTCTATTTCTGGTCCCATTTACATCGTTAAAATATATTTTTTTTACCATTCTTTCTTAATTCATTCTTTCCATATGTCCAAATCATTGTAATGATTTAAGGTTATATCTTAAATAATGATATAAAACTCAATATTACTGTATTATTGATAATGCCCTAGCAAGACTATTAATGTCATTCCCATTAAATAAAATAAAACAACTAAACTAAAATGTAGGTAAAAAAATTAATACAACTAAGTTTGACTGTCAGTTTACGGACACGTCACTAGAGATTTCGTTAAACATTAGAACTTAACATAAATTAATATCAATAGTGTTTTATAAAAACAATAATAATCTTCATTTATGTATGTAAAAAAATCAGACAATGTTCAGAACAATGATTTAAATCTCCATATCAGATAATTGATACGAATGTTAGTTTAAAACGCTTGTGTCCTTTGTTTTCAAGCCATTTTATTTTTTTTAATCAATCTAAGTGGTTTCGTTCCCCCCGGAGCATCGTCAGAGTTACAAAATAAACACTTTTTGTAACCCGGCGCCAGCGAAACCGGTTGGTTCGACAACATCGACTTGAGAGCTTCCTACAAAAGTACTTTCCAATTTATTTTTTACGCCGCATATCTTCGACATTATCTAAGGCAAAGCATGTTATTCTCATAGATTATAATATAACTTCTAGAGAGCAGACGTTTTCATTCCTTTGATTGACTTAGGATATCATGAGAAATTTTCGGTTTGGTCAAACTTTTGTAATATTCAGAACTGTTTTTCATTACATGATTTTCGCTTGTTGTTGTCTCAAGGATATAATATGGAAAAACAAGTATATGAGAACTGACAGTAAGGTCAGAATATATAAAACCTGCGCAAGGCCTATACTGACATATACTATTGAGACCAGAGCGGATACCACGAGAACGAAGGCTAAAGTACGGGTGGCAGAGATGAGGACGCTGAGGATGATAGCAGGAAAAACTATTCGCGATAGGGTGAGGAATGCGGCCATCCGCGAGATCTGCAAGGCGGAGGATGTCGTGAGATGGGGCAGACACCGCAGCAGATACTGGAATGCGCACGTGCAGAGGATGGATCCCACCAGAATCCCACACGCTGTGGCGCATCAGACTCCTGCCGGCTGCCGTCCCCCCGGAAGACCGCCGAAGAGATGGAGAGATAACTGGGAGTCAACCTCCCAAGAGAGGCCAGCCTGATTTCAGGAACAGAACAAAGGTCTATAAGGATAAGAAGAAGAAGAAGAAGAAGAAGATTTTCGCTTGTCTCGCGAACATATCAACCATCCCGAGTGTGGCACCTCAGAGGCCGCGCCCAGCGTGGTTGCTTTTGATTGATGACCTGAAATATTAGGGGAAGCTTTTAGTTGGTGAAATCTTCTTTTCAGTGGGAGCAGCCAATGGGGAATAAGCACTAATTAATTTATATTACATCTTTATTCGGTCGCGCGAAAAACTTTTAAATTGATGTGTGTAATTAGGTATTGTGGGTGGGTTTAAGACGCCCTATAATCTAAGCGGCGGGAAAAAATTCAGTAAGCCAATTTTATTTAAAAAAACTTTTGTAAGAAACCGTCGTTTCTTTTGAAGTTCCAAGTATTTTTTTAACGACAGCATTTTTATCCTTAATTAATAATTAAATACTCGTAAAACAAGGTTTTGAACTACTTCCACTTTCGTCTTTATTTTGACAGCGACCAGCTTCGCCAGGCTCACTGGGCATCGACAGACTGGTCAGCGAACCTGGTGAAACCGGTCTCTGTCAAATAAAGGCAAAAGTGGAAGTAGTTAGAAACATCGATTTATTTAATTTTATTATAGCTATTATATTTTTATATAACGTTACATTTTAATATGTCAGCTATAATTATATTTTAAATCCATTGAATTGAATATGAGTCTTCTTGAATACCTATAATACCAATATTTAAATACAGAAAATTTTACATAATTATTTGAAGATTATTTTTGCACAGAATCATACTAACCACCCACCACATAACTCGTCAATGGGAAGGAGTAACAGACTTCCGAGTCTCACTCCAAAAATCAGAGATCCAAGTCCAAGACTAACCACCCCTGATATGTATGTATATAAAGGACTCGGTTTGCAATAGTGTCACCAGTCTGTCGATGCCAGCGAGCCTGGCGAAACCGGTCCCTGTCGAAAAAAAGACAGATCAGGAAGTAGTTATTAAAACCATCATTTTATTTCATTATAATTTTAAAAAAACTTCCATCAAGAGATTTCAGTTAAATCATTTGATTTTATGATAAACTACATCGTTCTCTCGTGTCGAGAAAAGTTAATTTAAAAATGACAAAACAGTATTTTAATGTATAAAAAATTCGTAACCCATTATATATATAAAACATACAGCACATCTCAAAGTACTTCACAAGTTAAAATATGAAATGTATCAATCAAGTAAAACTCAAAGAACGCGAGAAATACAAAATAAACAAGCACGCTTTACGTATATTTTTAAGATCTTCCGCCTCGGTATTAATATTCCACGAAGATGTCATTTCCTTGATTTATTTCTTCAGAAACGTTAACACGGCTGATGGAACACCTTCCGGGCGAATGCTAGTTCTTGTTAAATGTATGAAATAGCGAACGCGAAGGCTAACGCACAATTCGCCTCATGCATTTTGCAAAATAAATTTCCTAAGATTAAGCCATGTTTAACCCTTTGGGTACAAAAAATATTAATATTTCTACGAAAAGTAGCATTAAAAGCGTACTAGTAGCATTAAAAGTGTACTTCTGTACGGATGTGAGACTTGGAAATCTACCGCGGACGTTTTTGGAAAACTCCAGGTGTTTATAAATAGGTGCCTTTGCTTCGTTATGCTGGAGAGAGTTCAGAAAAAAATTCTGTAGAGACATGAGAGAGTATGGTAGTTATCCGTGGCTCTATCCCACGGCATTTCTTTTAGGAATGCTCAGAACCAATTCTTTACAGCTTCGAAGAGATGGGCATCTCATAACCCATTTCTTTAAATTAATCAGGGGATATTTTGAGAACTCGGCCGTACTAGAAGGTGTTGGTCTTTTTGTCCCTGATAGATTTCTCCGACAGCAGTAGCACAGATTGTTTTACCAACCGGCCACCAGAACCAATCTGCCTTTGGTGACACCGGTGGGAAGAGCAATTAGTCTGCTGAACGCGGTCTCCTCGGAGATCGACGTTTTTTATATTAGTGAAGGTACGTTCAGGGGACAAATACTATTGACTTTAGAAAGTATCTTGTCTTTCTAATGTCGAACCATCTCTAATGCGTTCCTGGTACTTTGTTGTATTTTTATAATATTTTACCTGTACTTAATAGATGCCTTAAACATTTTCCTTTTTGTAATGTCCTTTGCGTTAATAAACTGATTTGATTTGATTTGATTTGAATATTCAAGGTCTATTGGCCCCAAACAGTGTCAAATGCCGTTCTCTGGACCATATATTAGCAGAAGCTTAACTGACTTGTTCTCGTACTTCGGTATAAAGGTAATTATGGCTGCAGATCTCTACTCTCAAATATCCGAAACTCATTAATTGCTCCACAGGTATATCATCAACAGTCAGATATATTTGTAAATGAAAATCTAAAAATTGTAAGTATCTTAAAATTGCCGGCAACCAAAGGGTTAAGGGACATAAAGTGTTATGCCGATATATCGGCATATCGCACCTCAAGAGTTATTCTATATAAGAGCACCATCTAATATTAATAAAATTTTATAAATCATATGGAACGAATGTATGAGAAAAAAATAAGTTTTAAAAATCTTCAGCAAAGAAATCACAAAAGCAGTGTGAATGAAAAACAAGCAGAGTATCGACCCTTGTGTATAGAAGTGAAACATGAAACTGTCAAAAGACAGAGAGTAGAATTAATGCACTAGAAAATAAAATCTCTAAGACGAATGTGTGATAAATGTGTAAATGAGTGCGAATGCGAATGCAGTGCGAATGTTATGAACGTGTTATGAAAAAAATATTGAAAAAATCATTAAGATGGTTTATACACATGGAAAGAATGAATTAAGAAATAATGGTAAAAAAAAATATAAGTTAACGATGTAAATGGAACTAGATATAGAGGATGCCCGAGGAAAAGTGGCACGATCGAATAAATAAAATATTGAATGTTGGCCACGTGAGGCGTCAGAGAAATCGTGGCGCGTGCATGACACGATGTATGAATGTTGAGGAAGCGAGAGAAATATGTCAGGAAAGAAAAGTGTGAGAAAGAAAAGTCTATTCTTTCTGCCTACCCCTTCGGCGAGACGGCGTGATGGTTAATTAGTTAGTTGGTTAGTTAAGGTAAATGAAAATGCACTGTAAAACCGATTAAACAATCGAGTTTTCATTATAACATATTATATATATATCTGGGGAACAGGAAACCATAAGGACATCTCTAGACTCCAAAGACAATTATTTTTAAGGGGGCAAGTGGGATGCAACTGAGAATACAATATCTAGCGCCCTTGGAAACGTCAAATAGTTGAGATAACCTACGTATAATATATTTTATACGATATGTTAATGAGAAACGAAGTTTTCTGATCCCTTGGTCTCAAAAAAATCCATTTCAGCATCATTAACGTACATTCCCATAGAGCCTAGGGGGTCAGTACTCACGCTTTCAACATTTAGCAGTTTCTTAGGTTGGTATAAAGTTCTCCTGTTTAGTTCCTCTGCATTAGGACCGCGAAGTTTCTTCCTAATTCAACCCGTGAGATGTGTAACTGATTTAACCAACTTTGGTCTCACCATTCATTTCCCTAAACTTCGTTTTACTAACTTCGTCATCTCTGTACTCTGATAACTGGTTTTGGTACTATTCCATCTTCCCTTCCTTTGAAGTATTTATTTGTAAATTGCAGATTTATATTTTAACAATATTTAAGACACGCTGTTTTTCATTTCAGTTTAAATATAACTTGTTTGGAATTAAACCAAATTCTACATTAAGTTTCATGGTTAATTTGTTTGTAATGTGATACAATAATAATCAGAAAAAATTTCAAAATAATCCAGAAACGTTCTCGGACATGCGCATCGTGTGCATTTCTAATAACTTTCGGAGATAATCAAAGCATTCCTCTCGCGCTCTCTTGTAATTATCGTAATCTTTCTTGACGACACTCGAGTTTTTGACTATATTATGATTGTTCAATACAATGTGAAGTAAAATAACCAAAAAAGTGGTAAATTGACTAAATTGACTAAATTGATAAATATTAATAATATATTATTTTACATTTTAGATATTTTTTTTTGTTTTTGGCTACATTTTTTCAGATGAATAAATACGTAATATACTTAGGAAATTAAAAATAATTTGGTTTAATCCTCAAAATATTAAAAAACACGACATGTTTCGGAGGATACATCCATCTTCGGTGTACAAATATAATAAAAACTAAACAAAGAAATACTATTATCGTGATGAAGTTGCCAACTGCCATTTGCCCCCAGGTCTGGCCGTTTGCGTCTCACTTCATCACGATGGTGACGCAGAACCTCTCGGTAGTAGTCCTTGGTAACAGTAGTGCCGTGTGGAGCGTACTCATGATGAACCACGCCACTGGAGTCAAAAAAGACGGTCAGCATGACGTTCACATTGCTGCGTACCTGTCTTGCTTTTTGGGGCCTCGGGGACGTTGAATGCTTCCATTGTGATGACTGAAACTTGGTTTATGGGTCGTACTAATAAGCCCAAGATTCATCACCAGTGATCACTGTGTTAAGAAAGTTGGGATCATTGATCACAGTCTCCAGCATGTCCTATGCGATCTCCACACGAAGTTGCTTCTGCTCAATTGTTAGCAACTCTGGCACAAATTTTGCTGAGACCCTTCTGAGGGCCAAATCTTCAATTAAAATGGAATAACGGATCCAACACTAATACTCACTTCATCAGCAAGTTCTCTGGTCGTTTTTTGACGATCCTGCATCACCGGGGTCCTTACTTGATCAATGCCAACATCATTTTTTGATATTGAGGGCCTACCGGACTGATGAGCTGCCATCTTTGAAGCGGTTTTACCACTCCTTTATATGTGTGGTGCCCATTGCTTCGTCCCCAAACACTTTTTTAATTTTGCGGATGGTTTCCACTTGAGAATCCCCAAGCTTTAAATAAAATGTGATGCAGTAACGTTGTTCAACTTTTTCTGTCATTTTGTTAAAACTAAAATCCGACGACAATAGCGTACACGTGCTCACTCTTCAACTGAGTGGCGCTGTGGAATTAAACATATATCTCTGCCTATATATATATATATATATATATATATATTTATATATATATATATATATATATATATATATATATATATATATATATATATATATATATATATATATATATATATATCATATATATATATATATATATATATATATATATATATATATATATATATATATATATATATATATATATATATATATATATATATATATATATATATATATATATATATTTCTCTATATCTATATATATAAAACAAAGTCAAAAATCGTGTTAGTTACACCATTTATAACTCGAGAACAGCTGGACCAATTTTGAAGATCTTATATTTGCTGGATTTGTCTCCGTTCCGGATAACAGAATAATTATTAAAACATTTGAAAAAATCACTTAAATGATTTAAAATTAATTATATTTGTCGTAAATTTGACTAAATTTGACTTTTGAGACAAAGTACAAAAAACATCATGGCTTCCATTTTAGTTTCGGAAACGCCCGTAGGTGGTGTATTGTTGATGCCAGATGTCAATACTCAATGTGAAAGATTTGAGGTTATTTTTTTATCGTCACCGGGATTTTTGGTTTTCTTTATTAATTTTAGATTAACAATGCACAAAGTTATAAAAATCAGTATAAGAGAGACTATTCTAAAAGTTAAACCCCTTTTGTGAAGGAGTGCAGAGAATATTTGCGTCATTAATACCATTCGAAAAAGATGACAGATGAGTGTTCCGTAGAGATTAAATAACCGATTTATGATAAGTGAATAATAATAAAAATACGTATTGTATATTTTGTATTGATTTTATAGGTGTATCTGTGTACATTCGGTCCAGAGAATTGTTACCAAAGAAAATTCAGCCGCGAGTACTTAATAAACGAAATATTTGGCTAGATGAAGACGAGGAATTTCTTTTTTCAATTGATAGGGACACTGAATCATCAAACTCTTCAGATGATGAATATGATGATGCTAATGATGAAAACGGAGTTCATTGATGGATCACACTTATTCAAAATTATGTTGTCTGCTATTTAATTGTTTTAACGTGTTTTGATGAATGTCGGAAAGTCAAAGGTGTTAGTTTTTGAAAGGGAAGAGCAAATGACAGTTTGTAATATAAGTGTAAATGAAGAGAACTTGGAACAGGTGAGGGAATTTGTGTATTTAGGTAGCATGTTCACAGCGGATGGCCGAACGGACAGTGATGTTGAAAAAAGGGTTGGTGCGGGTAACAAAGTGAATGGAGCTTTAAAAGTAGTTATTGGAAACAATAATTTATCAATGAAAGCGAAAATGGCCGTTCACAATGGAGTTCTGGTCCCAACTCTTATGTATGGAAGCGAAGCATGGAACTGACAGAAGAAAGATGAGAGCAGAATAAATGCGGTAGAGATGAGGTTCCTAAGACGTATGTGTGGTAGAACGATGTATGACAGAATCTCAAATGCTGATATTAGGAAAGAATGTAGAGCGAAAGAAGGTATTATGAACAAAATTATGAATGGTTCGTTGCGTTGGTTCGGACATATGGAGCGCATGGGTGAAGAAAGAATGGTTAAAAAAAGTATACGTTAACGATGTAAATGGAGTAAGGAGTCGAGGTAGACCGAGAAAAACATGGCATGTCCAAATTAATCAAATATTAAAGGTTGGTCATGTCAGAAGCCGGAAGAATCGACGTGCGTGTATGACTCGATGTATGAATGTGGAGGAAGCTAGAGAGGTGTTGCCAGGATAGAGTAGTGTGGCGGTCCATTCTCTCTGCCTACCCCTGCGGAGAAACGGCGTGATGGTTTGTTGTTGTTGTTGTGTTGTTGTATTAAATTCATTTATTTATAATAATAAAATAATAAGAATGATAATAATCATAATAATAATTCAAACAGTAATTAGAAGGAACAATCATACATAATATAGAGTCAAAAACGATGAATCCTAATATATTAAAGACGATAAACATTATAAGGAAGCAGATTACATTTGTAAGAAAGGGACAAAAGTGGAAGGTAGTATTAATATTTTTTTGGTAGATTGTATAAAGGAAAAGTTTTTAATGTACTACATATATACTAAGGGGGAATAAGCTGGAATTTGGTTATTTATAACATTCAATTCACGTGCCTTTGCTTTAAAAATTTCTAAATTTTCTAATTTATCAATTTTTTTTTAAATTGTTTACTATATGCAAAAAAAATGTGTTTTTGGAATTGAAATGATGGTCAAAATTCACACAATGATTCTGTTTTTGTATTAAATGTTGTGTTCATATAAACTCTTCAAAATGATCGACCCGTCTTTCCAATATACACGGCATCACAATCCTCACAATTAATCTGGTAGATTCCACTTTGGTTGAATATATTGTCGCGAAAAAATAAAAAACACAATTGTGATACATAAAACAAAGTTTTTAATTAACAATTTATAATTCATTTTAAGTATTAATGCAGGCTTCCACGTGAATTATATTCCATTGTAATTAATATTTTTAATTTTGACTTTTGCACATTTCATGAACTTAATTCATTTGAAGTATTAATTGTAATTCAATAAAAAGGTGAATTAAATTTAGCTAATAAGTTAACACAAAATTTATTGATTCTGAGGCGGTACGAAGTTCAGTCAGGTCAAGGTATATATATATATATATATATATATATATATATATATATATATATATATATATATATATATATATATATATATATATATATATATATATATATATATATATATATATATATATATATATATATATATAACTGCTATGCTATATATATATATATATATATATATATATATATATATATATATATATATATATATATATATATATATATATATACATATATATATATATGTATATATATATATATATATATATATATATATATATATACTGTAATAACATATATAACAATAATAATATGCTATATATATATGTATATATGTAGCAACAACATAGCCAATAACTAATATATATATATATATATATGTAATAATATATATATGTATATATATATATATATATATATATATATAACACCTACATATATATATATATATATATATGTATATATATATATATATATTATATATATATATATATATGTGTATATATATATATAAATATATATGATGAAATATTCCGTGCTCGTCTCTTTCATCGTGTATTTCTACCTAATAACGTTTAAAGTGTATAAACGCGATATTGATTTTCTTTCAAAAGTAAACAAGTAATTTTATTCAGACAAAAAAATAAAGCATATTCAACACAATTTCCAAAACATCTTGACTCCCTTCTAAATATTCCATCAGCTGAAACTTCCATACAGAGGCTTAAAAGCTTTTTAAATCATCGGAAAATATTTGGAGCTGAAATATAACCTTACGCGCTCATACATAACGGTACACATCTTCCCGCAATATGTATGTAACTCGGCAGAATCCATACATTTCGCACCAATAAATTTATCTTTTCCCCGAATCTGTCTTAAGTGTATCTCTGGTGTGATCAATTGAGAGAATGTGGACGGAGGACGAGAACTTTGGTGATAACGAATAGAAAAAAACGGAAAAGGAAAAGGATTTTTATCAAATTGTTTTTTTAACGTTATAAATATCTTATGATAGAATCCTAAATAGCCATTTTTATTACTATACTGCATACAACAGTGGTGCGGAGTGAGATTTTATTATATTTCACTGTTATAATATCACAATTTATTTTCATTCACTGAGAGTGTTGGCATCATCAGGAATTACAATAAACTAGTTTATTGGAACACCTGATGATGCCAACATCGGGTGGCGAAACAGCTGTCGCAACACTCAGTGAATAAAAAGAAATTGTAATATTATAACAGATTCAAATTCACTAAAGCCATAAAAACATCCATTGGCATCAGACAAAGCGATAGCTTTAGCCCATTTCTCTTTAACTGCATCATGGACAACATCATATCAGAGGTTGCATCTCTCAAGTTAGAGTACACTCTGGGTAATGAAATAATTGGAATGCTTTGCTATGCAGACGACGCCGCTGAAAATGAAAACGACTTACAAGCAATGCTCTCAAAATTTGATGAATCCTGCTCTAAATACAACATGATCATATCCATCTCCAAAACGAAGTGTATGACATTCTCTAGAAACCAACTAAGATGCGAAATCTCCGTACGCCAAGAAAAAATTCAACAGGTAGATCAATTCAGATATCTCGGAAGCGAAGTAACCAGCTCTAATGACCTCCCCAGAGAACTAAGGTCACAGGTAGATAAGGCTGCAGCGGTTGCAGGCTGCCTGAAAGATATCATATGGAGAAACAAGGACATGAGGACTGACAGCAAGGTACGCATTTATAAGACCTGTGTGCGACCAATATGGCATTGAATCGAGGGCAGACACTGTCAAGACAGAAGCATGCTCAGGACAACCGAGATGAAAACACTCCGCGCTATGGCTGGCAAAAGCCTACGTGATCGTGTTAGGAATACAGCAATCCGAGAAATCTGCGAGGTCGAAGATGTGGTCAGATGGGGACGTCAAAGACAGCGATACTGGCATCAACATGTAGCAATAATGAGCTAGTATACCATACACAGCTCTCCATGGAACGCCAAACAGACAACGCCGACCAGGAAGACCCCCGAAACGGTGGAGAGAAAGCTGGAGTTCAACGTCTCAAGAGGACCCGCCTGAAATAACAGACTCCTAAGTCTTTTAAAAGTGAAGAAGAAGACATTATAACAGTATTTTAAATTTTAACAGTAATCTTTTATTTCTTAGAAGAATGCAGCAATGTCTGTTTATATTGCTATAATAAATTCCATTCACAAATGATTTATTTCTTAATATACTGGATATTAAATCTTAATATACAATATAATCGTTTATTTAAAACATAAATTTTATCTTGTGTACAACGAATTAATTACTATTACGCCGTTTCCCAGGAAGTGTAGGTAGAGAGGATGAACCGCCACACTGGTATATCCTGACATACCACTCTAGCTTCCTCTATATGCATACATCGAACACCAACGCTCGTCGATTTTTCCTAATTGAACGGATTTGGACCGGCTTTTAGAAATTTATTAATTTTGTCATGCCATGTCTTCCTTGGCCATCCTCGTCTTATTTTTCCATTCAGGCTACTTATATACAACTGTTTAACCATTTTTCTCTAAGCCATTTGTTTCATATGTCCAAAACATTAAAGCAACGTATGAAAATAAAGAACACTACTTGTTTCGGAGGTATACTCCATCTTCGGGTGAAACTACGAGTATAACTAAATTAAAATTAAAGAAAATTTAATAACTTAAGAAATTGAAAATAACTTTGTTTATTATCCGCCAAATATTTAAAAACACGACATGTTACGGAGGATAGAAATTAATAAAAAACTTATATATAAATTATGTTTTTGCTAAATTACAATTTAATATTTTTATTTTATCGTTATGTATTATTATTTTTTAATATTATTTATTAGTCTTTCATTGTTTAGTTGTTATTATACATTTACACCTGAAGATGGAGGTATCCTCTAAAACATGTCTTGTTTTTTTATATTTTGTTTATAATAAACAAACGTATTTTTCATTTTCTATGTGTATTACTTTGGAATTCCAGTGTTAATGCCTTAGCTTTCAATTAGTTAAAGAAATCTTATATTTTATTACTTACACTTAGGTTTATGGCTTCAACCGGTTTCGGCGACTGGTTTCCGAAACCAGTCGAAGCCATAAACCTATGTGGAAACAAACTTAATATACTAACTAACTAACCAACCATCACGCCATTTCCCCGGAGGGGTAGGCAGAGAGGATGGATCACCACACTGGTCTGTCTTGGCATACCCCTCTCGGGATTCCTCTACATTCATACATCGTGCCATACACGCACGTCGATTGTTCCGACTTCGAATGTGGCCGCCTTTTAGTAATTGACTAATTTGGTCATGCCATGTTTTCCTCGGTCGTCCTCGGCTTCTTTTCCCACTCACGCTGTTTGCTTTATATACGGTATATAAAAAAATCATACTCTAGTGAAATATAGAATAGAAATCACTCACGCTGGTACCTACATATAACAAGCGATATAATGACTTTTTAAAAGGCGGGAAATACGAAAATTGACATTTTATTTTGACATCTATGGCGCAAAGGTTTCCCGCCGCGACGCCTAGCAAACATATCATATCGCCTTTCATTTTAAAAGTTGCTGTCATTTCGAACATTTTAATGTCAGGTCAATCGGCTAAACCCGGTTTCGTCATTTCCGATATAATATTTAGGTCGGAACATTGGATGCTCATGTCACTTTGCGCCACCCCACCCAGAAAGAAGTGAGGTTAGGTACATCCGAGTCCAGTAGGAACGGTGCCGCGGCGCGGGAAACACGCCTGTGTTCCAATTTCAAAAAGTTTCGATTCAAATTTCGGACGCAGAACATCTTCCAACTGTCACTTGTTCTGATACTCTGCGGTTGATATTCAAATCACTCCGAACGTTTATTATTCACAATCTACCACTAGAGATATAACGTATATTTATTTTCATCATTTTAATTATTATTGTTATTTTTTACGTATTAGTGAATTGGTTAATTAGCTTTTATAATTAATTTTATTAATAAAACCATGGATTGTTAATTAAATTTATATCAACTTTTTTTATCTTTTTAATAAAATAAATTATACATAAATTTGTAAACATATTTAAAAAAATAATCTTATTAAAGTTAATCTAACGTATAATTTTTTTTTTTCATTGTGGATTTTAGAAAAGATTTGTATAAATAATTTTTTTTTATTTTCTTTGGTACACATATACTATATACTGTCATTAAATGCTTAAATTGTTAATTTTAATTCGATATTTTTTCTAAATAAGTTTAATTCGCGTTCGTTAAAAAATCAATAAAAATACCATAATGAATTTTATCTGAACTGTTACAAGTAACACTAATTAAAAAATGTATCTAACTTTAATCTGTACATAGTTGCAGGGATACGTTGTAAAGAAAAAACAACACAACCAACATTTTCAACTGCGAGATCAAATTTAACTTTTGCCCGCAGAACGTAATTAATTTTAAAATATAACGAAGGAGTTAATTAGTTTTTCTACTCTAGTATCCTCGTAAAAAAAACGCAGACAGTTTAACAAGCGCTGGTTTGCGGTGTTTTTTTTTTGTAGTTATTAAAGCTGCAAGATGAGGTGCTTGTTAAAAGTCGTTATTGGATTCGTTTCGTTTATATTTGGTTCCGAAGTTGCTCAAGCAGTTGCTAAGGATATGAGCGAAATGCGGGGTAAGTCGTTTTTTTTTATGCACCTATAATTCATAACTTTGAATCTAAACGGTAAAATAATTTCCAGAAAAACGTGAATAATCGGTAAGATGATGTGTATAAGTTATTTTTCAAATCAAATCAATTTATTTTCTCAAGAGACATTACAAACATTTTTTATAGTTTAAGGCATATATTGAGAACAGGTAAAACATAATAAATATATAATACCAGGAACGCATGAGAGATGGTTCGACATTAGGAATACAAGATACTCTCCAAAGTCAAGAGTATTTGTCTTCTGAACGTACTTTCACTAATATGAAAGACATCGATCTCCGAAGCGATCATTGTCCAGCAGTTTGATTGCTCTCCCCACCGGCATCACCAGAGGCAGGTTGGTGCTGCATGCTGGGAGATAGATATTTTTATGTACCTTCTTCTTCTTCTTCGGCGTTACAACCCTAAGTAGGTCTTAGCCTCCTCCGAGAAAGGTCTCCAACCCGTCCTGTCTTTGGCCGCCACCTCCCAGTTTCACTGATCCAGTCACCTGAAGTCCGCCACGGTACTATCCAACCATCGCAGTCTCGGACTGAAGACGCTTCTTCGCTTTGCTGGATTGTCAAACAGCAATCTTTTGGGGAGCTCCAGATCCTCTTTGCCAGCGCAGTCTGTTAATCATTATAAACTTGACCAACCTAACGTCCTGGTATAGTTCGTAGAGCTCTTTATTGTGTCTTCTTCTCCACATCTGAGCGTCCTTAATGGGCCTGAGGATTCTGCGGAGGATTTTCCTTTAGAAGCAGTTCAACTTTACTTCATCACGTCTCGTGAGTGTCCAAGTCTCTGGGGCATATGTTAGAACTGGTCTAATCAGCGTTTTATACATATAACCAGATAAAGATACTCTTGTATACTTTTACGCACCAGGCAAATGTTAAAAAAAAACACAATTTTCAATTATGCTTCTTCAATAGTGATTAGTTTATCTAAACCAATATATACGCAATGCAACATAATGGTAAATATTATCTCATAATATATAACGTTATCAAGTTACTTATAAACATTTGAATTATCTACGAAATGAGATGGTGATGTCAAATTTTGATGACGAAAATCCTATCCAAAAAAGCTAAGATGGCAGTGCACATTGGTGTTCTTGTACCGACCCTTATGCTTTTAAGTGAAACAATGAACTGGCACAAGAAGGATTGAAATTAGAATAGCAGTATAAATAAAATCTCTAAGATGAATGTGCGGTAAATCTGTATATGATAGGGTCAAATTCAAGTATAAGAAGTGAATGCAGTGCGAATGAAAGTGTTAAGAACAAAATAATGAAAGGTGATTAAGTGAAATCGTATCAAAAAAGAAAGTATATGAATACGACGTAAATATAACTAATGATAGAAGAAGACCGAGGAAAACGTGGCATGATAAAATCAATCATATTAAATGTCGGTCACGTGAGGAGTCGGAAAAAATCGGCATGCGTGCATGACACGACGTATGAATGTTGAGGAATAGAGAGAAGTGTGCTGGAAAAAACGCTGTAGAGACCTATTATTTCTGTCTACCCCGGCGTGTTGGCTAGGTGGTTAGTTAGATTATATACTGGATACAATAAATATAATTCAACTTAAACAAAAAATCACTTAAGACATTATGGCTCACAGGTTTAGAATTAATTCTTCTGATTATCTTGAATGGATATTAGTTATTTTTTATACTGGATGCACATAACAAAATTTGAACAAAAATTCACTTAAGACATTATGGCTCTCAGGTTCAAAATTAATCTTCTGATTATCTTGAATGGATATTATTAGTTTTTATACTTGATACTATGTACATAACTAAATTTGAGCAAAAATTCACATAAGACATTATGGCTCTCAGGTACAGAATTAATTATTCTAATGAGATTTATATATTATACATGTTTATTTATGTATTTTTGTTATCGGTAACTCAGTGGCAGCAGTGGAACCTCTAAAATGAGAGTTCTTGAATTTTATTTCATAATCAGATAAGCTTTAAATATTTGAATGCTAATTTCTATTGTCCTGTATTAATGAAATATTCAGCATTACTGTTATTGGATTCAAAACCTTCGCATCTAAAATTCTCTTTAATTAATTATTTTTTACGAGCACTAAGCGACATCTCTAAAATGAAAATAAAAGTCATTATTATGATAACGAAAAAGAAAAATATATTGCAATGTTTATTTTATTCAATATTTAATATAAAACTCAGTTACGAAGAAACATTTGAATTATAAAGATAATTTGGAGGTAGAGATCCGATGTTTGTCTTGAAACATTATTTTTGAAAGGTTTCTGGATAAAAATGGCGTTTTTAAATCAGTGGAATCAGAATTTTTAATATGAATGAAAACGTTGGTTTGTCTGGCCCTGTGCCTTATAAAGGCGGAACATGTCATACCCGTAAAAGATAATAAAACTTCTAGAAAATAAAAATTTTCAATAATTTAAAAAAGATGTTGGATTTTGAAAGGGGAGAGCAAATGACAGCTTGTAACATACGAGTAAGTGTGAACGAAGAGAACTTGGAGCAGGTAAGTGAATTTGTGTATTTAGTTAGCATGTTCGCAGCGGATGGATAGTGACGTCGAATGAAGGATTGGTGCGGGTAATAAAGATAATGGAGCTTTAAAAATAGTTATTGGAAACAAAAAAATATCAATGAAAGCGAAAATGGCCGTTCTCAATAGAGTTCTGGTCCCAAACCTTATTTATGGAAGCGAAGCATGGAACTAGCAAAAGATGGATGCTAACAGAATAAATGCGGTAGAGTTGAGGTCCCTAAGACGTATGTGTGGTAAAACGGTATACGATAGATTTTCAAATGCTGATATAAAAAAGGAATATAGAGCGGAAGAAAGTATTATGAACAAAATTATGAAAAGATCGCTGCGTTGTTTCAGACATATGGGGCGCATGGATGGAGAAAGAATGGTTAAAAAAAGTATGCGATAACGATGTAAATAGAGTACGGAGTCGAGGTAGACCGAGAAAAACATGACATGGCCAAATTAATCAAAATTTTAAGGTTGGTCATGTTAGAAATCGGAAGAATCTTCCTGCGTGTATGACTCGTTGTATGAAAGTGGAGGAAGTTAGAGAGGTGTGTCAGACGTTTTATTACTAATTCACAAAATTGTAAATGGGCACAACTCCCAAGAATTTTTAAGGAAGATAAAAAGTAACCAACATGAAAATCAATATGAAACAAGAAAGAAATTATTAACTAAGGCTCCCATTCAGAAAAAAAAATCTCAGAATTCTCTTAAGTATAAAGCATTTAAAATTTACGAAGATATACCGGAGGATGTCAAAAGTGTGCAGAGCATAAATTTTTTTGAATGTAATTAAATAAATATGTAAACAAAATGTAAACTTATATTGATGTGTATGTGGATTATTATAATTGAATGTTTAATTGTTTTTTTATTAGAACATACGAGTATGTTGTGTAAATGTGTACTATTCCAAGTAAATAAATATAAATAAATACCCGTCCCCATCCATCTGGCAGACTAACCAAAAGATGGAAAGATAGCTGGTCTTCCGCACACATAAGGAGGCAAATTCCTAGACAGATCACCCAAACTTATTAAAAAAGAAGATAACGTTACGCTCGTTTATGCTTTCCACCTGGAGAGAATCAGTTCAGTTGTCAAATTTCAGCTAAATCCATTACTATAATTTTTCATGGATTTCACGCGATGTTTTTCTTGTTCTGTTTCCACCCTTTTCAAATTATTACAACGCTACTATTCAAACAGGCAAACAGCGTAAGCACATACAGATTAAAGCTTATGCCAACCCTCTTGTAATTCTAACACCCTATTCCAGATGAAATAAATCCCACGTTTATTGTTTCGCGTGATAAATGGCAAATTTTATTTGAACAAAACCTCAAATCTGTGAAATAAATCAATCAGATTTTAATTAAAATCAATGAAAATTTCGAAAACTGTACTAAAAAAACACCGAACTTTTTTATTCATTTTTTACTAATTCTTGAAAAAGTTTCCACATGTTTTAATGGATTATAAAATTTATTTTATAGTAATCAGAAAAATAATATTCTCTTTATTTAAAATAGTCATTCATTTAATAAAAATTACGTCGAAATTTTGTAAGTTACTAATCTTCTTCTTCTCAGTCGTATTCCTCATGATTGAGGGTCGTGTCTATCTTGTAAACTATTGATCATGGCACCTGTCAGTCTCCAGGCTGCAGCTAATGAGAGACCAGTCAGATCCATGATTTGATCGGACCAGCGACTCGGTGGTCGTCCTTGTGGTCGCCTCTCCTCCACTTTGCCCATGATGATGAACTTTTCAAGGTTGTCCTGATCTCTCCGGGCTATATGTCAAAAATGTTTCTTCTATTTTTATAGAGTCTTGCCTTGATACCCAGCTGGTCTGTTAAGTTAAGTTATTACTTGAATTACTTTTTGATAACTTTGTATCACAACACAGTGTTGTGATACAAAGTTATCAAAAAGTAATTCAAATATGAATCCGCAACACAAAGTAATGGCGAATATAGAAGAAATAAGTTATTACTGTTAAAATTTATAACACTGTTAAAATATCACAATTTATTTTTATTCCTGAGAGTGTTGCGACAGCTGTTTTGCCAACCGATGTTGGCATCTTCAGGTGTTAAAATAAACTTTTTACTTTTTAGAGATGGATCTGACTGGAATCTCATTAGCTGCAGCATGGAAACTGACAGGTGCCATGATCAATAGTTTACAAGATAGACACGACCCTCAATCATGAGGAATACGACTGAGAAGAAGAAGATTAGTAACGTACAAAATTTCGACGTAATTTTAATTAAATGAATGATCATTTTAAATAAAGAGATTATTACTTTTCTGATTACTATAAAATATATTTTATAATCCATTAAAACATGTGGAAACTTTTTCAAGAATAATCTCTAAAAAGTAAAAAGTTTATTGTAACACCTGATGATGCCAATATCGGTTGGCGAAACAGCTGTTGCGATATTAAAAATAAATTGTGATATTATAACAGTGTCATAAAATTTAACAATAATAATGTTGAAGTATCATAGGCCAAAATATTTCGGCCAAAACAATGGACTATTTAAATTAAGTTTCTAATAGAAATCTAATATTAGGTAAACTTTTAATTTTAGATATTAAAAAAGCCATTAAAAATAACGAAAATATTATATTTATTGTTTCTTAAACAATGATGTAAAACTCCATATAAAAAATATAATACGAATGAAAACGTCTGTTTTCTAGAAGTTTTGTACATATTATGGAAATGACATGTTTCGCCTTGCTAAGGCACTTGATAATGTTAACTTATCAGAAGATGGCAAAGAGCTGTCGAAACCAGTCGAAGTCATAAAATCAAGTGGAATCTAACTAAGCTTATATTTTAAAGAATTTTTCATTCTCGATCAGATATGTATTAATTATATATTCATCTAAGAAATCGCATTTCCAACGAAATTTTTATATTTTAATATTTCTTTTGCCAGTTCAAAAGGTCGATAAAAGAATTCCATTGTGCACTGTCATTTTAGGATTTTTGGATAGACTTTTGTTTGCCTATAGTAAGTACCTACTCAAAACATCCCTTGACAGTCCTATAGGGGCTTTATTTTTAAAACTAGCATGCTGTTTTCAATTAAAAAATAAGTCACGCTATTTGTTATGACTTGGTCATCTATTCACGCTGTTCCCATCATTATACGAGTCCCCAAGCTTTTCGTAATAATTTGTTCACTAATTTGAAAATGGAAATAGTAAATTTTCCTTTGCGTTCAAACGAGCGTATTTAGTAAATGTGGCGTCTAATTCACAGAAGATCCATAAATTTATTCAAAGAGTTGGATAAGCAATGATTTTCATTATTGTTTTTGAAGAAATTTATCCTTGAAAGTCCCCAAAAAGTGTTGTGTCAATCCAGTAGGGAGTAAAACCGTCGGCAGGCCGAGACTGCGATGGTTGGATGGTGCCGTGGCAGACTGTCGGGTCCTGGAGCAGCAATACTGGGAAGTGGTGGCCAGAGACAGAACAGTTTAGTCTTCACATAACTTCACTATGTAATAGCTCCCTCAAAATGCTTGGTTTTATCATTAGAAACGCCAAGATCTTTCGTAATATTCAGGTGCTGAAGCTGCTGTATAACTCTCTGGTGAGAAGTCGGTTGGAATTTAGTTCCATTATCTGGGCGCCGCATGAGGTTCGATATTTCCTGATAGTGGAGAGGGGGCAGAAAAAATGTCTGCTATACCTATATCTTAGGGAGTATGGATATTACCCGTGGCTCTTTCCGACTGATTTCTTGCTAGGGATGCTAGGCTACCAGTCACTCGAGAGGAGACGAGACATTCACTTGGGTGTTCATTTCTTTCGACTGATAGGCGGTTGTATGCACAACTCAGAAATCCTGAGTGATGTATATCTATTCGTCCTTGATAAAGAGGCCATAGATTGTTTTATCTCCCACGATGCAGAACCAATCTCCCAATGGATATGCCGGTAGGTTGAGCAATATCTTTGCTTAATCGTATCACCTCGGAGTTTGACATATATTGTGATAGTTTGGCTCATCTGAGGGAAGTACTATCTTTATTATAATTGTATGGTATATTTATTTTATTAATTTGTCATGCATCTTATGTTTCTCGCTCTTTTTATTATTTTATTAAGTATTACTTATTATTGTGTATTTCTAACTTGATCTTTAGTGTATTGGAAAAAAAATCTGTAATGCTTTAGATATATTTAAAATAAATAAATGAAAAAAAAACAGGATGGAGACATTTCTTGGAGGAGGCTTAGACCCACCGAGGGTTGTAACGCAAGAGAATAAGAAGAAGAAAAAGAAGAAGAATTTAAAAATTCATTTTCATTGCGATACAAAACTGTAGATAACCTTCACAATTTTTTATATGAATTATAACTAGGGTTAGGATTTTTTATCGCCAAAAATGTTAAAAATGTTCTCTTTATATGCCCAAATACCTATTCGTTTATATTCCCCTACCTTTTGTAGAAAAATTTAGATGTGTGACAAACTATTTATTGTAATGTACAATTATTTTTTTTTAATATGTTATTGGGGGTTATCAAAAGGTCAGTCGAAACAATAGGGAATAACTTGTAGATCGCGCAATTATTAATGTCTCTTTTCACATGTTCTCCCTACGGGTTGGATCTTCTTCTTCTTCTTCTTTCAATAGAACTGACGATCTGTGACACAGAAATCATGTCTCGTCGGATGATGAGGTCCAGCTGTCCCTCCATCTCTTAGGCGGTCTTCCATGTGGGCGGTGTTCGGAGGGGATTTCATAAGCGCCGCCATTTTGCGAATTCTATTAATTCGGGTTGGATGAATTCTTTAAAATTTCTTCAGTCAGGATTTAAACGCAACACAGCCTCCACCTTTTCTCCTGGCTACGTTAATGATTAGATTTGCAGAATAATTTCCACAACCGAAGTCAACGACGCACCTATCATATACACACAACCAACGCGACGCACATACACACATTCACACACACACACACACACACACACACACACACACACACACACACACACACACACACCTATTGTTTACTGTTTGCTTGTCTATTCTTTCGTCATTTCAGTTCGAAAGGAAGACTACATTCAATATGAGCTAAGTAAAAATATGCTACTTAATTGCTCTCACCCCGAAAACCCTGAAAGATTCTTAAATATTCGCTTAACCCTGAAATATGTGTTTATATTCTTAAATAACTAGGTTTAAAGGGGGGTCTTTAGATTTCAAAAACACAAAAAGATGGTGTCTTAACTAATTCTTAAATAGTTTTCAAATCCAGTAATCAAAAGAATACACAAAAATAGCCCGGTTTGAAAAAAGCAAGCTCAGAAATCGACTTCGTGAAAATGATAAATTGTGAGCTATTTTTTCCAACCCCTCGAAAGCACAAAGGGTCGTAAGGGGTTAAGATAAGCTCCGGCAGTTGTTTTTGTGTTTAGACTTGCCGACCCCTATAAATTTGTGGCATTCTTCGTCGTATTTTGTTGTTGTTAGCAATTTACAATTTGTCATACTTGAAATATTACTGATAATAACAATGCTCTTATCTGTACTCTGCGCCGCTCTTGAAAAATTGCCTAAAATTGGCAAATATTTTTGTAACGTGAAACTTCGAGCGAATGAAATTTTGAGTAGATACTTTGATGTGACACTAACAAGATTTTTTTCAGTGATGGACTGAGAATGATGATCACATATTTCAAACTGCGTCGTAGCTACATTGGTATAATGTGAAATTCAAATAAAAGTATTTTTATGTAGTTGTAACTAACTAACTAACTAACCAACCATCACGCCATTTCCCCGCGGGGGTAGGCAGAGAGGATGGATTACCAAAATGCTCTGTCCCGGCATACCTCTCGGGCTTCCTCTATATTCATACATCGTACCATGCACGCACGTCGATTATTCCGACTTCGAATGTGGCCGCCTTTTAGTAATTGATTAATTTGGTCATATCATGTTTTCCCCGGTCGTCCTCGGCTTCTTTTTCCACTTACGCTGCTTGTGTACAACTTTTTAACCATTCTTCTCTCATCCATTCGTTCCATATGTCCAAACCATCTCAGGGATCCTTTTTAAATTTTATCCATGATGCAGTTGTACGTTCACGATAACTTATTGATTCGTTTATCTAATCTAAATGATTGGTTTTCTAGAGAAAAAAATATTTTGTGAAAATTTTTCAACATAATACAATTAAGCGACCATCCGGATGTGGTCAACGAAGAGAACGAGAATATTTTGAATACAAGAGAGCGAGAGAGGAATAATTCGATTCCCTCCTAAAGTTATTCGAGATGCACACGATGCGATGCCCAAGAACATTTCTGGATTATTTTTAATTATGGTCTCATTATTGTTGTATGACAGTTGTGTTGAAAACAAAAAGAGAACAATTTGGTGTTGTATATTGCGAAATTTTGTGTGAAAAAAAATATTTTCCTTAATAGTTAGAACTTGTTACTAACTAACTAACTAACCTAACCTAACCTAACCTAACCATCACGCTGTCACTCTGAAAGAATGGACTACCACACTTTTCTTTTCCGAGGTATTTCTCTCGCATCCTCGCATACGAGTATATCGCGTCATGCACGCGCGTCGATTTCTCTGACTCTTCACGTGTCTGACATTTAATATTTGATTTATTTGATCGTGCCACGTTTTCCTCGGTCTTCCTCTATTTCTAGTTACATTTACATCGTTAACATATAATTTTTTTACCATTCTTTCTTCATTGATTCTTTCCATATGTGCAAACCATCTTAATGATCCTTTCATTATATTGTTCATAACATCATTCGCAACGCATTCACTTCTTATATTTTCATTCGTCACTCTGTCATACACAGAATACCACACATTCGTAGAATACCTTCTTCTTCCTGTGCCGTGTCAGGTCCCCCCGACGTTGGCGATCACTCCGGCGAAAACCTCCCTGTCCTGCGCTGCCCGAAACAGGTCATCCACCGTCCTCATTCCGGTCCACTCTCTAATGTTGCGCAGCTAGGACATCTGTTTTCTGCCAACTCCCCGTCTTCCCTCTATCTTGCCCTCCAATATAAGTCGGAGGAGGCGGTACTTTTCTCCACGCAGCACGTGACCCAAATATGAGACCTTTTTCACTTTGACATTCGACAACAGCTCTCTCTTGGCTCCGGCTCTCCTAAGTACTTCGACGTTACTGACCTTTTCGGTCCAAGGTATACGAAGCATTCTTCTGTGTATCCACATTTCGAATGCTTCTAACCGATTCATTACGTTCACTTTTAGAGTCCATGTTTCACTTCCGTATAATAGAGCTGACCATATGTAAGCTTTTATCATTCTTTGTCGAAGTTTAAGATTTAAATTATCGTCACAGAAGAAGGGTCTCATCTAGAATACCAAGAGATCTCATTTCTACTGCATTTATTCTACTTTCATCCTTCTTTTGCCAATTCCATACTTCGCTTCTATACATAAGGGTCGGTATAAGAACACCATTGTATAATATAATTAAGCAAAAACCCGGATTTGGTCAAGGAAGAGTACGAGAATATTTTGAACACAAGAGAGTAAGATGGGAATAATTCGATTCTCGTAATTCGAAATGCACACGATGCGATGTCCAAGAACGTTTCTGGATTATTTTTAATTTTCTTCTGATTATTGTTGTATGACAGCAGTGTAGAAAACACAATTTGGTGTTGTTTATTGTGAAATTTTGTGTGAAAAAAAATACAACATTTTGAATGTTTCCATTTTGAATGTTTCTGTTCCCAGATAAACAATTTACATCTTCGTCTCTATTGAGATACAATAAATCCTTATGAAAAAAAATATTTTCTTTGAAAAAATAGATTCTTTGTTATTCTTTTAGAGTCATTGTCCACGACTCAGAACCATATGTCACCACTGGCTTGATGATGGTGTTATTAATACGCAGCTTAATGTTTCTGGACAAGCTTTTATCCAGAAACACCAAGCTGCGTAAGAGTGATAACAGGGGGGAATTGATGTAACAATCGACCTCCAGGAAGACCAACCAAAAGATTGTGAGACAGTTAGACATCTACCTTTCAGGAATAGGCTCAGAGAAATAACAGGACACAGTCCTAAATAAAGCAGAAGAGGAAGTGCTTACATTATTAAAAAGAAAGCAAAAACTGTTTTAATTACGAATTAGAAAAAAATATACAAAAATTTATTCAATATAAACATTTTAATGTATTCCGAAATAACCATTTAAGAAAGGAATGTAGAGCGGAAGAAGGTATTATGAACTAAATTATGAAAGTTGTATTTTTATAATATTTCACCTGTACTTAATAGATGCCTTAAACATTTTCTTGTTTGTAATGTCTATTGAGTTAATCAACTGATTTGATTTGATTTGATTTAAAGGGATCTCTAGGTTGGTTCGGACATATGGAGAAAAAATGGTTAAGAAAGTATACGTTAATGATGTAAATGGGCTACGAAGTCGAGACAGATCGAGGAAAGTATGGCATGACCAAATTAATCTAATTTTTATGGTTGGTCATGTCAGAAGTCGGAAGAATCGAAGAGCGTGTATGACTCGTATAAATGTGGAGGAACCTAGAGAGGTTTGCCAGGATAGAGTAGTGTGGGGGTCCATTCTCTCTGCCTACCCCTGCGGGGAATCGACATATTGGTGTGTTTGTTTGTTTGTTCCGAAATAACCATATTATATTAATTAGAATGAGGTATTACGATTGTAAAATGGTATACTTTAAAAGCTTTGAAGGGTGGGCTTTGTTCATTATAAACCAAACCACAATTATTTTCAAAGCCCACAATGTTGCTACACCTATTCGTATCTCGTTTATTATTCCTCGGGGGTTTATACGTAGGCAAACAGCCAAATAGGCGGACCTTTATTTTCAAGTTTCGAAATAAACTCAAATGTTAAGCCGTCTAAAAAGTAACTATTTTACTTCACAATAAAAAAATTGCTAATGTGACGTAAACAATTTGAAAAAGAGTTATGCAACGCTTTCCTGTTCTCTGAAGGTAAAATTAATCTAGTAATATGAACCGTGTGTACACAGTATAATGTTGTAATAAATAAAGTGGAAAGCAATGGGAAACCACCACATTTAAAATAGTGTAAGTGGCATCTCAAGAACCTACAAAAAGCCTTTGCTACAAACCAATCACGAGGATTAACTAATTAACTAACTAACTAACCATCACGCCTTCTCGCCGAAGGGGTAGGCAGAAAGAATGGCCTGCCACACTTTTCTTTCCTGACATATTTCTCACGCTTCCTCAACATTCATACATCGTGTCATGCACGCGCGTCGATTTCTCTGACTCCTCACATGGCCGATATTCAATATTTGATTTATTTGATCGTGCCACGTTTTTCTCGGTCGTCCTCTATTTCTGGTTCCATTTACATCATAAGCATATACTTTTTTACCATTCTTTCTTCATTCATGCTTTCCATATGTCCAAACCATCTTAATGATCCTTTCATTATTTTGTTCATAACACCATCATTCGCACCGCATTCACTTCTTGTATTTTCATTCGACACTCTTTCATACACAGAGTATCCACGTATTCGTCTAAGAGATCTCATTTCTACTGCATTTATTCTACTTTCATCCTTGTTTTGCCAGTTCCATGCTTCGCTTCGATACATAAGGGTCGGTAGAAGAACACCTTTGTGCACTGCCATTCTAGCTTTTTTGGATTGTTTTTTTTGCGATGACAACTTTAAATGCACCATTCACTTTGTTGCCTGGCCCAACCCTTTTTTCAATATCCCTCTCCACTCGCCCATCTCTTGTAAACATACTACCCAAATACACGAACTCATCTACTTGCTACAAATTTTCACCATTCACGCTAATGTTGCAGACTGTCATGATTTCTTATTTTTCAAAAATCATTACTTTGGACTTATTAACATTCAACATCAGATCATTTCGCATGCATACCTCATACATACTACTCACCAGGACTTGTGAATCACAAGGATTGAAACTAACTATTTATCTTGAAGAGTAAGGCAAAAATATTTAAGGGCCACACTGTTCTTTCCTGACATATTTCTCTTGCTCAACTTTCATACATCATACACGCAGATAGATTTCTCCGACTCTTCACTTGGCCGTCATTTAATATTTGATTAATTGGATCGTGTCAGGTTTTCCTTGGTTGCCCTTTAATCATTGTTCCGTTCACATCGTTAACATAATGAACCTTTCATTATTTTGTTCATCGCATTTTCATTCGCACTCCATTCATTTTTATATTTGCGTTTAACACATACATACAGTTTTTTTTCAAAGACTAATATCAAAGATCAATGATTAAATTGTAAATAAAACACTTGTTTTTCACCACTTGAGTTTTATATTTTACACGACTAGTTTCGGAAGCTACAGATGCTTCCATCTACAGGTTTAAATATAAACTTAGTAGAGTTTATATTTAAACCTATAGATGGAAGCATCTGTAGCTTCTGAAACTAGTCGTGTAAAATATAATACTCAAGTGGTGAAAAACAAGTGTTTTATTTACAATTTAATTATTACTTTTAAAATTTAATGCACTGTTATAATATCACAATTTATTTTTATTCACTGAGAGTCTTGGCATCAGGTATTACCATAAACTATTATAGTTTATTGTAGCACCTGATGATGCCAACATCGGGTGGCGAAACGGCTGTCGCAACACTCTCAGTGAATAGAAAGAAATTGTGATATTATATTGTGATGCCATTAAGAGTAAGATGATAATCTATAAAGCATGCGTAAGACCTCAAGTGGTGAAAAACAAGTGTTTTATTTACAATTTAATCATGTCCTACCACAAAGTGAATGCTGAAACAATAAATAATATTAAATCAATGATATTAGAATTTATTTTACTAATTAACTAACCATTACGCCATTTCCCCGAAGGAGAGAGAGAAGGAACACTCCACTCTACCACCCTTCTGGTCCATCTATCGTCTACCAATCTGGTAACATGTCCCGCAAATGACCATTTAAGCTTCACCACCCTTACGACAACATCTGTTACTCCCGACCTTCTACGTATTTCAGTATTTCTTATCCGGTCTGAACAAACTATGACCTTTAGTTTTAAGCCTGCTTAATTCGAATCTATTTGAGACACACGTAGTTTTGTTTAATTCAAAATTTATCTGTGTCCCAGAATCAGTCCTAATTTATATCTTACTGCTTAAAAAATGCACATGATTTCTAAATTCAGGTGATTTCTGTATTGATTTTTTTCGTCATACTTTTGTTCCATTTACTTGGGGTCGGGTATTCTTCTAAGGCGTCCCAAGAACTGGCTGTCTTAGGTGGCATCTGGTAGGGTCCGATCTCTTTTGAGAGTCGTTTCAATGAGTCCCATCCATTTCAACTTGAGCCTATCACGTCCTCTTGTTCGCTGGTCCACTTCCATTACCATGAGTAATGAAAGCCTCAAACGTGTATCTACTGTCAGAGATCTTGGGATAATTTATGAAAGTCGATTGACATTTCATGCTCAGATCGAGGTATGTGACGTTTCGTTAAAGATGCTGGGTTTTGTTCTTCGAACTGTTAGGATTTTCAGAGATACCCGGGTCTTTAGAACTCTGTATAACTCCTTAGTCAGAAGCAGACTCGAGGGAGGTGCTGTGATATGGAGTCCTCATGAGGCTCAGCATTCTCTCATGTTGGAGAGGGTTCAAAAGAAATTCTTGAGAGTCCTCTACATGAGAAAGTACGGGGTATACCCTTGGCTCTATCCAACGGCATTTCTCTTGGGTATGCTGGGGTATAACTCCCTCGAACTGAGGAGGGACGGATTACTGTCAACACATTTTTTCAAACTGATTCGGGGTTCTATTGAGAACCCCTATGTTCTGGAGCAAATAGATTTTTTTGTTCCTGATAACTACCTGTGACAATGCCGACATCAATTGTTCTTTACTCCGTCACGCAGAACCAACTTGCCTTTGGTGATGCCAGTAGGAAGAGCAATTCGGACGCTGAATCTAATCATCTCGGATTTGGACATTTTCAGAGTCAGTGTGGCAGTATTCATAAAAAAATATTGCAAATTCTGGAAAGAGTACTGCCTCACTGACGTCGACATATTTAGATTCCTTCTGATATGTATGATTTTTTGGTCTCATGTTGTTTTATTTTATCTTTGTAATACCGTTTTGTATCCAAATGAGTCGCCTAAATGTTTTATCGTTTGTAATGTCTCAATTGTGTATCATGTTTAAGTAAATAAATAAATACCCTCTTTGTAGCATGGTCAGCTGGGCGCCGCACGACGTGGCCGTACCATCTCAGACGGTTCTTCTCAAGTTTGTTGTTCCTGATGTAGTCAAATACCATTACTCCACCTCAGCATCGTCATTTCGGTGCTGTATAGTTTATCCTCCTGTTAATTTTTGAGTGGCCAACACTCTGAACCGCAGGTCATAGCTGGTCCCAAAGCCGCCTTGTTTACCTTTCCCTCTACGTGAACCGGCAATTCGGCTGTCGCAGAGCACTCCCGATAACTCTCGCCACTTCATCCATCCAGTATTTATTATGTTAGTGATATTTCATTTATTTATTTATTTATTTAGGGTAACATACAGCGATATCAATAACATATATATAAAAGAAACATTCAGAATAATTAAAATAAGGCCAATTACATGCTACCACAGATTAAAAATAATAGTTAACAATCAACAAATGATAGTGAGAAACAAGATTGAAGTTAAACTAAGACAAAATAAGGTATTCATAATATTTAAGAGTTAAAATACTTATAGTACTGGAAATAAAAAATAAAATTAAGATAAAATAAAATAAAAAGTAATACGAGTATACAAGTATTATAATATCACGTTACATCGTGGTCACATCCGCGCCGAAATGTTGCACCGATCACTTTTTTAAAATTTCGCTCGCTCAAATGAAAGACGTAAATGTCTCCAAAATGTTTGTTATAGATATCACATCGATACAGTGCCGCGCTCAGAGCGTAGTTTGTGCGATAAACAGGAAGGTGGAAAACTTGGCTCGCGGTGTGTCTCGTGCGAGACATGGGGGTATTGAGTGACAATTTGCTGAGAAGTTCAGAATTGTCAATTTTAAAGTGAATTATTTTATTAAGTAACATCATATCATGAAGAGTACGTCTATTTTCAAGAGAGTCCAAGGAGTGAAAAATTAGGGCAGATTTGTAATCAGAGAACGACTTGCACATTTTAAAATTAATATGTTTAATAAACATTTTTTGTACTCTTTCAATGCGTTGGATATGTGTACACCAAAATGCTTGTTTATAAGTCCGTTGTCCTGCCAACACTGTATGCCTCGGAAACATGGATCCCATATAGAAGACACATAAAAGCCCTAGAGCCATATCACCAACGCTGTCTACGTAGGATCCTGAATGTGAAATGGCAGGACAAACGGACAAATGACAGCATACCTGCTGAAATCAATATGACAACTATTGAGGCTACCATTATTCAGAGACAACTGCGCTGAGCTGGTCACGTCGTCAGAATGCCTGAGACAAGACTCCCAAGGAAGATTATGTACTCTCAGCTTACTCAAGGGAAACGCTCACACGGTGGTCAGAAGAAACGCTTTAATGACTCCCTTAAAGGAAACCTACAAAAGACTGGCATCGACTGTGATTGCTGGGAAAAGTCTGCAGAAGACAGACCTAGGTGGAGAACAACAGTACATAAAGGCACGCAAGACTTTGAAGTACAGCGTAGAGACGATGTCGCAGAGAGGAGGAGGAGGAGAATGGAGAGACCACTGGGAGACGGTTACAGCTCCATTACAAGCGCCTTCCCTGCCCCAGATGCCCCAGAATTTGTGGGTCCAGGATCGGGCTCTTCAGTCACATGCAGACCCACAACCGTGAAGGACAGACTTCCTCGGACACGAGGGACAGCCGATGATGATTTATTGTGTAAGTGATGTTATGATTTATTATCTACAGCTCGAAAATCAAACATTACTGAATCTATCGATTGATGCACACTAGTTTGTACTCATTTGAACTTAAATATGTTCATAAAATATTAATGAAGAATATCATTACGACAAAATATTTACATATAATTTCAAAGGAGGCTGTTTAATGATCGTCAAATGAGGTTAAATCTATGGTAACTTACCGCCAAAACGCCTCTTCTCCGATCCAGAATTCGTAAATATGTAAATAGGTTCGAGATAGACGGCAAGGTGTACATCCTAAGTGATCTAGTGGCGGCGCGTGAACTTTTTACGCAAGTTTAATGTGATGCGGAAACTTCTGGAAACCTATCCATCACCCGCCATGTTCTGTGAAAATACTCTAATGTCCAGAATGCTCGCATTTAAAAAGGCGTTTAATTTAACGCGATAAAGTCCTATATCTTTATTTTAAATGTAATCAAATTGAATAATATTTTTTAAATGTACTTTATATTAACAAATGTTTAATACATTGTTAATATTTATTGATATTAAATAGTCCATTGTTTTGGCCGAAACATAACAATGGACTATTTGATATTGTAGTGTCGTTATTATTAATATGAATGAAAACGTCTGTCTTCTAGGAGTTTTATTATATTTTAGATGGAATTACATGTTTCGCCCTTTTAGAAGTGCGAAATATACCATTCCATCTAAAATATAATAAAACTCCCAGAAGACAGACGTTCATAATAATTATTCAATATGGAATTTAACATCATTGTTCAAGAAACAATAAATTAGTGTCGTTATAATTCGCTATTGGTACTAAAAATATGGGTCCGGAAATTCGAACGCAACCAAAATGTATTTAATTGGAGTGTTTATTTTGAATTAAGTCAAAATACACAGCGCAAACAGCCTGCAAACAGCGACCGCAGCGTTGAATCAGAATTTTGCAACGGTTCCATTTCATTAGCCCCTGCAGACCAAAGTGCAAATTTTTCGTTTGTTCAACAACTTTGTGTGCTTTGCAAGCTATTATTTTACATTAAAAAAGTACTAAAAACGTTTTCAAAGATAAAAATTTTGAAATAAGCAATTTGCTATCTATACAACATTTTGAACACTTGTAGACGAATACTCGATTTTATTTACCCATTGCGGGTTATCAATTCAAGGATTAATTTTATCTCAATAGAGACGAAGATGCAAAACGGAAACTGAAGATGGTGATCGAGGTGTTTACAGGACTTATGACCTGTCATTGGTTGGGTTAAGCGCACGCTTTATGTAATTACATGTTGTAGCGTGCGCTTAACCCAACCAATGACAGGTCATAAGTCCTGTAAACACCTCGATCACCATCTTCAGTTTCCGGTTTGCATCTTCGTCTCTATTAAGATAAAATTAATCCTTGAATTTGCTATCTATTTTTATTGTGTATATTTATATTATCACAATTTTAACATTTCAAAATTTCTGGTCCGAACCCTAAAGTATGGAAGCGAAGCATATAACTGGCAGAAGAACGATGAGAGCAGAATAAATGCAGTAGAGATGAGGTCCCTAACACGTATGTGTGTTATAACGATATACGACAGAATCTCAAATGCTGATATAAGAAAGGAATGTAGAGCGGAAGAAAGTATTTTGAACAAAATTATGAAAGGATCACTGCGTTGGTTCGGACATATGGAGTGCATGGATGGAGAAAGAATGGTTAAAAAAGTATACATTAATGATGTAAATGGAGTGCGGAGTCGAGGCAGACCGAGGAAAACATGGCATATCCAAATTAATCAAATTTTAAAGGTTGGTCATGTTAGAAGTCGGAAGAATCGACGTGCGTGTATGACTCGCTGTATGAATATGGAGGAATCTAGAGAGATATGCCAGGATGGAGAAGTGTGGCGGTCCATTCTCTCTGCATACCCCTGCGGAGAAACGACGTGATGGTTTGTTTGTTTGTATTGTTTTCAAAATACAAGCGTGTTCAACTATTTTCTAATAATAATGTTTTAAAAATGTCTCCATTTGTCATTTCCATAAATTATATTTTAATAACAATTGCAGAAAAAAGGCGTTTTCATCATAATATAAATAGGCAAAAACCAGGATGTAACGAGAGAGGAATACTTCGATTCTCTCCGAAAGTAATTCGAAATGCACACGATGAGCATGCCCCTTGATCATTTCTGGATTATTGTGAATTTTGTTCTGATTATTGTTGTAAGACAGTAGAGTAGTAAACAGAAGGAGATCAATGAGATTGTTTCATTGTGAAAGTTTTAACGTGTGAAAATATTTTTTTATTAAAAGTTAAAACTTGTTACTGATTACGATTGTACAGTGAACCAAGTTTATAGGAGGTAAAACATCTCTACTTCCGTGAATATTTCACGGGTTGCAACTATTGGGTTGATGCAAAAGTTATGACCGTTTTTTATGATCCTAGGTAAAAAAAAATTCTTCAGAAATGATGAATAGTATCTTCTTTTAAATGATTCCATTGTATAAAAGATGCTTTCCCTCTACTTTCTATTCAGTTTTGGCCTGGCCAGAGTACAGTGAAGAGCCCTTGTATTTTTTCAAAATGTCGGTCGATAAAGTGCATTTACGTCATTGTTTACTTTATGAATTCCGTAAAGACAATACCGCGAGTGTGGCAACCAAAAACATTTGCGAAGTGTATGGAGCAGATGTCATCAAAGTTCGACAGGTACGAAGATGGTTTACAAAATTCCGATCAGGGGATTTTTCACTAATTGATAAACCACGTACCGGGCGGCCATCGAAGTCTGTCGACGACAAGTTAAAAGTCATAATTGACATCAATCCACGTCTAACCACCAGGGAGATCGCGTCGATGATGAGAGTCAACCAAACAACCGTATTAAGACATTTAAAGCGTATGGGGATGGTTTCGCGGTACGACGTTTGGATACCTCATCAATTGTCGGCTGCCAATTTATTGGACCGTGTTTCAAAGTGCGTTGCTTTGAGTGCGAGACGAATACATGAACCTTTTTTGCGTCGTGTACAACAGCATGACAAGAAAAAGACATTGAGATATACCTGGACAAGCCCCATTAACAACTTCGAAGGCCGAAATCCATTAAAAAAAAGTTATGCTTTGTGTTTGGTGGGATTGCAAGGGTATTTTGTATTTTGAACTCTTGGAACGCAATCAAACAATTACAGCAGAACAATATTGTCAGCAATTATCCAAATTGAACATCGCCCTTCAAAAGGATAGACCAGAATTCGTCTATCTTTTAACAGAAAAGGAGTAGTGTTTCATCACGACCACATGTGGCTATGATGACCCAACACAAGCTAAATGAGTTGAATTGGGATGTTATCAAGCATCCACCGTATTCTCCAGATCTTGCTCCTTCCGAATTTTATTTATTCCGATCACTGCAAAAAAAATTAAATGATAAAGAAATTTATACAATAGAGCAGGTAAAAACATCCCTTACTACATTTTTCGCATCAAAATCCACAGAATTTTACACTAATAGTATTAATAAGTTTATAGAAAAATGGGAGAAGGTTATAAGAACGGATGGAAATTATACTCGTACAATTGATTAAATAAATAATACAAATCTAAAAAAAATGTTTAATTGTATATGTAAAAACCGGTCATAACTTTTGCATCAACCCAATAGTTAGTATAAATTATGGGAAACTACCATATTGAAAGATCTAAGTGGCATCGCAAGAATCAGCAAAAATGGTTTGCTGCAAACTAGGATTGAAAAGCTGATAATACAGTGTTTAAAATTCTCATCCCAAATTAATATTTAATTGCTAGCTTACACTTTTATTATTATAGTAGACGATGCTTTCTAAAATTTAAGTGATACGGGAGCCAAAACACTATCACATCGGTTTAGTTCTGAGCGCGTTATTGTGCTTTCGTTTAATATTCTATTGAATTTTTAAAACTTCCATTGCACCGGGTCGCCGGCGAGGTCAAACACAATCGTAAAACATCCCTGCAATATTGATGAAGTAGAAATGCACTGACATACAGTGCCATCTCGTGACCTTTCGTGAAAATATTTATTATTCGACATTGAGATATTGAATACGGATTACATGCTCAACTAACTAAACTATCTAACTAACCATTACGCCACACGACTGCCACACTACTTTTTCCTGACAAACTTATCTTGTTTCCTCAACATTCATACATCGTTTCATGCACGCACGTTTCATTTCTCCGACTCGTGCCAATAATCGTGCCACGTTTTTCTCGGTCTTCTGCTATTTCTAGTTCCGTTTACATCGTTAACATGTACATTCTTTACCACTCTTTCTTCATACATTATTTTCACTTGTCCAAAATATCTTAATGATCCACTGTCAATTGAAAATTTGAACATTTAAAAAGATTGTGTCATAACCAAAAAGTGCAATAGAGTGTGTAAAAATACTAAGTGCAGTTATATTATAATAATTAAAAAACTAAGGGTTCATTATTGTTATTTTTTATTATTGAACCTCAAACACCATATTTAAAATCAGCTGATTTATTAAGATCACGGTGGAAAGACAGTTAAAAATATTAAAATTGACTTCCACGATACAACATATTTATTTGATTTTTTTAGTATGAAGCACTTAATTTGAGGTGTGACATTGTTAAATATAATAATAATACACTTATAAAATTTATATATAAACCACTTTAATCGTTTTTTATATACTTTAAAATGTGTTCAAATATATCACTAAAATTGTGTAAACATACACTGCTAATAGTTTACGCCGAGTCCTAGAAAGAGGCCCTTTCCGGCCAACTATATGTGAAATCGAAAAATATTTTTACCCGTCACTGGCGCAGTGAAATGCTGCCCTCTAGTGCACAAACGAAGGAGTAATGATTTACCCATGGAAACGGCCGTAGTAAAGATATGTCTCGAGAAGTATTTTACGATTATTATATGTAGGAGTTTACTAAGGTTTATGAAAAATATGTTCTCGAAGTCGACGATTCTGGTGAAACAGGTGAACAAGACCTATTTTAAAACTAACTAACCAACACGCCGTTTCTCTGTTTGTAAATTTTTGAATCATGTTAAAACCTTTGTAACCCTACAATGTTGAATAACGAAATGCATTTATATCTATAATATTGTATTGTATCCTTCAATATTGTTATCCCAAAATTAATATGTCCAAGATAGTAGACCTACGGGTGTCCACAAATGAGTCCACCCTAATCTTTTTTTTTTTTTTAATAAAAAAAAGACTAACATCAAGGATTTACATCAATGATATTAGAATTTATTTTACAATCTTCAATGTGAGCAGAAAATAGCTCATTATTGTGAAGAAGGAATCTGGTCGTTTCCAGGCTTGAACCCATGTCCCCTGGATCAGGAGCCAAGCGTTCTATCCCCTAGACCACCACCCGAATTGCTCCACAGTGTCCCCCTTGTAACCACGACTAGCTTTTGCTACCTCGGTAGTATGAAAGCAGGCTCGGGAGGTACGGAGGAGAATGTAGCCAGCAGACTCAACAAGGCAAGGGGAGCTTTCGTAATGCTTCGCCCTGTATGGCGTTCCAGTATTATTTCTAGAAAGCTCAAGCTCCAAATATTCAGCAGTAGCGTTAAAAGCATACTGCTGTACAGATGTGAGACTTGGAAATCTACTGCGGACGTTATTAGAAAACTCCAGGTGTTTATAAATAGGTGCCTTCGCTCAATATTCAAGATCTATTGGCCCCAAACAGTGTCAAATTCCGTTCTCTGGACCCATGGCAGGCAAAAGCCAATAAAAGAACAAGTCACTAGACGCAAATGGCAGTGGATCGGTCACACTCTGAGACGGAACCCAGCCTGCGTCGCTCAGGGCGCACTAGACTATGGAGGGAAAGAGGAAGCGAGGCAGACCTAGAGCCACCTGGAGAAGAGCCCTGCAGGACGAGGTTAAAGCAGCAGGCCTCACTCGGGATGATGTTAGGCATCAGGCATGCAATAGAGTCGGGTGGAGAAAGTTTTTTAAGGCCCTGTGCACCACGGAGATGTAACAGGACAAGAATAATAAGAAGAAGATAATGTTGTATATAAATTAACAATTATATTTTGGTGTCACGCTATGATATATGATATGAATCATTTGAAATGGACAGAGGTGGCCAGGAACAGAAGCCAGTTGAGGAGTTGTGGAGGAGGCCAAGTCCATCAGGATGTAGCGCCGAGAAGCAGTAGTAGGAGTATTACGCTAACAAACTGGTCTCTAAAATAATAAAATAGTAGCAGAAATATATTTAATGACAATTTCAAGATAGGCTTCCACAACTAATAACAAAAAAAAACAATGATTTCATAGTGTAACGTTTTTGCTTAAAATGAATTTGGATGAATTTATATTTGTTATACTTACTAGAAGCTTCTGTAAAATAGAATGTTAATAATTTCTTATTTATAGAAAACAAGTAATTTGAACCGTGGAACGAAAAGCGTAATAAAAATTAACCAAGTTGTCAGTTGCTATTGGAAAGGAAATGATTTTCCCGGAAGTCGGAAGCTAAAGCCCCCGACCGTAGCCGAGCGAACGGCGGGAAATCTAATTCGGAAAACTCAATGATGCCGAGTAAAATTATTTCTTGGAAATGTCTTCCCTATTGGTGCACCCCTTGCTGTGTACATTTTTTAATACCGACTTGAAAGCAATGAAATCCGATGGGAAATTCTACAGAATGTGCATCTCTAGGAGTTCGTAGCAATGATGAGATTTCAGTACGCTCAGAAATCGAATCTCGATTCAAAATTGCAACCATCTAGTTCCATTTTAGATTCTGGAATACGTATTTTAAGATCATACAAATATTGTTTTAGCCATGCGTATTTACGAATGAAAACGTCTGTTTTCTAGAAGTTTTATTTGTGAATGTTTACGATGGAGTTCTGGTCCCATCCCTAATTATTATTATTATTATTTTGTTAAATCGCTCTTTACATCATGACAGCATGAGCCAAATCGATGTAAAGGGTATTATAGCTATCATAGTGAAAGTATAATAGAATAAATGCGGTAGAGATGAGGTCCATAAGACGTATGTGTGGTAGAACGATAAACGAGTACAACAGAATCTCAAATGCTGATAAAAGAAAGGAATGTAGAGCGAAAGAAGGTATTATTCGGACATAGTAATACATGGATAGAGAAAAAATGGTTAAGAAAGTATACGTTAATGATGTAAATGGAGTACGGAATCGAGGCAGGAAAAGAGGCGAGGAAAACATGGCAGGACCAAATTAATCAAATTTTAAAGGTTGGTCATGTCAGATGTCGGAGGAATCGACGTGCGTGTATGCCTCGTTGTATGAATGTGGAGGAAGCTTGAGAGGTTTGCCAGAATATAGTAGTGTGGCGGTCCATTCTCGCTACCTACCCCTGCGGAGAAACGGCGTGATGTTTGTTTGTTTGTTTGTTTATTTGTGAATGACATGTTTCACCTGTCTAAGCCTAAGTAAGTTGAAATATGTAAATCTCATAAAAATATAATAAAACTTCTAGAAAACAAATGTTTTTATTCGAATTTAGTTGCTATTTTTAATCTTTTATATTAGTGAAAGTAAGTTTAGAAGACAAATACTCTTGACTGTAGAGAGTATCATGTTTTCCTAAAGTCAAACCATCTCTCATGCGATTCTGGTATTATATTAAATAATGATATTTTGCCATTTATTTAACTTTTATTATATTTGCAGACAACGAGCATGAACTACAAGTCATGATGAATAGTATGTATGAGGTATACATGCAAAATAGTCTGATAATGAATGTGAATAATCCAAGGTTTGAAAAAGAAGAAATCATGACAGTCTGCAACTTTAGCGTGAATGGTGAAAATTTGGAGCAAGTAGATGAGTTCGTGTATTTGGGTAGTATGTTTACAAAAGATGGGCGAGTGTGAATCCAAAAAAGCTAAAATGGCATTGCACAATGGTGTTCTTGTACCGACCCTTATGCATGGCAGCGAAGCATGGAACTGGCAAAAGAAGGGTGAAAGTAGAATAAATGCAGTAAAAATGCGATCTCTTAGACGAATGTATGAATACTCTGTGTATGATAGAGTGTCGAATGAAAATATAAGAAGTAAATGCGGTACGAATGATAGTGTTATGAACAAAGTAATGAAAGGATCATTAAGATGATTTTGACACATAGAAAGAATGAATGAAGAGAGAATGTTAAATAAATTATATATTTACGATGTAAATGGAACTAGAAATAGAGAAAGACCGAGGAAAATGTGACACGATCAAATAAATCAAATATTCAATGTCGGCCATGTGAAGAGTCATAGAATCGTCACGCGTGCATGACAAGATGTATGAATGTTGAGGAAACGAGAGAAATATGTCAGGAAAAAAGTGTGGCAGTCCATTCTTTCTGCCTACCCCTTCGGAGAAACGGTGTGATGGTTAATTAGTAAGTTTATTATATTTTACCTGTTCGCCTTAAACTTTAATAGGTATATGTTTGTAATATATTTGAGAAATATCCTGATTTGATTTCATTAACGAAGGATACGTATTTCAATATACATTTATTTCATATGGCAAAAAGAATAGACCCTCCACTGTGCTTTCCTGGTATTTCTCTTGTTTCCTCAACATTCATAGTGTCATGTAAGCGAGTCGATTTCTCCGACTCCTCACGTGGCCGAAATTCAATATTTAATTTGTTTGATCATGCCTCGTTTTCCTCGCGTTTTCTCTATTTCTAGTTCTATATCGTTGAAAAAAACTTTTTTGCCATTCTTTCTTTATTAATTATTTCCACGTGTCCAAAGCATAATAATGATCCTTTAATTTTTTGTTCATAATACTTTCATTCGCACTGCATTTAATCCTTATATTTTCTTTCGACACTCTATCATACACAGAGTTTCCACATATTCGTCTAGTTGATTTCATTTCTATTTCATTTATTATATAATACTTCCATCCTTCTTTTGCTAGTTCCGTGCTTCACCATATACATTTTTGAAGTGAGAAATAACCATGAAGTGATTTTTTATGAGTGAGTTAACCCTTGAAAACGTACACTTTGGTACTTGAGAACATGGAACGCGAAACCGACATTCTTTCATCGCGTAGTGATCCCTGACGTAAAGGGTTTCTCCTTGCTCTCGAGAAATCTCACCCGGAATATTTTCTTCATTGAATAACCGAGCGGTGATTAGATTTGGCCAGAATTACAGTCGCTAAGGCTTCTGGGGTGAAAGTGGGGGGCTAAAGGACTTACAGGGATTCTCGATCGAATTTTCGAAGCTTTACACTTAAGCGCAGAGCTTTTAAAGTCCCCTATTTATTTCAGAACAAAATTTCACAAATAACTCCATTTTAGAAATTGTTCTCCTGAGGACATTTACATAATAAATGATAATAATTTTACAAGATTAATTTCGGTACACAATATCCTTCAGTAATGTATTATATTTAAATACTGCCGAAAACATGACTTGATGAAAAGAACCGGGACATTATTCGCGTATTCATTTTTATATGAACTAGAGATAATAGAGCACAATTCGGAAGAACATCCAATTGGTATGTATAAGGTTTTTCAATAGTGACCTTTAAACTTTGACAGCGAAAAGGGGCCATTTTGATAAAGCGATTGCTGTCAAATTTGACAGAAATAATTAATACGAATAAAAACGTCAGTTTTCTGAAGTTTTATTATATTTTATGGGAATGACATGTTTCGCCCTTCTGAAAGGTTCTTGAAAAAATTGCAAATTAATTTTTTTTTAGTTAATGACTTGAATGATTACCTAAATATGTTTCAATAAAATATAAATAGATTTTAAATATTTGACTACAGTTTAAGATTATCTTTTAACTATTGGATGATCAGTGGCAGTACTCCCGTAGAAGCCCAGAAGCCCGGCGCGGCGTAAGAAATTTAACGTAAGAGGAATAGCCACAAGAGCTAAACCTCTGTAAGCCAGAAGAGGTTTTGATTCAAAATTTCTTACGCAAGCCAGGCTTCTGGGCTTCTATGGGAGTACCGCCACTGTGAATGGTATAATGATGTTCACGTTAAAACTAGTATTACTCGTACAAATATACTTTATGTAACTAATATTACGAACTTTGCGAGTAAGTGAAATATGTTTTTTTTTTCTTAATATAAAATTTTATATTTTTGTAGATATTAAATAGTTTATGTTACACCACAAGTATTTATTCTTGACAAGGGTTGTTATCACTTTAAGATTTATGTGAAGGTTTCCAATATACGTAACGTATACCGTTCCATTAATTATTCAAATAAATATACTCGTATGTGTACAGATATTTTATATGCCTAAAATTTAAATATTTATATCGAGATTATTTTATGATAATTTTTTTATAGTGAAAATCATCTTAATTTTTGCAATTATATTTTGAAGCACGATGTTGTATTTTTATATTTTTTTTAAATATGTAAATATTTTGTGATTACAATCTTAGGTGAAAGGAGTAAAGAAATCTGTTAGAAGATATGTTTTTATCTATCCTTTTAGTATTTGATTAATTTGGTCACTCCATGCTTTTCTTGGTCTTCCGCGGCTTCTTTTTCCATTTACACTGCTTGTAAACATAACATTTTAACCATCTCGTTCTTTCGTTACATATGTCCAAACCATCTCAGTAATCCTTTTATAATTTTACTTATGATGCAATCGTTTAATCATTTCTTCCTTATTTCGTCGTACAGTATTTAGATATACTATCATATATCGATTTTCCGCACATTATTCTCAGTGATATCATTTCTACGGCCTATTTTGAATCGACGAACGTACATTTTACGATATATTAATGTAGAGGAAGCTAGAGAGGTATGTCAGAACAGAGTGAAACCCTCCAGTGAAACGCGCGACGGTTAGTAAATTAGTTTCTGAATATCGTAATACGAAACATTTTAGATAATAACCCTCTAGTACTCGTATATGGAAATCATTATTAATAAAAGTTTTCAAATGTTAAGGAAAACATTTCAATTGTGTGAAGTACCTCTGTTAGGGTATCTTCATAAGAAATTTTGGAAAGTTCCTTAAGCCTCCAGAAACATATATATGTATATGAATATGTACAATCCCGAATGGCTCTCTTTATGACAAGGAATTAATCATTTTAAACGCTATTGGACCCAGTACCTTATCCTTATCTACGCTAACAATAGGGGCAATCTACGGCGAAAGCCATTTAATGTCTAAAGCATCAAATACCCCCAGGACTTCGATCAGGGTAATCCCACCCTTACATGGACTCTTTTATATTTTTGCAACGCCAAATTTATACATTTTCATTACGTAACTTTTCATATACCAAATATTTGTTGTAATTATGTGCGCCTAATTGATACAATCTAACGAACATGTGTGTAATTATAGTTGTAATTACATTTTACATTTATGATACAACATTTAACAGTATATTCCTTCAATAAAAAATATTCATTTGCCACGGAGATATTCCATATTATAATTTAAAAATAAACTCTATTAAATATATAACGCATCTCCTGGACTGACATGGTCAGCAACACAAACGTTCTCCATAGAGCCAGAGTTGACAGAGAGTTGCTGACCAACATAAGGTGTCCTACTTGGGCCATGTTCTAAGAGGCGAAATACGCACTGATACATCTGATCTTAAAGGGTAAGATTGAGGGTCGACGAGGTGTTGGGAGAAGGCAAGTTTCCTGACTGAGGAACATCCGAGAGTGGACAGTGCTGAGGACCGTGGAGTAGCTGTTCCGAGCTGCCCACGACTGGGAGGCCTACTCAGGGGTGATAGTCAACGTTAAGGAGACCTGACAGGACACAGAAAGAAGAGAAGAAGTGAAATACAAGTATATTATCCTGTTAATATAGCTTAGAGAATAGAGTAAATTGTTAAAAATGAAAACCCCAGCAGCAAAAAGCTACCAGGAAGGACATCAAAAAGATAGTGGTATGGCTAAACGTCATCATCCTAAGACAGTTAACCATCATAAATAGGTCATACGACCTATACCAAGAGAAAAAAAAAAAAAAAAAGCTTGTAGTATCAATAAAATGCGCGAAGATTCAGTTACTAGCATTATTTTATAAATGATTACGTTTATTTTTAACGTTTCATTCATGATCATCCACCCAGGTCAAACTGAATAGACTGAGATAAGCCGGTCACGTGCAGAGGATGCCGTCATCGCGAACCCTAAAAAGATTGCTGGAGTGGCACCCAGGTGGCAGAAGACCAAGGCTGCGATGGGAAGATGAATTTGGGAGAGATGGGGCGAAATTGTTACGAGTGTCAGATCGGAGGGTCGAAGCGGAGGACAGGAGGAGTTGGAGGCGAAGAATACTGAAGGCTAAGTTTCACAGCACAAAATTCCCAAAACTATCACATTAATGTATAAATCCAGGTATTTTTTTAAAGTTATTTTCTTAATTATTTTTCTTCGTGGCAATGACAAAGCCTTATCTCTCCTCTTTATCTTGCCATTGTGATGGAAGGTCAGCCCAACTATTTGACGTTTTCAAGGGCGCTAGATATTGTATTTTTAGTGGCATCACATTTGACCCCTTAAAAATAATTTTAATTATTTATTTTTTTATTTAAAAAAAACAATTGGGTTATATGGAGACATTTTTAGATCTTACTTGTAACTATATAATATTTTGTAGTGAGACTCCTTGTATCTTTTGGTAGTTCATTGTAAAGTTTCTGTCCATTGTTCAATATCTTTGATTATCCTGTCTTAGTTCGTGCATTCGGTAAGTAATATCTGTCACAGTTCCTGGTCCAGTGTCTATGTACTTTTGAATTTTTGGTTAATTTGTAGCTGCTGTCTGTTGTCACTTCATGTGTACAATTTTTAAGGTCTTGAATTTGGTCAGGTCTGATATGTCTATTTGTTTTGTTTGTCTGTATACTTGTATGGTTGGGGTAAGATAGTTAATATTATAAGATAATTTTATTATTTTATTTTATGGTCTTTGGAGTCTAGAGATGTCCTTTTGATTTCATGTCCCCCAGAAATATATATAAAAGTACCGAAGAAAACTTGCCATGTACAAATTAATCAAACATTTAATATCGGCCAAGTGAAGAGTCGAGGAAATTGATGTGCGTGCATGACACGATGGAATGTTGAGAAAGCGAGAGAAATATTTGAAGAATGGCGGTTCATAATTACTGCCTACCCCTTCGTGAAGATGACGAAGGGGATTATATTTATTTTATTCATTGGTATTGTATGTAAGCATATATATTATGAAGAAGAAACCAGGACATCATTATGAATGAATCCATGCCCCTCGATCAGTAAGCAAAAATGTTGTCCCCTAGATCAGTGTTCCGCAAACTTTTTGTGTTCAAAGTACATCTATCAAATCAAGAAATTTTAGAGGTACTCCAACGAAAAAAGCAATGTTTATTTAATATTTATTTATTACTTAAATGAATATACCTAATATGAAAAGACGTTTAGTGAGAAATGTGAGCCTGTTTAACTGAGCACAAGCGATCAAAATTTGGAGCAATCGTTGATAAGGCTGCTCTCATCTCTTCATTGATCGTCCTTAGGCGTCGATCCGTTAGATCGTCTCTTTTTTCGATGTAATAATAGTGAGAGTTGAAAATTGCAATTCGCATAAGTAAGTTGTGCAAATGGTAATAGAATTGAAACAGTACGCTTTGAAAGCAGTGGATACTCATTTTTATATGCAGCCAAAAATGTGCTAGCTCTACTTCGGAAAATTTTTGTTTTAATGTCCGATCAGTTTTTAACTCCATGAATTATTCCTGCTCGTTTATCGGTAAGTGTCCAAGAGAATAGTTATCTGAGAATGGATTTCGTACCCAGTCTATAGGATGCAGGTCACACTTAGGAAAAAAATAGTTGATTTTTTCTGCTAATAGCTCCAAGTGTTTCACTATCAAAGCCTTCTCCTTTTTTTCTGAATCAGCAGCCATGACATTTGGAAACATTTCATTACTACCATTGACAGCGTGACTGATCCATAACACTAACTTAGCGCGAAAGCTTTCAATTTTGTCCGACGACGTTAAAGTATTAGAATTCCTGCCTTGCATTTTTCTGTTGAGTTCATTTTAATGAGCGAATATGTTCGCCAGATATGCAAGTTTTACTACCCATTCTTCTTTTTAAACACAGAAGCAAAATCTGAACCCTGGGTCTCTTAAAACGTCTGGGTCTCATTTTTTAGCTCGTAAATCCGAGATAGCACTTTTCCGCGAGAAAGCCATCGAACTTCCGACTTGATTTTTTTCCGCGGCACACCAACTGATGACTACGGTACACCAGTGTGCCGCGGCACATGCTTTGCGGAACAATGTCCTAGATCACCACTCTGATTTTAATCTTAAAAATGTATGTCTCATCACATTTAATGAAAATATTTTAACATTCATCAAACGAATAAAAAATTAACGGTTGAAATATGTTTTGTGTGATTTTGGGTAACAACGTGTGATTTCTCCTTCTCGACCGACGTTTCGGAGATCGTTGCAGTCTCCATCTTCAGGATAATGTGGTGTTGTAATCTTCAGGATTGTGTGATTGGTAATGATTGAATGAGGTAATGATCATGGCCACCACCACATTACCCTGAAGATGGAGACTGCAACGATCTCCGAGAGGTCAGTCGAGAAGGAGAAATCACACGGTGTTACCCAAAATCACACAAAACATATTGCTGCCAACCGTGAAAATCTACGCAATTGTTAAAATACTCTTAAAACTCTGTTTCATGTGTTTCAAGAGATAAATCGTTTGAGAATCTACGTTCGAGATTAGCCTCGTATCTGAATATTAATTGTTTTTTTTTACATATTTTACCCTCACAGTCCGGGGTATCAATAATGACCTCCCCTACCACTGGTCTAACTCCCCCCCCTCCCTTTTCGTGCTAGCAATCATTCTTCTTCCATTACATCACTATTCGATAGACATTCACGACATTTGATTGAAGGATATTTATAACCGAAACCTTGGAACTTCTCGCAGCGATTTTCCGGCAAATTTAATCTAGGGCTTCAAAACAAATTATTTCGTGATTTTTGAAATATTCCTTGGCTGGGCTTGCTATCTATTCTTAGTATTTCTCAATGTTAACTCATCCTTATAAAATTCGCTCAAGCATAAATGTCACGTTATTAATCTTTATGATATGAAAGAAATTTGTATTGTCATGTATTATCCCAAAATACTTGAGACATTTCCTATAATCATTTTTAATTCCCAGAATACAGTTTCACTTATTCTTCTTCTTTCTTAGTTTCCTCATTACTGAGGGTCATGATCTATGGAACTGCCCGTGACTTAAACAAAATGATTCCAATCCTCTCTGTTCTCTGTAGCCCGCACCGCCGAGTAGAGATTTGGCTTCACTTATTTTGCCTGGAACACTTCCTGTGAGAACACTATTATTCCAGATAACCAAGTTCTCTCCTGGCAATACTTATATGTGTATATTAATTAATGAATGGACGCAAGCAAGGGATGGATCCCTCATCCCCTGGTTGTTTTGCATCAGATTACTGTTGGTTACCGTTCCCTCGGAAGACCACCAAAAAGATTCCTCACTCTATCTTGAAGAGTCTTGCCTGCTATTTCCTCAGCGTCCGCATCTCTGCCACTCTCACTTTATCCTCAGTTCTTGTAGTATCCTTCCTGGTCTCAATGTCATATGTCACTATAGGCCTTACGCAGATTTTGTGTATTTTGACCTTACTGTCAGTTATTATATTATAAACTGTTAAATTATTTAACTCTGTTTTTTACGTTTCACAATTTTATTTTTTAATTTTTGCGACATATTATTGTAACACCTGATGATGTCAACATTGTTTGACGATACGGCTGTCGCGAAAAGTAAAATTTAAATTGTGATACATAAAAAAGAGAGTTTCATAATTTAAAAGTTTATGATGTTGAAGTATCATAGTGTTTCGGCCGAAACAATGGAATATTTAGTTATTATATTGTATATTTATATAGGAACAAATTAACAGAGCTTCCGCAGTATTGGGTTATCTCAAAGAGATTATCTAGAAAACGTAAACCTTTATATTATATTTACATTGTAAGAAATAAAATAAAAATTTAACATATTTTGCATTCACAACAAGCAGTTTTACCAATAAAAATATTATAGTATTTAATCAACCATTGTGTAATAATAATAATAATAATATGCTAACTTTTAAAGCGCCGATTTTGTAATGTAATCACCTCAAGGGCGCATTAAGACGTGTTTTAAATCTAAAAATCTAAATGTGAACGCTGGATCTAATTTTCGTGATCGGGTAGAAAGTATAGTAGAACAAAGTGTAATCTATAGAATTCCACAATGTCGATTTTTGAATTTTCAAAACACTGGTTTTTCCAATTTTGAGTTTAGTTTATATCATTCTCCCGATTATAAAGGTGTAAAATCTTCACAAACATGTCGAGAAAAATAAACTTAGAAGTGGAAAACAGTGTTTATATTCATTTAAAAAAAATTGTAATCTTGTGCATATTCGGAATAAGTTTCTTCACAGTCGCCGTGTACTTTCATACATATAAATGATTTATTTATTTTACCCGAGATATGAAAGATTAATATTAAGTTACGTTTCATAAAAACAGGGTTAAAAGTTTGTAACAATTTGCCGCATGCAAAAGTCATAAAATATAAATAAGGCTATCATTTTTCTATTACCTCGTATAGAATACATCCCTTTCTTGTAACAAGGCAACCCCTGATTCTGCAAAATTTAATTTTTCACAGCTCACCAAGTAATTTATGTAAAATATTAAAATGTCTACCACCCTTTCTGTGACGGTCCCTTATCAGGTATAAATGTTTGAACGCGACCCGAGAATTTTTACCCCTGCGATAAATGTTTTAAAATGCTTGCGGAGAAATAGCCAGCCGAGTAGACTGGCCAGATGAGGCCAGTGATATTTGTTCTTCAGGAGTATTATATACTTTACATAAAATACAAAATCGAACTTTGCATTTAAACTTATATCCTTAAAGAGACTAACTAACTAACTAACTAACCATCATGTAGGCAGAGAGTATAGACCGCCATACTGTTCTGTTCTGACATACCTCTCTAGCTTCCTCTACATTCATACGTCGTAACATGCACGTTCGTCGATTTTTTTACTTCAAACGTGGCCCCCTTCAATATTTGATTAATTTGGTCATGCCATGCCTTCCTTGGTTTTCCACGGCTTTTCTTTCTACTCACACTGCTTTTATACAACATTTTAACCACTCTTCTAGCGTCCATTCGTTCCATATATCCAAACCATCTCTGGGATACATTTTAATTTTACTTATGATGCAATCATCTGTTTTACATTTCTTCCTTATTTCGTCATTTGTTATTATCATATATCGTTTTCCCACATATTCTTCTCAGTGATCTCATTTTATCCTAATTTCATCCTTTTTTACCTGCTTTAATCTAGACCAATTAATGTATAATAATATACCCAGTATTTGGGTATATTATAATACATTAAGGGTATTTCTAAGTAGTACAATAAACTTTTTTTCATATTAAAGCGAATTTTACGATTTAACCCTTAACATACCGTGTTCAAAACAAAACGCTCGCTCCCATGTGGTCAATTCAGTTTACCGCTAACTTTATCTAAATATCAAGCATATGACTCGATGAATCAAAATTTAATTTATGTCATCTTGTAGGGAATTTCATTAGGAATAGATCGATATCTATAACATACATGGATTATTTGAAAAACATATCATTATTAATTTTTTTCTGGAACCATGCGATTTCTGATATGGAATGCCAGACAGCATATGAGCAACTGACACCAAGTATGAACTTGTCTCGCCCCGCCGCGCCGCGCCGCGGCCGTGGCGCTATAATTTTACGTATGATAAAGGCACCTAGGCAAAATGTATACTACGTTCAAGACAACGAGTACGTATTAATATTTGTCCATTTTGGTAAAGTGTTAATATTTTCACAGTTCTGATATTATTAAGTTGCGTGCTGCGTTTCCGTCCACAGTCGGTATTATTACGTACCTATGAGAAAAGGCCAAACATATAATTTATAATACGTTCAAAACAGCGAGTAAGTATTTGTCACTTTTGATAAAGTTGTAAATATTAGCAAAACAAATTCTACCTTAACACGAATGAAGGTGAGGGCAGTCTTAGAAAATATTTTTTTTTGGGATGAAGGAAGTAATTTTTTGCTTTTTTTTTATTACGAAATATTGAGAACACTTCAATGGAGGATTACAATTTTTTTTATAATATTAGGGTCCATAGGTTTTAAGAAAATCAACTTTAAATTGGCAGTGGAAACTCAATTGACCACATGGCAACGCGACGGTTAATACGACAGTCCTTAATATCAGGTTGGCATTTGGACGGTTGTTCCGAAATATGATGTTATGTCTCAAAAATTATACGCAGTTCGCCAGTGGCTTCCCTTTGTACATGTTTTTAATTTTACTTTTTTATGGTCCAAACACTTACTTTAATTCAAAAATTAAGTAGTATTATATGTTATATTCACGAAAATGTTTTATTCCAGAAGCTTTATTATATTTTATGGGAGTAACGTGTTTCGCCTTGCTAAGGCATTAATGATAATACCTTAGCTAGGGGAAATTAGTCATGCTCATAAAATATTACGAAACTTCTAAAAAACACGTGTTTTCATTATCATATATTGAGTTTTACATCATTGTTCAAAAAAAACAATCAGCAATAATTGCATTAATATTTTATTCAGGTGGTAATTTGGTTTTAAATCATTTTATTATAGAGCACTTAATTTGTGGTTTTACTTTTATGTACCTTATTAAAAATAATTTTAAATACTATTTGAATCATTTAATAACAAACATTTAATATGATTTTTGTTGTAGTTTGTTTTTGTAACCCTGGGAAAAAAACATGCTGCTAATCTTGCAATAATAAGGCAAATTAAACTTTAATATTGGTTAATTTTGTTATTGTGTGTATTGTAACAATTTTTATCACGTGTGCGAAAAAATAACATATTTCGGTAGTTTGGAAAGTGGATGAAAATTGAACTGAAAGATCCCATTACATTCAGATCTACATTAAATTGGATGATATTAAAATGTTATTTTATTTGAATTAAAAAATTTAAATATATTTTATAAGAATTAATTGTATCTCAATCAATAGAGACGAAGATGCAAATTGTTTTCTGGGAACAGAAGGTGGTGGCCAAGGCGCTTACAGGACTTATGACCTGTCATTGGTTGGGTTGAGCAATCGCTTTATGTTTAACAGCATTCCCCATTCCGCCCTTCTTACGACCACCACTGAAACCACCTTCTGTTCCCAGAAAACAATTTGCATCTTCGTCTCTATTGAGGTACAATTAATCCTTATAAAATAAAAATAATTTATCCGCGATGGGTGAAATCCAGTACTACAAGAATTTGTATACATTCAAAATGTTGTTGTACAAAATAAACTGGTGCAAGTAGGCATAAAATTGGAGAGACACCTCCAGGCGAAATCTAGTACTGTATAATTTGCAGAGACTTTCACAGCACATTAATAAAGGTTTACAATCTTCGTGTAGAGGGGGCGGCTGGCCAGAAAAGTTTGGAAACCTATGATCTAGAGGAATAATTATAAATAATAATTTCTATCGTGAGATATAGTGAAAATAATATACAATATATAAAAATATATGTTTTTTTTTTATTTGCTGTACCCCAAGTTATATCATTTTTCGGTAGATTTTTTTCCAACATATCATATTACGTAACTACTCCAAATTCCTTAAGAGTACACATATGTGTGTCTGGGCACCACTTTGTTTGGCGCACCCAGTAGCTGGCCAGTAATAATCGCGTGTAATATTAACTAGATGACGTCATTTTTAATTAAGCCTCGCACCTAGTTATTTTGCACGAGAAGCTTTTATGAACTCGGGAAGATTACAACGTTGAGCTTTCGGTTGATCACGGAGCTTAATTTTACTCCCGTACACGTATAATATAAAACATACGTACATAATATATACAGAAATGTGTATTTTTTCTCAAAAATTCAAATTCTTCGACATTATTGCTACGTTGAGGTAATGAATTTTTTTTCGTTTAAATTATGCAAATGGATCATCATCAAAGTAATTTATGATAATGACATGTTTCGCCTTTCTATGGCTTTATCAAATGTTTCATAATGCGTTAGAAAGGTGATACATGTCATTCGTGATATTAAAACTTCTAGAAAAGAGACGTTTTCATTCGTATCAATTTAATATGGAGTTTTACACCATTGTTCAAGAAACAATAAATAAGGATAATATTGAATTAAAAAAGTCCATTTGTAAGGAAAACGTGCTATTCAAATTTAACTATTAGCTCTTGTAACACTTATATACTGTACATATTTCTGTTTTCTAGAAGTTTTATTATATTTTTTGAATGACATGTTTCCCTTGTCTAAGCCATAATCAAACATTTGACAATGCTTTAGACAGGCGAAAGATGTCATTCAAAAATGCAATAAAACTTGTCTAAAACAGAGATTTTCATTCATTTTAAATATTTTATATGGAGTTTTACATCATTGTTAAAGAAACAATAAATGTTATGATATACGGTGATTTTTCGTACATAGAAAGGAAGTATATTGAATTGAAACCCAGTCGTAAGCAAAACTTACTATATAAGTTTTTTATTCATTTATTTAAAAAGACTGACACTAATGATTTAAAGTAATGGTATTGGAATTTATTTTACAATTTTATTTTAGAGTAAAATAACTCATTATTATGCAAAATGAATTGGGTTGTGTCCAGGCTTGAACCTAAGTCGAATGGATCAGGAACCAAGCTTTTATCCCCTACACTACCACCGAAGTTTAATTATAAGTTCAATTTATATTCGTCACAACAATCGGACCTCTGCGTGACACCCATGCCAACGGAGAGGCAACGTTCACTCCGATCAGTAGAAACAAGTGCAAACAACATAGCGATTCCAGTCAGAGCCAATAAAGCATGTTTCTATGATCGTGCTTTCAGCGTTGCGGGTCCGTTGGCGCGGAATAGCCTCCATGTTAGTATTAAGTATGAGGATAGTGACGTTAAATTTAAGAAACATCTGAAGACTGCACTGTTCGGTCAGTCATTTCCTAGTGCGCCCTTGGAGTAATTGATTTAACAAAACGGCGCACTTAATATACAAATCATCATTATAATTAATTAATTAATGTTTGCTTCTTTTTAAACAACACCTACCTTATTAGATACAGAATCAGTATTGTTAGTTTTTTGTGTATTCAAAATGAATGTTTTATATTGGTAAATGTATATTTGATAAAATAACAGTAATTATTTCTATATATTTTAAAGGAATCACTTAACTGTTGTGACAATTTTCGAACCTTGTTTGCGACTAAAGCTCCGTGGCCTAAAGGGTACACACAGGCAGTGATGAAATCAGTAAAGTTAACGAAGTGAGCTAATGTAAAGTGGCTTCTACAATTCCTCAAAGTTTAAAGTGATATTAGTGTTACTATGTAGAATAAAACTTTGCACTTACTCGATGTTATGAAGATACATATGTACAAGGTGATTCAGTACAGCGAATCTACAGTATTCGTCCATCCTAATATCAGTCTATGTAGTTTATTCGTCCTGGGTATTTTAGATTTTTTTTGTTTATTAAAAATTAACTTCCATCAAGAGAAATCATTTTGACCAGGTTATTATTTAAACAATTAACTGTTTTCGAGTTATTTTTTTCTATTATTAAATAAAACTAACTACTAACTAACCATCACGCCGTCTCCCCGAAAGGGTAGGCCGAAAGAATGGACTGCCACACTTTTCTTTCCAGACATATTTCTCTCGCTTCCTCAACATTCATAAATCGTGTCATGCACGTGCGTCGATTTCTCTGACTCCTCATATGGCCGACATTCAATATTTGATTTATTTGATCGTGCCATGTTTTCCTCGGTGTTCCTCTATTTCTGGTTCCATTTACATCGTTAACATATACTTTTTAACCACTCTTTCTTCATTCATTCTTTCCATGTCTCCAAACCATATTATATTCACTTTTTATATTTTCATTCGACACTTTATCATACACAGAGTATTACACATTCGTCTAAGAGATCTCACTTCTACTACATTTATTCTACTTTCATCCTTCTTTTGCCAGTTCCATGCTTCGCTTCCATACATAAGGATAATGGATAAAAGAAACTAACTAACCGTCACACCGTCTCTTCAGAGGGGTAAGCAAAAGAATGGACCGCCACACTGTTATTTTTTGACATACTTCTCTCGATTCCTGAACATTTAAACTTCGTGTCATGCACGCGCGTCTATTTCTCCGACTCTTCGCGTGGCCGATATTTAATATTTAATTTATTTGAAAGTGCCATGTTTTCCTCGGTCTTCGTCTCTTTCTTATTCCGTTTACATCATTAACACATACTTTCTTTATCAATATTTCTTCTTTTGATCCCGTTTGTCCAAGCGATCTTAATGTCCCTTTCATTGTTTGTTTTCTTTGTTTGTTTCCCTTGAGGTCCATTTACACTGGACACTCATAAGCCGATACCGACACTTCACGATATAAATAGCCTTGAATCTCACTGACTCGTTATCTCAAATGCTATAATAAAATCGCCGTCGGGGGTTGCCGAAGAAAGCACCTACCTACATAAAATTGACACTTAATAAAAATGATCAATATTTTTCAGGATGTGTTTCCTACAGTAAATAATTCTTTTTTACGGAATACCGTTTTTACTACCATTTAAATTCACCGAGGAGAAGGCGATTATTTCGGAATTTAAATAAAATATGAACGTAATCGGCATTAATTAAAAGTAACAAGACACCATCAAAACAAACAAAACGATTATTTGCTTAACGCAAACGCATGACGTGTCGGTATCGGCTAATAACTGTCCAGTGTAAATGGACCATTAATCGTATGCATATTTAAAACCCAATCGTCTAAGAGAACTTTAAACTTCTTATTTGAGTAAGATTTCTATAAACTGCCTGTCAGTGGCCACTTATGGTCTAAAAAAATTCTGAAATAATATATTTATAGCAAAATTCGAGGCTGGGATCAAATTAAATCATATTTTGTTCATTCCTGTGGGAAGAGTTTTTCGATATTCGTCCTTTTTAATATTCATCCTTTCCTAGGGGATGGATTAACAACGAATTTTAGAGTTCCACTGTATTTGGCAACATTATCGCGGCTTAACATTCGGTGTGAGATTATTTATTTACATTAGCTTACCCCTAGCAACTGGGTTTTACAGAGAAAATTCTTGTATATGGTACCATACACGATAAACCTTTAAATTATTATAATAACAGAAAAACAGAAGCATACAAATTATAAGAAATTCTAATCAAAATCAAAAATATTTTGCTTCTGGTACAGTGATTGAGACATTGACATATTAATCCTTCATTTATTTATTGTAGGGTAACATACAGTGATTGTTAATACAACTGCAAAATGAACAAACTAACAGTTAAATAAAGACATAGAAGGTTAGCCGCCGCTTACCCGAAGCTGTTAAAGAACGCAGCGGCGCCCCTTCGTCAGCTTCGCTCAAACAATCCCTAGGCCCGCCCCCCATTCACGCAGGACTTATTGCATGACTTTTATATTTTAACAAAAATAATAATTTTAGTTACCTATGACATCAACGTCAACGAGATGAAAGTACTACGATGAATAGACGGCAAAAGCCTTAAAAAAAATCTTAGGTACCTCTACATGAGGGAGTATGGTAGCTATCCGTGGCTCTATCCCACGGCATTTCTTTTGGGAATGCTCGGGACCAATTCTCTGCAGATTCGAAGAGATGGGCATCTCATGACCCATTTCTTTAGATTACTCAGGGGATATTTCGACAACTCGGCCGTGCTGGAGGATGTTCGGCTTTTTGTCCCTGATTTTTTTTTTTTTTAAATTGTCCTCTGTTTTTCTTTTTTCTGACTTACTCTTATTTGTTTTCTTGTTATATTATTTGTAAATATGTTTTTTTAAATTGTTAATTTTATTTTTGTGATTATAAACGATTTGGATGTGTTTCTGTAATGTTTATAATTTTTTTGAATAAATTGAAATTGAAATTGAATATCTACCGGCCGCCAGAACCAACCTGCCTCTGGTGACACCGGTGGGAAGAGCAATTAATATGCTGAACGCGGTCTCCTCGGAGATCGACGGCTTTCATAAAGTATGTTAAGTTAAAGAATTGTTATACTTATTTCATTTATTTATTTATTTAAACATAGCAAAAGCATCACAGAACTACATTCCGATACACCAATGATACATAATATTATTAACAAAAAGTTTGAGATACAATAGTAAATAACACATAATGAAATAATATTATGAACTCACAATTATAACAATGACAGAGACAACGCCTCCCACAGGTCAACTACACTATCACTAAATACGTCGACCTCCGAGATTACACGATTTGGCAAAAAATATTGCTCTACCTACCGGCATAACCATTGGCAGGTTAATTCTGCATCGTGGGAGATAAAACAATCTATGGCAATAATGTATAAGACTCGCTGTATGAATATGGAGGAAACTATAAAGATTCCCATGTTTCCGTGTATTCTATTATATGTTTTCCATGTGTTTTTATAATTAGGTTTTTTTTTTAGAGGTTTGGTTTTTAAACTGGCAACATTATTTATACAGACTGTCAATTTGACAGTTGATAGTTGATTTGTAGTCAGTACGTTTTGCCATTTTACCATGAATAGACTAACGTCTTTTTTTTTAAATCATGGTTCAGTTCGCCAAACTTATCGTGCACGACGTCCATTTTACGGTCGACATAATCGTCCATCCGAGCAAGTTATTCGGAAGACCATGGATCATTTTCGCACCATGTACACTCTAGTGGATAATACGCATCCACAAAGACGACAATTGTCGAAAATTGGACTTCACGATTGCGCTTCATTCGAGCTAGCCGTGGCGCTCATATGCCCGAGATCATATTTAAACAATAATGGCGTAAAATTATATATTAAATAAAGCCAAAATCATAGACATTAACATTATTTTAATGTGTTTTTTTTTAATATGTATTGTATACGTTAAATAAAACACCCTATACAACAGGTCGTTTAAGCCCAATTACTTTATACAATTTGAATCTTACTCGGCACCTTCGGTGTGGCAGTCATAGCTCTCGCTTCTCTGTCACAAAAGTCGTCAGTTTGTCGGGATAAAGTAGTGTGGCAGTCTATTCTCTCTGCCTACCCCTCCGGAGAAACTGGGCGATGTTTTGTTGATTTTAACTCTCTTATGTACTACAACAAAATGCCCCATCAGATTGTACCACAAATGCTAGTGAAAAATTCTCTAACGTGCGGATTATTCCAGCAATCGTACATTTCCTGCGCTTTATTTTTGTAGAGACAGCTTCCTAAAACACTTGCGCGCAGCATTCACATAGCGACCGGAAGTGAGAGCTTTAGGGGACCGGATATAGCACTTCCTTTCCGGTCCGCCGGGGCTGGCCAGGCAGCCATTCTGCTTAATTCAATTATTACTAGCCCAGTTCTGATATAACATCCCTTAACTTAATTTAATAAAAACAAAGTTCAAAAATAAAAAGGAAAAAATACACGACTTAATATACGATTGTTAAAATTGTTCATAATATAAAACGAACAATTGTTTACACACTAACTAACCATCACGCCGTTTCCCCGAAAAGGAAAAGCAGAGAGAACGGATCGCCACATTGTTCTATCCTGACATAACTCTTGCGCCTCTTCTACATTTACACATCGTGACATGCACGCTCGTCGATTGTTCCTACTCCGAACATGGCCGCTTTTCATTAATTCATTAATTTGGTCATGCCATGTCTTCCTTGGCCTACCTCGATTTCTTTTTCCATTCACATTACTTGTATATATCTTTTAACCATTCTTCCCTCATTCAAATCATCTTATTGATCCGCCTTACATTCATTTCTTACTTCATCATTAGATTTCTTACTTCATTAGTTTTTCTACAAATTCTTCTTAGTGACCTCATTTCTTCGGCGTTTATCCTATTTTCATCCCTTCTGCCAACTCCAAGCTTCACTTCCATACATCAGGGTCGGCACTAGAACTCCATTGTGCACTGCCATCTTTGATTTAGTCGATATATTTCTATTTGCGGTAATGACTTTGAGTGCACCACACACACTAACTATTGGAATCCATGTTATAAAAAAATATTATACAATCTCTAATGTAAGATTGTATACCTGGTAATATGGTGATGATACTCATATATTTTTTTAAATATTTCGTTTTACTGAAGGTAATTACTGAAGGATTGGGACAGGTATAATCAATGTGTGATAAACCTTTTGTCGATGTCTTCGAATATTTTTGTGGTAGGGGTCGATAATTAATACAATTAGACATTATAATCTTGATGGCAGTACACAATAGTGTACCGACCCTTTTGTATAGAAGTAAAACATGGAATTGGTTAAAGAAGTATGAACGTAGAATAAATGCAGTAGAAATGTTTTCTCTTCAAATGCAAATTTAAGAAGTGAATGCAGCGCGAATGGAAGTGTTATGAACAAAATAATTAAAAAGTAACAAAAATGGTTAAGACACATGAAAAGAATAAATTAAGAAAGTATATGTTAAGGATAGAAAGGATAACCGAGGAAAACGTATCACCAACAAATCTATCAAATTTTAAATGTGAGAAGTCGTAGAAATCAAAATTCGGGCATGACACGCGTGAATGAAATATGCAATTTTACTGTTTCTTTTTTATATATTCTTTGCTTACAACACTCACATTTATTTTTAAAAAAATAAAAAGAAATAAAATATCAAACATGGTTCGGACTAACCAGCCCTTCATCAGTGATATTATATAAATATTTAAAATAATAATTAAATAAAACGATGTTTTTTAACTACTTTCTTTTTGTGGAAGTAAAAAGGGGTAAAGTGGTTAAAAAAAACATCGTATTATTTCATTATTATTTAAAATGAACTTCCATCAAGATATTTCAGTGAAATCATTCGATTATCTAAAAAAAAAATTAATATAAAAGTTTTGACAGATGTTTTATTGATTTTTTTTTTTAAATGATTATTAACATCTGTCAAAACTGACAATATTTTTAAACAATTTTATAATATTTTAAATATTTATATTATATAATATCACTGATGAAGGGCTGGTTAGTCCGAAACATGTAAAATATTTGTAATCATTCTGGTCAATTCTTTGGCATAAAGATAGGAATAATACTCCAGGCGGCTTCTAAAACAATACGCTAATAGGCGATAGCCTTCGCATTGTGTTAATAAAGTAGTTTGCTAAATGCTAAAAATCATTCTCCATAGATGGCGTTAGTGGGTGGATTATATAGGTTAATCTTAAAAAGATTGACATGTGTAATCAAATCTACATAGATGGCCAATTGAAACTGACACGTGAAGATAAGTATAGATTTGGAACATACTCGTATATACACTTTTCAAAAAGTTATCATGCATGATCATAAAAACAAAGGTGGAATGGGGAATGTTATAATTACATAAAGCGTGCGCTTAACCCAACCAATGACAGGTCATGGGTCCTGTAAACACCTTGATCATCCATGTTCAGTTTCCAGTTTGCGTCTTCGTCTCTATTGAGATACAATTAAATTTGAATTAACCACCCACCATGGGTGAAAGTCCAGGATTCGTATACAAGTATAAGTATACATTCACAAAAATATATATATTTTTTTAATAAATGTGAGTATACAAAGTATCTATATAAAAAACGAAACATTAAATATCTACAACACAAAGTTATGGTAACATAGAAGAAATATAAGTTTACTTTTAAATTTGTAATAAAATGAAAAATGGAATGCCTAAAAAACATAGTATTACTTACTTGGAAGACTGTAAAAAAAGTGTAGGATCCGCTGTTTTTACAAGTTGTGCACATTTAGGATGGATATATGAACACGTACTTCTTATATACGTAATGTTTTGTTACGATAGAACCTTTAGACGATAAATAAATAAATAAAAACGCCCGGGACACGGAGGATAGCGGGCTGCTGGTGTCTATTCCTTGGCCTACTTGTTAATATTACATTATACTAGTCCCACGCCTCTCCTGTAAGCTCTCAAAATCCTCAAAAAGGTCGTCTGCCTCATACGTGTATCTGCAGAGAAAGACCGTAGTCCAGAACCCAGAGGTCGGAAACGATTCGAATTTAAAAATCGAAAGAAAGTTATTTTACAAAAAATAGTAGAATTTTAATTTTACTGTTTCCGCACTTTATAGTTAATTGTGACACGTAATACGTTTGTACTGTTTTGATCTTAAAATTATACAAGTTTAAATTATTTTTATTTTGTTATTTTATTTTTTATCATTGTATTTTATATTATTTATTTTGTGGATATTGGACTATCGATGTGGGCGGGAGATGCCTATTGGTGGCGATGAAGTTCGCAACCCATCACACCGCGTCTCCCGCGGGGCGAAAAGAGAAGGATGGAGTGCCGCATCGGTTAAAGTGTGGCAGTCCATTCTTCCTGCCTACCCTTTCGGGGAGACGGGCGTGATGGTTAGTTAGTTAGTTAGTAGAATTTTTAAGAAATCTAACTTTTATTTTAACTTCATATCAATAATGTTTAAATGAAAGAGTCATTAATGCGATTGATAACATCTACTTTCTAGAAGTTTTATAAATTTATTTTGTTTTTTTAAATTTAATGGTTGAAGTTCATTACATATAATGAAAATTTATAAATCTTTGGGGGTTGAACATGCGAGGGTTAAAAGGCATTGGAGGTTTCGACGAGCCCTACTTCACCGATAAAATCTGACCCCGAGTTACGGGAAGAGGTGAAGAAAAAGAAGATGAATGAAAATAAAAATAAATGTTTTCTTTATGATTTATTATATTTCATAGGAATGATGATTAATAGTGCTTTAGTACAGAGAAACATGACGTTCTCATATAATATAATAAAAATTCGAAAATAGACGTTTCATTCTTACTTAATATAATTATTTTTACAATACTGATGAAAACGTCCGTATTCTAGAAATTTTAATATATTTTATGGGGTGACAATTGATATTGCCCTGCAAGGTGAAACACGAACTTATTAAATGTATTTTTTTTTCAGAGAACTGACGCTTTTCTTTAATTATAGAGTTTTATTTTTTTAGCTGTTACTTATTGCTTTCGCAAGCGCCCTTGAGGTGAGCTATTCACGAATACGGCGCTATACAAATTAGCCTAATTATTATTGTTATATTGCTTTGTGCTACCACTGAATCTAAATGCCCAATTGTAATACGGACTTAATAACATTCCCATTCGAAATAATTATCTTTATGATATTAATTAATATTCTATTATAAAAATACTGAATAAAAATAGGACAATTATATCTTAAATCTCTTCCGTTAAGAATTAAGTAACACAAAATATAAACGATTGGCAAACGACGTGGAAATAATGGGGCTTGCTACTTGACATCTGCCATATCGTTTCTCTGCGTGTGCAGAATTTTAATAATTCTGTCTTTTTACAGTTCGGAATACGTGACCAATCCAAGCCAGGCATTAATATGTACATTTTTTCTTTGTTTTCTTATCGCATTAAAAACGTAATATCTTCGGTTCTCGATCCCTGTCTAAGTCCATTTCAATTGCGTCATTTTTCTGACATTATTGAGTCTTGATTTATTAAATTATCGGACATTTTCTTTTAGAGGCCGAACTGGATTTGAAAATCAAACGAAATCGCTATCACGGCCAAACCTCAAATATAACGTTAGACATTCAAAAATCGAATTTTCCCAGCAAAGTGGGAACATCGCATGATACGATAAATTGTTGGGTCATCTTTATTGTTCGACCCTCTTATATGGTTCTAAATTTAAACTTAATTTAATTATATTATCAAAAAATATTATAATTATTTTTTATTCGACACCACACTGGTTATGGATTTACATTTATTTAATGTTTTATTTTAAAACATGCTGTTTTCCATTATTTTTTTTGTACTTTCGACTAAAAATGTTTCGCGCCATAGATTAAAAAAATCTACACTGAGCAAGAGCATCTGTGACCCGAACCATGTTTGTGAAAAGTGAAGAAAATGTTGTTATAATACAATGTTTTTAAGAAAATATTAAGTACAAACAATTGTGCTATTATAATATTAATATAACATTGTTTCCCTCAAAATTGGATTAAATGTAATATTGTATATAATATAAGCAAATATAATAATACTTATTTAAGTATCAAAATATTATTTTTGCCTGTTGGTTAAAGTTTTCAGGCAGTTATAATCTGAAGTAAAGAATTTCAAAAATCCCTTGAAAATCCGGTATCATGATGTTAACTTCAATTATCATTTTGTGGTGTATTTGTTTTAGTTAAAATTTGACGTAAAGCACGATATAAATAAATATAAAAACATTTTTCTATAATACGACACAGCAATCTCGTACACAGCAAATTGTCAAAAAAGGTTACAGAATCAAATGTAATTTTCATATCTACAAAATGTTTATTTCATGCTGAATATCTCAAAGCTACATGGAGTAAAATTTTGAAAGGGTTTATTAGTCTCATAAAATTACATCCCTTTTAAAATATTCCCTTTATTCCCAAGCGAAGCCGGATTGATTGAAAATTGAATTGCCTTCGTTTCAATTCACAGATAATTGTGATATAAGATATTTTGGGTTTAGGGACGTATTATAAAGAAACGTTTTTTTTACAATCAATATTTTAACTGTTTACTTTTAATTTGGAAGCATAATTAAACGTTGTATAAAACCGCTTTATATGTTACCTATGTTAATTAAAATTAATATAATTAAAACAGCGTGCTTCGTAGGTGTACTCCAAACAAAACAAAATAATTAATAATTATTGAATGCTAAGAAAAACATATAAACCATAATAGATAAAATATATACAATTTGGGTAATTTTTTTTACTTCAAGTTAAGTAGCAAAATTTTGGTAGGAAGATATATACGAGTATATGGTACATGTTATTTAAAACAAATTTAGTATGTACTGGGTAAAACGATAACATTAAAAAATATTCAGTTGAACTAAAATAAATATCCAAGTAATATACGTAAAAATAAATTAAATATAACTAACTAACCATCACGCCGTTTCCCCGGAGGGGTAGGCAGAGAGGATGGATCGCCACATTGTTCTATCCTGACATAGCTCTCGCGCCTCTTCTACATTCACACATCGTGACATGCACGCTCGTCGATTGTTCCTACTTCGAACATGGCCGCCTTTCAGTAATTGATTAATTTGGTCATGCCATGTCTTCCTTGGCCTTCCTCGACTTCTTTTCCATTCACACTACTTGTTTATATCTTTTTAACCATTCTTCCCTCATTAGTGACCCTTTCTAGATTTTATTTATCACACATTCATCCGCTTTATATTCCTTTCTTACTTCATCATTAGATATTCTATCATACATTGTTTTTCCGCACATCCTTCTTAGTGACCTCATTTCTACTGCATTTATCCTACTTTCATCCTTCTTCTGCCTAAATAATAATAAATAACCTATCTTTCCTTAATCTTCTTCTTCTTCGTTTCAATCCTAGGTATTAGTTTGCAGAAAAGTTTTTGTACTCGCACACCTGTATTTCTTAATTATTGTTCTTCAGATTTCTTCCCTCCACTGCTGGATATGGGCTTCTTTCATTTTTCACGACTCGTCCCTTCTTCATCCAGGTCGTTCCAACTATTCGAGCAATGTCGTCAGTCGATATTTTAGGTGACCTCCTGACACTGAATTTCTTTGTCAAAGGCCTTAATTGAAAGTATTCTAGATGTCCATCGGGAACTCCTATGTCTGACTATATGTTCAGCCCACTGCCACGTGATGTCGGCTTCGGCGTCTTATTTCTTCATTTCGTTTTTTGTCTCGGAGACTCACGTCGAGCATTTGCCACTCTGTAGACCGCTATAAGCTTTTTAACTAACTACCTAACCATCACGCCGTCTCCCCCAAGGCAGAAAGAATGGACTACCAAACATTTCTTTCCTGACATATTTCTCTCGCTTCCTCAACTCATACATCGTGTCATGCACGCGTGTCGATTTCTCTGACTCCTCACATGGCCGACATTCAATATTTGATTTATTTGATCGTGCCACGTTTTCCTCGGTCTTCCTCTATTTCTGGTTCCATTTACATCGTTAACATATAAATTTTTTACCATTCTTTCTTCATTCATTCTTTCCATATATCCAAACCATCTTAATGGTCCTTTCATTATTTTGTTCATAACACCATCATTCGCACCGCATTTTAATTGTTTTAATTGAGCTTTTTAATTGTCATTAATATATACCATTCATTAAAACCAACATATAACATTGTGTATATGTTTAATTTATCTTCTTCTTCTCGAAGTGCCATGTTAGGTCCCCCCGACGTCGCCTATCACCCTGGCGTCCCTATCCTGTACCAGACGGAACAACTCCCCCACCCTCCGAATTCCGGTCCACTCTTTGATACTCTCGAGCCAGGATATCTGAGGTCTACCAAAACACCACGTTTACACCAAATCTTCCCTTTCATGATGATGTCCAAAAGACCGTATTTCTCGTTGCGGAGAATGTGTCATAAATATGCCATCTTTCTAGACTTCGCATCGGACAACAATTCTCTTCATACTCTGGCTCTAAGTAACACCTTATTGTTGGTGACCATATCAGTCCATGTGATCCGCAACATTATACGATGGAGCCACTTTCAAGGACTTCTATTTATAACATTAGAAAACGTGAATTTATAAATATTATTTTCTTCTATATACGCCATACTTTGTGTTGTTATGATGGTTTATTTCTCTATTTCTTTTTTTATATACTTTGTATATTTATACAACACTTATATTAAAAAAATAAAATCACATTGACATGTTCCGGACAAACAATCTTTCTTCAGTAAAGATACATTTTTAAAAAATTTATAAAATTGTTTACATGATCTGACAGATGTTATATTTTGGAACGTTTATGCTTTTGTTATAACTAACTAACTAACTTACCATCACGCCGTCTCCCCGGAGGGGTAGGCAGAAAGAATGGAACGCCACACTGTTCTGTCCTGACATACGTCTCTCGCTTCCTATACATTCATACATCTTGTCATGCACGCACGTCGATTTTTCCGACTCCTCACGTGACCGACATTCAATATTTGATTGATTTGATCGTGCCACGTTTTCCTCGGCCTTCCTCTATTTCTAGCTCCGTTCACGCCGTTTACATATACCTTCTTTACCATTCTGTCTTCACTCATTCTTTCCATGTGTCCAAACCATCTTAATGACCCTTTCCTTATTTTGTTCATAACACTTTCATTCGCACCACATTCACTTCTTATACTTGCATTTGTCACTCTATCATATACAGATTTGCCACACATTCGTCTTAGAGATCTCATTTCTACTGCATTTATTCTACTTTCATCCTTCTTTTGCCAGTTCCATGCTTCACTTCCATACATAAGGGTCGGCACAAGAACACCATTGTGCACTGCCATCTTAGCTTTTTTGGATAGGCTTTTGTTTGCGATGACAACTTTAAGTGCACCATTTATTCTGTTGCCTGCCCCAACCCTTCTTTCAATATCCTTCTCCACCCTCCCATCCTTTGTAAACATACTTCCTAAATAAGCAAATTCATCCACTTGTTATAACAAATATTATGATTCTATTTAAAATTTAAAATAACAATTTGAAGTTCTTATTGGGGTTCAGGTAATTACTTACAAAAAGGAAATAAATTAAAAATTGGACGTTAAATAAATATTCGTTTTAATACATTGTTTTGTCTTATCAGTCTTGATATTATTATTTCATTTGATGAAATACCATTGCAAAATACTTTTCACAGAATTGATAAATCTGAAATTATGAGTATAATAATTATTTATGTAATGGAATTACTTTAAAAGTTCTGGCCCGTGGAGTTTATACTCCATTTCATCATTATATTTTCACCGTCCTTAAAATAATATCCTCGCTCCTTCCTAATTATCCCCGTTTCTACTTGATTACTCGCCCCAGCTGTGGAGTATTTGGGAATCATTAAAAAGCGAAAACTTTAATTAACATTTTTTTTAATCTCTAAAAATATTCGTCCACCTTTCAAATCGTTTAAATATTCAAATAAAATGGAGAGTTATACCTTTCTAAACGACACGTAAGGTAAAACAAAGGTAATTCAAGGATTAATTGTATCTCAATAGAGACGAAGATGCAAATTGGAAACAGAATATGGTGATCGAGGTGTTTACAGGACTTAGTACCTGTCATTGATTGGGTTAAGCGCACGCTTTATGTAATACAACATTCCCCATTCCACAGTTCTTACGACCACCATGTCTGACAAATTTTTGGAAGTTGTATATATGGTAATATGTAACACCACACTTCACAAGTTATATTTCAATCTACACACTAACGCCATCTATGAAGATTGGATTTAAGCACTAAGCAGAAGATCTTTTTACTAACGCAATGTGAAAGGCTACCGCCATTAACGTATTGCTAGATAACGCCTGGAGATGTCACTCCAATTTATATGCTATTTTTAACTTGGACCAGTTTTTCTTTTTACAACATTTTGAATGTATACAAACACTTGTAGACGAATACTGGATTTTACCAGTATTCGTCTACAAGTATTTGTGTACATTCAAAATGTTGTAAAGGTAATTCAGATTCTAAAATTCTCTTCTGTCGCATTCCTCTTGATTGAGGGTCTTGCCCATCCAATAGACCATCCACCATGGCTGATGTGGAGTTGGGTCTAGAAGTAGGGACAATTGTTATTTAATTGGGATTGTAAAAAAATGAGAACACATATAAAATTGGACTTGGTTTAAATTTTAAAATCGTTAGTTTCAATCCCAGGTTCAATCCTAAGTTTAGTTTGCAGCAAGTCTAACATCTTTGCTGCTTCTTGGGATGCCACTTTTACCGTTAATGTGATAGTTTCCCGCTGCTTTTCACATTTTTGTAAACTACAAGTTACTTGAACCCAATCACTGTATACAACTTGTATAGCTATTGATTCTCACGATAGATAGCTAGTCTATCGCCATTTTTATTGTCACGCGAATTCTACCAGACCAAATACAGCATGAGAATTTTGTCGTCATCGGCGGTAATCGAACCCGGGACCTTTGGTGTAGCAGTAAAGATAACCCCCACCCATTTACTTAGTATATAACAAAAGATTTTAGGACATATTTTTAATTACTCTGAGGAAGGATGTCTGCAAACCGAAGTAAAATAATGTTGGATTATGAAAATACAATGTTCTTAGGAAATTATTCAAATCATAATTTGGTCTCTAAAATGGCAATGAGCAGGTGACGTAGCCAGAAGCTCAGATGAAAAGTGGACAAGAAGACTGCTGACTTGGAGACCGTGGACGGCAAAGAGAAGTGCAGGGCGACCGCAACTACGGTGGAAGGATGATCTGAACAGACACGTCGGAATAACCTGGATGCAGTCTGCACAAGACAGAGTGACATAGAAGCAAATGGAGGAGGCCTTTGTCCAGGAGTGGACGGGAATAGGCTGAGGAAGAAGAAGAAGAGAAGAAGAATTTGGTCTCTTCGACCACCGCTTATATGTACCTACGTTACTTAAATTTTGCAAAGGTTTTCTCATTCTCTAAAAATGTAGTTATGTATTTTGTGTATCAGTGTACGCTTTTTATTATAAAACTTTTAGATTGGATTTGAGAGTTGAGCATGCTTTTATCCCATACTAACGCAAAACTGGGGAAAAATAGGCATGAGGAAAACTTGTAACGTCTCCGACACCGATATATAACGAAGTGTTGTATGGTGAGGAATAGTAATTACCCCTTTAAATGAGATTCCTTTGTCGAGGCATTCATTCGTACACGCAAAAGGAGAGCAATATACAAGAGAAGTCATTATTTTTACATTAAATCGGAGTACTTCGCGAGAAAATTAAATGCCCCTGTGAATTCTTTGTAACAATAATAAAGAAAGTATTTTTCAGATTCTGAGAATGTGCAAATTTGTCTTCGGCGGAAACAGAAGCGGTTGTAGGTCGCTCTGGCCCTGAATACGGGTATTAAAAGGAGCCAAATTCTTTGGTGACGGGGAATTTGATATATGCAAAGATATGAACTTTTAACAACTAAAGATGGGCGCTCAAAAACAGACTTTATAAGCAGAATACTGCAAGCCAGAATTGACTTCAATAAAAAGACAAAGTTACTTGAATTGGGTAATATTAATTAATATAGGCAATAGAAACTTATGTGAATCGAGAAACTACGAGTGACCCAAAGAGCCATGGAAAGAGCCATGTTAGGAATAAGCCTAAGAGACAGAGTCAAAAACAAAAGTCAATGACATCATCCACCGGGTAGCGACTCTAAAATGGCAATGGACAGATCACGTAGCAAGAAGCTCAGATGAAAAATGGACAAGAATACTGCTGACTTGGAGACCGTGGACGGCAAAGAGAAGTGCAGGGCGACCATCCTTTCGTAAATTTTTCACGTAGTTCCAGAAGGATCCGGGGTCATCCATAATATTTCCCTCAATGGTACTCACATATGCTCTAAAGGCTGTTCAAACATTGCGTTTCACACCACCGAGGGGTATAGACTGAAAAGCTCGTACTCACTCCAAGAGCCAGTAGCTTTCCATTTCACATGATGTGCATGTTTGGTCTTAATGTCCGCGATGACTTCCCTGGAAAAACACCTCGGATGTATCCGCCCACCATTGCTCATGCGTTTTCTGGAATACTTCGATTATACCCGAAATTAATTCGAAATGCACACGATGCGCATGCCCGAGAACGTTTCTGGATTATTTTGAAATTTGTTCTGATTATTATTGTAGTGTAGGAAACAAAACGAGAACAATTTGGTGTTGTTAATTGTGAAAATTTTGAGTTGTGTAAAAAAATATATTTACATTAATGGTTAAAACTTATTTCTGATTACGATTGTACAGTGAACCAAGTTTTCAAAGGGTATAAAATCTTTAGTTCGGTGAATATTTCACGTGTTGCAACTAGTTTTTTATTATTTTTCATAGTGCCACACCACAAATTTAGTGCTTCATACAAAAGGTTTTTTTTTTCAATCTAAAAAACTCGATAACAGTTTTATAACGGAAGTGTTCTAGAACAATAGAGCTTTTCTCATCCCTTATACCCGGCCCTGTTAGATAGGCACGAGCGCAGTTAGGCACACACATTCATCATATCGTAATGAAAGAAAATTGTTTCGGTTCCGTTTTTTTACCGGATCAAAAGAGGCAACGTAGAAAAGAAAAAAATCAGAGAATAACAAAGAACTTCCTACTCTCAAAAGAATTTCGTGGATTATACGAGTACTACACTTACCTACCTATGAATTTAATTTAAATAAAATACTGGTTCTGATTCTGAAAATTTGGTTTGATTAGTGTGGTGCTCCCGTAAATTTGGATAATCTAACCTAACCTAACTTGTTCTGAATAAGGTTAACTCATGGTTCTTTCCGACTGAATTCTTGCTAGGTAAGCTAAGGTAACAATTATTGGAGATAAGGAGGAATATCCAATTGGGAGTTCACTTCTTTCAGCTGATTGGCGGCCGTATACATAACTCGGATGTCCTGAGTGATTTAATTCTATTTGTCCCTGATAATTATCTTCGTCAAAGGCAACACAGATTTTTCTATTTCTCTCGCTGCAGAACCAACCTGCCAATGGTTATGCCTGTTTGTAGAGCAATCGCGATAGTGTGAGTTGCCTCAAGGATGCAATATCAATGTTGTGATTGTTATCTCTGATGCGTAGTATTTATGTATTTTTTGGTATTTTTTTTAAGTGTTTATGACGGTGAGTTGTCCTGGGATGATGATGTCCAGCCATCTCTCCATCTTTTTGGCGGCCTTCCTGGTAGTCTCTTGCTGCTTGGGTTTTCATCTTTAACAATTTTTTCAATTCTTGTAATCTCCATGCGGTCCACGTGGTTTCTCCAAAAGCGCCTTCTGCTTCCTCCCCATCTTACTATGTCCTCAACACCACAGAAAGACCGTATCGTTTCATTTCTGATCTGATCTCTGAGAGTTTTGCCGGCAATGGTGCGTAGGGTTCGCATTTCCGCTACTCTAAGAAGGTTTTTTGTAAATAAAATTAAACTTTTTAATGTTTTCATTGTAATACACTTTTTATTGTTATCAAATCAAATCAGTTTATTAACTCAAAACAAGACATTACAAGCAGCAAAATGTTTAAGGCATATATTGAGTACAGGTAAAATATTTTAAAAATACGACATAATACAAGGAACGCATTAGAGATGGTTCGACATTAGGAAGACAAGATACTTTCTAAAGTCATGAGTATTTGTCCCCTGAACGTACCTTCACTAATATGAAAGACGTCGATCTCCGAGGACAGCGGTGACACCAGAGGCAGATTGGTTCTGGTGGCCGGTAGGTAAATCAATCTGTGATGTCGCTGTCGGAGAAATCTATCAAGGACAAAAAGACCAACACCCTCTAGCACGGCCGAGTTCTCGAAATATCCCCTGATTAATTTAAAGAAATGGGTAATGAGATACCCATCTCTTCGAAGCTGTAAAGAATTGGCTCTGAGCATTCCCAAAAAAAAATACCGTGGGATAGAGCCACGGATAACTACCATAATCCCTACTGTAGAGATACCTCAGAATTTTTTTCTGAACCCTCTCCAGCATAACGCAATATCTCGCCTCGTGAGGACTCCATATCACAGAACCACTATCGAGTCTGCTCCGAACCAACGCGTTGTGTAGGACTCTGAGCGCATTGGGATCTCTGAAAACTCTTCCGGTCCAAATGATGAAGCCCAACATCCTCAGGGCAGTGTCACAAATCCTCTCGATATGTGCACGAAAAGTCAGCCTACTCTCATAGATGATTCCGAGTTCCTTCATTGTAGATACATGTGTTAGTTGCTGGTTGTTCATTGTGTTATTTACGAGTACTACAACCATTATTATCTACATATAAACACCTTGATCAACCATATTCAGTTTCCAATTTGCATCTTAGTCTCTATTGAGATACAATTAAATCATGAATTGATAACCCGCAATGGGTGAAATCCAGTATTCGTATACAAGTATAAGTATACAATCACAAAAAAATATTGTAATCATATCTGTAATCTATAATTTTTGGCATATAGATGGGAGTGACATCTCCAGGCGGCTTCTAACAATGCGCTAATGGCGGGGTAGCCTTTCACATTGTGTTAAAAAGATGTTCTGCTTAATGCTTAATAAACATAAATCTCCATAGGTGGCGTTAGTGTGTAGATTATATTAATCTTAAAAAGATTAACACATGTAATCAAAATCTTCATAGATGGCACATTGAAACTGACATGTGAAATCTGGTGTAGGACTTTAACATATATACAACTTCCAAAATTTGTCAGACATGGTCATAACAAAGGTGGAAAGGGGAATGTTGTAATTACATAAAGCGTGCGCTTAACCCAACCAATGACAGGTCATAAGTCCTGTAAACACCTTCTATACAAGTATAAGTATACATTCACAAAAAAATATCATTATTATCTGATAAGATTATGTGATATAAAATAAAGTATTGTTTTGGCTTATTATTATATATATTACACCAGATAGGCATTTTCATATTAAAGTTTACCTAGTTACTAATATCGACTATGACATGTAATTATATTAAGTTAAATGAGAAATTGACCCCGTGCCCGTGTGTAAACAGGTGCCTAATTACTAGCACGACTTAATTAAAAAAATAATTTATGATGGCTCTATGTGCCTAATTTTCTGTCGTATTGGGATTTGGGACCTATAGGTATATCAAAATGATGCCATTGAAACACAAGTTTAAGGATATTTACATAGTAACAGATCACGTACTTAATTCGTAATGAAAATACAGTATGGGCGGTTATATCTTCACCGGTTTCGTTGTATCGTATGGTGATTTTGACGTCATTTTCGCTGCTGAAACCGGTCGTGAACAATGAAATAAGCGTAAAATTTAACTAAACAATATTTTTAAAATCACAAAATGAACAAACAAACAAACCGTCACACCGTTTCCCGTTTCATAAAATGATTTTACTGAAATCTCTTGATGGAAGTTCATTTTAAATAATAATGAAATAAAACGATGTTTTTTCACTACATCCGTCTTCTTCTTCTTCAGCCTGTATTGACCGTCCACTCCTGGACGTAGGCCTCCTCTCGCATTTTCCATTCTCTTCTATTCTGAGCGATCCGCATCCAGGCACTTCCCGCACTTCTCCGGATATCGTCGCGCCAACGCAACTCCACGCTTTGCCGTCCTTGGCCACCAGCACAGCAGTCGCCTTGTCCACTTTCATATGGATCGCGAGCGACATGTCCCGCCCATCGCCACTTGAGGGTTGCGGCCATCTTGATAACATCGGAAACCTTTGTCCTGACTCTTATGTCCTCATTTCTGAGTCTGTCCCGTAAACTGATACCCAACATGGCTCTCTCCATTGCTCTCTGAGTGACTCTCAGCTTGTTGGCACTTTTTTGTGACATTGTGACTGTCTCAATACCATAAGTGAACACTGGCAGGACACAGACATTGAACACTCTCCTTTTCAAGTTGATGGGTATTTTCGGATTATTCAAAACGTGACCAAGATTTTTGAATGCTGCCCAGCTTAGTCCGACTCTTCTACATCCACTTTCGTATTTATTTCGACAGCGACCGGTTTCGCCAGGCTCGCAGTTGGTATGTAATACACCAATCAGTCGATGCCAGCGAGCTTGGCAAAACCGGTCGCTGTCTAAATAAACACAAAAGTGGAAGTAGTTAAAAAACATCGTTTTATTTAATTATTGTTTTTAAAATGTTTATTTATTATTTCTTGAATAATTTGGTAATTATAATTTTTCTTGAATAGTTATTGCTATCACTAATCCCAATATTATGAATAGGTTCTATTATCATAGGTCGAACTTTGATAATACGATAATTTTTTAACCTCATTTTGAGTTCAAATGCAAAAAAATCGTTTCCTTGGTTCAGGTCATCCTGCAGTAATACTTTGGCAGGTAGGTTCTTTTAGTTTTGTTTGATTCCGGGCGCGGAGTTCCGATATACGACTCCTCTGGGAAAACAGGAGTTAGCGAGTGCCAGACACGATATATTTCCAATGAAAATGAAGTAACAAAGTTGTAGGCGAAAGAACTAGCCACAAGGATAATTTATATTGCTAACGGCTGTTTTTTTTTTGCTTCTATGGTACCCTCTTTCCATTTCTAACCATTGATATACACTATATATCATTATAAATTATTTGTGGTATTTGCGAGTTTCTATGTCGACTGGTGATGCCAACGCAAAGTATAAACTGTTGGAAGTGTAATAATTGCGTAGATTTTCACGGTTGGCAGCAATATGTTTTGTGTGATTTTGGGTAACACCGTGTGATTTCTCTTTCTCGACCGACGTTTCGGAAATCGTTGCAGTCTCCATCTTCAGGGTAAGGTGGGGGTGATAATGAAAAATCACACCAAAATCACACAAAACATGTTGGAAGTGTATTTTTACACTTAATTATAACTAACTAACTAACCATCACGCCGTCTCCACGGAGGGGTAGGCAGAAATAATGGGCCGCCATACCGTTCTGTCCTGACATACTTCTCTTGATTCCTCTACATTCATACGTCTTGTCATGCACGCACGTCGATTTCTCCGACTCCTCGCGTGACCGACATTTAATATTGGATTGATTTAATCGCGCCACGTTTTTCTCGGCCTTCCTCTATTTCTAGCTCCGTTCACGTCGTTTATATTTACCTTCTTCACCGATTCTCTCTTCACTCATTCTTTCCATGTGTCCAAACCATCTTAGCGACCCTTTCATTATTTTGTTCATAACACTTTCATTCGCACCGCATTCACTTCTTATACTTGCATTTGACACTCTATCATATACAGATTTACCACACATTCGTCTTAGAGATCTCATTTCTACTGCATTTATTCTACTTTCATCCTTCTTTTACCAGTTCCATGCTTCGCTTTCATACATAAGGGTCGGCACAAGAACACCATTATGAACTGCTTTGAAGATGTTAACTGAGGTCTAGTATAAAATAAAAAATAAACTCTTTAGGAAAAAATATTTATTATATAATAATATATTTTAAACAATAAACAATGGAAGTGGATAAATTTAATAAATACTAGTGTAAGTGATGAAACACAATTAAGTTACATGATACAATACTGTCCATATCAATGTAAAACTTTTCAGTAAAAAAACAGTTATAAAATATGAAACTTAATATTTTAGTCCAAAGGCTTTCAATAATATTTTTTTATAGAATTATCTCCAAAATACTTTAGTTAAAGAAAGTATTTATTTCATTTCAATTTCATTTAATAATAGAAATACTCTTAAAAACATTTTTTAAATAAAAAATATTATGATTCCAAAAAAACACATTATTGAAAACAAAATATTTTTATATGATGATTTAAAACCCCAAATTAATACCAACTTAATTAATCAAATAAATAAATATATTGGTATTTACTTTGGTACATTATAAGTAGTAAAAATGATAAATGGATACTGTGTAAAAAAATGTCTAAATCTAGTCTTTAAAAGTCAACAGGAAAAAACTTACATTGTTATCTGAAGGGGTAGGCAGAAAGAATGGACTGCCACACTGTTCTTTCCTGACCTACTACTCTCGCATCCTCAAGATTCATATATCATGTGTCATACACACATGACAATTTTCTCCTCAAAAAAAAACTCTAGTGATAAAACATTTTTATACCGTTGTCTCATGATTTTTTTGTCAATCAGAAAATTGGCAAAAATTTTATTATTTTCAATATTTAATTAATTTGACTGGTGGAAAGGAAAATTTCTCTTCACAATTGAACACGAAATAAATAATTGCAGAGATTTTTTTTTTTTTGTAAAAATACAAAGATAGTCAGTCAATTTGTTTTTTTTTATTTTTATTACGATTATATAATAAATAACATAATTGAAATATATATTTATGAAAGTCTTTTGCTACAAGATTTTTAAAAACAAACTATTTTTATTTAATACATCTGTTAAAAGGAACATGGATTTCAAAATTAAAGCAACTAAAACATGAAATTATAATCTTTACATTGTACTTTCATCAGTCAGAGTACTCTTTTGCTTTTAAATACAAATTATTTTGTAATACAAAAATAGCTATATCAGAGTTATAGATTAGTCATTAAAAAAGTAATATAAAAAAATAAATAACAGTGACTGCATTGCTAAAGGACATGTCATATATTTACCAATTAGGCACTAATAAGTTTTTAATTAAATTTAAAGAAAAATTTCATGTTAGATTACAGAGCCAATTTGAAAAGTAGAGTAGAACTCCAACTATCTGATCAATTGGGACCGGACCCCATTCGGATAATTGGATTATTTCCGAATGAAAATTACTGAATGTATGTTGAACTTTTAACCCTTAAAGGCCGGCTAAGATTTTCACGAATTGTTCCCTCAGGCCGGTGAGAATTTTAAACATCGGAACGCTCTTGTAAACAATCGAATTACTCTTCACACAAAATACATAAAAATATCAACAAAAAAAATTTTTTAGTCAAATATTATACATTTTTTATATTATAAGACTTTTTTTTTCATTTTGAGTTTATAAAAACCAATCAAAATATATTACATTGAAAATGTTGTTCATGAATGAAACCAAAACATCGCGCTGTTGATAACTAATAATGATATAAGTCACCCTAGGTAAACAAACATTTAAAATCAAAGATTCCGACACAGTATGACACAACTGTGTGATGATTAGCCGCAGCCGTGATTTGTATGGGACACGCATTACAAGAAAATAAAATAAAGTAAAATCTTTGTACAAGAAGGATGAAAGTATAACTCTAAATCACAGAGAATACATAAATGTATATAATACACATTTTTACTTTTGATCCGTAGTAGTAAATTTACGGAATATTACACGTTAAATACAGAGAATATATGCGGACTGCTATTGTAGCCGACAGGCCTTTCAGCCTGATTTTCTTTGACTGCTATTGTAGCCAGCCGGACTATAAGGGTTAATAAATTAAATGAAAAGGCAACAATTTTACATGTAAAGCTTAGTTACAAGTGCTGTACATTAGTACAGAATGTACGTAACGTACTGTAAATGAAAGTCATTGCTTACTGAACATCTCGGTCAGAGATAGAATTATTATTTTGCATATCACAGTACGTTTCTGTCTTTTTATTTATTTTTTTCTGAAATTCTGAAAGCGATTCGGATAATCTGCGATTCAGATAGTCGTAGTTCGAACAATTGGAGTTCTACTGTAGTCTCTAAAATAGAAAATACTTAAGGTTTATCTGTTATATTATATTAAAACAATAAAATATGATCAAACAAAAAATTCATCAATGAAATTTATTTCTTAAATACACGCTGTAAATTCTTGTCGCTTCGAGTTTTTTATGTTCAATACAAAATTTTAACCATTTGATTGTCACATGCCGGGCACTCTTTGCGTAGCTAAACATACTGTTTTTTAATTCGTTTATGCCAATTTCATGATTAAAGTGAATGACGTGAGTCGCATTGTGTCCATCTTCCGAATCATCAACTTTACCTCCAAAACCAATCCAATGCCTTATGTACTCATCGAGCAAATCATTATCTACGTCTTTGATAGTGTGAAATTTTAACACACAACCTTTAAAAATATCTGGCAGAGGTTTCGATGGAACAATCATCCTATTTGGATCGTTCTCTTCATTTGTTGATTCTTCGTCTTTGACTGTAGAAGTACTCGGTTTGTCAGCGGCAATTTTTTTATTTGACGATTTATTTTGGTTAGAATCATCCGATAGTCTCCTTTTAATATTTCTAACATTTTCTTTCACATCCGACTTGTCATCTTTAATTGAATCATTTTTAGAATCGGATTCATTCTTCGTCTTAGCGTATTTAAATACTTGGTCAATTTTTATAACATTCTTTTCTTCTTTGACATCTTTTTTCATTTTAACCTTAATGTCCTTAGAAGAAGCTCCGGTGTCTGAAATTTCACTTTCGGCTGCGAGCTTTTGAAGTAAGGACACATCTGTGTGTTCTTTAGAGTTCTTGTAGAGTAACTTAAGTTCCTTGAGATTTGTGGCAGTGTCCCAAGTTTTGTCATCGCGGATTCTAGTCACCCGGGGGAATCTGACGGAGATCCCATCTGCTGTGTGTATCTGAGCCTGCGTGAGCTCGGTCCCTGTGAATGAAAACAACATTAGCACACCACGGAAAAAAGCATTTATTACAAAGTTTGTACAAAAATTAAATCAGGATATTTTAACTAGGTGGAACTTTTATGTGTAAAGTTGGAGACACATATTAGACATTATGCAAAACATTTCAGCGCTTATATTATTTGCAAAAAGAGTGTTTTCAAATTTTACATCACATTAGAATGAAATTGCATACATAGGGGTTTTTTTGGTACTTAGTGCCTATTTTACTTCAATCATTCATATTATAAACATACATTTTTCTTGGGACAGTTCTGTTAAAAACATGTTCATATATTAACCCCTATGGTGCGGCTGGCTACATTTACACTTCAAAAATTGTTTATGAACTTTATTACTTTAGTTCTAAGTAACTAAACTAAACTCTTTAGTAAGCTACCGAATTGTACGTAATATTATGAAGAGCTGACGTCTGTGTGTGCAGTAAATGTAGCCAATTGCAGTTCTTGACCAATTTGTTTTACTGCAAATAAAGCCAGCGGCACAATTCAATAAAAGAATGAACAAACCTGTAATCTCCCAAACCGGTTGTTTCTTCGGGTCCTTTGCAATGAAATCTGGTACCATCGTGTTGGTGCACCGCATCCAGGAAGGTATCTTTCCACTATCGCCGGATATCTTCGTCATTCCTTTTTTCAGTGGTTCTTGTAACTCCTCCAAGGTCTTGTCATCGTGCCCCGTGTGCACCTTGGTCACAGTCAACCAACGATCTTTATCCGGATCGTGACATCCCATTAGAAATACTGAAAGCATTCCTCCTTTTTTTCCTGTACCTATAAAAGAATATCCACAGTAACCAAATAAGGAATTTTTATGTTATATATAATAATTTAACTAAGAGCTAACATTTATTTATTTTAAGAGGATATTATTTTTTTATAAATAACGCTCGGTCAGATGACGTCAATATAAATAAAGAATACTTATTTTTGTTGAAATTTTATATAATTTATATGGATATGTTCATCTGTTTTATTATCAAAAATGTTATCATTAAATAATACATATATATACTGAAACATTTTTCTCTGTATATGATAGAGTGACAAATTCAAGTATAAGAAGTGAATGTGGTGCGAATGAAAGTGTTATGAACAAAATAAGGAAAGGGTCATTAAGATGGTTAGGACACATGGAAAGAATGAGTGAAGACAGAATGGTAAAGAAGGTATATGTAAACGGCGTGAACGGAGCTAGAAATATAGGAAGGCCGAGGAAAATGTGGCACGATCAAATCAATCAAATATCGGTCACGTGAGGAGTCGGAAAAATCGACATGTGTGAATGACAAGATGTATGAATATAGAGGAATCGAGAGAAGTATGCCAGGACAGAAAAGTGTGGTGTTCCATTCTTTCTGCCTACCCCTCCGGAGAGACGGCGTGATGGTAAGTTAGTTAGTTAGTTTTTTCTTTAAATCATAATACAGGCGGCCCTCGACATTCGCACTTAATTGATCCTGAAAATATTTGCAAAAGTTGAATGTGCGAAAGTAGACGTAATGAAAGAAAAACACCAAAAAGATGAGAATAATAAAACGAATTAGGATTTAAAAATCTTTTTTACAAATTTGTCAAAAGATTGTTGAATATGCTTTTTTTCTTCTTTTCCTGATAGAGAATTATATAACATGCCGTGTCTTTTGGAAACAATTTTTATAAATATATTTCCACAATTTTGAACGTACTCTTTTATTTTACTCTAGTTTTCTAAATCAAACATATCATAGACCGGTTAATGTATGAACACCGGCAAAACGCGTAGTGTCAGTCCATACTGCAAACAAGACTGAACTTGTTTCAAACGTACAAACGAAGATGAGAGCGATGGCATGTGAGACACAAGTGAGCGAGTATTACATAAAATTCCATGAACAAAAATCTAAAATGTGTGTTCATGTGTATGAAAAAATAAAAATCATTGATATGAAAATGTATTGCAAATATCTACAGTAGAATGTTGGTTATCCGGACTAATTGGGACCGGAGGTCTTCCGGATAATCAAACAGGCGCTAATTTAAAGGCTTTTAGCAAAATAAGGTGAAAATCGATTTTATTTTTCCTCAGCTCATTTATTGATTAAGATATTACAACTTTTACTACAAAAACAAGTATGTATGTAGTACATGTACATAAAAAGGCTTACATTAATCTACAGTACTGAAAAAATAATCAAAGATTTTTTTAACAAGATTTTGTCTTTTTTTGCACTTCATCATCTTGGCTTGTCCGGATAATTGACGTTCCGGTTAACTGACATCCGGATAAACAACATTCTAATGTATTTGGATAATTAAATGATTTTACTGATACATTTTGATGGAAGTTCATTTTAAACAATAATTAAATAAAACAATATATTATAATAACTAGTTCCACTTTTGTCTGCTTTATTTCAACAGCGACTGGTTTGACCAGTCGACAGCGACTGGCCAACCAGTCTGTCAATAACAACCAACCTGGCGAAACCGGTCGCTGTTGAAATAAAGACAAAAATGGATGTAGTTATTAAAAAACATTGTTTTATTTAATAATCATTTATTTGGATGTTGAATCCAATTCTAAAAAATTATAAGTATTGAATACATGACAGGGAGAAAATACATACCGAACCAAGCTCCTAGAACCACCAAATCTGCACTGTCGGCCATTGCACCACCAAACAAATAGTCCTTCTTGACTTTCAGCCAGTGCCTTTTACCAGGCTCATACTTTGACTCCAAGTCTTTTAACACCAAACCTTCAAGGCCTAATTTAAGTACCTAAAAAGGTGATTTTAATGTTATTATTTATAAAAGGATATACGAGACCTGTGTCCGTCCTATAATGACGGCATAGATTTCAGAGTTGACACTGTCAGAACAAAAAGGCTATTTCAAACCAACGAAATAAAGACACTAAGAACCATTGCTGACAAAACCCTTTGTGATAAGAGTAGAAAAAGTATCCGAATGTTATCCACTTATCAAGAAGAAACTTGATGCAGAAAATAATAAGCCAAAAGGCCTAAACCATTAAGAATTATGTATATGAAATATGTCAAGTCAGCGAAAATTTCAAAATTTTGTTTTGAAATTGTAAAAACATAATAAATTGGAAAGCCATAAGTTTATAAATAAAAAAATTGTGTCAAATTCAATACCTCTAAATTAAATTTACAAATCAAATCTTACATCAATCTCAAACTCACCTTGGCTATCATGTTAGCAAGATCACCTGGTTTTCTTATAAGTTCCATTTCAGAAAACATGACGTGATTTTTAATTTCGATCATATTGTCTTCTAAAATTTTACGACGGACCCGCATCGGTTTATTAATTAGAATTTCTCCGTTGTAATAAATGCAATCAAATACAAATAAACACACTTCCGCATCTTTAAATTCACTTTTCTTGTGAATCCCTAGAGAACCAAATGGCAACGGTTTACCAGTTGCGGTATCAATCATCAAAACCTCCGCATCCAAGATTAAATCTTTTCCGTGGGGAAATGCTTTTGGAATGTAATCTTTAAATCTGTTAATCTTATGAGGCATCACCGGTTTTAATGCACGTGAGAAATATTTAAATTCAGTTCCCTCCTTATGAAGTTGCACTCGTTCTCCGTCGTATTTAATTTCAGAATACATTCCGTTTGGACATTTTTTCATTGCCATTTCAACAGATTTGCATGCTTCGGCGAGCATTGGTAAAACAGGGGTCATCAGAACGACATTAGCTTTAAGGGAATTTTTCACAGGGCTAGACGAGTTACTGGAGTCATTGTTTGGCTTTGTTACTCGACTGATGACCGCGTCAATATCTCGGGACGTTTGGAAGATTGTGTATGCATCTGGATGTACAGCGGCGAGAATGTGTTTTGGACCTGAATTTATTCTGAGGTCACCTTTAACTAAACGAATAATCATTTTCAAATCATTGGAAGTACATTGTTTAATAATAGATTTAAAATGGTGAATCTGCTCCTCTTCTTTCGTCAGACTAGCCAGTTTTTCTAAAAATGAATCAACTTCAGTTAGATTCAAATCACTTTTGCGGGAAGGCGTACATGCGGATGATTTCTCGTGAAATATTCTTATCGTTTCGGCAACGTCGCCATTTTCTAAATCCGTTAACATGTCATCATGATCCACTTTTAATATCCTAGAAAACAACTTGACCAGCTGTTTGCTTTTTAGGTTATAAACTCTCTTAACTGCTCCAGGCAGTAAAAGCTTACACCACAAAGTCAGGTCACTCTTAAAACCGTTTCCGTCCGTTCCTTCGGTGAAAAATTTATGGATAACTGCAGTTTTATCCGTGTATGCATCATTACTGGTAACTTCTGCGCAAAGCTTCCTAAATTCTCTTAACGAGTGATCTTTATGTTTAACATTAACTTTGGAACTTTCGGTTATATCAGGGGTTTTACCACGACCGGTATTTACTGGCTGCGTTACACTGACATTATTATCTTCGGCTTTTGCTTTCTTATTTGGCGTAGTTTTCTTAGGTGTCGGTTTGCTTCCGTACTTCTTTAGGCACAACTCTTCTGTTTCTTTTACTTTTTCTAGTATCAACTCACGGTCCTCTTCGGAAATCTTATCCCAATTCCCAATGTCTTCAGGGCTGTCAATGCGTTTCGTAGTAGGACGTTGTTTCAAAAAGGCAGTCATTAAACAGTCCAAGTGATACCAAGATTTCATCTTTTTCCCATCGCTATACGGACTTGGAACTAGCTTAGCAATTCGTAAATTTCCATCAAGGCATTTTTGCTTGCATCCCTTGCAGTTAGCACGACCGCCTTTCGCTCTATCTGCGTAAAATGGAGGTTCGTCTTGAAGATCCGCTTCGTCCATTATGAATTAGTAGTGTACTTTTAATAATATTATTGAAATACGTAAAAACAATAACCTAAAACCTAGTACGTGTTTTGACAGGTTGAAGCAAAAAACACGCATTGCTGTCAGAATTTATATTTCTGGGCATGCGCAGTAGACGTATAAGCGACTATACAAAATCAATTATTCCCAAGTTCTAGGGTAAAATATAGTTATTTATGGCAATAAAAACTTTTTCGCGAATGTTTCAAATATTTTCTCCAACATTTTACATATTCCAAGAAAAGACTAGGTATATCCAAATCAAAAAACATTTAGAGATGGAATTTATTTCAAAGAAAATTATGATTTTTCCACAAGTCTTTTAAAATCGATATTTGCCCTAAATGTTATCCCATTTATATGTCTTCATTACATTGCATTGTTTTTATTTTATACGTACATATTTATTGCAGCTTTTGAGAAATTATTTGGACAGTGACACAATTTAAATTAATCAAAATCTCTAAGTAATACTTTGAAAAGTTAATTTAAAACACGAGCGGTAACCAAAATGTGAAACAATGTTCTATTTCATATTGTATACATAAAACATATCAAATTTGGTTGCTCCTATTATAGGTAAAAAAGGGTAACTTAAAATTTATTTATTTTAAATGTTTCTCTTTCCAGCGTCCAGTTGTGATGCGGTATTCAACAGTGACTCCAGCAAGAACGGCACACTCACATCGCCACACCACCCTTCACCCTACCCGCCGCGCTCACACTGCCGATACGACTTTCAGGGGCGAGGCAAGGAGAGGATACAAATCACATTCCAGGACTTCAATCTGTACCAACCTAATGATGATTCAAAAGAGTAAGAACTCTCTTCAATTGAGTTTGAATAAACTATCATGAATATGATACATAAATTAATACAATGCTTGATGTTAAAGCACTCTGTGTTTTTGATAGCAGGTTTATTAACGTTTTCAGTAATGCTCTCTCTAAAATGACAGTAAATTCAAATTCAAATTCTTTATTTTCCAAATTGACATCACAAACATTTAAGTCACCGATTTGGAAGATTGCATTGGCCCAGTAAAACAAGAACATGTACTAATCCTAATGAGATTGAATACTCTTAAAAAAAAATCGTTTACTGAAACTGTCATTAAGAGGGGCATTGCTTTTGGCCTCCTTAGATTATATTTCAACAAAAAAAAAAATTTGGACATCTTCACATCAAGAATTTTCCTAAAATTAGAAATAAATATGAACAGAATACATATTTTTTTAGATTCAGAGAAAGAAAATATTCTGTATTTTCATAATAAAGAGAATTGTAGTATTTTCATAAAATAATGTTTTTTTTAGTACTATATATTTCAATACTGATCAATAAAATATTTCTAAAGATATGACAAATAATTAAAGCAACAAAAATGCAAATTTCACCATGTAAACCTTTTTTTATTAAATCTGTGTCATTTGATTTAGCCATGTTCAACTATTTATTATATTTTATCATATCAAAACATAAATAAAACATTACAGGTGTGACAGTATCGATGCCCTTCAAGCGTTTGTACATATAGACGGAAGAATGGAGAAGATAGACGCATTCTGCGGGTCTACTCTCCCCCGTCCCATAATGTCTAATGGACCAAGGATGATGTTGGAATTCAGAGGAATCTACTCGTCCAGACTAGTCAAAGGATTTAAGGCCTTCTATAGTTTTACAGAAAGTAAGTAGATACAATATTCATAAATGTATTAATCAGTTAAGCAGTCAACAGTCATTGATTTAAACTGACTTTTCTCAAAACCTCTTATCCAAAGCACAAGCGAACATCTATACGCCCTGTCACACTAAATAGTATTTTTTAACAAATAATAACTCAGTCTCCATATTTAATACCACTATAATTACATGTACGAGTATATCGACTCACACCTTCCACAACTTCAACGACTGCCATACTGAAGGTCCCGGGTTTGATTCCCGGCGATGGCAGCGTGATTTTCACACTGTCATCAGTCTGGTGTAGAATTCACATGACAATAAAATGGCGATAGATTAGCTACCTATCACATGTAAAGAGACTCAATAAATAGCTCAAAAGTTAAATGCAGTAATTGGGTTCAAATAACTTGATGTACACAAATGTGAAAAGCAACGGGAAACTACAAGTGTAAAAAAAAAGGTATCATATTTAGGTCATGCGCAGGAGAAAAATATGTATTGCTGCACCTGATTATTCAGGGTGAAATAAAGCATCAATGAGATGTTGACAGTTGAATCTCCTGGGTCCACAACATAATGTGGACTGGACTGGCTGAAAAAATGTTTAGGAGCTGCTTCAACCTGCCCCTGATAGAGACACCTACTCTCAAGTGATAGTTAACGTCGGGAGGGATGAAACGGAAAGAAAAAGATGATGAATATTTAGTACATGTGTAGTGGTTATAAACTTGAATATTCTTTTTATCCTGTCACACCTCCGTGGTGCATAGGGCCTCAAGGAACCTTCTCCACCCGACTCTATCGCATGCCTGATGCCTAACATCATCCCAAGTGAGGCCTGCTGCTTGAACCTTGTCCTGCAGAGCCCTTCTCCAGGTGGCTCTAGGTCTGCCTCGCTTCCTCTTTCCCCCCATAAGGAACCAGTCTACTGCGCCCTGAGTGATACTGGCTGGATCCGGTCTCAGAATGTGACCGATCTACTGCTATTTGCGTCTAGCGACTAGTTCTCTAATTGGCTTTTCGCCTGCCATGGTTCAGAGAATGGCATTTGACACTGTTTGGGGCCAATAGTTCTTGAATATTGAGTAAAGGCACCTATTTATAAACACCTGGAGTTTTCCAATAACGTCCGGGGTAGATTTTCAAGTCTCACATCCGTACAGCAGTATGCTTTTAACGCTACTGCTGAATATTTGGAGCTTGAGCTTTCTCGAAATGATACTGGCACGCCATACAGGGTGAAGCATAGCTAAAAGCTCCCCTTGCCTTGTTAAGTCTGCTGGCTACATCTTCCTCTGTACCTCCCTAGCCTGCTATCATACTATTGAGGTAGCAAAAGCTGGTCGTAGTCACAAGGGTTAGACCGTGGAGCTGGATTGGAGTGGATTCATTTGTGGACACTCGTAGGTCTACTGTCTTGGACATGTTAAGTTGAGACCTACTTTTGCCGCTTCCTCATGAAGTCTACACAGCTTCTGCTCTGCATCTGTAGTGGTTAATACACGTGTTGTGGTTATAAACTTGAATATACTTTTTATTAATTTACTGAAAATATTCCTTATCAGATTACGGAATAACGGGCGGTAAGCAGCTGGCTGAGTTCCCGTGTGGATTTGTATACAACAGCTCAGAGAGTCGCAATGGTACCTTCAGCTCGCCCAACTACCCGGGGCCCTACCCAAGGGATACAGAGTGCCACTACTTCTTCCACGGCGCCCCGCACCAAAAAGTGCACCTGCACTTTTCCTACTTCGACGTCGAGGGAGTCCTGCCGTTAGTACCTTGCTACTTGTTGCCTCATCATTAACTTACAGTTACAACTGCCATGTCCAATAAAATTATTTTAATTAATTTTCAGGGTGATTTAATTATTCACAAATAACTTCAAAAGAACAAAACAATAAATACGAATGAAAATGTGTCTGCTTTCTAGAAGGTTTTTTTTGTAATTTGCAGGAATGACATGTTTCACCATGCTACTAAGAAAACTAGAAAACAGACATTTTCATTTGTATTAACCCATAACGGACGTAAGTCACCTCTGACGTGACAACAGAACTTTGTCACTGCGGTCGTATGGCACATGTGAGGTGACATGATGAATCATGTTGAATCTTGTTGTCTGTGGAATCTGCGTGTAATTACTTTCTCAGTTAAATTTTACCAATGGGGCGATTAACATACACAGTGCCTTTTTAAAATTAAATATTGATAGTATAACACATACAAACTATACAAAAGCTAGCGTCCGATAAGGGTTGATTATTAAATATGAAGTTTTACATCATGGTTCAAGAAACAATAAATAACTAATCAAATTATCAATATGGACTAATTATATAGGGTATACTGACATTTCATAATAATAAAAAAATCATTTAAACCATTATTTTTATAAATCCTAGTATTTATATCTAAAAAATATTCAAACTTGAATAAATAAAAAGACACTTTGTATTTTCAAAACCCTTTATTTTTCTTTTCGCAGACATGTTTCAGTTGTGACACAACCTTTTTCAATGCACAAATTTTAACTTGCTAAAAAACATGTCAGCAAAATAAAAATTAAATATTGGGAAATAGGAAGTGTAATTCTATATATTCAAATCTGAATCTATAACACAAAGTGATGGCGAATATAGAAAAAAATATTCAGAATTAGATATGAACATTCTTCATTGAGTGCTGAAATAAGCTAATTGTCATTTTCAAGTGTGGCATTGTCTATGCCTAGAGTATTCTTTCAATGACTAAGCGTTTTGTCTTCTAAATTACCCAAAAAATTAATATTTCCCTTTTTTTTCAGGTGTGAGGCAATTTCAGCAAGCGATTATGTAGAGTTTTCAAATTTTATGGCAAGGGATAGAAAATATAATAGGTACTGCGGGCAACTGAAGGAATTCCACGTGGAGTCAGACAGAAAGTTCTTCAGGGTGACGTTCAGATCAAATGACCGGCTGGACGGGACCGGATTCAAGGCCAACTACCAGTTCCTGGATGAAGTGGAATCATACAGCGCCAAGCCTGATCATGGAAACACATCAAATTATCTTGGTACGTGACCTGTAGAAAGTTCAACATTTATGTGTGATCTTATCGTGAACAACAAATAATGAATTAAAGAAATGTTGTTTTAAAATAATTTTAAAATTTTCTATTTTTTTTTAGAATCGTCACTATCTGCAATAATAATCCTGAGTCTACTGTCAACCCTATTGGCTTTGAAAGACACTTCCAATGTTTGAAGAATGCCACGAATAAACACTTATGTATGATTTTGTATAAGATCTGCAAAAGTTTTTACAATAATGTACATAATCAAAATGAAATTCTAATGTAGATATGTAAAATAATTAAATAGGTGATTTTATATATTTTTATCTGAATATATGCATCGACCTTCAAATCTTTGTAAGAAAATTTTTATTCGCATAAATTTGATGTAACTCCAAAATGAGAACTTAAAATGGCAGCTAGGCACATCAAATTTTTGATTTCATTTTCATAAATAAAAATTTCATTTATGATCAATGATTAGAGAGGTAAATATATATTTTAAGTGTTGTAATGCTTCCAAGAATAAGTAAGTCAAAATGACATGATCTTAATTGACATGTGTCCAAGATGGCGTGAATCAAAATGACTGGAGTATAAATGGAAAAACATAACTAAACAACAATTATGAAGTCAAAATGTAGATCAAATAACAAAAGTGCATCCGTATTACTAAAAACTCAAACCTCAGACTTGGATCATTCAGCATACGGAGGTTCAAAATGACATGTATCGAAATGCAGTTTGTCAATTTGACTTTTATCGAAATGGTGTGTGTTAAGATAATGTGAATATGACGGCAAGTCAAAATGACTCGAGTCAAAAATACGAGAGACATATGAGTCAAAGTGATGTGAGTCATTATGACATGAGTCAAAACGATGTTAATCAAATAAAAGTATAAATAAAATAACAACTCAAACGACTACTGCCAAATGATACATCCAGTTGAAAAAAAATTAAAATCTCAAGCAAAATAAAATGTGTCAAAAGGTGATCAATAAAATATTTTCAATTTGGAGTTACAACAAATTACTAGCACATGAAATACTAATTTCATTTTTCACAAACATTGTACCTATAATACAATACACTGCTCCTCACAGATTTCATAAAAGAAAAATATATATTATAAAATATAGTATAAAGAAATTGTCTGTATTTTAATGTAATTTTTTTCTCACATGACAAAGATAAGTTTTTTTAAATTTTAATAAATAACTAAAACAGTTCACAGCTATTAATAATGAACAACAACTGATTTCACTTACATTAATTAAGTTCTTTCACATCATTTACGAACATTTTTGAAACATCTGTGATTTCATTTGTTATTCTAAAAATACAATTACACGAAATATTATTATTATGTTGTTCATTAGATAGCATCAAATTACATACTTACTTACACAGCCGCTGTCGTCCACTGCTGGACATGGGCCTCCCCCATACTTCACGTATTACTGTCTTGTGCCTTTCGCATCCAATCGCCAGAAATTATTCAAATGTCTTCGGACCATCGTGTGAGGGGTCTCCCTCTGTTTCTTTTATCTTCTTGGGGTCTCTACTCCACCACCCTTCTGGTCCATTTATCGTCTACCAATCTGGCAATACGTCCCGCAAATGACTATTTAAGCTAAGCCACCCTTTCGACGACATATGTTACTCTTGACCTTCTACATATTTCGGTATTACGTATCCGGTCTGAGAGTCTTACATGTAACATGGCTCTTTCGCGTTTCCTCTGTGCTACACGGATTCTCCTTATGGTCGACCTGGTGAGGGTTAGCGTTTCTGCTCCATATCTCAGTACTGGATGATCAAATTATATCAAATTTATAGTACAGTAGCTTAAATGCATATTTATGAACAAAAACTAAAATAACAGACTTCTTTATAACACACTATAAGATTAAAATGTATGTCTTTGAATTCATGCCAGACATAATATTGGGAATACTTATCTTATGTTTTTAATAGACAGGTAATCGTAGACTTATGAACTGTGTGACTTACGACACTACGACCACAATCCACGATCGGTTGTCCACCTAAGCTAAATGTGGCACATGCAATATATTGGTATTACTAACATCACGGTTAATATTAGGTCCTTACATATGAAATTGGCGTTTTGCCGTACTGGCAACTTTGATCTCAAATATCTTCTCTTTGGTTAGGAATTCCAAATTCAAATTTATACAGCTATTTACTCAAGTATTTGTGTTTCGAAAATTATAATTCATTTGTTTTTTCCTCAATTGTTTTTTTTCTTTGCGTCACTCAGTTTACAAAACGGAAAACTTGAAATATCGCGTTATTTACGAGTACGAGTTCCACCGTGGCACCAGTACTGCAGAAACAGCTCAAAGGATTAATGATGTGTATGGCGACGGTGCCGCAAAAGAAAACACAGTGCGTTTTTGGTTCCAACGTTTTCGTTCTGGAAATTTCGACCTGCATAACAAGCCCCGTGGACGGCCGGAGACCAAAGTTGATAATGAAGAATTGAAGGCTATTGTGGAAGCGGATCCATCGCAAATTATGTCCGAGTTAGCTGCAGGCTGCGGTGTTAGTGATAAAACTGTTTTAATCCACTTGAAGCAAATTGGGAAGGTGAAAAAGCTTGAATGGTGGGTACCTCACGAATTGAGTGAAGCAAATTAACAAACGCGCGTCGACTGCTGCGTTGCATTACTCAACCGGCACAATAATGAAGGGATTTTTAATCGAATCATTACCTGTGATGAAAAGTGGATCCTGTATGATAATCGGAAGCGCTCACCGCAATAGCTGAACCCTGCCGAACCAGCCAAACCATGCCCCAAACGAAAATTGACTCCAAAAAAGTTACTTGTGAGCGTTTGGTGGACTAGTGCTGGTGTCGTTCACTACAGCCTTCTTAAATCTGGCCAGACGATTACGGCAGTTGTCTATTGTCAGCAACTGCAAACCATGATGGAAAAGCTAGCTGCTAAACAACCGAGGCTGGTTAATCGCTCTAGGCCACTGCTGCTTCATGATAACGCTAGACCACACACTGCACAACAGACGGCTACCAAATTAGAAGAGCTTCAATTGGAATGTCTAAGACATCCACCGTACTCTCCGGACCTTGCCCCAACAGATTACTATTTTTTTCGAAATTTGGATAACTTCTTGCAAGGGAAAAAATTCAACTCCGATGGGGCAGTCCAAACCGACTTCAAAGATTTTATTGATTCCCGTCCGAATGGTTTTTTAGTAAAGGGATCGATGAACTACCTATGAGATGGCAAAAGTGCATAGATAGCAATGGTACATACTTTGATTAAATAAATATATTATATTTTAAAAAAATCAACTTTTTGTTCCTCCCATACAAAACGCCAATTTCATATGTAAGGACCTAATATTAGCATGTGTTGTCTATGTATTATATGCATTTTTAAGCCCTTCAGAGATGATTTCTACTCAAATAAAATGTCAATTTGCCAATACGCCTTAAAAAATTGTATAACAAGCACATATAATTTATACTTTCATATATAATCAATTTAATATTTCACCAAGTTTACTATAGCATTTTTTTTTTTAAATAGTCCATTGTTTTGGCCGAAACACTATGATACTTCAACATTATTCACTTACTCACTTTATTCACTGAGTGTCGTGACAGCTGTTTCGCCAACCAATTTTGGCATCATCAGGAATGGCTTTAAATGGCATCATCAGGAAACAATGAGTTTATTGTAACACCTGAAGATGCCAACATCGCTGGGCGAAACAGCTATCGCGACACTCTCAGTGAATTAAAAGAAATTGTGATATTATAACAGTGTTTTAAATTTTAACAGTAATATTTTTTTTTATTTAACCAAAGAAATGTAAAATTAAAATCAAAACATCACATAAAGATCCAAATATCAAGAACGCTAATTATGATATGAACTCGAAAATAATAATAATAAGAAACAATAAATAACAGTGGTGATACACTGATAATAACAAGAACATAGAAAAAGATCTCGTAATATCGTCATGCTCTATAATTTACATATGTACTGAAATTGCATAAGACAACTTACACGACCTATTTATTGAAAGAATTGTGGTCGTAAGTGGACGGCTACCTGTGTATTGCGTCCCATATACAAACAAATAATTCTTTCCAATTGTTTTAGTGAATCTTTACTTATGAGATAATTCCTGACTCATCTAACATATTCGAACACCAATCCCAAGCACTGATTGTATCCAAATTGATATTATGATAAAGTCAATTAGTTTTGCACTCGCAAAGGTCTTAACATCTGTAAATATGTATATTACACAGCCTCTTCTCGGTACGAGCACATTCAGTAGTGATAAAATAATCAAATGTCTGTACTTCACATGTAATGAAATGATTTTGTGTTTTGGTTTAGATGAATACTGCAAAGCGCATGGAATTTTAAAAGTAGATAACTTTTAGAAATATGTACATACAGGTATCAAACACGTAATGATTAAGCAATATGAACCTTGTAGAATTAAGATATTTTTACCCCACGATAAAACACAAGACACTGGATTAGTTTTCATTTCTAACTATTTAAAATGTGACCGAAAGTTGACTAGATGAAATACTTAACAAATATATAATGATTATATTTATTTTAATTTTGATGGCATTGAATAAAGAAAAACAGTTCATTCATAAAATTATGTTTAAGTTGGTTTTATGTCATTTATTTCTATGTGACATTAACTAGTTTTGTTTTTTATTTTACCATTATTTAATTGGGAAAATGCCATTTTATTTTACTAATTTTGAACTAAACTCTAGAATATGCATAAAATAATATATATATAAACTGTGTTTATATTTATTTTTGATGATTAATTAAGTTAATATTCGTACATAATACCAACACATTAGTTGCATGAAATTATTGTTCCATAGACAATCTAACAAAACCATAGATTATTGTATGTTTAGTAATTATTAACACTGATTGTTGATCTTCAAATTCTGGAAAAAGTTTAATTTTATATTTAAATCCTCCAAAACGTTGAAAAATCTTTACTTTAAAGAGAATCATTTAAGTATCAAGTGCCAATTAACCCAATATTTTTTCATTAGAGCATGTAAAATCTAAAAAAAAATTGCAGTTGAGAATTTTTTAAAAACAAGTTTTTGGAAATACTTTTCAACTTGTTTTTTTTTTCTGTCACTCCTCTGCTTATGTCTACATTTTATTTTAATATATCTATGTATGTAAGCTAGTTATAAAACCTAAGAGACTGCATCGTAAAACAACTTTTAATTTAATAAGTTTTAAAAATGCAAACAAAATAAATAAAGTCACACAATCTAGTTATTTTTAACGCAATAATTAAAAAGCATATATTATTCATACACAAATATCAGACAAGAGAAAGACATTGAAAGAAGGGTTGGTGGTGGGAACAAAATAAATGAATACCGAACGACAAAATAAGGAAGAAATTTAAGGCAGATGATTGCATTATAATTAAAATTATAAAATATCCCTGAGATGGTTTGGATATATGAAACAAATGGACGAGAAAAAAATTATTCAAATGTTGTATACAAACAGTGTGAGTAGAAAGAGAAGCCGTGGAAGACCAAGGAAAGCGTGGCATTACCACATTAATCAAATACTAAAAGGCAGCCAAATTCGAAGTCAAAAAAATCACGAGCGTACATGTTACAATATATGAATGTAGAGGAAGCTCGAGAGGTATGTCAGGATAGAGCAGAATGGCAGTCCATCCAGAGAAGCGGCGTGATGGTTAGTCAAAAGTCTATATTACACGATGCTGACTTATTCATTTTGTTTGCACTAAAACTTTGAATGGTGTGATTATAACTGATTTTTGTTACATATTACTTCCAATATTTCTGAAGATATTGTTTGTTATTATGGAATTTTACAGACACGAAAATAAAAAATAATGTGTGAACAAAAATGTTTTTATTACCTTAACATTACCTACCTGATGATGCCTTAGAAGGGTGAAACGTGTCATTCCATCTAAAATATAATAAAACTCCTAGAAGACCGACGTTTTCATTCATATTAATTATTTAATATGGAGTTTTACATAAATAATACAACGCTTTCTATATTAGCCACGGAATTATAATTACGCTAACTAGTTTTGCTTGTACCCAAGCTTCATCAGGGCAATATGAAAAACTAAATAAAAATACAGATTTACATGAATGTATAGACTATAAGAGTATTTTTTTTGACATAAGTAAGAACAATTTAGAATTTGTTTAAAAGCAAATTTAAATTATTTCATTAAAGTTCTTGATGGTGCTGCAATGGTTATAGCTTCTGACCTAGAAAAAAACGCATTTTTTTGCAACAACTTCCACAACTTGGTACTGACATCATTACAGTAGATTACTATGTGTGGATATAGGAGGGACAATGAAATCCCGTGACTGCACCAGGATTGACACCTTTGATATTTGGTGTTAGCGTCGCATACTGAGGATACCATGCACTACAAAATGGACGAACGACTCAGTCCTTAATGAGCTCAAAATAACAGGAAGATTATCTGTAATATACAGTTGACGAGTATTGAGTTTAGAGCTGGGTAACCTGGAAAAAAGTATTGTCACTAGAAGTATTCCAGGCAAAAAAGTAGAGGCAGATCTACTGCGCGGTGGTGTGACCAGATTAACCCTTACCATTCCATTATTTTTCGATTTTGTTTGTCAGCCAACTCTAATTTAAATAATGTCTAAATATATTTTTATTCATAGGTATTTACAAAAAAAATCGTTAAAAATTCATTTGTAATGATTTATTCTTCAAATAAAAAACAATTTACAAAAAACAATATTGACTTCTTATAGTTTTGCATAGTATGGTACTTTTTAAAACAATCTCCAGGATGGAGACCAGGTTCTCTGGAACAGGTCTCACAAAACCACACTGTTTCCCGTCTTCCCCTGGAATCTTTCTGTTACTGCACACAATACAGTATTTAGAACCTTAGTCCAGTTTCACAATGAAGTGGGGCTTGTACTCTAATCGCTCCTCTTCATGACGTATCACGCGAAGTTCCCGCCATTTTAGGTTATGTGAATTTGCAAGGATTATTTTATAGTAAAATAAAAACGGAAAACAGTCAAAATCTTATTAAAACGTGAAATTAAATGTTTTTTTAATGAATAATCACAAGAAAGTCAAGTTTTGCGCGCGAAAATACACTGCGCGCGCAAGTCTTATCTTGTCGGCCGCCAGCCGACAACTGAGTTGTAGCGTACATATGGCAATGTCGGCTGGCATTCGACAAAGGAGTAGTAAGGGGGTTAAGGAGATGACTGGAGGAGACCTCTACTTGGCGATGAGGGCTGCGGAGAACAGTGGGATTGGAGGGGTTTTGTTTTAGCCACAGGCAACTCCATAAATCACGACCCTCAGTAATGAGGAAACAAAGAACGAAGATAGGAGGAGGAATTATCGCAGGGTTTATCACCCTGTATGGTTAAAGAACACTGTATGTGGCGCCAATTAAAAGAAGTAGAAGAATTAGTAAATTACTAGGAAATACAGATTAAAAAGCAGGTTTACATGAAATATGAAAATGTGGTGATAAGCTCAAAAAAGTTGGGAACCAAAAATGTAAAAAAGTATTTTAAAAAATCTCCTTAATTATTTTTTAAATAACCACCAACCACCACTTAAAATCAACACTAAATTTTGAGGTTACATTAATAAAAACAAAATATCAGTAATATCATAAATATATTTTCTACATATAAATTTATAAAATTCAATAAATCAAAGGACACATTTTGAAAAACTCACATTCCTGACAACAGAAGTGGACATGCTAAAAAAAATAATAACACTGCATTCACTTTTAAATAGTTGTTATTCAGCAAAAAATTATGACATTTTATATGCAAAGTGAAATTCATCTACAAAATAAATAAATAAAAATTAATATGGAAGATCATTGTTTTTTTTTTTGTTACTACATTTACAAAATATTTATTAGAATTTTAAACAATTTTGTGGACAAAAATTCTCATTATCACTTATATCATTCTGATATACAGGTACATACTAAGGTTAATTTCTTGTGGTTTGATTATTATAAAAGTACTATTTATTTTAACAAAAAATTTATGTGTATTTCTCCAAAAATTTATTCAAATCAAAGGTGTAAATTATATAATATAATGGGTGAATAAAGAACTACACACACTTAGGAAATAGTATAAAGAAATTATTTTGTTTGGATTTACAATAAAACTCTGAAAACATAATAAACTTATGCAAAACAGATTTTCTTTACAATTATTATATATATTTTATAGGTAAAATTAATTGTTATTTGGAGTCTGGGATTTATTTTATTTTATCGCATGAAATCGAACGGATCTTAGTAAAACAAAAAAGTACACACAGATATTAAAAAACCACAGACAGAAATTCACGGTTCACTTGATTACTTTTGTGATTCAAACCTAATCTAACTTCGAAATTGTCTTATCATGAAATAAAATTACAACATGCATTCGTGTCCTAGCAATTATTTATTTTTCTAATCTTATACTCGTATAAGTAGTAAATAAAATTTCATTTTAGATTTGAGCAAAAATAAAAACATATTTACAAAAGTAATTATTTGTGTATGTAAAAATACGTAATTGTGAAAGAAAAATTATTAGCACCCACAAAAATTCTTACTTTTTATACCAGTTGAAAAATGTTATTCTAATACGTTATAAATATGCAGATTCAGGCACTTGCATCTATTATAAGATTATTATTGTGTTATTTACAAGATGATTAATATGTTTATATTTATTTTTTAAATAATGAAAATAAACAAATTTAAAAAAAATCTTTTTAAAATGTATATTTAGTTCAAGTGTGTTTTAGTGGATCGGTCACACTCTGAGACGGAACCCAGCCTGCATCGCTCAGGGAGCACTAGACTGGTCCCCTATGGGGGGAAAGAGAAAGCGAGGCAGACCTAGAGCCAACTGGAGAAGAGCCCTGCAGGACGAGGTTAAAGCAGCAGGCCTCACTTGGGATGATGTTAGGCATCAGGAATGCGAAAGAGTCGGGTGGAGAAGGTTCCTTGAGGCCCTATGCAACACGGAGGTGTGACAGGACAAGAAGAAAGAAGAGGAAGAAGATATTTAGTTCAAATTCACTAATGTCTGTGTCTTTGACCAGATTCGGCGGCTCCCTGCCATCTTCTGGTACCTATATAAAATGTTGCTAGAATAGGAAGTTTAATGATTCAATATTGTTAAAAGGTTCGAACAGTATTTATTATTTAAACTTACTTAAATTTTATTTTTATTTTTAAAATTTTCCTTGCAATAAAAAATCTAAGATTTTCGAGTCAAACAATGAGAATGTTACAAAAGAATATTAGGAATTTCCTGGAGAGACCACATCACCTGACTAGGTTCTCAGTAGAATTGAAAGAGGAAGCAAAAGAGGCAAGCCTAATGGATCAGTCACATTATGCGCAGGACATATTAGAGTGGACGGTTGAGGGGGCAATTTATAGGAGGCACCCCCGACGGAAATATAACAGGATAAACCGCATAGCACCGAAATGAGGATGCTGGGGTTCGTTGCTCGACCATATCAGAAACATACACATCCAGAGAAATTTTAGAGTGAGGCCAATCTCGGATAAACTTGAGGAGAACTGTCTCAGATGGTACGGCCACGTCATGCGCCGACCCAGCTGACCATGTTACAAGGAGGGAAATGGAAATGGACCAGCCACCCAGGAGACGTGGTAGGCCCAAGCTGACATGGATGGGATTTATTCAAAGGACTCTCAAAAGACATCGATCCACCAGATGCCAATCAGGACAAACAGTCCTGGAGACGCCAAACAAGAAGAGCCGACTCCAAGTAAAAGGGACAAGACTAGGAAAAAGAAGAAGCCCCTGACGGAAGTATCTGAAACAGGTGTGCAAGGACATAAACTGTGTCTCATATATTGAGCTGAAGAGGGCTGCAAAATACCGAATGCAGTAGAGAACGAAGTCTAAGACTTTGCTGCAAACCAATCCCTAGAATTGAAAATGCGAAAAAAGAAAGATGTTTCCTTTCAACAAACTTTTAAGATGAATCCAAAATGAGCAATACGTTTATAATTTAAATAAATTCACAATAAAACAATGCAAAATAGTATATGTTCGTATGATTTCAAAATGTCTATATAAACAATAAAAACAAGTGGTCAATAAGTTTAAAATATTCAATCAATTTTTAAGCACACAAAAACACAAATTAATCATTTTTTTATATAAATATAGGACAATATAAATAAAATTCTAAAATATTTGGTTATTAAGATGTCTTACTATTAGGAACTAAAGAAATCTTTACTCGTAGAAGTTACAAATCATACAAAGAGTATTAAATGGTTAACATTAAGAATAACAGAAATAAGACTGTATTATATGGACTGCACATATCTATCATATATATAAAACAATAAAAACTATAATATATATATTTTTAAATATTTTAACCAATATCTTGAATTATAAAATAAAGATTTTAAGTCTTAATGAAAAATATTGTTTGATTCGAACAATTGATGGAATGTCCGTTGTAAAGATAAAAAATAATCTAAATTTTCAGGCACTCTCCTGTTTAATTAATTAAATAAGTTTTAACTGGTTCTATGCCGCAACCGTCTATAGACGGTCTATAATTCCATGCACGGGGGGCCGGCCATACAAAATTCAAGTCTATAGACGCGGTACTTTAACACTTAATATCTATCCAAGTTTGTCTGTTTTAAATAATGTAATAATTTAAATGTATAGTTACATCTCTTGCCACCATGTTGAAATAATAAGATGTGACGTATGTCAAGAATTATCGATATTACTTTGATTTAAAAAAATGTTTCATTGGTCAAGCAAAATGCGTCGCTATGCAGGGTTGACACTCGTCATACACTTACACTCTAGATATATTTTTTTTCGGGAATTACAGATTCCCTGTTAGTTGAAATTCATACTCATATGTGACGTGTTTGATTTCATTTATAACAATAAGTTATGTGCCAACCCTGTCGTCTTGTAAGAATTGAAGATTTATTTTTTCACATATTTCGAATTAGCGGTAGAATTTACTATGAAAAGTCAACTTTTGGACTGAGCAAATTATGAAAATTTCGAATTACGAAATATTGTTGTTCGAATTAACAAACTTTTACTGTATTGTATATAAAGCAACTATAAAAAAATTGATAGACATTTTGAGATAATCTAATGATTTTACAGAAATCTTTTTGATGGAAGCTCATTTTAAATAATAATTAAATCATATAGTTTATAATAAAAATAATTAAATTAAAGACATTTTGTATCACCACATTAATTCAAACTGATAAAACTTTTAGTGTTGTGCATAAGTTAATGTTAGTATAAAAATTTTACCATTTTTCAGCACCTAATAGCAAAAAACATACTTAAAATGTCATAATTAATATAATGATTCTACATATATCAATTTCACAAAGAACGATGATCAAATAATTCACATAGTAAATTGTGGAGTAAAAATTTAAAGAATATATTCCAAACATTTGATATTTTTTTATCTTTTTATTATAAATATTAATATTGCACAGAGATCAATTCAAATAAATAGAATATTTTTAGTTTTTTTTTTTAAATTGAACATTCACATACAAAAATTATTTACAGATTTTTATAGTCAGCGTTAAGCTAAGTGTACATTATTTAAATATATAATTTATTTTGAAATTACTCGTACTTAAAAATTAAGAGATTTATTCAGTCATAGAAAATAGTGTAAATAAAATACATATACAAATACAGTACACTCCCGATTTTCCGGGATCGGATTAACCGGGAAGTGGATTATCCGGGACACTATATTTCACAACAGTACTTATTATGGATCTGTCACGACGACATTAGTTCACATTGGCCCCACCGCCAACATACGTTTGTGGCTCTAAAGTCGTAATTTTATTTTACTGTGAAAAAGTGTCTATGGTATACTGTCTATGTCTATGGTATAAGGATAAACGCAAACAAGTCGTACTTTCAATTGAACAAAAACTTGAAATAATTCAAAAGTTTGAAAATGGTGCAACCGTTAAATATTTATTGAATCAATATAATTTTGGTGATCAAACTATACGGGACATCATTCATAAAAAGAGAACATTTTTTGTTTTCGGATTAACTGAATAAATGTAAGTTTTTTCCAGTAAGAAAAAAAAATAGAATAACTTATTAAAGTATAACTTTGGTTTCTACTATATTTTCTAAGGAGGGTAATCTTAAAAACAATAAAACCGAATCAAAATATCGTCGTTGAATATGTGACACTGTTATAAATACAAAAATCACAAAACATGCATGTATCAAATAGCTTAATAAAAAATAAAAATTTCATGTAAGTATTACATTTAAATTAAATTATTTGAAAGAAATGCTCTCTTTGGATGCAAAAGCTATAGTGGTATGATATAATATTAATTGATTAAATTGAAAATATATTTGTATTATAACACTGAATTAACCTGTTAACCGAGTAGGACGTATATACACGTCTAATGTAAATAGTGATGACTATGGGTAGGACCTTTTTATACGTTCTCAAAATACATGTGGTGCGTCGAAACGGACGGGACGTTTATTTTAGCTCTCTTTTGTGAGTCAGTTAAACATGTTTTGACTTGATTTTAAAACTTTTTTCATTATAATACTTCACTATGATATTGGCTTTATTTAATAGATAATTTTATACCATTATTGTTTAAATATGATTTCGGGCATATGAGCGCCATGGCTAGCTCGAATGAAGCGCAATCGTGAAATCCAATTTTCGACAATTGTCATCTTTGTAGATGCCTATTATCCACTAGAGTTTAAGTGGTGCGAAAATGATCGATGGTCTTCCAAATAACTTGCTCGGATGGACGATTATGTCAACTATAAAATGGACATAGTGCACGATAAGTTTGGCGAACCGAACTATGATTTTCAAAATAAATTTGCACAATTTGCAAGCGCTGTTCTGACGTCAGCCTTTTCGTGGTGAAATGGCAAAACGTACTAAATACAAATCAACTGTCAAATTCTGTCTGTAGAAACAATGTTGCCAGTTTAAAAACCAAACCTCTATAAAAAAAAATACCCTATACAAAACTGTGTGGTTAGTGAAAATGAAGACAAAGAAGTAAAAAAAATATGTTTTGGTGTCATTTAGTTAATTGTAAGTATGGATGAAATTTTTTGTATTATACTCGTACAAGTTATAAATTGAATATATCTTGCATGAATGCGTCTTTATGAAAAAGCGCGCGCTCGTTGCAAGTTGCATAATTGGAGATGTGACCGCCCGGTTAACAGGTTAAAGATCCAACCAAACTTTATTGCCACGAAGATGTTAATTCACAGGTGGAATCGGTTGGCTCTTAAATAAATTAGTTAATACAAATATATTTGCATTAATCAAAAGAATAATGATTGGTAACTGAAATACAATATTTTCACTTCTATCAAATTCCGATCAACAGAATACAATATTATTAAAACATGTTAAAAACATTTATTGTATTATTACTAATTATTTGTGCTTAATATTAAATAAATAAAATGTATTAATTATTTTTTTGTTAGTTACTCAGTAATATCATATTAATAGCACAAAATTATATTTTGCGAGTAATTTCGAGTTCAATGATTTAAAATAAGAACTGTGAAACCAATCATGTAGTGTCATTTTAAGCTTATTAATAACAATAATATATATAACAAAACAACTGCTTCATTTATTCCAAGGTGTTATTCCATATTCAAGAGAATTATTTTAAATAACTTCTAAAAACAACTGTTACGAATAACACACTAATATAACACATTACAAATAATAATTTAAACAAAACAAATTACTATAATTCTCGATAGAATGTGCATAGAATTCATTAATCGAAATTTAAAAATTCTCAAAAATATAATTCAGTAAAGTCAATAAAGTCAGGATAATAAAAACATTGTTTTATAGAAACAACAATAGAATAACCCTTTAGAATGAATTGTTGAAAATTGAACGGCTTCATCATGTGGACGGTGCCATGATTCGACAGTTATCACAGACCCTGACAGGTCGGGGATGACCCTCTAAAGCCATGGAACCTTCGCTACAAGCACCGCAGAAGATCTGCCCACACCGACGACAGTGATGCTGGAAAAATAAACAAATATTTACATTCAAAAGATTTTGACCATTTTTAATGCATTTTGTTAAAACATTATGTACAGTAAAACCTGGACAATTGAAACCTGGTTAATTGGCTAAACTCTATAATTGGAAAAAAAAACTGTTTAATTGAACTCGACATTCTGGCCCTAAAAATATTCTAAACAAAATACAAGAACCTACATAACAGTACATACATAACATGTGCTAGTTAGAATTGGACAGATTACCAGGGACATAACGTTAACAAGTGCTTGACATACGTTAATATTTTGAAAAGGATAATTTTTAATTAGAATTTTGTCTTGAGAATGATATGAACACTAAAGCTAATAATTAAGCAAAGGAACTGTTTGTATTTTAAGGTAAAAAGCAAATGACCATTTCACCCATCAAATAAACAAATCAACTTTTAAACAATAGATCCGGTTCACGATTTTTTAACAATCTTACAGAAAAAATAAAAAAAAACAACAAAATAAATGTCATGTATACCAGTTTGCAGTAACAGATCGGAGCAGTTACACACATATATTTTTAACAACGTATCCAACCAGCTAAAAACACTAACTAACCAACTAACCATCACACCGTTTCCCCGAAGAGATAGCCAGAAAGAATGGACTGCCACACTTTTCTTTCCTGACATATTTCTCTTGCTCCTCAACTCATACATCGTGTCATGCACGCGTTTTTCTAGTTCCATTTATATCTTTCTAGTTCCATTTACATCTTTAACATTTCACTTTTTTTATCATTCTTTCCATGTGTCCAAACCATCTTAATGATCCTCTCATTATTTTATTAATAACACCATCATTCGCACTGCATTCACTTCTATATTTTCATTTGACACTATCATACACAGATTATCCACACATTCGTCTAAGAGATCTTCTTTTGTCAGTTACATACAAAGTTATTAATCAAATGAATGGTTGCAGTAAAATAGGCACTAAGTACCAAAAAAAATACAAAAAAAACTAAGTATGTAGTTTCGTTCTATATGTAATATAGAACAAAACTGCATACTTAGTTTTTTTGTATTTTTTTTTTGGTACTTAGTGCCTATTTTACTTCAACCATTCAAATAGTTGGGACCATTTAATGGATATACGGAATATTAAACGCGAAATAAGAGGTGTCATAAGAGAATCATGTTGGAAAAAATAAACTGAAAAGCATAAAAATTTGTATTTGTTTGTTGTTCATAAAAAAAAGAATAATAACAAATACATATGTGCACACCTTTCTCCTTGCGATATTGAATTCTTTATCGCACCCGTGGCATCGCGTGGCCTGGCTGTCGCTGGTCCACCCTTCCCGGTTCTTCCTCTTATCCCGGGTAGGGGGGAGGGGAGCATCTCCACCACCGCCGCTGCCAACAGCCTCCAGGACCTCAGCCAGTTTGAGCTTATCCGTGCTGAGAGCGTCGCCTACTTCTTCCAAGGTGGTTTGAGCATCTGCATACTTCGTCTGGAGAGATTCTAACTCCTGTTCCAACCGCACGTTCCTCTGAAATGTTATTATAAATCATTGAAATTCCAATTTCAAGCGCTGTTATAAGGAAGGAATGAAGAGCGAAAGAAAGTATTATTATCAAAATTATGAAAGGATCACTGCGTTGTTTCGGATATATAGAACGCATGGATGAAGGAAGAATGGTTAAGAAAGTATACTATTATTTGTTTCTTAACCTTTTCCACGCACGCAATTAAATGACAAATTATAGCATTATGGCATGATTTATTGGACTATTTAGACAGAACAAAATGAAAACAAATCTTCGTGTGTCAACACTCTTAGATGTTTAAAAAAACAAAAACATAAAATTTCATACAAAAACATACCATATCATTCGAATGTTGGTACTTAGTGTCTATTTTACTGCAACCATTCATTAACATTAACTCGGTGCGCGCAAGCGCAGATAGCAAATTAGTACTAACGCCATCTGTTGACAAAATTGTAAACTATGGAACTCGAAGGCGCGAAGACACGCACTTGATTATCAATGTTTTTTTATGAAATACAATTTTGTTTTTGAGAAATTCTTGTAGATATCAGCATCATAATAGTTCTACGAATGTCCAAGCGAGCGAGACATACATGTTTGACAAAAGAGCGCTGTAATATCGGCAGTCAAAGTTCCCGTATCAAGAGTTGATGCGGCCGCGTGTGAGTATGGAATTTTTGCCGTATCAAAAGTTAATACGTTAGCGTGCAAAGAGTTAAACAATGATGTAAAACTCCATATTAAATAATTAATATAAATGAAAATGTCTGTCTTCTAGGAGTTTCATTAAATTTTATATGGAATGCCTTAGAATGGCAAAACATGTCATTCCATATAAAATTAAATAAAATTCCTAGAAGACAGACGTTTTCATTTAGATTAAGAAAGTATACGGTAACAGTGTGAATGGAATACAGAGTCATGGGAGACTGAGGAAATCTTGGCATGACCAGATTAATCAAATTTTATAGGTCAGCCATATTAGAAGTCCGAAGAATCGACGTGCGTGTATGATTCGCTGTATGAATGTGGAGGAATCTAGAGACATGTGTCAGGATCGAGTTGTGTGGCGGTCCATTCTCTCTGCCAACCCCTTACAAAAAACGGGGCAATGGTTTGTTGATGTTAAATTTCATCAGTTATGCGTGAAAAAATGTGTTAAGACCAAATCGATAAAAAAAATTATGTCTGCCGTGTGGGTAGTTGAATCGATCCAAGCTGTAAGAATTAAAAAAAAAAAAGACTAAAGTTAAAAAGACTTGAATCTATTTTTGAACATTGACAGGATAGAGTGTGGGAATGGCGTTATAGTTAGTTCATTGGATAATACAAACCTTTTCAACTTGTTTCAATTCTTCAATTTCTTGTTGGAGTTCAGAAATTCTGTCTCTGTCCTTCATCATGGTTTCCTGGAAATATCAATTTATATAAAAACCAAAATATTTTAATTTGTTAATGCTTAAACAATGATTTAAAACTTCATATTCAATATTGGATAATTTCTTCATAAGAAAAAATATGAAAATTAATATAAATGTAAATGGTACAGTTATAATATTTATAGATGATGTTTGACTGGTGTTGATCGCAGATGGTGTCTACTTTAATTGTGGATTAATGTTGTCAATATGAAAAGTTTACCTGTAATGATATTCTCCACTCCCTTTCTATCCGTAAGTCACTTTCGGCAGCAGATGCGACCCTTTCTGCCTCTGCAGCCCTTACTCCTAGAACTCGGGATGTCTCCTCTCGTTTCACTTTAGCATCTTTCTCTAGATTTAATCTGTAAACTTTCCCGTGTTAATTTCACACCAAAAGTGCTCTAAATGCCCCTTATAATGTCCTCGTATTTTATTTGAAATGCTTGCTGCACTGAGTGTCCACGCATACCACACTAACTAGAGTCAGGCTTAGAAAATATTTTCTGTGATTCATATATGTATTGTTGTTATAAAAAAATCATTATAATACTGCACTAGCCAATGCAAAACGTGTCCCTTTAAAATATAATATATCTTCCAAAAACATATGTTTTTCTCAATACTAAAGTATAAAATAAAACGAACTAACCATTACGCCGTCTCTCCGAAGAGGTAGGCAGAAAGAATGGACTGCCGCACTTTTCTTTCCTAACATACTTCTCTCGCTTCCTCAACATTCATACATCATGTCATGCACGCGCGTCGATTTCTCTGACTCTGACCGACATTCAATATTTGACTTATTTGATTGTGCCATGTTTTCATTGGTCTTCCTCTATTTCTAGTTCCATTTACATTGTTAAGCCATACTATTTTTACCATTCTATCTTTATTTATTATTTTCATGTGTTTAAGCGATCTTAATGTTCCTTTCATTATTTTGTTCATAACATTAATTTTGTTCATATCATTCACTTCTTATATTTTCATTCTACACTCGAACATACACAGATTTTTCCACACAATCATCTAAGAGATTTTATGTCTACTGCATTTCATGCTTCGCTTCCATTCATAAGGGTAAGTTCAAGAACACCATTGTGCACTGCCATTTTAGCTTAGGATAGGCTTGTATTTGCAATGATAACTTTAAGTGCACCATTCACTATGTTGCCTACCCTAACCCTGCTTTCAATATCCCTCTCCACTTGTCCATCCATTGTACCATGTATTAAATATTCATCGGTATCGTATTCATCGGTTTCATGTGTCCCTCCCGACGTTGACTATCACTAGAGAGTAGCTCTCTCTGTCTCTGGCAGCTTGAAACAGCTCCTAAACTTTTTTTCACTTCTTATATTTTCAGATAAATGAATCAATTTTAAAATATCTATGTTTAAATTGTTTTGCTTTCGTATGAAGCACTCAATTTGGGGTGTCGCATTACTAAATATAATTTGAAACACTTGTGTACTTCATTTTTACACCATTCTAACCAATAAAGGTGATGTATAAACAAATATAATTATTTTTAAATTGTTTTCATGTAAATTATTTATAACAGATAATATGATAATATGACTAATGAAGATTTATATGTAAAAATCTCTTGTGAGTGAATAAAGCGCAAATATATTTTTGAAGTATTCGACTATCATAATATCGCACCTTCAGGACGAAAACGACTCAACTCGAAAAATCATATTGTTGGGATATTGCAAAAGAAGAATGTAAATTGTGACACTTTCGTATTATTTCTTCGATTGTTTCGATTTCTTTAAAGTAAGTACACTGCGATTACTTTAAAGAAATCGAAATAATCGAAGAAATAATACGAAAGTGTCACAATTTACATTCTTCTTTCGCGATTTCCCAACAATATGATTTTTCGAGTTGAGTCGTTTTCGTCCTGAAGGTGCGACATGGATGTTGATTGCTGAATTTTTAAAACAATATAGAAGGAAAAAAATTCCAAAAGAACTTGCTGTGCGAGACTATGAAAAATTAACACTTGCTATGCGAGACTAAGATTCGATGCCAGATATTTTTAATGTAATATCGGTACACGTGGACTCACCAAGCAGTGAAAGGTTTATAAATATATAGGAAAAAAGGACAGGGTGAAAACAAAAAATAAAAAAAACTACAAGCATAAAAATACAAAAAAAATCATAGAAAGTTCATTTGTTAATAAATATTTCAATTATTGATTTTAACACGAGAGAATTGAACTGGAGATTCAAAGCATCTGTATAAACAAATATACAAATAAAACTACTTTTCAGCATTTTAATTTGTGTGTATATTAAATTCAAAATGATTACAAAGGTATTGTTTAAATTTATCTTAAGCGATTATCAAACTAATATTTATCGAGACATCCAATACTGAACTTTCCATGATAAATAAATAATTGTAAAAAATGTAACAAAAGATATGGCAAACCTACAAAACAAAAATCAAAATAAAATTTATAAATGGGAATAGTTGAATTTGATTGAAAAACATTAATTCCAATGCACAGTGATTTATTTGAAAAACAAAACAATCTTACAAAAAGCCTGGTGGTCTTTGCTAAGCCGACCGAAGCATTGTTTTGACAATACAGTCCAAAATATTTCAAAATTCGAATTCAATACCTACTTACACCGTAGAAATACTGATATCGTATATGACTAGGTAAAATTTCATACCTATTATAAAGCATACTTATCACAAAAAAAAAAACACATTAAAAATATATGTCTAACAATTTTCCATACAAATAAACATGACAGCTGCTTGCAGTGTAGGTTTGCCAGTATCTAAGATTACATTTTTTTTATTTTAATAATAATTCTAATCTGGGACAACAATTTTCAATAGAAACAATAAATTAAAAACAAAGTATGTCATATGACAAACACCCTTTATTCTACAAAACAAAAACTCAATAGGGCAAAATGTGATTATTTAGAACGCTGGATAATTTCGAACATTATTAAAATTATATTTTAAATTAGTTAATAATTTCAGTGTAAAAAGCAATAGTGTTTTATATACACAAATAAAATGTTAAGAAAAACATTAAAAGTTACAACTTGATAATGGGAGATTTAAAAAAAATCAAGGTTAACTTGAGTAAAATAATTAATACATGTAAAATACATTTACTTATTTTTTTTTCTTCATAATATATTGTGTTGACACAATCAAAGTGATATATATTATATTAATGATTATTATTTTTTTAAAAGTGAATATTACATTATTGAAAAGTTGTCCCAAATGACCTTATTCCATACACCAAATATATAAATAATAATTACTAAGTTATCTATGATTTTGAATACATGATATTAATTTTGTGATTTAGGTGGTAGAACTAGTATTAAGTATCCAAAATATATATATAAAAAGAGTTGTTCCCATATGATATTTCATATGCAACTATCAAACCAGTGTTTGCAAAATTTGCAGGGGAAAAATGTTGTTGAATAAAAAATAAAATAAACAAATTTATACTCTAGTTTAAACACCCTCGGATAAATCACATATTTAAATTTAAATATTTCAAATTTCAGTTTTTGATATAATTTCAATATTTCGTGAAGAGGGGTTAAAAGTATATTTATAATTAAATTATGCTTATTCTCTTGGAGTAAATAAAGAAATACATGAAGAAAAAATTGCATAGTTTTCAAATTAAAAAGAAATAATGTTTTAGAATCCTTCTATTTATATAAAAAAAAATAAAGAACCCTATTAAAATTCATTCCATTGCAAAAAAGGCATTATTTTTTTTTTATATTTTTTACCCTGCAAATTGAACAAACACGACTTTTCCATATTAGATCCCACAGCCTAAATGTTAGTAATGTTAAATAGCATAAAAATATATATTTAGTTGGTGAGATTGCATCACATATAAAACGAAAATGATTTTAACCTACTTTCCATCAAGTTGTTCAATAGTTTTCGCCATAGAATCAGTCTTTTCTTCCAATTTCGTTATCAACTCTGTTTTATGCTTCAACGAACTTTCGCACACCTAAAACAAACGGCAATCGTCAACAACAATTTCAAATTCCATGGTACTTGAGTAAACGCAATTTTTTCAACCGTGAACAATAATTTTGTATGCAGTTAGAGCACTGGAATATAAAACTAATTCAAACATATCAATACTGGTTAATTATTTTTTATTGCTCATCAAAAAATACTTTTAAATTGTGTTTTTTTTTTTTACCACTGGTAACACAGATCAAAAATGCTAAAGAAATGACATATAGATGGAACAGATAAATTTGAATATTTAGTTCCTTGCATGTTCATACTCAACAGACAAAAAGAAAAAAGATTTTTATCAAAGTCATAGAAAAGAATTGGCTAGAAGATATTCATATGTGACATTGCTTCAAAATCAATTTAAATATTTATTTAACGATAGTTTATTTTTCAGCATTGTATTGAAATCCTCTTAAGGCAAATATCTAGTTTTTAATAACAATTATTCATAGAAAATAATTCAAGAATTCTGTCTCTATTTCAACCATATATCTCATATTTTTTATCTCAATCATTTTTATACTATAATTTTATAAGTTATTCAATTGATTTCAAGTTTAATTTTGTAATAAATTCTTAATTCACATTAAATAAAACAATTATCAATACAACTATTAACCTATTATAATAGCTTTGAATTGCAAATGCTATTTAAGTGCATCACACTGGTTAATCCTGAATTATTGAATCACACATAAGCTTAGAAAATGCACAGTAAAAAGATAGAAAATGACAGCATTTCAACCATAGAAACAATTCAAATCCAAATGGATTATCAAGTAAAATGTAAAAAATAAGAATAGAATTGCATATTATAACTTAATGCGGATACATAAATATCCAATGAATATATTAATAAGTCACACTTTTTTTGTTTTGTGCAGGTTTGAAATATTTGTGAAAGGTATTATATATAAAACACACTTAATAAAAGCTGATTATCGTGAAAGAAAAACAATTTGATGTCATATACATGATACCCTACAACTGTCAATTTGGCTTTGTTTAACCACAATTTTCATATTGATGAAAACATCTGTTTTCTAAAAGTTATGAAGAGTTCTATAAGGGTCGTCCTCCCATAAAATAAAATAAAAATATATTAAAAAAAACAGCTTCATTAATTAATATTAAGTTTTACATTATTGTTCAAGAAACAATAAATTACTCAATATATCAGTAGTAAGATATTAAATATACCAACAAAAAATATTTTTACGTAAATAAATCTTATTAATATACTAATCTATAAAAATCCCAATGCATTATAACAAGTTATGTCTGTACATAAAGTTATTATTATTAAGAATTGTAAATCTTTGATTTTATTATTTTACGGCTACTCAAATATAGTATTCTGGGTACATTTTTAATTTTCTACAATTCTCATCAACATCATAAATTTTAAAATGATTTTTATACAATTTTTACATTGTAAATATATCTACAGTACATTCCTATGTAGAAAAAAAAAGTATAACTAGAAATTTGATTTAATTATGTATCTATATTAAAATATGAGTTTAAAGACATATAAATATTAGCATTTAATAAATTTAGAACTAAACCATTTGCTTATATTATTGACTGACTCAAAGACACTAATACACTCCTCAAAAGTTTAGAATTGTAGAATACTTGGTGGTTCATATTGTGTATACAAGATGGTATGTGGAAACATTTGAGGATGACAAATTGGCTTTTAACCAAAAAAACATCACATCATAGTCTCTGATTCACGGTACAAATGAAATATGCTTATTTCTAATACAAAATAGTTATTCTATCACGTAATTAATTACTAAGTTACATGAGTTGGTGCCATCATTTGGAATATCACTTACATCTATTTAAACACACAGAGAATTGGCAAACCATAACACTAAAATTATTTATTCAGACAGAAAAGCAATATAAAGTAAATTAAAACACTTATATATTTTGTTCTTTAAACTACCAACTGGTTTCACTCTAATTAGAGTTTGATTTTATATGTTCTACCGGTGACATCTATTGGTGTACACAAAATAAAAGAATTTATCGGCTAGTCTGATGTTTCACAAGCTGAAAAAAATATTTTTCGTAAATGTCATTAATATCTTTACTACTCGAGAGGTTAAAACAAAATATTCAAGTGTTTTCAATCATTTAAAATTATCACACCACAACGTAATCCTTCGTACGAAGTATTAAAAGACAATAATTATTTATAATAAAATTGTGTTAAAATAGACATTTATTATTGTACCATTATTTACACTGCATTGTAGTATTTCACAAGAAAATTATTTTTAAAAACTCTGTAAATTCACATTATTGAAATCTACCACATTTTTAAAACAAATATATGTCAATTTTTTCCACCGTTGAGTGAGTTGTAATTTTTCCAAACGACAGTGGGAAAAAGGTGTTTTGAATCATATAAAATTCATAATTATGGAATTTCAAAGGAATAACTTCTTAAATTAATCGAAATATATAAAGAGATATTAATATAAACACATATGAAAATATTAAAAAACAATCAAGAAACTGATGTTTATTTCATTTAGTGTTTCATGAAATAATTTTCATACTGTGTCAATAAAAATTCTAGGTTAATTTTAATTTTCACAATATGTAGAAATGTTTTTTTAATCATAATACTATAGAAATATAAAGCATTATCAAATTCATATAATGAAATAGTACATTTTATAAAAATGTATATTCTAATATGTAAAATAAAAATGTTTAATTTTGTATTCTACATATTAGAATCATTAACAAGTTAAAACACAACAAGCAACATTTACAATTATTTTCTTCGTCACAAATACAACACAATTGGAGACACTTGATTTATGTGGTTTTGTTGTTTGTTTTCAATATAATATATCAGAAATTAGTAAATTTAATTATATTTAATGTAAAGAACATCACAATTTAATAAGTTCATTCACTTGTTCTAAAGTTATACCTTTCATAATCATTTTTCAGACTGTTACTTTTTCTTTCTATTTGTAAACCATTAACTTGGACTTTCTAACATTCATCGAATTTCATTTTGCATACATATCTCATACATACTAGATACCAAAACATGTATATTTATTCTAATACTTAAAATGGAAAAGTACAAAACATTCTTATTGAAAAGACAAAACGCAATAAGCAACATTTACACTGGCTCTTAGCATCACAAATACAACACAATTGGAGACATTTGATTTATGTGGTTTTGTTGTTTGTTTTCAATATAATATTTTTGAAATCATCAAATTCAATTTCAAATAATTATATTAATAATATTAAATATAAATAACATCAAAAATTACTCTCTAAATTAAAAAAAAAATGTATATTCTAACTAACTGACTAACCATCACGCCAATTTCACAAAGGGTAAGCAGAGGAAAGGGAATGTCACACTCTGCTATCCTGACATAATTCTCTAGAGATTTCCACAATCATACAGCATATCATTGCACGCACATAGATATTTTATAGGTGATCAATAATGTTCTTCTTCTTTCTTCACAATTCTTTCCATATATCCAAACCATCTTAGCAATCCTTTCAATGTTTTGCTTATAACGCATTCATTCGCCATTCAACTCTTATATCGGAGTTTGACATTCTAACATACAATGATTTATCACATATTTCTCTGAGAGATCTAATTTATTCTACTTTCATTCATCTTTCTTCAATTCCATATTTCATTTTCATATATAAGTGTCGAGACCAACCGGAGTAAGACGTCTAGGAAGGCCTAGATAGCGCCTAATGGATAATGTTCTGGCTGATCTGGCTAGATCAAAGAGACTAAAACTCTTCAAGAGTTGCATGGACATAAAAAGTAAGTATATACTCGTATAAGAGTGAGTATAAGAACACAATTGTGAACTACACCTTGTGTAGATAGGTTTTGGTTGGCAATAATTTTCGTTATCTTGCATGCACTAATCCTTCTTTACATTTCCTCTCTATTCAGCTATCCTTTGTAAACATTCTTACTTAAATAAGTTCGTCCACTTATTCTAAAATTATACCTTTCATAATCATTTTTCAGACTGTTGCTCTTTCATTCTTTTGGTAAACCATTACCTTGAACTTTCTAACATTCATCGTCAGGTCATTTTCCAAACATATAGCATACATACTGGATATCAAAATATTATGTATATTCTAATACTTAAAATGGAATAATACAAAATATTCTATTATAATTGAAAAGTCAAAACGCTAAAGCAACATTTACACTGGCTTTCAGCATCACAAACACAACACAATTGGAGACATTTGATTTAAGTGGTTTTGTTGTTTGTTTTCAATACAATATATTTGAATTCATCAAATCACTATAATTATAACATAAAAAGTAGTAAATTCATAATAATAAAACAGGCTGAGAAGCAAACTATTTTAATAGCCGGTACATCAGAATTTCAAATAATATAATTATAAAAAAATATTTAAAAATTTGGAATTAATTTTTTGTAACTCAGTAAAAATAGTTTAAGCACCATGCAAGTAACATTGCTTACTTCTTTGATTCAAGACATTAAACATTTTTCCATGTTTGAAAATTGTGAAATCAGAAGAAAGAAGATAATTATATAAAACGCTTTATATAAATTTACTGAAAAATGGATTTACACAGAGTTATAATTTTTATACGCAATATTTCATATTTTTTACCAAATTAAAAAAATATATATATAATAAATCATTAAAGAAAAGATCATTTTACATATCCGTGATAGCATTTCCTGGACCAGTTGGGGAATTCAACTCTTCTGGTCTTCGGTTTTTCATTTTAAATGGAGGTATCTCCTTCAAATCCAGTTTCTTATGCGGTGGACCGTCGGAATCTTTACTCTTCTTGGCGTCGTTGTTGGGAGGCAGACTCAGGGGACTTCTACCGAGACCCTTATTGTCCGAGGGCGATTTCAGACCTCGGTCAGAGCAGGTCGGCGATCGGACATTCTTGCCCTCGCCGTCGTTGATGAGATGATTGTACTTCTCCAGATTGTTGAGAATCTTACCGATCTGCTCCGCTTTGGACTGCAGCCTCGATACCATTTCACCCTTTTGGGTAAGTTCCATTTCGCATTCCTTTTGGTATTTTTAAAAAAATTGTTAAATAATACACTCAACACTATAAAAATTATGAAGATTTTGAAAAATAAATAGACATTCATATACGGGGATATTTCAAATACTAACTTTGGTATGAATATTAACACTAATAAAATAACTAATAGGTAGACAGAGACATTCTCCTAACATACTTCTCTAGCCTTCTCAACATTTACACAATGCATCATGCATGACATTTTTTACAAGTGGACAACAATCAATTTTGATTGATTTGGACTTCCTTAATTATGTGCTCCATTCAAAACATCAACATATACTTTCTTCACCATTCTTACTTCATTAATTATTTCCAGGTGTCCAAACATTTTAATAAACTTTTCATCGCATTGTTCACAACGCTTCCGTTCATATATTGGATATATTCAAATTAAGAATATCAATATATCATTTAATCATCCACAAAAACAAATATGACATGTATACAAAAAAGCTAATAACTATTAAAATTGTTAAAATCTATAATGTGTAATATGTCTCATTTACACAAAGAAATATTTACATACAAAGTTATACTAAAAACAATCGGAGTTTTACCAGTCCATCAATTTTATTTTGTTAAATGTCAAAAGTTTTCAATTACAGAATTAAAAATAAAATGTGCTTATTAATTATCAAAATTGTGGGGATGGCTCAAAGTTGGGACATTATAATAATAATTAATAACTTGAAGGGTTCAAGCTAAATTGAAGGCTGGAATTTATTAAGCATTACAAAGGTGCCAAGTGGTTTAAACATAAAGCAGAGAAAATAAGCAAAAACTGTTTTTTGTTCCATATGTCATGTACCACCGGTGGCATCTATAGGGTGACATTTGAACTACACTATATTATTCAATCATTAGGCACTTTTGCACAGTTATTTTTAAGACCAATTGCCACCAAAAACTCCTTTTTTTACTTTTTACACCTTTGTAATGTCCAGTCTTCAATTACAGAAACATTACAGAAAAAAATATTATTAAAAACTACAATAAAAAAAACAAGATTTATTCTATTATAATAATAATAAAAATATTAAATAAAATTGCACGTCACATTATAAAAAAATTATACAAAAAATTCATCAAATTCTACAACAACAACAAAATTCATAACTAAAATAATGCCAACTTTAAACATAGATATGGAAAAAATAATACGATACGCATATTAAGCATTAAATAATAATTCTACTGCAAAAATTATTAACACAAAATAATTTAAAAAGTGTGTAAAAATATATAAATTATATTATTACAAGATATTGCATTATTAAATACTTATTACAAGATATTGCATTATTAAATACTTATTACAAACATCAACTTATGAAATTATTACGCATATTTTAAAATGTAGCAAATATGTAGTCAGATGACAGACTAGATTTTCAATTTAAACAATTTGATAGTATTTTTGAATTAAAACAAATGATAACACTTCATATGTTTTTAAAAAATGTTTGCAATACTGAAATAATTTATTATATTGCATTTGCCTTTTTATGCATGAGTTAATTAGAGGTTATAATGATGAAAAAGATTTATGTGCCAATTACAGTAATACAGAACCTTTAGATGAGAGATTAAAATTTGAATCTAATATTTTATCTGTGGCAGAAACACAAGGCTAGAATACAGATGTTGTTTTAAGAAATTAAAAATGTAAATATGTACAAAAATAAAAGAACTATATATTTCTTATAAGACTACATTCAATCTTTTATTTTATTTTGTTTGTGTATGTGTTACCATAGATATCAACATTAATAACAAATTTAAAGAATAAATACATATACATAGAAATAGAATACAAAGAAAGCGTGATAAATGATTTAAACTAAATTTGGTGATGTTTTAAAGATATACGAGTACATTTCGATGGGTAATATGTAAGAATATTATAAAGAAGAATTTGATATTAAATTTTCCATAATAATAAACAACACACAAAACAAATTAAATACAAAAGTGTTCTAATATAAATAACCGAGACAATAGAGAGGATAATTCAATACTTATATTTTACTGAACTGAATTATGATTTAGATGCCTTAAACATTTATACTGTTTGTAATGTCTTTTAAGTGAATAAAGTGATTTGATTTGATTTCATTTAATCGCTTAACAGACTTGATTTAACTTAAGAAGCTTATATTGGCAAAAAAGTGCATACATGCTCAAGTTAATTCGAGCAATTTAGCATTTTATGATACCACTTAATTAAGTCAGGCATTGACAAAAAGATTCATGCATAACACTTTTGTATTAATATACCGTTTGTTAGGGAATTCAAATTATTTAAATATTATGATGATTAATTGAAGTTATTATATTTAAAATAAATTAATCATAAATTAATTTTTTATTACTTTTCAATACTCTTTATAATATCTTAATATAACATTCAAATGACATGCCTAAACTGATATTACAATGAATTAATAAGAATTTGTAGCATATGTAAAAATATTAAACATGACTAACAAACATAAAAAAGAACTATATTAAATATAGTTGCATAAAATGTATGAATAACTTGACAAAACAGTTTTTTATATACATCACTAAAAGTCATAGATAAATATGTATAGATAAAATAGATCAATTTAGTTCCACACTTGCAATAAGAATAATAAACAAATATTAAAGTGCGTATAATATGCCGTAATACATGTTTTATTAGTTTATATATACTTTTAAAAGAGTCCTACTTATTGGTATTACACACACAATACAGCCCATGTGACATTAAATGAAAAATGTTTTATTATTAAAAATATTGCTTTACGTTAAATAAATCCTAAACATCTTTGTTTGACATAGTTTGATGCTCTCATCGAAAGGGTAGGCAGAAAGAATGGACTGTCACACTTTTACTGATGCGGCACTCCATCCTTTTCTTTTCGCCCCGCGGGAGACGCGGTTATATAAACAATATAAACCCCAGTTAATATCATTCTCTTGATGATAAATGTTGAGAAGTGTTTTAATTCAAAATATTTTATATAAAAAATAATCTACAATGTTTTCTAGACAGATATCCCTTCACCAAATTAACCTTTGATATTTTATGGCAAAACTACATAACCAACAATTTTTTTGATATTTTTCATGACCTCTTTACTAAAAGCCACAGAATTAATGTAGAATTTTTGGTGACAGATTATGTCAATAAGATAATAAATAAAAAAATGTAGTTTACTTCGATATTCACATCTGCGGAACGCCATATGTGATAGTTTAATAATGTAATACTTGGCTATTGTCTTACCTGCAGTTTCTTGTACATATCCAAGTTGATGAGTTTGATGTCATCGAGCTGTCTCCTCAGAGAGACGATGGTGTCTTGCTTCTCGTGGATGTCCTTCTCCAGAAGCTTCATGGCCACCTCCATCTCCGCCTTCAGACACATCTGAATGTGGAAATTGAAAATAATTACATATATGTTATGAACATAACACAATCTAAACAAAACTATAAATTACACGATCCTTAGAATTATTTAATATTTCAAATACGAATTATGCTGTTCAAAAAAAAAAAAAAAATGTTTTAATGAATGTTGGTTTTCCTCGTATTAGCTATTTTTCATACCATGTTTCGAATGCATTATACCTTCATCATCCATAGAACAATCAGACTGTTTACACCTTTCTCCCGATGATAACGATATATCTTGGAAACATGTTAATAATAATTAGAGTAATTTGGATAGTGCTGTTTTCATGAGTAGTGAAAAATAAAGGAACAAAATAATTTATAGCATAAAAAAATTAACATTTCATTACCCTTTGTTGTAATACAAATATCTAGAAAATTCCAAAAGTGAAATTGAATATATATTATTGATATTATTGATATATAGTTATATATTCTGATTTTGAAAATTTGGTTTGGTACATGTGGTGCTCCTGTAAATTTGGAGATATTTCGCGTATAAGTGAATTGTTTTGGTCAATTTAACTGTTGCCGCACTTTATAATAGTTAATTGTGACACGTAATACGTTTGTATTGTTTTGCTGTTAAAATTATATTAGTTTTATCATTTTTATAAAGAATTTTGACAATGTAATAAAAATAAATTTTTCATTTGTTCCAATGACAATTTGAATAATTTCTTCAATATTAATTTTAAGTTCTTGCTGGTTAAGTGCCTAATTACAGCTAATTTAAAGAACGGTTGATACGTGTAACATAAATAAAATAAAAAACACAAAAGTCCGGATCGTCCATGTCAACATGTGCAACATCGAAAAAAACATTATGTGTTAATGCCGCGGCCAATTACCCCAAGGAAATAAAACCTACCCACATGATATTTGAAATAATTCATTTCACCTAAAGTCAATTAATATCAATCATTGTGAATACCCATAATTATATGTAGAATTCTTGATTACCCTCACGATAAGAGCAACAAAGAGATAACTGTAATATTTCTATTTACATGGTTCTATGCATATTTTCTTTTATATTATTTTTTCCCACCCTTTTCAGCGATTTGACTCCCGCTGTACCGATTTTAAGAGCTATTCAACAAAATAGTAATAATAATAATACTATTCATCATATCCGAACCCATGCAGCAAGAGACTGCCAGGAAGGATGGAGTGATGGAGTGATGGAAGGACATCATCATCCTTAGACAACTCAACGTCACATACAGGTCATACGACCTAAACTAAGCAGAATAATAAGAATAATAATTTCCATTAAAAATATATCTAGAGGTTAACATAAATTGATTTAAATTTTTATTTGAACTAAGAAGCTTTGATGGAGGTACATTATGTGCTAAAATAAAAAAAACGGTGGATTCGTGGAACATAAATTAAATAGACAATATGTGCACCATCTAAAAAGAACATTTTGTGGTAAATTATTTTTATTTTATTTTATATCATTGTATTTTAAATTATTTGTTTTAGATTTATTTTGTGGGTGTTGGACGATCGAAGTGTGCGCGGGAGATGCCTATTGGTGGCGATGAGGTTCGCAACCCATCACACCGCGTCTCTCGCGGAGCGAAAAGAGAAGGATGGAGTGCCGCATCAGTATAAGTGTGACAGTCCATTCTTTCTGCCTACCCTTTCGGGGAGATGGCGTGATGGTTAGTTAGTTAGTTAGAAATTGAATACATGAAATACAATTTTACCTGTAACTCTAATTCCTTCTGCAATTCATGTCTTTTGATCTTCTCTTCTTCTACTACCTTCATCAGTTCACTGTCTGTCTCCTTCTCCTTGCTTCTGTCCTTTTCACTGCCGCTTAAACTTTTGTTGCTGGATTTGTCCTGCAAACAGTAAAATGAAATTTAAAAATACATACAAACATTTTGAGACTATCAAGGGGATCCATGCAGCTTGTAGCGCGGCCTTAAGGAGCATTCAGGAGGAGGTCTACCGTGGTGCATTTGATGCTTGGAAAAATTGCTGGAGCCGATGCATCAATGTAAGAAATTTGATGTGTTGTAACGAAAACTTCAAAAAATTCTTTGTAATGGACTATACTTTCCGGGAACACCATGTAATACACTGTTTTTTCCACTTATTAGTTTATTTTTCAAGTTTCGAAGGTTTTACACCTTCATGATCGGGAGAATAATATTTCACTTTTTCTTTTTTTAATACTTAATATATACAACACTTATATTAAAAAAATAAAATTACATAGACATGTTTCGGACAACCAGTCCTTCTTCAGTAACACATATTATAAAGAAACATTTTAAAAATATCATAAAATTGTTTACATGATCTGGCATATCGTCACCTGAGAGTAAGAAGGTTCAACTGACAAAAGTAAAAAGCTGAGAAAAATGAAGTCAAAGTTTTGTTGGTTTCGGGTGTACGAGTATATCTTGGAATAAAAGGGTTCTATCTGAAGCAGATGAAACTCTTTTACCGAGAAGTGTGTAATTTTTCTCTGGCGACAGTTGGAATAATAAAGTTGTAAGTTTAAATGAATCCTTCTTCAGTGAATCGTGTGTTTTGAATGATTAGATGGAACTTGATTCTTTTCGTAACATCAAAATGACGATACTATAACATGTTTTTTTAATTGTACATACTCGTATAGATAAGGTTAGTAAGAACCCTTTTCGCGAAAAAAGCCAAATGTGAAATTTTGTTATTTGGAACCCTCTTACTCTCAGGTGACGATATGTTATAAAGATTTATAACATCTGTCATATCATGTAAAAAAAATTATAATATTTTTAATGTATCTTTATAATTTGTATCACTGAAGAAGGACTGGTTGTCCGAAACATGTCTATGTAATTTTATTTTTTTAATATAAGTGTTGTATATACAAAGTATATAAAAAAGAAAAAGTGAAATAAAGCATCATAACAACACAAAGTATGGCGTATATAGAAGAAAAGGGAGAATAATAGTTTATATGTAACACCTGATGATGTCAACATAGGTTGACGAAACAGCTGTCGCATAAAATAAAAATACAATTGTGATACAAAAAAAAAAGTTTTTTTAATTTATCAGTTTATTATGTTAAAGTATTATAGTATTACGGCCAAAACAATTGACTATTTAGTTTATATATTTCTCTCAATGACGAGGAGTAAAATCTTCAAAACATGTCAAAAAAAAACAACTCATAAGTGGAAAAAAAAAGTTTTAATTGATAAATATTCGTCCATTATGGAAGTGTTAACGCCACGAGCTTATCAACAAAAAAATTGTCATGGGATGATTTTTTTTTTCCATTTAAAAATTAGCTAAATAATTTATTAAATTTATCGTATTATCTACTAAAACCTCGAAAAACGTAATCTTACGCATGTGTTTTACACATTTCAGGAAATACACCATCACTTCCTTCATACTAATACTATCAGTTAAAACAGGAAATGACGTCTAATGTTTACTATTTTAAAGATTATTTTTAGAAGGTACAACAAAATATTTGAATACCACACATTATGGAAGTGTTGTCAATATTTATTAATGATCTCATACATAAAGGTTGCCTGACTACTATGAGTTTTCTTTGTTTAAAATATGATACGATACATATAAAAATATATAATTATATGTATGATTATATCATTATATTTTATATAATTTGTTTTAGATTTATTTTGTGGACGTTGGATGATCGAAGTGTACCCGGGAGATGCCTATTGGTGGCGATGAGGTTCGCAACCCATCACACTGCGTCTCCCGCGGGGGCGATAAAAGAAGGATGGAGTGCCGCATCGGTTAAAGAGTGGCAGTCCATTATTTCTGCTTACCCCTTCGGAGAGACGGCGTGATGGTTAGTTAGTTAGTTAATTACATATAAAAATAAAGTGCTTTGATTCATTGTAGCCAAAAACAATTTACATATAAGGACAATTAAAAACGTCTGGGAGGTGTGAAAGGAGTTATTTTTTAATTAAAACGTTTCATTATTCCTAGAATAAACCATTTTTTATCATTAAATTTTTTTTTTAATAATTATTGCAAATGAAAATATCTGTATTCTGGAAGATTTTTTTAATTTTATGGGAATGACGTGTGTGTTTCACCTTTTGATATTGCCTTAGCGAGACAAAACATGTCATTCCCATAAAGTAAAACAAAACTTCTAGAAAATAGACATTCATAATTGTGTTAATTATTTAATATGGAGTTTTACAAACATCATCCCAGCGATTTTTCCAAATGAGTAATAAAAAAAAAGGGTCGACAACGAATTCCAGATTATTTTTTCTATTGTTATAATCTGTGTCAGCTTCAAAAACTTATTTTATAGTTATAGGTGAATTTGTAAAAAAATAAAACAATATTACGAAAGTAGGGGGTCTGCACAAAATAAAATAAATCTGTAGGGGGTCCAAAAATGCACTTAATAATAAGCCGGGAATAAAATAACCTAACCAAACCTAACCCTTTCAGTGAAATAAAACGACTTACATCGTCATCATTGGAATATATTTCGGTGATCCTTAATCTGTTGTCACGGGGGTGCAAATCTTGTCCTGAAAAAATTAAACAAAAAATGATAAAAACATAAATTTTACAGTAAAAAAAAAAAAACATAGCAGAGTATTGTACTATTGCTGAAAAGATAACAGACACACAATTGTGCTAATTTTTAAAATACACAGTGTAAAATGAATCGGAAAGTGACTTAATCCATTAAGCATATCTGCGTCACAGTACTGTTGTATACATTTTTATGTAATAATATTTTCTAATGCAGACGATGACATTAAATATATTTTACATACAGTGAAAAGCTAAGATGGCAGTGCACAATGGTGTTCTTGTGCCGACCCTTATGTATGGAAGTGAAGCATGGAACTGGCAAAAGAAGGATGAAAGTAGAATAAATGCAGTAGAAATGAGATCTCTAAGACGAATGTGTGGCAAATCTGTATAGGATAGAGTGACAAATGCAAGTATAAGAAGTGAATGTGGTGCGAATGAAAGTGTTATGAACAAAATAAGGAAAGGGTCATTAAGATGGTTTGGACACATGGAAAGAATGAGTGAAGACAGAATGGTAAAGAAGGTATATGTAAACGGCGTGAACGGAGCTAGAAATAGAGGAAGGCCGAGGAAAACGTGGCACGATCAAATCAATCAAATATTGAATGTCGGTCACGTGAGGAGTCGGAAAAATCGACGTGCGTGCATGACAAGATGTATGAATGTAGAGGAAGCGAGAGACGTATGTCAGGACAGAACAGTGTGGCGTTCCATTCTTTCTGCCTACCCCTCCGGGGAGACGGCGTGATGGTAAGTTAGTTAGTTAGTTAGTTTTAGAATTGTCTATATAAAAAAAACATTTCTTGTTGAATTATTAAAATTTTCAAGCATAAGTTCCTAACCTTTTTGGTCTACTGCCCATCATCGAAGAAAATAAAATGTAGAATGCTAAGGCACTGACAACACTGTGGAATTCCATAGTAATAAATATACTAAGGAAATTGAAAATAACTTTGTTTAATCCACAAAATATAATTTTAGTACTCAATCACCGAGTTTTTGAAAACAATAATAAAACAATTATTTTATAACTCGTGAAAATATTAAACTCTTAAAATTAATTGTATGATCTATCTAGGAAAGTTTTTTATTATTGTTATTTAGGGGTATGTATCGTCGGTTCAAAGGTAAAACTCATTAAGTGACATTTTGGGAGAAATTTTTTTTTTGCATTTTCTGTATCAGACTTGTGAATTCTACGTCAAAAAATAATCACCAAGTGTATTTATTAAAGAACAACAGTTATTCTTTAATAAAAACACTTGGTGATTATTTCCTGACCTAGAATTCACAAATCTGATACAGAAAATGCAAAAATCAATTTTTTACCAAAATGTCACTTAATGAGTTTTACCTTTGAACCGACGGTATATACAATTCAGGAATACTCAGAAAACTAAATCTATCTATCCTTACAGCCAGTGGCAGTACTGCCATAGAAGCCCATAAGCCCGGCATGCGTAAGAAATTTCGAATCAAAACCTCTTCTGGCTTACAGAGGTTCAGCTCTTGTGGCTAGTCCTCTTACGTTGGAACATTGTTGGAAGGTGATTTAGTGGGTTGTTGGTTTATGCGGGGGCACGATTTCTTAGATTCGGGGGTTTTGATTCAAAATTTCTTACGCAAGCCGGGCTTCTGGGCTTCTATGGAAGTAACGCCACTGCTTACAGCTACAGCAGTCATAGCTTTATTTATGTCCTGAATTGCCGCATAAAAGCATTTCAAAGCTTTCCTATATTTAAGGCAATTTATCATTTCAAAGAGATGGCATTGGGAATAAACCCAGACATTTAGATGGAGTTATAGTGAATTTGTGAATACCATAATGATAACATAAGGGTAATTGTCTTGTTTCCATTTACATGGTAGTATACAAATATCCATTGATTTTTTTGTTCGACTTCGTGCTGTCATGGTTTAAAGATTTAATAATAATTCATAATTACGTACCTAGAGCATGTTTAAGCTGGTTGTTCTCTTCGCACAACTGCAGCATGTTATTCTTCGCAATGGCGAGGTCCTCCTTCATCAGGGCATTGGTGGTGGTCAGCGCTTCCACTTTAGCCTGGAGATTGGTCACCGTCGCACTGAACAAACCAAAATCAAATAGAGGCATTTTAGTTGCAAATCTATTGGTAAAACACTTTCAGTCATATGATACAATGTTATTATTCACGTTCACTGAAATACCGTTGAAACTATATGGATAAGTTAAATGAAAAACAGTACAAATGATATTTAACAAATTTACAAAACTGATCTAAAAAATTTGTCAAAAAATTTTATATAAACCACAAACAAACTAAGAGAGACCACATTATCACGTGAGTTACATTTCAGATTTTGATTTACAAACAAAACATTTTGTTGCTGTCAAAATTGTATTCAAATCAAAGTAATGCAAAATACTTTACAATCAAAAGATTAAATATACCCAGAAATATAATTATATTAAAAAATAAATCTTATAAGAATACATAATTCTCACTCTGTTTTATATTTATTTATGATACTCTTCATTGTTTTTATTTTATGTTTGATTTCATTTGTATTATAAAAACAAAACACAGATTAAAAACATTATTTTAAAATGTTGAAACCACTTTTATTGATGTTTTTCCACAGATATTGAAAAAAAACAAACTGACAATGAACTAAGACAAAGCAACACAAAAAAATAAACAAAACAAATCGATTTGCTAAGGTACAAGATCCATAGACATTGTCAAACTGTCAGCAAACTTTCTCTATCAGACTCTGAGTCATACTGAGGCGTATTGTACACAGGCAGTTCATTTAGTTGTGGGAAGATGATGTAACACCTTGAGGTTTCTTAGAATTGGGTACTATGTGGGCTGTGTGTTGTTTCACAATAGATAAAACACAATCTAAAGCTGATTGCGAATTGACAGTGCAAATTTTCTTATCTAAACAAATGAACCTAATCGGGATTAATAAAAAAAATCTACTCTTGATTTTAATCATTAAAAATGAACACTTTTGTATCATTTCTCTATTATTTTTTTATACACTTTGCTTATACAACACTTACATTAAAAAAATTAATTACATAGACATGTTTCGGACTACCAGTCCTTCTTCAGTGATACATATTATAATTATACACATTTAAAATAATATAAAAAACATTTAAAAAAACGGTGGATTCGTGGAACATAAATTAAATAGACAAATGTGCACCATCTAAAAATAACATTTTGTATTAAATTATTTTTATTTTGTTATTTTATTTTATATCATTGTATTTTATATTATTTATTTTAGATTTATTTTGTGGGTGTTGGACGATCGAAGTGTGCGCGGGAGATGCCTATTGGTGGCGATGAGGTTCGCAACCCATCACACCGCGTCTCCCGCGGGGCGAAAAGAGAAGGATGGAGTGCCGCATCGGTTAAAGTGTGACAGTCCATTCTTTCTGCCTACCCTTTCGGGAGACGGCGTGATGGTTAGTTAGTTAGTTAGTTAGTTAAAATAATATAAAATTGTTTACACGATCTGAAAGTTGGTTTAAAGATTTATGTTGGAAAGTTTATGCTTTTGTTAAAACAAATATTATGATTCAATTTAAAATTTAAAATAATAATTTTAAGTTCTTATTGGGGTTCAGGTAATTACTTACAACAAAGGAAATAAATCAAAGTTTGGACTGGACGTTAAATTTATTTGATTATTTATAATATTTACTTTATTTTTAATTTCTAAAATTTCGAGATCGCTCAAAGTTGTATTTCTCGGAACGATTCACCACATTTGTGACGTGACGCAGGAGAGGACTGGAGGAGGAGAGGAATCCTCCACACCAGGTCCTTCGTGGATAGAGCAATTCACCACAGTGTGAACTAATTTTATTTGATGTACTCGTAAGTGTTTAATTGTGTGTAATATAAGTCACCTGATGGCGCTGAAATCGGTTAAAATGAAAGCTGTCAATCGTCTATAGATCATCATTAATGGATTTCATTGTTAAACATAATTTATTTGGAGAAACACGTTGTCGGATGTATTTCGTTGAACGGCATAAATTAATTGACATCGAACTTAAAATACTCAAATATAGCAATAGCGAAGTGTTGCCAAGTCCACTAGTAAATTAATAAAAAGAAAAGCACATATCAAGAAGTTAAATAAAAAATGTCATCCCTAAAAATATATATAATCCAATGTCCCAAAATAATTATATCATCTTCTATAAAACATGTATTAATGCGCCCCTTGAAGTGATTACATTACTAAAACGGCTCTTTAAAAGTTAGCATATTATTATTATTAATATTATGCAAAGCATTTGTTGCTTCATAACCCATTATGCACTCAGCTTGGGTATGGTATTGGCTGATGATATTCAAATCAAATCAAATCAGTTTATTTCATCAACAGACATTACAAAATTAATTTTAAGGCATCTATTGAGATCTATTGGCTATGGTATGGACTGGAAACTGTGGTAGTCACAGCCAATACCAATTACATCATAGAATTGGGATATTACTAACTTGAGGTGCCTGTTGAGCTCCTCGATGTAATTCTTCTGGTCCAAGACTGCAGCAATCTGTCGACGATGAGGTTCAGGCTGCTGCTGCGGCTGTGGTGGATCCGGGTCGCCCCCAGAGCCCCTCAGATACAGAGAGAAGTCTATCACGCCCTGCTGACTGTCCAGATCTTCCTCCTGAGAATTAAAAGTTTAAACTTTCATTATATATGCAATAATAACAACAAAAAATATATCATGTCGTTCCTCCACTACTCTATCCTGACACCACTCGAACTTCCTCCACAATCATACACGCACATCGATTCTTCCAACATGGCCGACATTTAAAATTTGATTAATCTGGTTGTACCATATTTTCCTCGGTATTCCTCGACTCCTTACTCCATTCACATTGTTAACGTATACTTTCTTAATGATTCTATCTTCATCCATGTGCTTAATTATGTCCAAACCAACGCAGTGATCCTTTCATAATTTTGCTCATAAAATTTTTTCAGCATTCTTCAATTTTTCCTCATTTAACACGCAAAAAATACATTTGGCCAAATAAAAGTTACATATAATTTATATTAAAATTTACAATATTGATAATTTTTTCTAAGGCCATAAAAAAAATTACTTCCAGAACTAAAATAATTGTTTTAACCAGAGTTAACAACAAATACAAAAAAATATATTTGAAATTAATTGGTCTCATAAGATTAACCATTCATTACTGATGCTATAATATCACATATTTTCAAATTTAACATTTCTCATTTTTAAATATGGAGTAATTACACAGTACCGAAACACCCGAACTTTTCTTAGCACAGTAAGAGAAAAGTTAATAACTATATATATTAGCACAGCGTCACAGGATATTTAATATTTAAAACTATTTATAATTTGAAACTATTTATAATTTGAAACTATTTGTAATTTGAAACTATTTGTAATTTAAATCTATTTACGATTTGAAACTATTTATAGTCTAAAACTTGCCTTGACACACAGATTGCAGTCAATGACATTAAGTCCCAAAAGAAGTCCCATGATAACAACAGCCTCGTCGCTGAGCACGAGCGCATGGGGCTCGAAATATTCATCCAGAGCCTGCTCCCGGTGTTCCAGCAACACCCGCAGATAGTCCGCGAGCTTCTTTTGCATGAGTGCCAGTCGGAGCCAGGCACGGGCTCTACCCATCGCGGTTCTGAAGAAAAAAAAATTAATTATGATACCTGATAGGTGGCATATAAATAAATATGGATATAGTCAAGAAGGAAAAAGTACTGCAGCAAATTTAGAAAGGAAAAGGAATTATCATGACCATAAAGCGCAGGAAACTGGAATACTTTGGCCACATTATGAGAAGTGATAAATACAAAATCGCACGCTTAATAGAACACTGGCTTAGCTCAAAAAAAGCAAGTTTTGCACAATCTGACATGAGTAGGTGTTTTAACAAAACAGGTGAAAAACACGCACAAATGAAAAAGACCGATATAGTGTAATGGAGGTCAATTGGCGGAATTTTGATTAAATTTTAACGCGAAACAATGGATAGCGTTAACACAAGCCTCTGTCTAATGTTAACTCAATTATGACCTAAACCATAATCGGTCAATTTACTATTAAGCATGCGAAATGTTTCAACTGATTTTCCAAGGTAAAATTAACAGAAAACAAAGTGTTGTCAGAAGTAAAATATCCTTGATAGAAAACATTCAAAAATTGTTCAGTTGCAGCACAACATCCCTGTTTAAAGCTCCATCCCCTGTTTAAAGCATCCCTGTTTAAAGTATAAGAGAGGAAGAAGAAGAAAATGGGTGACAATACTTCAAAACATAACACATCACAAGCGGTCATTATTTTTACTAACCAAATTTAGAATTTTATAAAACCCATATTCAGAAATATACAAAATATATTTAAGTATTTTATATTTTAATTATGGTTAATACAAATTTAATGAGAAAAACAACAATGAACATCCCACCTGACAGTTGGGAGGTCCCTGACGCTGGCGGTGATGTCTTGTGCCTCGGGAGCAAATTTTTCCACCATCTGTAGAATATCCCATAATTCTTTTTTGGGTCCCAGTAAACCCTAAAAATTAAACACAATTACTTCTAGAAATAGGTTACTACATTATTTGTTACACCAATATCTAAAAAAAAATTCAAATATTATGTTGGTGCAACTGTGTGGATTATATAGACATTAATAATTTATAATATTTGTACATTATCTATGGAGATTAATCCATGGTCAAGTTATGTTCATTAGTACTTGATGTGGAATGGACTTAAATATCATTACAGTTGCTTTTAAGTTATTTTGTGATTATGGAATCAAACCAGTTTAAAGAATACGATCTTATATAATATTTTGGTAAAAATTTAATGTAAAGAACCATTTGAAACAAGAAAAAATATTACTAAAATTATAATTTTCATTTGTTTTCTCAAATGACAATTATCCACCACATCAGTTATTACCTTTTTGGGTTTTAACCCGTGTCTGAGGACATGCTCCAACACGATGAAAAAATGGCGGAGAGGAAGATGGTCGGTGTCCAGCATGCGGCCATAGCGCAGTGACTGCTCGATGAGCTCTTTAACAACCAACTTGGAGATATTCACCAGGTTACTACGCTCAATCACAACAGGGTCACGATCTGAAAAACAGTAAAAATATATCCAGTTTTTTTATGAAGTCAATTAATTTATTTATAGTTTCTTGAACAATGATGTAAAACTCCATATTAAATAATTAATACGAATGAAAAACGTCAATTTTCTTGAAGTTTTCTTATATTTTATGGGAATGACATGTTTCACCCTTCTAAGACATTATCAAATGTCATTTGAAACATTTGATAATGCCTTAGAAGGGCGAAACATGTCATTCCCATAAAATACCATAAAACTTCTAGAAAACTGACGTTTTCATTCGTATTAATTAACCAATTAATTTAATAAAATAAAAAAATAATTATTCAATATTGTGATAAACTTCAAATCTCTTAATTAAAAATATATCTTTCATTTTCAATTTGTACAAAACTTTTGGTTTTATTGATCAGGAAACCATCTCAATTTGCTTTACTGATAAAGAGTGTTAACAAATACGAAATCTATATAAAAAATAATTAGAATCCAAAGTTACCTAGCCACAAACCTGTGTATTATATAGTTAAACTTTTTTTTTTTAATATTTGTCTAAGCATCCAGTCTAAAAAAAGTAGCATTTCATAACAAAGCTTTTTTACATATGACGAAATAAATCAATTCAATAAACATTTATAATATTTGTTTTACAATAAAACAAATAAAATACCCATAATAGGAGATATATGCTCATCCGGTGATGTCACATGCTCGGATTGAGCAGTATAAGACTCCTGCATATCCATATCCTGTAGTTCTTTAAGACAGAGCCATTCTCCGTCCACAGAGACCCTGAAGTTGCAGAGATAGATGGTGTCCTGCGCCCCAGCCATGTCTGGGTCGGTCGGGTTAGAAGTTGGAGATGTAGGAACGATGGTTCCTTGCGGACCTCCCGGCGAACTCAACGAACGCATTGGTACGGTGTTTCAAAAGACGCAACGGCAAAACAATGTATCAAGCAATAAGCGAAATTGCCGTTTAAACCTATTTTGCAAGCGTTGAGATCTTCGTTTTTAATTAGTTATGATTATGTCTAAAGCAATATGAGTAAAGCCTTAGATAAAACACAATTAATAATTAATTCTAGTTACGTTGTTTTAAGCTTATGCAATTTAAGCAAAAAAAGCTTTGTTTTAGATATTAATAAACACAGTTGTAACAAATTATATAAAGGCTATTTTTATAACTATTTTTTTAATTAAATTTATTTTAGTTTAATTATTATAATTATCAAGCTTTTGGCTTGAAAACTATGTTTTTAAACACCATCCAACAATGAAGTTTTTAAAACAGTTCACTAATGAAAAAATCACTATTCAAATAATGGTCCAATATGTACAGTCATAATGACATGTTAACCATCTCTTTGTTGTAAATTACTTATTTCACTACATTTTGTAGAATTTGATTACGATTGCTTGTTAAATTTCAAACACTATAGGTGGGATTAAATATGTTTCCTAGAAACAATACGAAACTGAGAGAAAGAGGATGACTGTTCTGTTGGTTTAGGGGTTAGAATGTTATTGATTCAGTGAATATGTACCTAGGCATACTCAGTACCTAGTTGTAAGAGGGGTTGAAAATGGATCAATACTCTGTACAGTGCTGCCATCTATAAGCCAAATACGAAACTATCACAAACAGAAAACCCAAAAATTACCCAAGATATGCAATTACATTTAAAATAAGAATCTAGTACATTTTAAAAATGGAATTTAAAATGGTGACATTAATATTATAGATAAATAATTTAAATCGGAAAACATTTCCAAACAAAAATACTGTGTTTTTTAAAGCATCCCAATTTTGAATAGCAAAAAATGTAATAAATAAATGAAATTAATGTAAAATAACAATAATATGTCACACAAAGTTTAATGTTATAAATAATTTATTTAAATATTTAAAACTATTTCATCAAAATAAAAAATAAAAGTGGTGACCAGACACAAATTCTTGTTTATTCTATATTAAATTTTACCGTATTTCGCAGAACAAAAGTGATCGCGTAATTCGTTATCATGTATTGTTTGGAAATGTTTGTTTCAGCCGTGGTTAGTTTAGTTAAAATATAGCGAAGTTATAATGTATGCATGTTATCATTCCACAGTGAATCATGCCTGATATTGTTAATGCAACAAGGAAATAGCCAATTGTTATAAAAGTAAAACTTACTTAATTTGATGCTTTCCAAAGGGGTTCCTGGTTTTGAGACAAGCAGTTCTGGCCATATTTCTCGATTTGAAGATGGATATGAACTTGTTTTTGAATAATCTACTTTTTCAGCTCGTGTTATGTGTGATTCGGACGAATAATTACTACTATTATCAACTGGCAATCTAGTTCCTTCACTATTAGCAGCTGCCATGTTTATATATGTATGTCATTTCTTGTCAAAAAAATTCTTCTGTCAATGTGACAGGTCGACCAACATAAGATCTGCGTTTTCAACAGTAGGAACTGCCAGTGTTTGCACAATTTTTCGTGGCATTTGAATTTTGGTAAAACAAAATGTATCGGAGGATATCTATTGCTTTGATAAGTTGTTTTTTGAGATACTGACGTTATATACAATTACTTGTAATTTTAACACCTCATTTGTGTAACTTTTAATTTATATATATTGCTTAAAATGATTTTTTTAACGCTCTCCGTGTATTTTTTTAATGTTTTACTGCTAAAAAGGAGACGAATCGGGAAAATTGTCGTGCATGCATAACCAATGCCGTCTCAAAATCTATGTTTGTATAAATGTTAAGTAGGTGAGAGAAATGTGTCTGGAAAGAATTGTATGGTGATCCATTCTTTACGCCCACCCATTCGAATAAACGTTTGCGTGATGGATAATTTGTAAAATAAAGTGATTATCTTTCTTTATAAATGTATGTCCTTTGTTGAATTTATTCCCTCCATTTTTTAATAACATACGCCAGATTGTATTATTTAAAAGGATTTATTTTTTTATGCGATTTATACAAAGGCCAATAAAGATATTTATATAATAATAATTTTGATTATACCCTAACTTAACATCTATGAACAATAATGAATCAAAATTCCACTAAAATCCTAATGAATTTGTCTTCAGTGTCATCAGATCATTTGCTATTTTATTGGTTTCATCATTAGTCAGCAAATGCAGCAGGTCGATTCATTCCAGAAAAAGAGCGGCCTCTATAAAATTAAATAAGTATATTAACACTTTTTGATGGTATATGAGCATTGAAAATTAACAACAGCTTACATTTTTTAAACATACTTACTCGTGATCATAATTTTGTCGATTCGACAATGCCCATCCTAGAAATGATCCCCTTTTTTGCATTTCTTCATCCCCTTGATTTTCTTTACCAAGCATGTAATCTGGTAAGGAATACATAATTTATTAAAGTATAAAATATTAAATGAACTACCACAACGTCATAAAAAAGCATTTTACGTCGCAGGATAAAATGCCTACAAAATAATATTTGTTTTAAACTTCACTCAGTTTAAGAAAGCCAAAAATTACATAACGAAGGGGAAAACATATATTTTGAAAAAGGAATATTTGTATTTAAGGTTGATTTTTTTCTATTTGATCAGTCGGCATAAATTTTGTACAGTTATTTCTTAATTAGGTAGTACATACTTTTAAAACGGTTAATTGTCCGCTTTCCCAAATCCGCCGGTATCTGACCGCTCCGTATATTCAGTCCTAAGGCAGGAGTCCGATAAAAATCTGAATAATAAAAATAGGGTTACTTAGAAACTTTATGTAAAGAAATGCGTAATTTAAAAAATGCTATTTTTATATTTGTGAAGCTTTGTTTTCACGTACATGATACTTTTGAACCTCGTCCATCATCAGTTAATTCGGCAACTTCACCTTCATCACCTTTTCCCCTTAGTAAATCTGTAAAACATTCAAGTAATTTGAACCAACAACGTTTTATGCAAAAGTGCGTATTTAAAAAATATTGTTATAACATTTAAAACATTAATTAACTCATTATATATGCATAGTGTAAAAAACATACCTTTGTAAATATTAAAGCCATCCTTGGACGTAGCGTTTACTATTTCAGATAATCCAAATAGAATAAGAATCACCAAAAATACGGGAACCGTTATCAACCCTTTAGCCATATTGTACAATGTAATACAGAATTTTGGATTAGATCAATATTCTTAGTACATGGCCAAACGGTGTACCTTATCTCCAAGAGAGTATTATTTTAAAAGTGGCAATATATTTTTATTTCACCCTTATATACTGTTAAAAAATGTAGTTCAAATGAAGGGATGTCCAAACGAATACATAAAAAAGTTTTAATTTTATCATAATAAAATATTTTACGGCCCATTTTTTTTAAATTTACTCGGTGTATTGTGCACAGTTTTAACTTATAATTAAATCGTCATTAATTTTTTTTAATTTGATTTATTCATAAATATAAAATCGTTCATGAAGTAATTATGTTTACATATTGTTGGGTCCTTAAATTTGTAATTTGTACTTAAAGTGAATTACGATCATTCTTATGGAGCCCTTCAATAGTATTTTATCCCAAGTTTTAATTATTGTTGATCGACAATATCTGAACTGTATCTATTTTATTTATCTATTGTGAACTTTGTCCAAATCATTCAGTTAATGTCCAATTATTGTATAAAATGATTTTTAACAATGCGTAAAGATTCGTTTGTCGATCAAAGCGGTCACATTAAAATCAATCATATAAGGAATGGATTTGACAAAGCAATTAAGATTAAAAAAAATTGTATTGTGTGCTGGCATTCGAACAAATTAATGTTTAATTTACGTAATAATAAATTTCAGAAAGGTCATATTTTCATCCTCCAAAATTGCTTTGGTATAGGACTGAGTGTAAATATTTGGCAAATGAAATGTAATAAATAAATTTTTAATTAGCTAAAAATATTTTAATAATTACGTTACACAAAACATATAAAATGGTGCTGGTGAAAGTATTGCCAGGACGGCAGTCAAATTATTTAGTTTTGAAAAACATGAATGTCTTTTCCGTTTCTCAACATTTTTATTTAAAAGTTTAAATAGTCAACCCTGTATGGCTCATAAATACGTAATACGGGGAAAGATATTTCTCGTATTATAAAGAAAACATAAAATGTAAACATTTTCTGGTATTCAGTATTATTACGGATACCTTGCAGTTGACAGCTCTCCTGCTGTGATTGTCATTTTCATTTCCATTTGCATATTCAAGGAAAAGTTATGAAAGACAGTTCTATAGCTTCATCTACCTACGTACGCACGAATGAAATTTCCACGGCAAACATACGGATGTTATAAATATTATGTATATTATATAAATGGACTCGGTTTTGTGCTATTTTATTTAAATAAAATAATAATATTTTACCGCTTGTAAGCTTTCAATCACAGGCGTACCTACATAACAATTGCATTCGATTATTTTATCGATATTGTACGTCTCTTTACCATAGATCAATGATGTTAACATTGTTAACTAGTTTGCTGTCAAACTAACGTTGACACTCGATTTAAAAATAACCAAACAAAACATATTTCCTGCCCCGCTTGCTGAAGCCGATGTATTAACTTTGTATACATCAAACTGTGCGGTTCTTTTAAGGTTAAGAAAAATTATACAACTCTCAATAAAATGGCATCCGGCCTGGAATCATTCGTAAACCATACAGTGTCTATTATAACCTCCGATGGAAGAAACTTTATCGGAACCCTGAAAGGTTTTGATCAAACAATCAATCTTATTTTGGATGAATCTCACGAACGTGTTTATTCTTCTACCTCCGGAATAGCTCAGGTTGTCCTGGGTCTTCACATTATCAGAGGAGATAATGTAGCTATTGTTGGACAAATCGATGAGTCCGTGGATAGCAGATTGGACTTATCCAGTATTAAAGCGGAGCCGCTCAATGCGGTTATATTTTAAGCTATGATCCTGACTTAAAACTACACGTTTTCACAGAATTATTTATTAGTCAATTGAACTCTTCTGGGCTTAAAGACTGGTGTTTAATTATATGGGTGTTATTAATAAAAGTATTTAATTATATTACAAATAAATCTGTTTTATAATTATTTAATTCAACACCTGTATACTGTTGAGCTTTCAGTTAAATTCATCGCTGTTTTAAGAATGTTTTATACAACATTTAACACAAATAATCTAAAAAATACCCACATGAAATGTTTAGATATTTGAAAGTTTTCCTGTGAATGTGTAATGTTTTTATTTTATTTCGAAGGATTTGAAGTACATTTGCCGTGTGTTTACTATATTTGTAAAAATAATATTACTTAGTGCTAATGAAAAAGTAACAGTTAATAAATAATTTTATATTTAAATTGTTATTTATTTATTCAAATATTAATAAATCCATTTTATAACTCCTTTAATGCATGGTAACAAGAGTAGACGCTTTGATAAGCCATTTAGCAAGATTATTTGATTATTAATGTAGTATTTGCCAAAAGATCTTGAATATTGCGTGAAGACACCTGTCTTCACGCAATACTCAAGATCTTTTGGCCCAGATAATTTAAAATGCCCTTTTCTGGGCCATGGCGGGGGAAAGAACAATCGGAGAACTAGTCGATAGACTCAAATGGCTAGGAATCTGTCACATTTAGAGACAGAACCCAGTCTGCACTCTTATGAGTGGAAAGAGAACATGTGGGGTACTTAGGTAGATTATTTTCTTTCACACTTCTTCTTCTTGTCCTGTCATACCTCAGTGGTGCATAGGGCCTCAAGGAACCTTCTCCACCCGACTCTATCACATGCCTGATGGCTAACATCATCCCAAGTGAGGCCTGCGGCTTTAACCTCGTCCTGCAGGGCTCTTCTCCAGGTGGCTCTAGGTCTGCCTCGCTTCCTCTTTCCCCCCATAGGAGACCAGTCAAGTGCGCCCTGAGCGATGCAGGTTGGGTTCAGTCTCAGAATGTGACCGATTCACAGCCATTTGCGTCTAGCGACTTGTTCTCTAACTAAATCCACCATCTTGATGCAATCTTCGACATGCAGAAACAACCTGTCTCTAGTGATGCCGGTGGGGAATGCATTTAAACTACTGAACATAATCGATGATGGACATTTTACATATTGATGAAACAATCTTCAAAAGGAAAGTATTCAGTCCCATTAGTGTCATACTTGTTCATGTATTACTATGTCGATGCATTCTTCCAAATCGGCAATCTAAGTGTATTTACATTTGTAATGTGTGCCATCATGCCGCCAGTGTCATCAATCCGGCCCGCGACAGATAATGACCAGTGTCATCAATCAAGCCCGTGACAACTAATGTCTCGGTACTCGGCTACTAGTCTAAAAATTATAGACAATGCCAGGAAAATTAAAACGGTTTTAGCCCTGGAACTTACTGGAGTAATCAGTATGGCCCTAAGGTTGGAATGTTTGGAGACCCCTGATTAAATAAATAAAACAATGGATTTTAGGATTTGAAATAACAAAACACATTTTCAATTAAAAAACAGTTTATTGGTATGCCAAAACCTCCCAAAACAATTCAACAACTAATAACTTACGAAATACATCACAGAGTTTTTTCCACCAATGACTATTTTCTGAAATTTTCAATAAGAGTCTACGTTATATAACACATTATAAAATAACAATAATATAATAAGTTCTTAACGTTTCAAACTAAGTATCTGAAGTTTCACAAAAGTTCCTTCAGTTTTAAACTTCATACAAAATGTATTTACTCACATTAATTATGCATATTAAAGCAATTGTGTTTATAAGGATGAGATTTATTGCAGGACATAAATTTTAGCATATCAGAATAGTAGAACTATGCATAATTATGAACTAGATATAAAGTGGTAACAAACTGTCACAACACAACAAAGTTTTTTGTGAATCTCCTAGTAAAGCATTATTACACAAGTTTGCAATATAAAAATAAACTGAAAATTTATTATTTTAAAAACTTAACATTATCTTACATTTTCTAAATGGAATAAAATTCACGTTTTTTTTAGAATTGTACAACATAATTCGAGTTAGAATTTGTGAAGCAATCTATAATAGTGATATTGTCAGAATCTACGTGTATAAAAGGCATACTTTTTATTTTGTTCAATGCATCTAATCTATACACAAGATTAACATTTTAAGGTTATAAATATTTATCCGCAGCTGCTTAATTTCCATAGGCTAAAGTGTATCGCGGTATTCTGAAAAGAGACATTATCAAAGTGGTGAGTTGAAAATGAAAATAAACACAAATATAATAATTTTTGATTTTGTATGTATGTACATCAATTATACGATTAGACAGGCTGAATAAAATATAAACAAGAGACAGTAAGAATGAATTGAAGCGTATGAAGCCACAAGAAATCAAAATAAATAGATTATGAAGTTGAATGAAATAAAGAGCATTTTGATTCATGGATAAAAATTGAAGGCAAACTAATGTTGGAGAGTTAATCATTTGAATATGATAGCTATTTTTTATAAATAAAAAAATATATACTAATAGACTTTTGCCTTGGTTAGTAGTAAAATATATTTAAAAAAAAATATGCAAGAACATATTCTGAGTATTATTGCACATTTATCTAAATGAGTTTAATTTATATCAAAAATACAAATTCCATAGTACCATTGAAGGGGCTAAGAGATTTAATTATACTACATATTTCTATAATGGTTATAATATCACTAGCCATTTTTATTTTTCAAATAAATTTATACAAAATAATAAAGGTGCGGTTCACAAATTAACAAATATAATAGAAGTTTTAAAATAAAAATAAATTTTAATATGGTATCTGGAGTTAGACACCTTTAATTTCAATGTTTTGCAAAGTTTATTCTTGTCTGTTTAGAAGCATAAAACTCAGCATCACTAGCCATTATCATTTTTTAATCATACAAGTCTATTAGAGACTTGGTTGTCGTGAAAAATATAATAAAATATGCATAACTTTAGATTTTTACAAAGAAAAGTATAGCAACACTAGACCCTTTTTACAAAGTTTTGAAATCAAACACAGTTCTTTATTAATTTCATGTATATACTACTGAAATGTTTGTGATTGGACATATCGCTGATGAAGTTCTCAGTGAGGATGCAATCCTCAAAATTATTTTATAGGAGCACACCAGCCCCAAGGAAAGTACTGATGATGAAGCAGGAGGTCCAATAACAGTGTATTCAATCCTTGAAGTCTTGCAATGGGCTAATAATCTTGTAAATCATTTTATAACAAATTCTCATAACGCAGAACAAGCTCTACAATTTCAATGTGATTTAACCACTTGCATAGCTCATTATCAAGAGTTATACAAGGAACTCACAAAAGCAATTACAGCAATAGACAACAGAACCGATATTGTACCAACGGATTTATCTATTGTCTGATAGTGAATAATCTATGTTATGATTTTTTGAAGAAATAATTTTAAATAAATTAAAATACAATAAACAATAATGGGTTGTCCTTTTTGATACCCTAAATTGATTTTTATACGAGGAAACCTATACACCATTATTTTTCATTTAATTTTACCATTTTTACTATATTTTTTACATGGTTTTGCCTGAAATGTATCCACCGTAAAAAAGAGTCCAGTGTAATATATAATAGAAGGTATTTAATATGACGCAATAAAAAAAGGAAAAAATAATATTTCAGTAAATTAAATAGTTACATCGTTAGATAAGTAAAATAAACTGTATGAAATAAAATAGTTTTAAATGGTTCTATGTTTTAATAATTTTGATGCAATAATAAATAAAAATAAAAAATGAAATTTATGAGTATACAACAGAATTTAGAACTTAAATCTACATTAACGTAAACGTTTTTTGTGATTATATTTTATTTATATATTACGAAATATTTCATCTTATTAATATACGGATATGTGAATTTTTCTGGGTGTTTGCACCTTGAATTTTAAGTCAAATAATATTAATATACAATTGAAAATTTCTGTCTTCTAGATGTTTCATTATAATTTATGGAAATGACATGTTTCGCCTGTCTAAAGGCATTATCAAATATTTAATAATGCCTTAGACAGGTGAAAAATGTCATTCCCATAAATTATAATGAAATTTCTAGAAAACAGACCTTTTCATTAGTATTAATTATTTCAGTTTTATTGTTATATATTGTTCAAGAAACAATAAATCAAATAATATTATTAGGAAAATCTTTTTAAAAAAGATTAACCGTGTCAAAGCAGAGAAAAATAATGTAATAAAAATAATTTCATTTCATTAGTTAAGTTTCACATCACAAAAGCAAAAACATGCATGAAAAAAATTTACAATCACCATTAAAGTTTCATACCAAATCCCATTTATAAACAAGCATAAGCATGCATTAGCGTAACGGAGATTTTTCATTACTTGGGTTGTTCTTTGGGTAAATTCTCCACAAATCTCCTCATGTTGTATTCCTGGAAGAATGACTTTCCGTACTCAAAGGAAGCGATCATGATAGCGCAGGCCGGTGCCACTTTGCATATCCGAGGAATCAGACCGGTGAACAGTCCGCGAATCCCGTGATTTCTGTAAATGTTACTCAGCATTTCGATAATCCCCTTTGGTTTGAACTTGTGGTCCACTGAAAGGCAACATCACATGAAATTAATACAAATTTAGCAAGCCAAAAATATTAATATTTACCAATAAACTAAAACTGTTACATAAACAAATTTCATAAATAACAAAAACTAACTATCTAACTAACTAACCACCATGCCGTTTCTAATAGGCAAGCAGAGAGAGTGGACCGCCATACCATTCTGTCATGACAAACCTCTCTAGCTTCCTCCACATCATAACATGCACGCTTGTCGATTTTTCCGACTTCGAATGTGGCCACCTTTCAGTATTTGACTAATTTGGTCATGCCATGCTTTCCTTGGTCTTCCACGGCTTCTCTATCCACTCACACTGCTTGTATACAAGATTTTAACCATTCTTCTCTCGTCCATTCGTTTCATATGTCCAAACCATTTCAGGGATCCTTTTTTAATTTTACTTATGATGCAATTACCCCCCTTACATTTCTTCCTTATTTTGTCGTTCGGTATTCTATCATATTTGGTCCTTACATATGAAATTCGCGTTTTGCCGTACTGGCAAGTTTGATCTCAAATATCTTCTCTTTGGTTAGGAATTACAAATTCAAATTTATACAGTTATTTACTCAAGTATTTGTGTTTCGAAAATTATAATTCATTTGTTTTTTCCTCAATTGTTTTTTTTCTTTGCGTCACTCAGTTTACAAAATGGAAAACTTGAAATATCGCGTTATTTACGAGTACGAGTTCCACCGTGGCACCAGTGCTGCAGAAACGGCTCGAAGGATTAATGATGTGTATGGCGCGGTGCCGCCAAAGAAAACACAGTGCGTTTTTGGTTCCAACGTTTTCGTTGTGGAAATTTCGACCTGCAGAACAAGCCCCGTGGACGGCCGGAGACCAAGTTGATAATGAAGAATTGAAGGCTATTGTGGAAGCGGATCCATTGCAAACCACGTCGGAGTTAGCTGCAGGCTGCGGTGTTAGTGATAAAATCTTTTCCAAGAATTATTTAACACCAATAAATTAAAAGTAATTATTTTTATTGTTTTTTGAACAATGATATAAAACTCTATATTGAATTCTCAATATAAATAATACGTATCTTTTAATACGTATTATTAGATCCTTACATATGAAACTGGCGTTTTGCCGTACTGGCAACTTTGATCTCAAATATCTTCTCTTTGGTTAGGAATTCCAAATTCCAACGTTTTCGGAATTGGTTCCAACGTTTTCGTTCTGGAAATTTCGACCTGCAGATCAAGCCCCGTGGACGGCCGGAGACCAAAGTTGATAGTAAAGAATTGAAGGCTATTGCGGAAGCGGATCCATCGCAAACCACGTCCGAGTTAGCTGCAGGCTGCGGTGTTAGTGATAAAACTGTTTTAATCCACTTGAAGCAAATTGGGAAGGTGAAAAAGCTTGAAAGGTGGGTACCTCACGAATTGAGTGAAGCAATTCAACAAACGCGCGTTGACTGCTGCGTTGCATTACTCAACCGGCACAATAATGAAGGGATTTTGAATCGAATTATTACCTGTGATGAAAAGTGGATCCTGTATGATAATCGGAAGCGCTCATCGCAATGGCTGAACCCTGCCGAACCAGCCAAACCATGCCCCAAGCGAAAATTGACTCCAAAAACGTTACTTGTGAGCGTTTGGTGGACTAGTGCTGGTGTCGTTCACTACAGCTTTCTTATATCTGGCCAGACGATTACGGCAGATGTCTATTGTCAGCAACTACAAACCATGATGGAAAAGCTAGCTGCTAAACAACCGAGGCTGGTTAATCGCTCTAGGCCACTGTTGCTTCACGATAACGCTAGACCACACACTGCACAATAGACGGCTACCAAATTAGAAGAGCTTCAATTGGAATGTCTAAGACATCCACCGTACTCTCCGGACCTTGCCCCAACAGATTACTATTTTTTTCGAAATTTGGATAACTTCTTGCAAGGGAAAAAATTCAACTCCGATGGGGCAGTCCAAACCGACTTCAAAGATTTTATTGATTCCCGTCCGAATGTTTTTTTTAGTAAAGGGATCGATAGATAGTACATACTTTTATTAAATAAATATATTATATTAAAAAAAAATCAACTTTATGTTCCTCCCATACAAAACGCCAATTTCATATGTAAGGACCTAATATATCGCATTTATCCTACTTTCATCATTTTCTTGCTAGCTCCAAGCTTCACTTCCATACATAAGGGTTGGCACTAGAACTCCATTATGTAATAAGAAAATAGAACTCCATTAATAACAATTCTTAACTAATTAAAAAATAACTAGCCTACCAGTAGAGAATTAAAAAAATGATTATGGATATATTGGTACAAGTCATAAACAAGAAAATGGACATACTTGAATATATTTCACGTTCTCCCAATTCTATCTGCTGATGAGTCTTTACAACGTCAAACGGTAGAGTAAAAATAGCTGCAATCTGAAAAAAAATCCATAAGATTAGTGGACGAAGAACATACGTATTTTTATGTGCAAAAAATAAGTTTGAAAATGACGTTTATTATTCTTCTTCTGCTTCTTTTACTCTATGTCAAGTTCATTCTCGAAAGTGGTCTGCTAGCCCCATTCCATCTCTCCGAAAGTCGCCCTTAAAATCTGCTTCTTTAAGGTAGACCGTCCCTTGCAGCATTGTCACATGTTCGTTCCAGAACCTTCTTCTCTCTCATCCACATCTTACAATATCCTCGACTTTGCATAACCTTATGATACCCATGTTTAAAATTTTAAGTAATACTGTACGGACCGGATCCTAAATTTAGTTAAATATCTTCTTTTTCTTCTTTTTGTCCTGTCACACCTCCGTGGGGCCTCAAGGAACCTTCTCCCCCCGACTCAATCGCATGCCTGATGCCTAACATCATCCCAAGTGAGGCCTGCTGCCTTAACCTCGTCCTGCAGGGCTCTTCTCCAGGTGGCTCTAGGTCTGCCTCGCTTTCTCTTTCCCCCCATAGGGGACCAGTCTAGTGCGCCCTGAGCGATGCAGGCTGGGTTCCGTCTCAGAGTGTGACCGATCCACTGCCATTTGCGTCTAGCGACTTGTTCTCTAATTGGCTTTTCGCCTGCCATGGTCCAGAGAACGGCATTTGACACTGTTTGGGGCCAATAGATTTTGAATATTGAGCGAAGGCACCTATTTATAAACACCTGAAGTTTACCAATAACGTCCGCGGTAGATTTTCAAGTCTCACATCCGTACAGCAGTACGCTTTTAACGTTACTGCTGAATATTTAGTTAAATATACTTTTACATAATTATTATTTTTTATATTTATTGTACACGTAATAAAGACTTATATATCTTGAAAGAATGATTGAAAATTGTATACAGTTATTTAAGTTCATTTGTTATGTATACTGTTCATTTAAAATGTTAATTATAAATTATTAATTATTCATTTGATTGTAAAATATTAACATTGAAAATAAATTAGTGTAGCGGCGTACAAAGTCTTACAGGGACCAATTTCAAAATGATTTGAAATTATGGATGAGATCGAAGGAACAGTTTGAGTATATCCGCCAGACGGAGAGCATAGCAAGCAGCAAACATAGCTGGTAGTAGGACACGTAAATACAGTCCTAACCACCGTAACGCCCACAAGTGGTGGCCAATCACAGACGCCGCTTTAGCGGCCAATCACAGACTCCGCTTTCAGCGGCCAATCACACTGAACACTAGCTGCCGGCAATACGGTATCGCTGCTAAATACTTAAACTTTTCAGTTTCCTCGGTCAAATCACCTCTTTGTTGCTCTATACCTTGAAGACTTCGGAACCCGTTACCATATTAAAACGTATTTTTACTACACCACTGCCTGCAAAACATATCTTTTAATTACCAAAACCTATCACTACCTACCAACGCTCCGGATCCTGCAGGGACCTGCGTCCTATAGAAGAAATTTAATACAGTCCACTACCTGTCCGCAACAAGAGCGTCTTCATTTTGCTGGGTCAATGGAGGCTTTTGGCTCTTACAGTGTCGACTCTGGATTCTATGCCGCAGGTTATTATAAGATGAACACAGTTCGTGTATATTCTCACCTTGCTTTGGATGTTCATTTATTTATTTTTCCAGATGGTGCTCTTTACAGGTTATTATTAATTTCTAAAATCAAATAGTACTCACACATCCAGAAGTGCCCCCAGCAAGAAAGTTGAATGCAAAAGTGTTTTCACTGGGATTTGGTTTGCCAAAATATTTCTTAATGTTTTCGAAATTTGTCCAGTACACGCCTGAAAACAAACAGTAATTTAACACATTAACTATCAAAAGACAATTAGTCTGCTTTTCCCAAACATTGATAAGTCGGTTTTTCTACCCTACTTACTGGAAATAATTCTCACAATTATGTAAATCCCTATATTGATTTCCAATTTGAACTTTTCATTTAAAAAGGATATTTACTACGTACTTCATAATTTAAAAAAATAAATAGCCCTAAACTTAAAATTTTAATATTTATTGGTAAATAAAATGTTAAGATACAAATTATATAATTTTAAGCAGGACTATGGAATTCTTAACACTGAGACACAATAATAGCCTATGGTGTAAAAATCAACAAAGCAATCTATTGAAATTATATTTTTCAGTGGATTACTACGATTTATATTTGAAAAATATAACTGCACTTTGTATTTTAACAGCACTTTATTTACCCTTTTTTCAGACATGTTTCGGTGATGACCTAACCTTTTTTTATGTACAAATATTAAAATTTGTTTGTTGGGTCACAACCGAAACATATTTGAAAAAAGTGTTGTAAAAATACGAAGTAAGGTAGAAGATCGTTTATCCAGACGTCAGTTAACAGGAACGTCAATCATCCAGAAAAGCGGAGATGATGAAGCGCAAAAAAAAAGACGAGGAAATCTTGTTAACACATTTTATGCGGGAGACGAGTTTCACAGTCCTTAGTCTGCCAATCGCCGTTTGTGGGAGACTGTAATTACAATTACCAATTTTTTGCTAATTATATTGCGTTATTTATGGTTTATAGTGACATCTGTTGAATTTTCGTTAAAGCAAAGTTTCTCAATATATATTTTTTTATTGGAAAGATTTAAAATGTTTTAATGATTTATATATAGTCGCGATTAAATCGTTAAGCGAACGGAATACGCCCGTGTTCCTCATTAACTTACCTTACCCCGCATGAAATATGTTAAAAAAAACAATCAGATTTTTTTTCCAGTACTGTAGAGTAATGTAAGCCTTTTTATGTACATGTACTACATACATACTTGTTTTTGCAGTCAAATTTGTTCTTTTGTAATCAATAAATGAGCTGAGGAAAAAAAACGATTTACACCTTATATAAAATAATTAGCGCCCATTTGATTATCCAGAAAAATCGGTATCCGGAACACCGCCGGTCCCAATTAGTCCGGATAAATGATGTTCTACTGTATATAATTATATATATTTAGTTATATTTTATAGTTTCAATGGGTTTCGGCAGCTTGTTACTATTTTATGGAGAGAAAATGACATTGAGTTGCCAAAATCGGTCAAAACTAGAATATAGTGGAATAAAACTTAATTTATTTTATAATGTTTTTTCATTACAAAATAAAAAGATGTTAAATATATTAGAAATAATATCTATAAGAAATTTATTAATTCAACATTTTAAAAAAATATTATTAAATAACAGGTAGAATAAGTATTTACGCCAAAAAAACACTTTGTACATATTTACAAATTTAGGTCAATATGACACTATTTAAAAAAAGTAAAGAAATTGTATGATTTGTTTTCATCATTCTTTACTTTTTAATTTTAAGAGTTATTGCAAACAAAGCTTGATAAGAAGATATTTGTGACTTTATCTTCAAGTAATAAAATACTTCAAATATTACAGCTAGGAGACAAACTTCTGCGTCAGTAATGACAATTAATATGAAAAATAAAAAATAAAACATTGTACCTGAAAAGGGAACGTCCCTCATAAGTGTTGGTCCTAAGCCCCGCCATAATCCTTTGATACCCCTCACCTTGATCAATTCCTTGACAGCTGATTTAGTTTCTGATAATAAAAGAAACCAACTTTAAATATTAGAGTAAAAACTAGATGTACAAATTGTAAGATAGAAAGATATAGTAGGTGAAAAAAACCTTAGAATGGAAATGTTGATAAACCTTTTATTTATTGCTTCATTCCCATAGTTACCGTAAGATACAAAATTCAGGACTGGAGATTACAAAGGTGCCAAGTACCAAAAAAGTTAAAAACAAGTTTTTGATCCTAATTGGTGTTAACCGCCCTACCTTTGGGTTATTTTCCGAGAAACGTGCAAAAAAAATCCGGGTTTTTTATTAATGATATTTAATTATATTTTAATTAATTTTTTTTAAATTACGAAACGTCAAATACTCGGCCGCACACTTCGCCTGCCCCTTGTAAAACTATCATATTTATGAAGACTTGTAGTCAAGTGTTATTGGCACACGCGTGTATCCCTAAAATGTGTACATTTTAGGTACATTACTTTTTCTCAAGCGCGTACGTGATACGGGATAGCGCAGAATGGTACAGTCGAAGTGAACGTATTACGTATGTTCAAATAGGTAGGGTGGTTAAACATAAAAGTCAATAACTGTACAAAGGTGCAAAGTGATTGAATAATATAGTGTAGTTAAATCAAATCAAATCAATTTATTAACTCAACAGATATTACAAACAATATAAATGTTTAAGGCATCTATTGAGTACAGGTAAAATATGATGTACTACTGTGATCAAAAAGTAAGGTGAAATTTTTAATTTAAAATATCCGGGCCCTTTGCTTTTTTTTAGGTTGGTAGTACTGTACTGACATCTGTGTCAAATTTCATGTCAATATCTGCATTTGTTCAATAGTTATGGACATGTTTTGTGAACAATAAAAAGTTACTTTTGCGATTTTTACAATCTCTGATTTTGTTGAGCAAAGAAGTTGCATTAAATTTTGTTTGCGGGATGAAATTTCTGCTGCAGAAACGTTGAGAATGTTGCAGAAGGCCTTTAGTGACCAAGTTATGTCATAAAATAATGTTTAAAAGTGGTATGAACATTTCAAAGAAGGCAGAGAAGGCGTTGAAGACAGAAATCGCCCTGTATGACCATCAACATCAACTGATGAACAACATGTCAAGAAAATCAAATATTTGGTGCTCAAAAATCGTTGATTGACAACTAGAGAACTGGCTGATACTCAAATGCCAAAAATTCAACTCGAATTGTTCCACAACCATCGTATTTGCCTGATTTAGCACCGTGTGACTTTTGGCTATTCCCTACCGCTCCGAGGAAAGCGTTTTGACACGATTGAATCGATAAAAACCGAATAGTTATGAAACAATGAACATAAAAAGATGAAGATTCCATTTTCAAAACGGGTGTTGGAAATAAAGTTGTTAGAGATTATTGAATACCATAAAAAATAATTGATAAATATAAAATACAAAATAAATTGTTAAGGAGACCAACAGGATTATATTAAAAATAAATCCCGCATAGCAACTAATAAAATAAGTAAATAAATCCAATTAATCGAAAAATCGTTTAATAATTAGATAATAATAAATATAATACTAGATAATGTAAACAAGATAGGATAAATAAAGGCAAATAAATACTTGTTGAGGACTATCAGTCAAGAGATAAAGTTACGTGTAAAATAATAGCATGCTGATGGGACAAGATATCAGAATCTCTGATTTATAGGTTATGTGAAGTGCAAACATATTAGAACATGCATTTTTTTTATTAAAATGATACTGTTAATGTTAGGGTAACAAGCATTATTAATAATATGAATACTTTGTCTGCTAGTAGATTAACATGCTTAACCTTTCCCTTACGGTGCTAAAATAAAAACGCGCATTCCGGTGTTGGGTAGTATGTACGCGATGAAAAATTAGCGATTTTAGATCGGAAAAATATGAACATTCGTAGCTAATCCCCTTAATTAATTATAATTGAAGTAAAAAATTTAAATAATTGAGATTTAATGCTGAAAACATTAAAAACCATCAGGCAACGCTCATGGAACGGACATAGGTCCACAGAGAACATTGAGCTCCTCGCGCTTCCACAGTGAAGTATGCAAGAGTGAGATGCGAATATAGTGTCGCGCACTCGCAGCGCTGTTTATACGCGAATTTGTTTTAGATGTTCACAAAATACCTCCGATGTACCTGATAAATTCTGATTATTATTAATATTGTTTTTTTAATCAATGCGACAATATATTATGGAGGAATAAGTAAAATCTGAACCTTGAATTAATTATATTTATAGAGATATTGATGATATTAGAAGCAACGTGTAGAAGATACCCATAATAGGGAAGGGAGGGTTAACACGGGCAGCTTGAAATTAAAATAAGATTATAACATTGAGTTTAATGTACATTTAAAAATGTTTTAAAAATGTCACTAAAATTATGTAAAAATACATTTCCAAGCCAAGTCCTCAAAATAGGTATTTATACCCTTCTGCTGGCCACTACCAGTCCAGTAAATGGGTATTAATAGCCTTCGCGCAGACAATGAGTTAATAGAAAATAAGCTCCTTATTACCAAAACAAATGAATGGTTGAAGTAAAATAGGCACTCAGTACAAAAAAAAACTAAGTATCCAGTTTCGTTCTATATGACATATAGAACAAAACTGTATACTAAGTTTTTTGTTATACGTAGTGCCCATTTTACTTCAACTGGTTAAATGATGATATAATAATTTTGAAATGTTAAAATTATGTCATAATTACACGAATAGCGTCGAAAGAAGGGTTGGTACAGGTAACAAAGTGAATGGAGCTTTAAAAATAGTTATTAGAATCAAGAATTTATCAATGAAAGCGAAAACAGCCGTTCACAATGGAGTTCTGGTCCCAACTCTAACGTGTGAAGAAGGATGAGAGCAGAATAAATGCGGTAGAGATGAGGTCCCTAAGACGTATGTGTGGTAGAATAATATACGACAGAATCTCAAATGCGGATAAAATAAAGGAATGTAGAGAGGAAGAAGGTATTATGAACAAAATTGTGAAAGGATCGCTGCGTTGGTTCGGATATATGGAGCGCATGGATGGAGAAAGAATGGTTAAGAAAGTATACTTTAATGATGTAAATGGAGTACGGAGTCAAGGCAGACTGAGGAAAACAAAAAAAAGTTGGTCATGTTAGAAGTCGGAAGTCGTGCGTGTATGACTTGCTGTATGAATGTGCAGGAAGCTAGAGGTGTGCCAGGATAGAGCAGTGGGCGGTCCATTCTCTCTGCCTACCCCTACGGAGAAACGGCGTGATGGTTTGTTTATATAATAATTTTGCATTATTAATCAGAAGATAGTAATAAGATTGGTAATATACACTCAATTATCTGACACTAAATGAAAAAAGGGAATAATTAAGCCGAAACAAAATAAAAAATATTTTTAAAGTATAAAAGAAGTTCAAACAAACAAAACAAAACCTTGATAGAAAAAAAATATATATATATACCGACCACTAAAAGTTTTCTTTTGCGATTGCATTTTAGTCCTGACTAGCTCAATCGGAGACACCATTGTCACGGCGGCCGTCCTTGCCACAGAACCTGACAACATCGGTATCCACATTGGTTGATCAGCTGCCGAATAAAATACAAGACATGAATATCATCAAATTTTGTATAACAACCCAGACTCCAGAAAAAAAGATAAATTGATAAATCTGATATTTAAGAGTCACAATTACAGCGTATTTCATGGCAATTATTTTCAATCGTAGATTTTTTATATACATTTCATTGAAAGTTTGATTTTCTTTGCATGAGCTTGAGAATTTATCACGCTTTTTAAGTAATAAAACAACCATTTACACCAGTAATAAAATAAATCTTTTAACTGAATAAATTTTAACATTTATTTGCAGTTATTTTGTTGCTAAATCCTGCCAATAAGTTGAATTCTGACGCAAGATTTTAGAGTCTGTCATAAATCACACGATTGAGTAAAAACTATACAATTCAGTTAAGATTAAATCGAAAGTTATTTTAAAAAATAAAAATTGCTGCTGAAGACAAAATATTTCTGAGAAGAAATTAAGTATTTTTTCCCATAAAAAAACAGCTGTTTGATTTATTATTTGTATCCTTGTGACTTAAACAATTTGCAAATCGATTGTTATAAATTAAAAATACCATTTTTTTTAATTAAAATTTTCATTTCGTTAGTATAGTTGTATAACATTTAGATATGCATGGTTTATAGACTAGTAATTTTAACTGGAATAAGTAAATAAATATGCTTACGTCTTCCGGTTCTCTCCATGTATCTATCTTTTAACCGCACTCGCATTTGCTCATAGAACACAAAATATATAACGGTGCACGGCAGAGCAAGGAACAAAGTGGGACTTAAACCAGACCAAAGCGTTGTGAAACCTTCCATTTGAGTTATTTTTACCATTGCATCCTGAAAACAAATTATTATTTAGAAAAATAATTGAGATATTTTTTATTACTTCATTAATAGCTTCTGTTTCCTGCATAATGTGTTGACGACCTCGCTCATCTAACGAAACAATTTATTCAAGGAATCATGGAGTATTTCATTAATAACACTTGTCGTATAGTGATGGATACCGAGAGATTAGACTTCTTTCTTCTTCTTCCTTGTTGTAGACCTATGTGGTCTGTTCTCTAGAGGGTTGCTCCCCCTGTGAGGTAGACTCCCAGCTGCCCTTCCATCTTTTAGGAGGTCTTCCACGAGGACGAGTCCCATGAGGCTGATTATGTAGTGCAATGTAGGGGAGTCTGATGGTGACCATTCTTTGAACACGACCGTACTAGTCTCTTTTTCGCCGTCTGCTCCATCTTATAATATCCTCAATCTCACATATCTCACTTATTCTGGTGTTCCACATGCAATCTCTCAGTGTCTTGCCTGCTATCGTCCTCAGTGTCTTCATCTTGGAAGTGCTCAAAACTTGTTTGGTCCTTGCTGTGTCTGCTCTTGCTTAGACGAGAGATTAGTACTTATGTTTAATTTAGTTTCTCCAAACGTACTGAAGACAGGGTCATCATATATTATATATCATAACATCTACGATTTTAATGATGTAATCACGAAATGAAAATAAATTCATTCCTGCTGTGACTGTCGTGTGCATACGATGTGTGTGAACATGTTTTTCATTTCTTGGAATAATTTCATAATATGTTTGTATTATTCAATGTTTAATTAATGATTAGTAAATTGGAGGAAGCGGGCGATAGATTGGCGAGTGTGGTGAAAAATTCCGGATGGGGCCAAGGCTAATAGAGGGCTGTAGATGATGATGATAATTATATATATTATTTTTAGCTTATTACAATAATTAACCTTGTAACTTTTATTTTATTTCAATTAAAACACATTTTAACTAAACAGCCCAGCATCAACGTAAAAGAAAGAATTGAGCACTGTAAAACAAGGGTTAGGAAGATTGGTTTTATATTTAACAAGTGATCGTCTAATTTCAATTGTCTGATAATAAATTAGAGACATTTTTCTTTTGTATAAAACAGGTCGTTTGAACCCAATTACTGTATACAATTTGTTCATAGCTATAATATTGATTCTCTTGACATGTGATTTTATTGTCACCTGAATTCTACACCAGACCAAAGACAGTGTGACAATCACACTGCCATCGCCGGGAATCAAACTCGGAACCTTCGGTGTGGCAGTCCTAACTCTTACCACGAAGGTCGTCTATGAAGGTTTTGTTTAGTTCATAACAATAAAAGAGATTATTTAGGTGACACCGATTTCATGAACAAAATTCTATGGCACATAGATTTGAAAATCATGGAATACAAAGGGTAAAAAGTATTAATGCAAAAAACTGTTTTTTTTTTCTTCAAGTGAACTGTTTACAACAAATATAAAATGACATTGTGTTCAATGCTATTTTAAAAGCACTTTTTTTAAGTATGACATTAAAACACAACACGTTTCGCACATACTAAGAAACAATAGTTTTATTTTTGTCAGAAATAAACATATTTTTAAATATATGAACCAAAGTGATAAATTTAAGTATTAATTACAATAGGAATAAGGAACTAGAATTAAAAGCAAATAGTTAATACAACAATGTTTTGCGATGCAATTCAAAATTGATTAAAACATTCCATATATTTCGATAGACAGGATTATATGATTTTGTTTTAGTTACAGTCTAAACGCTTCATCTATGGATTTCACCGGAATATTCCACCAAATTATTTGAATCATAATGAACAATATTTTCAAAGATTAAAAACAAATGATCTCAGAAAAGAAACCTAAAATGAGATATATCAAAACTGGAAGTGAGCAAAAGAAGGAGGAAATGTTTGTAGCTTCAGTTTTGGATTATATTTAAATTGAAAATGAATTAATTGTATTATAGTTAGAAAAAAAAAACTTACCACAGTTCCTTTATAATAAACTTTGCCTTGTAATGGCGACATCCCAGGGCCACAAGGACACAAGTGATCCATCAATCCGTTGCAGTACAAATAACACTTATTCGACAGCATAGCCTTTTGTTGAGTTTGCATCCTTATTTTTATTACATCTAAGGGGGTCACTGGGAAGATCAGAAAGACATTTTACTACAAAAATCCACTGCTTTAAGTTAGAAGTGACAAGAAATAAAATAAATTAAGTATTACACTTACTAAAAAGTGAGGTTAGCATCGCTCCGGTGCATGCCGATGTCATCTGTTGTACAGGTTTAATGCGGAATCTAGGATCATCAATATCTAAAGGACGCGAATACACCTGGCTAGACATTTTTTATTTATATTGTGCAATTTGATATAACATATACGAAGTACGATATTCAAAAACTTTGTGATGTCCAACAATACATTTCCCGGTAATTTTTTTCCGTGTAGCTAAACAAAACACTACTATCTTCAAGGGTCACCGTCAAAACATTTGATTGATTAAAATAATGTTAATTTAGCACAAAATTACGATTCCTTAAGCCCCGCATGACATTTCCTTGATAACTCGATAACATCTGTTTTTTTAATAGTGTTGGGTAGACTTATAAAAACTGTGTATCGATACTAGGTACCTACTGGCAACTGCCACCTAGATGCGTGATTATAATTTTCATGAAAGAATCGAGTTAGATTTAATTTTAAAATAAAATAATTTTGTGAATCTAGTTACATTTGAATGATTGTAACTGTAGTGTAGACTTTAGTCTTATTTTAATTTCAAAACTAGGAATTAGTTTGCAGCAAAGTCTATTTATTACTAGTTCTTGGGATGCCACTTAGGCATTTGATGTGGTAGTTTTCCGTTACTTTCCACATTTTTTTATATGTAACAGGTTATTTAAACCTAATTACTCAAAAGAAAATTGTCATTGATTCTCATGACATTATTATAGACAAAAAAAACAAGTTTTTCAAAATAGTTCAAATGTTTTTATTAAAATATAACATTTATATTTTGATTGTAACATAAAACCACAACAATCCAATAAGTTAACTTATAATAATATTAAATGAGCAATCCTAAGGGACAATAATATGAATTAGTTATTATTTACATATTATCAAGTTTAGTGTGAAGGTTTTGTTTAAAAATAAATTAATGGACTTACGCATAATTTTATAACAAGCAAACAAACAAAAAATCCCTAATAAAATATAATGTTTTATAAAAATATTATAAAATCTTGAAAAACAAATTATAGCACCTCAACTGATTTGAATACAGAAACAATTTGTACTAAAATTAGAAAAATTGAGTAAGAAACAATAATGCAAAACTCTGTATTAAAAGTATTATATATCGAAAGTAATAAATATTGATAACGTCCGTTTTCTAGAAGTTTTATTACATTGTATGATAGTGACACGTGCATTATCAAATATTATTTGATAATGTCGTAGTAAGGCGAAACAGATCACTCCCACATGAAGTAAAAAAACTTCAAGAAAATTGATGTTTTCATAAATATTGAATAGAAATATCAGAGCCAGTACAATATAATGTTTTAATTAAAAATACCGTTTTCTAGAGGTTATATTATATTTTATGGGAATTGTGAGTTCGCTTTTTTAGAGCATTATCAAATGTCTTAAAAAAGCATAAAATGCCAAAATTAAAACTTCTAGAAAATAGACTTTTATTCAACATTAATATGGAATTTGACAACATTGTTCAAATGACAATAAATATGTGAATGTCATAAATTTAATAAGAAAATATGTCACAAACACATTAAAAAACTTGTAATTGTTATTATAAAAATATCACAGGGAAACATGCTAAGAGGAGAAATACTAAGAAAAAGATTTTGCAAGTTTATCAAATAATATGACATGCATCACGCTTTCATTTGAAAAGATATTAATATTATATAAGAGTTTAGAGATAACAATAAGAGTGTGAGCAATTGAAAGAAGAGGAAGATAATTTTCAGTATAATAACAACAAAACGAATTATAAAATACAATCAGACTATCGGCTTTTAAATATAAGATCAACCACAGATTCAAAGAACCCAGGGTTCTTATTTCTGGAGTCATCTGAATACCCTGGGATTGGGGGTCTGGTAGGGCGAGGAGTTGGAGGCCTAGTCCAGCTGCTTAGGTCTTGGGTGACGGGAATAATGCTGTTGCTAGGTCCTCCGACCACTCCACCTGGTTTCCAACTCTCGTTTTGTTCCTCTTCATCGATATGCTCGTACACTGGTTTTATATTATCTGAAACCACGATAATATATATAAATTAACCACAATAACAAATATGTTAAAACATTGTCTGCAGGTAGATTTGCGCGCTTATGAATACGCGTAGGTTGAAATCTAATTTTATGTTGGTATACTTTAACACGTTGACTGCGAGAAAAAAAATATATCGTGAATAACTTTTCCAGAAATGAACTGATTTGGAAACGGAAAACACACTTTTAAAGCTCTCACTCTGCACGAAAGGCTAGTGTAAATTGATGAACCTTCTACTTACTTAAAACCGAATGGTATAGGGCCTGACCTGGACAGGGGTCCGCCGTTTGTGTTCTCCGCTTACCACTGTCCCGGTCAGTGCTCCGCAGTCAACGTGTTAATATGTGTTAAAAATATGTAACCAAAATTGTGTAAAAATACACTTCCAACAGTTTACGCCGAATCCTCGAAAGAGGTATTTTTACCCTTCGCGTCGGCCCATACCAGTAAAGAAAACGGGTATTAATACCCTTCCCGCAGACAATGTGTTTTATTCTTGTAAAACGATTTTTCATAATTTCAGTGATAGACTTAAAAAATAAGGAAATGCATCAGTGAACGTTGAATTGATTTTATCCTCACTATGATGCGATAATCAATCAATAAAATCTCTGAAACGTGACTATTGACAAAAAATATCGAATTGGTAAATAGCACGAAGAAAAATAAATATATAAGAAAATGGTATTACACTAATGTTATTAATAAAACTAGCTACGTGTTAAAACCGAGAATATTATTTTCAATATTTTCGCAGTCTACATGATATTACTTGGACTTGGACTTGGGTCTTCTGGCTTACAGAGGTTCAGCTCTAATGGCTATTCCTCTTACGTCTGAAGGAAACATTGTTGGAACGTGATTTGGTAGTTGTTTTATGATGGGGCTAAATGTATGGCCCGGAATGGAAGTCAAAGATCAAGGAATGGAAGACCAGTAAGGGTTGGGATTGTATTTATAAAAAAAAGTCTGTTCCCGAGGGGAAGATAAGAGGAGCAGTGCCTGGATGGAGTTGTGGTAGGAGATAGCATCCTGCGTGAGACCATTTTGTTTGACGGAGTACGTAGTGGGCTATCGGGGAGGATTTTTTTTATCCGCATTGTTAAATTATTAATTATGTTAAAATCAAATAATATATAAATATTCATTATTATGTTATGAAAGCAATAAATGTATAAAAATAAATTAGCCTGTGTTACCTGTAGCAATGAGCAATGTCAAGTCACCTTAATAAGCTATTCGTAGGGCTGGGCAAAAAGTGTTTACCTAATATTTAATGTCGATAGGAATATTTTTTCTTACTGTCACCCGAAGGTGTGGGGCGATTGTTCCATGGGGGTCTTGTGGGTCTGACAAGGGGCCTGTTATTTGCCTGGTTTAACCACCCCATAAACCATCCTGGTTGCAGCTGGGGTCTCTGTGGCTTCGGTGGACGGTGGGGTTTCTGGGGCCACTTGTCAGGAGTGATTACCCCCTGAGGTAACCAATTGAGCAGGCTAGCGAAATTATTAGAGCCTTGCGCGGAAAGAGGGCTATCAGGAGGCCGGTTGTTGTCGGAATAATCTGAAGAATAAAAAGCAAATTATTTGAAATAAATCAATATAAGAGTACCTAATTTTTACCTTGATTATTACATAATACAATTTATTATAAGAATATTTATTGTAAAAAAGAAAGGTTTTTATATTGCTTTCGTATGAAACACTTAATTTTTAGTGTGGCATTAATAAATATAATGTAAATACACTTTTAATTTGTTTATTAATTTATTTTTAACCACCCTGCGTATTTGAACGTACGTGATACGTTCACTTAAACTGTTCACTCTGCGCTATCCCGTATCACGTGCGCGCTTGAGAAAAATTAATGTACCTAAAATGTACAAACTGTTAGGGATACGCGCGTGTGCCAACAACACTTGAGTACAAGTCTTCATAAATATGATAGTTTTACAAGGGGCAGGCGAAGTGTGCGGCCGAGTATTTGACGTTTCGTAATTTAAAAAAATAAAATTAATATGCAATTAAATTTCATTAATAAAAAACCTGCTTTCTTTGCACGTTTCTCGGAAAATTACCTGATGGTAGGGCGGTTAACAACCAACCGGTTTCACTCCCACCGGAGCTTCGTCAGAGTTACAAATAACACTGACCTCCTGTTTTTATATTGTTTAAATTGATGCTATGGCCGAAATACATTAGGTAAATAGTTAATTTAAGATCATTATTTTTCTTTTTTCTTCTTCCTAATGTAGACCTTGTGGTATGTTCCTTATGAGAGATTAGAATCCTGTGAGATTGATTCCCAGCTGTTGATCAATCTTTTTGGTGGTATGCCCGGGGGTCGTCTACCTTGGGGTTGACCGTGCAATGTGAGGGAGTCTAGGTGGACCTATTCTTTTCACATGTGCATGCCAATGTCTTCTCCTTTGCCTCCCCCATCTAACGACATCTTCGACCTCGCATATTTCTCTTATTTTTTTATTCCTTGTTTGGTCACGCAGTGTCTTTCCAGGTATGTTCCAGGATGTCCTTATTTCTGATACTCTGAGCGCGATTTTCGTCATTTTAATTCGTTTAGGCATCACCATTATTTGTTATTTTCCATAAAAATAACTAAAAAACATTTCGCAAATGAAAATCCAAGTTAATTCGTGGTATGTACCTATGAAAAATTGCAGTAATCATAAGTAAAACTTCGCGTTTACATATTCGGGAGAACTCGGCCTTGCATGAGTTTCATAAGCAATTTGTTTAAGGATTTCTTTTATATATGGAAATAGCGAATGTTGTTTTTAACATGCACATGAATACGAAATACATAATGTAGTGTTCGATGAAATAACATGAAATATGCCGTTCTAAACCATTAATTGAAATGTAAAAACTCGACGTTTCCTTAATTTTCTGTAACGATTTTTTTATTTTTCTCGTTTTTTAGATGCAGTAAATCATCTATGTACGAGTATGTTTTAAATCAGAGCATAAAATATCGAGAACATTAGACAAATTCCCCTTTTTGTTAATTAACTAACTAACCATCACGCCGTCTTGCCACACTGTTATATTCTGACACGCTTTTCTTGATTCCTCGCCATTCATTCATCGTGTCATGCACGCACGTTGTTTTCTCTAACTCCTCACGTGGCCAAATTTTAATATTTGATTGTGCCGTATTTGTCTCGATCTTTCTCTATTTATTGTTCAGTTTACGCAGTTTACATATAATTTATTTATCATTATTTCATCATTCATTCTTTTCATGTGTCCGAACCAACTTAATAACCCTTTCATTATTTTGTTCATGCCACTCATCCGCACTGCATTTACTTGTTACCTATATTTGCATTGGACACTCTTACACTTTAACAAGCAATCGTTTAAGTCTAAGGGATCTCATTTCTACTGCATTTATTATATAATACTTTCATCATTCTTTTGCTAATTCCATGCTTCACTTCCATACATAAAGGTTGGCTCCTTACGCTGCTTGTGGAAAACCGTTTATTATTTTTTAAATTGTGTATTTTAGAATAGCGGCCTCTCTTCTTTCGACATTTTTCAAATCGGTCGATTCTTAAATGTTTCGAAGTCAAGATAAACAGGGGGCCCGCTTGTTTCAGCATTTGATGTTATACTGTTTTTGACACATAGGTAATAATTTTTGTGTACGTAATGGTCAAAGGACAATATCGTTTTATGGACATGTTAGATACCTAACGAGTATCGGGAAATCTGATATGTAGTTGGTTGAATTTGACGGCTTCGCGAAAAGATTTCGAAAATTAGTCCTTCAAGACCCATAATGAACCGAAAGAGAATGCTATGCGTGCCTTATAGTTATCCAAGTATGTAGAATTATTGATTTTATGCAACAAATACGGTGTGTTGGTGTGACGTTTGATTACTGATGTTTTGAATGAATTACCGCATTTTTGGTTCGTTAAACCAGCTATGTGGGAAGCAGAACCTCTATGACCCACTTCACCGAATTTGATAATTCAAATTGCATAATAATCATGGCTAAATTTGAGTCGAATTCTACGAAAACCAACATTTAAATGAAAATAATTTTAATTTTCATATGACGCACTCACTTTGTGGTTAGACATTTAAAATTTATAAATATATTAAATAAAATAATAAGATAATGCCTTAGATAAGCGAACATGTCATTAAAATATAATAAAACATCCTACTTTTTTATTATTATTTATATTTAAAATAAAATAGAAATAGAAACACTGCAATTTGTTTTTCACTACTATGCGGTTGTTTTAATTGCCGACTAGTTTCGCTTGTACCCAAGCTTCCTCAGGGCTTTGTAATAACAGTTATTACACTGTTATTACGAAGCCCTGAGGAAGCTTGGGTACAAGCGAAACTAGTCGGCAATTAAAATAACCGCATAGTGGTGAAAAACAAATTGCAGTGTTTCTATTTCTATTTTATTTAAAAAAAAAAAAAAATGTAATGTGGGTGTTGGGCGATCGAAGTGTGCGCGGGAGATGTCTATTGGTGGCGATGAGGTTCGCAACCCATCACACCGCGTCTCCCGCGGGGCGAAAAGAGAAGGATGGAGTGCCGCATGAGTAAAAGCGTGACAGTCCATTCTTTCTGCCTACCCTTTCGGGGAGACGGCGTGATGGTTAGTTAGTTAGTTAGTTAAATAAAATAAACAATTTGTACCACGGAATGGCTATATTTGACGCCATCTAGTTTGGCTTATACCCAAACTTCACAAGAGGTGAATAAAGTGTTTATTTTATTTTACATATTTATTAATTTTGAAAATATATTGACATGTATACATAATATAATACATATATGAAATAAAATAATTTTTCTGTTTATGCAAAATAAGTACTGCAATAATAATCCTGTTTTGTTTATTTACACTCTATCATTATACAAAAAAATAGTAATAATAATAAATAATATTTATAGTGAATTAAAAAATAATGGTATAAAACGTATATGTACGATGTAAATGGAACTAGAAATAGAGGAAGATCGAGGAAAACTTGGCATGATCAAATAAATCAAATATTTAATGCCGGCCACGTGAGGAGTCGGAGAAATCGACGTGCGTGTATGAAGCGATGTATAAATGTTGAGGAACAAGGGATGTCAGAAAATAAAAGTGTGGCAATCGATTCTCTCTGCCTACCCCTTCGGTGAGACGGCGTGATGGTTAGTTAATTAGTTAGTTAGTTTAATGATAAAAAATCTAGGGATATCCGTATCTCGAAGTATTCTCTTTGACCGTCTTCATTCTCAGCCAAAACGTTTTTTTATAAATTTTTATTTTATTTTATTGTTTAGCTATTAAAATATCCCATCGAATTTTTAAGAAAATTTTTTCAATGGCTCAAGAAACGGTAACTATACATAGAATAATTTTAAGGGTATTCTTCAGTTCCGTTTGATATCAATCGATATCAATCGATACATTTTTTTTTTACTTGGTACCCTTTTATGCCGCTCTATAAATGAGAACAATAATATTTCTACAAATAATGTTACCAGGAATAATTAGTTTTGTTACAAAACCTATCCAAATACATAAAAAATCTAAATATTTTTTGTCGGTAGACAGAAATTGGTGCTGAAGAACGAATATAGTTGAGTTGTAAAATTAATAAAATAATATTTCGATTTTAGTTCAAGGATATTGAAAATCTATTTAATGTGCTGTTTCCATGTTGGGGTATTTAAATACGCATTGCCAAGTTCAAATTTGATACAGAACGGTAAATATTCCAGTTTTATATATTATTTTGACAATACCTTGACAAATCGATTTGTCATGCTCTGAATTTTGAATTCATTGAAACTGATTGAAATCAACAAAGTATCATTACAATTAAAATATACAAAGATCGTTATATTATATTTAATATCACAACATTAAAAAAGGTTATTATTCGTATATATTGTATCAATTACCGACCCTCGTGGCCGAGTGGTAAGTGCATTGACTGCCACCCCGAAGGTTCCGGGCTAGATTCCCGGCGAAGGCAGTGTGATTGTCACACTTTCTTTGGTATGGTATAGAATTCACGTGACAATAAAATTGCGATAGATTAGCTACCTTTCACATGTCACGAGAATCACTATGATTGCTATAATAATAGCCTTTTCATCGATTTGGCTCATGCTGTCATGATGTAAAGTGCGATTCAACAAAATGATAATAATAATAATAATAAATAATAATAATAATTAAATATTTAAACTGGTGTAATTTATGTTTTTGCCTTCGTTGTATTTTTTTCATTTAAAGATAAAATTATATTTATTTATATTTTTAATCTATTTTATAATTTTAAACTGCAATGGACAAGGATACAATCATACTAATAAATTTAAAATTATTGCTTACCCACCTTGATCCTAATTACAGCAATTAGGTATGTATAAAAAAAATATTAATTTAATAACTATTATTTTCCCACAGAAACAATGATCCAACATACAACAAGAAATGGGGTAATGAGAGGAACGCAGAAAGATTGGCAATGAAGATATTATATGAAGCAAATGCTGTTATAAAAATCCGACCTACAATAACGTTTGTTTTTTTTAAATAAAGTAATAAAAACCTTAAAATCACCTTGCTTTTACCAATACACCAATACATTTATATTTTTTATTTATTAATATATATATATATATATATATATATATATATATATATATATATATATATATATATATATATATATATATATATATATATATATATATATATATATATATATATATATATATATATATATATATATATATATATATATATATATATATATATATATATATATATATATATATATATATATATATATATATATATATATATATATATATATATATATATATATATATATATATATATATCAGTTGTTTCAACGTGTTGGTCAAATTTAAGGGAAGTTGAAAACCAACTGCCGTTCCCTGAGCAAAGAATGCACACCATTTTTAATATCTAAATGGTAACTAATATGGAATCAAATATCGAAAAATGTATGTTATTTTAAGCTCAGCTCCCTCTATAATATATTTTTGCTAATCACAATTTAAACAATGCACAAATACTTTCATATTATTTAACAAAGTAATTATATTTAAAAATATATAAAAATATATTAAATAGTCCATTGTTTTGATCGAAGCACTATGATACTTCAACATTCCTACTGTTAAAATTTATAACACTGTTGTATATCACAATTTCTTTTTATTTACTGAGAATGTCGCGACAGCTGTTTCGCCAACCCATATGGGCATCATCAGGTGTTACAATAAACCCAGTGAATAAAAATAAATTGTGATATTATAACAGTGCTATAAATTTTGATAGTAATAAAAATATATTACCTATATCATATTTCGTCTAAAAGAGGAGCCCTCGAATTACCATTAGAGAACTATCGGTTATGTTATTGATTTCCATAACATGAGAAAACGTGTTTTATTATGAAAAAAAGGTGATAATTAAAACAAGGTTGGGAATCTATAATTTGTGTAATTCTATGAAAAAGTTTTGAAGTTGATAAACTGATTAGATTTGATTTGAATATAAGCAAAACTAACCTTATGATTAAAAACTTAACATATAGAATTCAACGCTATACTCGTATAACCAAAACTTTCCCAAACGAACTTTTAGCAGTCTGTTTTTTGCGCTTATTCAATAGTTATTTAATGAAGCATGATCTTCACATAACATAGGCCAACCACATTTCCACTTATGATAAGAATCAAATCTCCTTTTAATACATATCACAGATATAACTGAATTGATGGTCACTTAAATAGTTCCTTTAACACGCTAATTTCTACGGACCCAATGAATACAGTGGTAATTGCGGAATATCTATATTTAAAATTGAATTAAAATCACATTTTTTTAAATTATACGTATATAAGGCACACATCTCGTGCATATTTCGCAAGTATTAAACATAGCGTAATAAGCTAGTAAATTATTCAAAAGGAAAGATTTTATATTCAAAGAGATGTTCATAAATTTTTCATTTGTTCCAACGACAATTAGAAATTTTAAAGTTCTTGCTGATGTTGGTTGGTTTTAAGTGCCTAATTACTGGTAATTTAAAAAAAGGTGGATACGACAATATGTACACTATCTAAAAAGAACATTTTGCTTTAAATTATTTTTATCTTGTTATTTTATTTCATATCATTGTATTTTAAATTATTGGTTTTAGATTTATTTTGTGGATGTTGGACGATCGAAGTGTGCGCGGGAGATACCTATTGGTGGCGATGAGATTCGCAACCCATCACACCGCGTCTCCCGCGGGGCGAAAAGAGAAGGGTGGAGTGCCGCCGCATCGGTTAAAGTGTGACAGTCCATTCTTTCTGCCCACCCTTTCATAGAGACGGCGTGATGGTTAGTTAGTTAGTTAATTAGTTAGAGATGTTTACTTTTCATTGTGGTTTATCATTTGTCTTAATATGGCTAAATAAAACTATCATAAAAATCTAACACAATTAAGATTTTTAAAATCAAAATATTTTTAAGTAATGTAACTAGCTAACTAAATAACCATCACGCCGTTTCCCCGGAGGGGTAGGTAGAGTGGCTGGACCGCCAAACCGTTCTGTCCTGACATACCTCTCTAAATTCCCCCATATTCATACATCGTAACATGCACGCTCGTCGATTTTTCCGACTTTGAATGTGGCCGCCTTTCAGTGTTTGATCAATTTGGTCATGCCATGATTTCTTTGGTTTTGCACGGCTTCTCTTTCCACTCACACTGCTTGTATACAACATTTTAACCCAAAAGAAGAAGAAGAAGAAACACAATAGTTAACAACAATAATTTTACTTATTTATAACGATGTAAAAATAATATATTTTAAATTAAAAATAATCAGGTCCCAACCCTAATGTATGAAAGCGAAGCAAGCAACTGGTATAATAAGGATGAGAGCAGAATAAATGCGGTAGAGATAAGGTCCCTAAGACGTATGTGTGGTAGAAAGATATACGACAGAATCTCAAATGCTGATATAAGAATGGAATGTAGAGCGGAAGAAGGTATTATGAACAAAATTATGAAAGGATCGCTGCGTTGGCTCGGACATATGAAGCGAATGGATGGAGAAAGAATGGTTAAGAAAATGTACATTAATGATGTAAATGGGGTACGGAATCGAGACAGACCGAGGAAAACATGGCATGACCAAATTAATCTAATTTTAAAGGTTGTTCGTGTTAGAAGTCGGAAGAATCGACGTGCGTGTATGACTCGTTGTATAAATGTAGAGAAAGCTAAGGAGGTGTGCCAGAATAGAGTAGTGTGGCGGTCCATTCTCTCTGCCTACCCCTGCGGGGAAACGGCGTGATGGTTTGTTTGTTTTTTAAAATAATCATTTTAAAAATAGAGTTACGTTTGTACTCGTTGAAAACAACGATTTTTAACTGTCTGATGAGAGAAGGTACCCCTGATAATAATTTGTGTACATAATACCGAATTCGTTTTAAATCATGAAGTTACGTAAATGCCTAATTAGCTTCTACGGCTCTCGTTTAATGTAATAAATTAGGCTGTTATCAATACGTAATTTAAATGTAAATCAATTAAAAATAAGTGGAAAGACCTTAAAGGTAGAGATAATAGAATTAAAATGGAAATTTAATTATAGGAAATTGCTCAAATATGATATATAATACTATTAATTTCTTTAATCGATTTATATGGAATCTTTATTACATCATTTAACGCTTATATGAAAGGTAAAATTCAAAATAACTAACTAACTAACCATCACACCGTCTCTCCGAAGGGGTAGGTGGAAAGAATGGACCGCCACCTTATATAATACTCTCGATTCCTCAACATGTACGACGTAAATGGAGTACGGAGAAAAATTATACATGAATTTTTATAAAACTCGTAGTTAAATTATCAATAAAGTTCAACATTCGATACTAATTTTAACTTTTCTATTTCGATATTATTGATAGTAATTTCACTATTTGTAAAATGTTCTATAATCTAACCGTATTTTAAAATTTCATCAAATTTTTAGATTCTTACGATATTAAAAACACGACATGACCAAAATAATCTAATTTTAAAGGTTCGTCATGTAAAAAGTGGGAAAACTCGATGTACGTGTATGGGTCGTTGTATAAATGAAGCTAGAGAGGTGTGTCTGGATAGAGTAGTGTGGCGGTCCATTCTCTCTGCCTATCCCTGCGGAGAAACGGTGTGGTGGTTTGTTGTTATTTATTCCTCAACATTCATACATCGTGTCACGCACGCACGTCGATTTCTGTCGACTCCATGTGTGACCGACATTCAAAATACGATTTATATGATCGTGCCACGTTTTCCCTATTTTTACCATTTACCTTTCATTCTTCATTCATTATTTCCATGTGTCCAACCTATCTAAATCATCTTTTCATTATTTTGTTCATTCGCACTGCATTCACTTCTTATATTTTCGTTCGACACTCTATCATACCCAGATTTTCCACATATCCGTCTAAGAGATCCCATTTCTACTGCATTTATTCTACTCTCAACCTTATTTTGTCAGTACATAAGGAATTAAATTCCTTAAGAAGAAATTTTAAAATATATACTCCTATATCAGAAATAGCAACGTAACCTATAAATTAAGGAAGATCAAAGGTAACAAGCATCAACATTATTATGAAACAAAAAGAAAGATAATCTAAGGCTCCCATTTAGAAGAAAAATCATATCTCAAAAAATCCTTATGTATAATAAAAGGCACTGAAGAAGAAGAATGCACTTTCGAGAAAGCTCAAGCTACAAATATTCAGCAGTAGCGTTAAAATCGTATTGCTGTATGGATATTAGGCTTGGAAATCTACCGCGGACGTTATTGGAAAACGAGAATTATCTATGGAATATTTTAAATAAGAAACTTGGTCGTTTTTTCTTGTGCTCGTTTTATGATGCATACGAAAATGACAATTTAAATACTATACACATTTAATTTCAGATTGCATAAATAAAGTAATGACTGTTATCCGATTTTACTGTAGTAAGGTAAAACATGTCACTCCCATATAATACAATATAACTTTAAAAACGTGGAAGGTGCTGGAAACGGACCAGCGACTCAGAAGACTTGGGTCTACGCCAAGTCGACGTGGATGAGGTTTATATGTATTAAAAAGAGTCTCAAAAGATATCGAGTCCAACAGACGACTCAAAGTTAATAAGATAAGGCTAGGAAGAAAAAAAAAGAATAGAACCTACGAAAGTTTTCTCTCCATACGCACCACCCAAACCGTGGGGCTCTGAAATACCGTATTAGATAGCGTACGGTCGCATGCGTGGGGCGTAATGATAATTTAACGAATATTACTAGATTAAAGCTACCAACGACAAAAATGTATTAATCGCCTTACCTTTGGGTTATTTTCCGAGAAACGTGTAAAAAAGCAGTTTTTTTATTAACGAAATTTAATAATATATTATTATTATTTTTTTAATTACGAAACGTCAAATACTCGGCTTGTCCCTTGTAAAACTATCATATTTATGAAGACTTGTACTCGAGTGTTGTTGGCACACGCGCGTATCCCTAACAGTTTGTACATTTTAGGTACATTATTTTTTCTCAAGCGCGTACGTGATACGGGATAGCGCAGAATGGTACAGTCACAGTGAACGTATCAGGTGCGTTCAAATACGTAGGGTGGTTAAACCATTCAATTAAATAATGAATATGAACATGTTTTTACCAAGTAAACAAATAATATTTCAAAATGTTATTTATATATTTCACTACTCAAGAGGTTAATTTTACCTGATTCCTCTTCGCTATATACAGGGTCCACGTAGTCTTCCCCCGGCTTGTTCGTGGGGCCCGAGTCCGAGGGGGCGCAGTCCTGGGCCCACCCGCCCGGCCGCCACGGCTGACCCCACTGCCCGAATAGCAGTCCTAGGGTCCTGCTGTCTGCTTCCGCCCTGTTCGCCCGACAAGGGGGGCGCACACTTAGGCAGGTACAACAGGAGAGTGTGAGGGTGAGAATAATCTATAATAGAAAAACGATATTAAAATGAACATTTAATATGAAATTTCTGATAAAAAAATAAACTTTTTTAATGGATTAAAACACTGTTTTTTCCACTATTGAATTTATTTTTCTTGCCATGTCGTCACCCGAGAGTAATAAGGTTCCAACTGTCAAAAGTAAAAAGCCGAGAAAAATGAAGTAAAAGTTTTGTTGGTTTCGGGTGTGTATCCTGGAATAAAAGGGTTCCATCTGAAGCAGATGAAACTCTTTTACCGAGAAACGTGTAAATTTTCTCTGGCGACAGTTGGAATAATAAAGTTGTAAGTGTAAATGAATCCTTCTTCAATGAATCGTGTGTTTTGAATGATCAGATGGAACTTGATTCCTTTCGTAACATCAAAATGACGATACTATTACATGTTTTTTTTAATTGTATGTATAGATAAGGTTAGTAAGAACCTTTTTCACGAAAAAAAAGCCAAATGTGAAATTTGGTTACTTGGAACACTCTTACTCTCAGGTGACGATGTTTCGAAGGGTTTACACCTTCATCACCGGGAGAACGATATAAACTAGTTATATATAGTTTAATACCCATTTTAAACTGGCATATTTTGTTCTATTATACTCTCTAACCGATCGCGAATATCAGATGCATCGTTCATAATTTAGTTTTTAGATTTAAAACACATCTTAATGCGCCCTTGAGGTGATTACATCACACAAATGGCGCTTTATAAGTTAGCGTATTATTATTATTATAGTTTATGTCATTCTCCCGATGATGATGTGTCACATGTCCTTCGAAACATGTCAAGAAAAATAAATTTAAAAGTGGAAAAACCGTGGTTTAATTTAAAAAAAATAAAAAAAACAATCTTCATAGATGGCGTTAGTGTGTAGATTGCAAAAACTACCATGTAAAGGGTGGTCTTACAGATTAACAAATTCTTCATAACTTCCAAAAATTTGTCAGACATGGTGGTCATAAGAAATAAATGTGGAATGGGGAATGTTGTATTACATAAAGCGTGCGCTTAACCCAACCAATGACAGGTCATAAGTCCTGTAAACACCTCGATCAACCATATTTTGTTTCAAATTTGCATCTTCGTCTCTATTGAGATACAATTGAGATACAATAAAAAAATCTTCATAATTCGTGGAATTCCGCAGTGTTAAATCTAAATTTAAAAAATACTTTATTTTTACTTCGATTTTTAAGTAAAACATATAACTCATCATGACATAACACAAATATATATATAAAAAAGTGTTCTTGAGATAGTTTGGATACTTGGAATGAATGAATGAAGAAATAATGATAAAGAAAGTATATGTAAACGGAATAAGAAATAAAGGAAGACAGGGGAAAACATGGCACAATCAAATATTAAAAGTTGGCCACGCGAGTCAAAAGTTCATGTCCAAAGAAGTCCACTACATAATCAGTCTCACGGAACTCGTCCTCGTGGAAACCCTCCTAAAAGATGAAAGGACAGCTGGGAATCCACCTCACAGGAGGAGCAACCCTCTGGAGAACAGACCACATAGGTCTACAGTAAGGAAGAAGAAGAAGAAGATTTAGATTAGAATCCACAACACGTATATCGTTCGTAAGCCGCTAGTTTGCTGATCAAAACATCATTCAATCGAAGATTAATTTACACAAAAAAATATGACGCAATATTTACATACGGAAATTTTTAATAGATTTCGAATTTTGTTACTTTTTTTTTTCTAAAACGCTTCCGGTACATTCCGGTTATAAAATACTACACTAAAATTAATATCAGAAGTTTTGTGTGACCAATTACATCTCCAGGTAATTTCAAGCCGTGACTGCGTTGTCTGGAGATTACAAGTTCACCGGCGTAATTAGAGGTAGTTAGAAAGTCGAAGGTGAATTACCCGAATACAAAAACACTCGCCACACTGCACTTTTTACATGCGTTGTGCATTTTTATTTGTTTCTTACCATCTTTGTTCTCTATGGTTGCGCTGTTTTGGAGAAACTCACTAACTAACCATCACGCCATTTCTCCGGAGGGATAGGCAGAGAGGATGGATCGCCACAATGCTCTGTCCTGGCATACCTCTCGGGCTTTCTCTACATTCATACATCGTACCATGCACGCACGTCGATTATTCCGGCTTCGAATGTGGCCGCCTTTTAGTAATTGATTAATTTGGTCATGCCATGTTTTCCTCGGTCATCCTCGGCTTCTTTTTCCACTCACGCTGCTTGCGTACAACTTTTTAACCATTCTTCTCTCATCCATTCGTTCCATATGTCCAAACCATCTTAGTGATCCTTTCTTAATTTTATTTATCACGCATTCATCCGCCTTACATTCCGTTCTTACCTACTTCACCATTAGATATTATATTATACATTGTTTTCCTGCACATTCTTCTTTTCCCAGGGAAAACCATCTCAGGGATCCTTTTTTAATTTTATCCATGATGCAGTCATCTATCTGCCTTACATTTCTCTCTTATTTCATCGTTCGGTATTCTATCATACAACGTTTTCTCGCACATTCTTCTTAGTGATCTCATTTCTACGGCGTTTATCCTGCTTTCATCCTTCTTTTGACAGCTCCAAGGTTCACTTCCGTACATGAGGGTTGGCACTTTAATTCCATTGTGTACTGCCATCTTTGCTTCTGTGGATATATTTCTATTTGCAGTAATGACTTGACTGAGTGCGCCATTTATTTTATTCCCAGCACCAACCCTTCTTTCGATGTCTTTCTCCATTTTTCCGTGAGAGAAACGAATGGAGAAACGAATACCGAATTAAATAATTGAGTATAGTTTATTCACTCCAGGGAGAATATTTGCAAGAGGAGTTGGAGTGACACCTCCTAAATAGACTCTTAGAACGCTATCTGATTAGTTCCCGGGTTTAAGTAGGCGGAGCGTACGGCATTAGCTTCTAAAATTCTCGGTGATTATCATTATGAATACTTGTCACACCCTTAATTTTTTTATTATTATTAAAAATCAATAAACAGCAATAGGGCAAGTCATACTGGTTATGAGAAAAATGTTTAAAAAAATCAGTGTTTTGTATTATTGAAATTATAGGCATTTAAAATAAATCGAGAAAATCAACACATTGTGATGGCCTTTTAACTCTTGTTACTACAAATCTTTACTTTTTATCAATTTTATTTTTATTATGTAATCCTGAAGAATGCTTCTGTAAATTGTTGCCTTAAATTTAAAGCTAACTGCTCCAGCTTGGAAGAAAATGTTACATTTTGCCCAACCAAGTATTTAAAATTAATACTACGCTCAATTTTAACTGACTGTACCGAAAATAAAATGTACTTTGCTATTTAGGCAAGTAACTTTAAGACTTAGACAAATGTGTGGATACTCTGTGTATGATAGAGAGTCGAATGAAAATATAAGAAGTGAATGCGGTGCGAATGATGGTGATATGAACAAAATAATGAAAGGATCATTAAGATGGTTTGGACATATGGAAAGAATGAATGAAGAAAGAATGGTAAAAAAGTATATGTTAACGATGTTAATGGATCTAGAAATAAAGGAAGACCGAGGAAAACGTGGCATAATCAAATAAATCAAATATTGAATGTCGACCACGTGAGGAGTCAGAGAAATCGACGCGCGTGTATGACACGATGTATGAATGTTGAGGAATCGAAAGAAATATGTCAGGAAAGAAAAGTGTGGCATTCCATTATTTCTGCCTACCCATTCGGGGAGATGTCAGTTAGTTAGTTTAAAAAAAGACATTGGATAATTGACTTAGTGATTAATTTTTGTTCTTGATCGTTTCATTAGCAACTTCAGTCGCCCCACTGGTGGGGCGATAATTGCTCACGCGAGGAATCAGTGTTCGAGCCTTATAAAACTTATAATTACAAAACTTTATTGTGTACATATATTCTAAATTATTCCTGCTGTAGTAATCGCGAACTTCACTCGTAATCATCGTGACAGTAGAATATTGATTCACTGTTTAGGATTCCGCCAGTATCACGAATCTTGCGAAATTTCCATTAGATAAAGATGAATTTGGAAAGGGAGTTACACGATACACATAATTCTGGGAAATCCTACTCCATTGTGTTGGCCAAGACAGCATGACGGATCAAGAGCTAATATTTCTTCTAATAAGACCTTGTGTCTTCGGCTAATTAATTACTCATGGTAAATATTACTCAAAATCTTTAAACTAAATAGAAATTTATTGTTATGAAATGATTTAAAAGCCACGATTATAAGTTTATCAAATATTTATTAGATCGATAGTATACAATAGATTATTTTGATTTACAACTGATTAATTATGCTTGTACAGTGGTAATTAACTTTGGTGAAATGGTATCTCCTTGTCTTACACCTTTTTGGATTTCAATTTTATTTGTTGTTGTATTGTGTTGATGAAATACCGGTTTGTCTCAAAAGAAAGGTCTACGACATGTGTATACTGCCCATGATGATATACGGACTAGAGACGACAACTCTTACAGCAAAAAGTGTCCACAGGCTCAAGTGTACACAGAGGTCCATGGAAATAGAGATACTTGGTGTGAGCTTGCGTGACCGCATAATGAATGAAGAAATCAGGCGCCGTACCAGGGTTGCTGACGTCATGGACCGAGTGGCAAAATTGAAATGGCAATGAGCTGGACACTTGGATAGACAGGGTGGCAACAGATGGGCACCCAGGATACTCAGTTGGAGATCATGGGCAAATAGGCGAAGTGTCGGAAGGCCACCGATGAGACGGACCGATGATATTGTCAAAAGACGAGTGGAGGAAATTGGAATAGGCCTATATCCAGCAGTGGAGGGAAGAAGGCTAGCAAAGAAGAGGAGAAGAAGTGGTAATTATTTAAGAATTTTGACAAACTGTTTTTTTTGCTCATTGATTGTTTCTAGAACAATGATGTAAAACTACATATTTAATTTATTGTTACTTGAGCAATGATGTATAAATCCATATTGAATAATTAATACGAATGAGAACGTTAGTTTTCTAGAAGTTTTATTATATTTTATGGGAATAACATGTTTTGCCCTTCTAAGGCATTATCAAATATCAAATGTCAATGACATTTGATAATGCCTTAGAAGGGCGAAACATGTCATACCCATAAAATATAATATTATAAGACATCTAGAAAACTGACGTTTTCATTCGTATTTATTATTTAATATGGAGTTTTATTTAAATGGTTATATTACAAAATATCCTAATTAATACTAAAGACAACGTCTGCTTTCTAGAAGTTTTATTATGTTTTATGTGAATCACATGATCGCCTGTCAAAGGCATTATCAAATGTTTCGAAAAATCAAACATATCATTCCCATTAAATATAATAAAACTTCTAGAAAACAGACATTTTCATTCGTATTAATTATTAATTTAATATGGAGTTTTACATCATTGTTCAAAAAAAAAAGAAATCTAATTAAGACTGTATAAAAAAATGATTGAATTGAAACATTTAGTGAAAATGTAAATGTTATTTGTTGACTTTGGGGTTCAAGGATTTGTATGTAATTTGAATAAAGAATGACCACGTATCCAATGGAATAACACGCTTGGTTGAAGATTGTTCACGCAAAATTTATACACATTTTATTTATTTTTATAAACAATTTAACTAACGTTGTCTTCTCGGACACATTTTCTTACATAAATAATTTATTTCAAATATAAAATTAAAAAAAAAAATGGATCTGGACGAAGGAAGACCGAGGAAAACGTGGCATTATCAAATAAATTAAATATTGAATTTCTGCCTACACCTTCGGTGAGACGGCGTGATGGTTAGTTAGTTTGTTTTTAAAACTGTCAGTGAAATTAGAGTGAGTTATTAATTAACCAAGTAACATTAATAAATAATAATAATAATAAATCTTTTTTTTAAGTTTATTAGGTTAGTATTAATAAATGTTAAAAGTCATCCATATTAGAAATCAGAAATTCAATCAGAAATTTACTTAAACTACCACTTGATACCCATACTAAAGATATATATAAAAGGACAAATATTTTACCAATAAATATACTTCCTTTATACGAAATAACCTGTACAATAAAACAAATCGTTGATAAATCCTACCATTATAATACAACCTTTAAACTTAATAATGATATTCATAACCACAACACAAGACAAGCAAAAAATATAAATATCCCTAAAGTTAACACCACTAAATACGGAATCAAATCCTTACAATATATAGCCTTCAATGCTTTAAATAACTTACCAGAACATTTAAAACTAGCTCCCAATATGAAAATAAAAAAATATTACTCTCAACTATATTCCAATAATCCCTCCTAAGTTTCGTTTCACTAACAATAATTTATGTAATTATTTTACTTCAGTGTCCTCATTTTCCTATTGTATATTATTATTATTATTGTTTATTTACCTTTATGATGTGTTTTTCTTTTTTCCCTTAAGTTCCAATGTATTAGTTTTTTCTTTTATTTTATACTATGTGTCTACTATGTTACTTAAGATATAATATGTTTGTTATTCTCTCATACTGCTGTTTATTTACATTTATGATGTGTTTTTCCCTTAGGTGATAATGTGTTTGTCTCTCTTTTATACTACTGTTTATATACCTTTATAATGTGCTCTTTCCCTTAAGCTATAATATGTTTGTATTATTTTATAAATCCAATGTAACAATTTTTGGGATCTCAAAAATGAGTGTTCACAACACTCACGAGACTCCTTTACAAAATAAAGAGAAAAAAAAAAAAAAAAAAAATTGACACACGTGTATGACTCGCATGTATGAATGTGGAGTAAGTTAGAGAGGTGCGTCAGGATGGAGTAGTGTGGTGATCCGTTCACTCTGCCTACTATTTCGCGGAAACGGCGTGATGGTTTGCTGTTGAATTCAATAAATTGTTGATTTTTAATGGGGAAGGTAAATTTATTGTCAAGACAAAAAAAATAGAAGTGAAAAAAAGTTCCTTTTTATTAAAAATGCGAAATAAAAATGTCTGTTTTCTGATTGTCTGTCTGTTTGGACATGTAGAACCTATGAATGAAGGGAGAAAGTATTTATATGTTAACGATCTATGGTAAATCATAGGTTCCCAATGTGGGCCCTCCAGGGGATTATTGTTTATAGAATTTTATTCACATTCGGTTCGTTATTGACAGTGCATTATGTTCGTTTTTCTCATTAGAATTATTTAATAAATATTAATTACTCAACAATTTAAGAATCGGCGTATCTTATTTATAATATAATACTATAAGTAAGTATCTATATAAAAAATAATTCACTACATTTTCTGTTTTATTTTATTTAAAAAAGGTAAACTTTCAGGGGGGACTTGTATAATTTTGTGTCTAATACTAGTAGAGAGTCAAAGAAGACTGGGGAAAGATGGCATGACCCAATTGCGAGCGTGTATGACTCGTTGTATGGCTGCGAAGGAAGCTAGAGTGTGTCAGGATAAGTGGCGGTACGTCCATAAAAGCCAAGAAGCCGGGCTTGCCTTAAAAAATCTATATTAAAACGATGTTTTTGCGCGTTTGAGCCGTCTACGAATAAAATGATATTTTGAATTTCGCGAGAGGGCATTATAGCGATTTAATTCGTTGAGTTGGAAATGACTGTCGAAATGCATAGAACCTACGTGTATGATTTGTTTCACTCAGACGCGCCGTATTTTATTCCACTCATACGTACCGTATAGGTGAGACGCCCGCGAAATCGCCTCCGTCCGCATGTTTTCGATGGGCTTCATATTGGGCTTGCAAAATCTAAAAGGGTCTTTGTCACACTTGCATATTTTGAGCATATATATCAAAGGATATCTACAATTTTTTGTATGAATTTGAAGCCGGGCTTTATCACTTTGAATTATATTACTGTTTGATGTGTAACGAACATCATTTCTATTGTCAGAAGTCATTTACGTTATGTACAGATGTGTTATGAAAAGAACGATTTATAATTCCTTGGCTTGCCTTACTGGTTGACCCCAGGCATGCCACTTGTCAGGATAGAGTAGCTTAGGGATGCATTTTCCCTGCCTATCGTGGCGTTCTGGTTTGTTGTTTTTGCTCAAGTTCATCAGGTCGAAGATGAAAGATTAATTTCAAGTGTGCAATATTACGAAATTACGGATTGTGATATATATTTTTTCCTAGTTACGGATTAATTATTTAGTTTCAACACGTCTTAGGAAATGGTCCAGAGAAGTAAGGAAGTTTGCAATCGGATTAGATGAAGTCTTGTCCGATGTCCTAACATCTAATCCATTGCGCTAAAGACTGCTGATTGCCACCAAGGAAAAACGAACGTTTCTTGTTTCTTGTGGTGGCGTTAATTCTTTAGATACGTCGGTGCTATTTGATTGCACAACAATGCGAATTAAAGCAATTTAACCACTCAAATAAATTTGGTCCATTAACTTAAATCTTATTAATTTTTCTTAAACGATTTTATTAACGCCGTACATATGAGATTGCTAAAAATAACGTGCGAAAAATAATAGAATACCGAGCTAAGAAATAAGAAAGGAATAAAAGTTTTTTTTTTCAAAGAATTGATTTTTTTTTGAAAGGCGACTTTCGTGGGTGAGTAGCAAGTGCTATGACTGCCACACCAAAATTACACCGATGGTAGTGTGTTTGTGTGTGTGTGATTGTCACAATGTTTTTAGTCTGATTGAAAATTGAAAGAAAAAATTAGTGGTACGGCATTTCATGAACTCTTGAACAATTCGGTACCTATTTGGCAAAAGGTCCCAACTGTTTTTTTTATGAATTTTACAGGTAAGCAAAAATAAGATTTTTTACATTATTTTGATTATTTATAAAAATGTTATTTTTGTTCCAAATTGTTTATTTCAAATGTCCATTTACATTGCATAACGTTATCTACAAGATATATCAATAACTAAATTCAATAAAATATATATATATATATTTAAAAAAATATAGGGGTTGAATGTAATTGTACATAAAAAAAACACACAAAAAAAATGTAATACAAAAAAGTACAGCTAGAGCTGTTAGAACGTTTTGTCAAAACATAACTAACTAACTAACTAACTAACCATCACGCCGTCTCCCCGAAGGGGTAGGCAGAAAGAATGGACTGCCACACCTTTCTTTCCTGACATATTTCTCTCGCTTCCTCAACATTCATACATCGTGTCATGCACGCGCGTCGATTTCTCTGACTCCTCACATGGCCGACATTCAATATTTGATTTATTTGATCGTGCCACGTTTTCCTCGGTCTTCCTCTATTTCTGGTTCCATTTACATCATTAACATATAATTTTTTTACCATTCTTTCTTCATTCATTCTTTCCATATGTCCAAACCATCTTAATGATCCTTTCATTATTTTGTTCATGACACCATCATTCGCACCGCATTCACTTCTTATATTTTCATTCGACACTCTATCATACACAGAATATCCACACATTCGTCTAAGAGATCTCATTTCTACTGCATTTATTCTACTTTCATCCTTCCTTTGCCAGTTCCATGCTTCGCTTCCATACATAAGGGTCGGTAGAAGAACACCATTGTGCACTGCCATTCTAGCTTTTTTGGATAGGTTTTTGTTTGCGATGACAACTTTAAGTGCACCATTCACTTTGTTACCTGCCCCAACCCTTCTTTCAATATCCCTCTCCACTCTCCCATCTCTTGTAAACATACTACCTAAATACACAAACTCAACTACTTGCTCCAAGTTTTCACCATTCACGCTAATGTTGCAGACTGTCGTGGTTTCTTCCTTTTCAAAAATCATTACCTTGGACTTATTAACATTCATCATCAGATCATTTCGCATGCATACCTCATACATACAATTCACCAGGACTTGTAGTTCATGCTCGTCATCCGCATCCGCATACTGACAGCTTACTGGCTCACACCTACATCCATTTGTCCATATACAGATTAAATAACCACGGGGACATTACGCAACCTTGTTTGACACCTTTATTGATATCAAACCAGGCTGTAAGATCTCCATTTACTCTGACACTAGCAGTGCTTTCCGTGTATAGCGACTTAATGGCCGTGATCAGTTTTGTACTTATTCCATATTCAGACAATATTTTCCACAACTTTTCTCTATTAACGTAATCATATGCTTTTTGTAAGTCGACAAATGCACAGAAAAGTTTGCGATTTTTGGCCAGAAACTTCTCTGTCAATGTACGAAGTCCAAAAAATTTGATCCATACATCCTCTGCCATTCATAAAGGCACCTTGCACATCCCAAACTTTGTCACTCGTCAATTTTCTTACTCTTTCTATTAAAATTCTGCCATAGACTTTACCAACGACACTCAAAAGACTAATAGCTCTGTGGTTTCCACATTCCATACGCGATCCTTTTCCTTTGTACAGGGGCATAATTACTGCTCTCCTCCAGTCTAGCGGCGTATATCCCTCCTCCAAGCACTGGTTAAATAACTTACATAACCATGTAGAAACCACTTCGCCACCGCTTTTAATAAAGTCTATGGCAATACAATCAAACCCAACAGCTTTTCCACTTTTCATTGCACTCACGGATCTTTTCATCTCATTCGTACTTATTTTTTCAATATTATCATTCATAGGTCCCGCACTCGCACTAGCTGTCATATTTTCGATCACGCTTGTATCACCACCATACATCTCCTTAAAATATTCCATCCATCTTTCTTGTATGATCTTACTCTCCGTTAACATTCTTCCCTCGTTGTCTAAAATTGCTTTCACACATCCACTATCAGGAGGATTTCGGGCTTTTTTAACTTCTTTCCAAAACATTTTAAATTTGCTTGGAAGTTGTTTGTCATTTTGAGCCCTTCTTCCTCCTTCAGCTTTTCTTTCCGCGCTTTCACTACCGACTTCACTCTCTTCTTGCATACCTTATACAAATCTTTTGCTCTTTCATACTTAACTCTGTCATTCTTATTTATCGACAACATATTCAACCAAGCATCTTTCTTCTCTTTAACAGCAATCTTTACGTCATCATTCCACCATGCATCCCCTTTCCTTCTTCCTTGTACACACACACCACACGATTCTTTCGCTGATTCACACAAACTCTCCTTCAAGTATTTCCAGATCTCGTCAATACTCAACTCACTTACATCCCGCTCACTCAATCTATCTTTCACTTTTCTTACGAAATTATTTCTTACGTCATTGTTTTGCAGTTTTTCAACTTTGACTCTAGTCGGTGCGGCTACTGTTTTGCTTCTTCTGGTTCGCCATCCCCGGAATAAGATCACTTTTGCCACTACTAAAAATGATCCGTTTCCAGTTCGGCTCCCCTGAAGACCCTTGAATCAACAGTATCCGCCCGTAATCTAGAGTCTACAATGACGTAATCTATAATGGACCTTTCAAATCCTCTTTCCCAAGTATAGAGATGGATTCTCTTATGATCGAAGATGGTATTTGATACAAAGAGACCCCATTCTAAACACAATTCAAGCAGTCTCCTTCCATTATCATTTATTCGTCTATCACCAAACGTACCCAGACATTCCTCGTACCCACTCCTACGGATTCCCACCCAACCGTTCATATCACCTGCTATTATCAATCTTTCGTTTTCACTCTTACACACCAATGTCTCTCTCACTTTGTCCCAAAACTCATCTTTACTCGCCTCATTTTCGTTGTTACCAGGGGCGTATCCAATTAAAAGGAAAACTCTTGTTAACCCGATCTTGAAGCGAATCCACATGAGTCTTGGGCTAACACATTTATAACCTTTCATACATTCTACCATCCTTGGAGCTAGCACCGCCGCCACGCCTTGGCATGCTCTGTGGTCATTCGGCACACCCGACCACAGAACAAGCTTATCCGCATGCTCCAAGGAACCACACTCTTTCATCATACATTCAGTCACACATAAAACATCTAAACACTTATTATCCATTTCTGCACACATCTCATTCAACTTTCCTTCCAAACCTCCCCTTATATTCCATGTACCTATGCGGCACTCCACCCTTCTCTGTTCGCCCCTGCGGGAGATGCGGTGTGATGGGTTGCGGACCTCATCGCCACCAGTAGGCATCACCCGCACACACTTAAATGCTAAATCATTTACAAACTATATCTTAAATAAAATTCAATTATATAAAATAAATAAATAAAATAAAATAAAATAAATCATAAAATAAAAATAACAAAATATAACACATAAAAAAAAAAAGTTATAACACATAAACTATTTTCTAAGATAATATCCTTTCATTAAAAGTTTGTTTCTCCCGTTACCACCGTTATATCAATAAAATTTTAGTTAGTTAGGCACTTAAAATGGTTTAATTTCCAGCAAGCACTTCAATATGAATCAAAAGAATTTTTCAAATAGACATCGGAACAAATGTACATAAACGTTCGAAAAATAAAATTATGAAAACCAATTTGGCACCTGTCAAAACACTTCACATAAACAATGTAATTATATTTTTCACCACCAAAACAGCACAAAGGTATAAATTTTCACAATCAAATATTATTTTGGGATGGCAAGATACGTATTGTCAAAACATAAAGTGTGCAAAAATAATGCTGATGGTATATTTAACTCAATTTCACAAAAAACGCATCTGGGACCTTTTGCCAAATAAGTACCGAATTCTCTTGTGCCGTAAAAAGTTAACATTTTTATTTTATATTTTGTTGTCTACTAAATCCACACAAACGCATTTCAAATGTAAGCATCATCTATTCATAGAATACTTTAACAGCGAATAATATATTTTTGTAATAATCTTACGGTTTTACAATTTTTTTTTTAAATCAAAATAGCGCTCAGGGTAAATGAAAATAATAATAATAAAAATAATACAGTTTTTTTGTTAAGTAGCAATAATTATTTTTCATATTAATCCAGACCTTTAAAAAACATATTTTAATTTATAGTTTTTTAATGTGTACACCAATTCCATGAAATTATTATTTGTTATGTATTAAACAATTCTTTTTGACAAGTATTTTATCACCATTATTTTTCAAATAGAAGATCACTTTTATTTGTTTAATGTGTAAGAATTATGAAATAAGAATTATCAAAATGTTTTACTATATTTAAAGTGTTTCATCAATCCAAATTTATATAAGACCAATAGCACCGTGTAATTCATTGCATTTTTGTGACTAGGAAATCTTTTTATTGGTGGTTTAGGTATAAAAACTTCATAAAACTACAATTTTAATAATTGGAAAGTATACGCAATCCGTGAATATTTCAGACACCCATCATCAAGTCTTGAAAATCTCTTGATTCTTAATTTGATCAAAATCTAATTTATTTTAAGACATAAGAGTACGAGTATATGCTTTTAAATAAATGTATTTAAAAACATTTATATTAAATAATTGCACAGTAAAATTACAGTGGTTGTCTTTTTTATAGTAACTCTGATGTTTTGTATCTGCTATTTCATGATTAAAATAAGATTTATTAAATTAAAAAAAAAAACAATTCGCTTTTTTAAACGAATTATTTTTTTGCGTATTCTGACTGAAATATTATGCACTCTAATTTTTTCTTAGCCAGCTTGACAAGTTTTATTTTTTATATTTTATTATCACAGTTATTTTTTAAATTAATATTTTCATGAATTATCACTGAGTAGGTACTCACTTAATAAAAAAAAAAAAATAGATTCTTAATTTTTAACTATTTAAAATCAATCCGTAACACACATTTGATTAAATATCGATTAAACAAGGAACCTACCCTTAAAGGCAAAAACATTTCAAAAATTCACATTAACGTTCCAATCACCAGAAAACAACTGAAAGCGATTAAACAATGCGTCAACTTATCTGTCACAAAAGTTAGTTAAATAATTCACTTCATTTGGTATCCAGGGTAACAAAACAAAACAAACAAAACATTGAACTTAAAAAAATGCGCTGAAAAAGATTTAATAAAAACGAACTCACCGACAATGCGCGGTAATCCATTTTGAATTGAAATAAAGTGAACTTAATCGAAATTGGCGCCGCCGTTCGCGTTCGTTGCGCAAAGCTTCTGCGCATCGCGTTTTGTTCTTTCTATGGTTAAGTCGGTTGTGTGTGTCTCCCGCCAAATTTACGAGTTGTATAAGACCTTTGCCGGCGGTGATGGCGGGTGAAATGACGTAAGGTTCGCTTTGTACTTTCTTTTTCTCTCTACGCCCACCGAAATGCGCCTAAATGTGTCCAATAACACGAATACGAATTATTTTAGTACCTGTCTGCATTCACAGAAGCGTATTCGGCGAACAAACAAAATCGGGAACATTAAATGTGTGTTTAGATTCTTACTGAAACATATTACCTACTCATTAGTTTTTGGTAAAAATATCTACCATAAATGTTTCATTTACATGTTTTTAATGTTTCGTAGGTAGCAATATCTTCGTATTTCTGACCTTATATCAGCTTAAAACTCAATATTAATTGCATGTTTTCATATACGAGTACTTGGAGGAAAGTGTTCGATTTCAGGTTTTGAAATAGTTCTATTTATAAATTTTACTTTTCCCTGTATAATTATTATTTGACAATATTTTGTGATATCAGAAATATCAATAACACTGACTTAAATAATGTTTTTAATATCAAAACTTGGACTTAGATCTTCTGGCTTGCAGAGATTCAGATCATGTGGCTATTCCTCTTACGTCTGATGGGAACATTGTTGGAAGGTGATTTGGTGAGTTGTTGGTTTATGCGGGGGCATGGTTTGTGTGACCCGGAGTGTTCCTCTGAAGGAGGATCGCCTTTAGGCGCTTGTGGTGTTTGGGTCGTAATTTGAGAGGTATTTTATTGTGGGGTTGGGATGTGAAGGGTTCTGGAAATTTTTTAACGCATATTTCTAAGGATAAAATTATTGATATTCCTAATCCACTCCTGGTTATATTTTATGGCGACCTTTTATGCAGAACCTGTCGAAATAATGGTTATGAATAAAATCTGGAACAATGACGTTGCAATTATGTCACGTGACATTGTGACAATATACTTGTATATAATATTAATGGATCAATTATCTCTAAATTTTAACATATGCATTTGTATGTATATAACATAATTACATGTAGCAAAGTATGTAGAACTGTTGAATAAATCAAACGAGGTTTTAAAACAAGGTAACCTTTAGTTAGTTAGACCTTTAGGAGTTTATACCGTTTTCCCGATGATGAACGTGAAAAGCCTTCGAAACGTGTCGAGAAAAATTAACTCAAATCTGGAAAAACAGTGTTTTAATTCATAATAAATCGTCATTGTGGAATTCCACAGTGTTAACGCCTAAAGTTTATTTAAAAAAGGTTTATCTAATTAAACTTGTTGTTTTACTCAGGTTAAAATGTATCATGATATTAAATACTAACAAGTACTTAAATCAAATAAAATCAAATCAAATCAGTTTGTTTCATCCTTAGACATTACAAAATTAAGGTTTGAGAACAGGTAAAATAATATATTGTATTTAGTATACTACCATAAACGCATGAGAGATGATTCGACATTAGGAAGACAAGGTACTCTCCAAAATCAAGAGTATTTAACTTCTGAACGTACTTTTACTAATATGAAAGACGTCGATCTCCGAGGAGACCGCGTTCAGCAGATTAATTGCTCTTCCCACCGGTGTCACCAGGCAGGTTGGTTCTATAAAAGAGCTCTGTAACATGCTGATTTTTGTTTGCGCTGTAAATATTTGTAATACAACATAACTAACTAACTAACTAACCATCACGCCGTTTCCCCGGAAGGGTAGGCAGAGAGGATGGGTCGCTATACTGCTCTGTCTTGACACACCTCTCTAGCTTCCTCTTCATCCATACATCGTAAGATGTACGCTCCTCGATTTTTCCCTCTTCAAATATGGCCGCCTTTTAGTATTTGATTATGGCTTCTATTTCCACTCACACTGCTTGTATACAACATTTTAACCATTATTCTCTCGTCCATTTGTTCCATATGTCCAAACCATTTCTGGGATCTTTTTTTTTTAAATTTTGATACGATCATCGAATTTTCAATTTAGATTTTTTTTCTATTAGATTATTCTAAAATATAATAATAACCAAAAATAACTTTTTTCTTAAACCATGATGAAACACTAACAATTATTATGGAAATGTCTGTTAATTAGAAATTTTACCATATTTTATGGTAATAACGTTTTTCGTCCAGCTAGAAAAGAAATATCAAATGTGAAATGACATTTGATAATGTCCTAGAAAAGTGAAACTGGTTAATCCCCTAAAAAATAATAAAACCCGTTAAAAACAGATAAATTAATCAAAGTAATTTATTTATCATTCATAATATCTTTGAGTTTATAACAAAATGATTTTCATTGCATTTTCCAGTAGGTACTAAAATGTTTAGAAAAAACCACAAGTTTGTCATAGAAAACTCTATTCTGTTTTCTGGTAGATTTCATAGATGTCGCTAATTTCTTAATAGTTTCTAAATGCACGCACTATTAAAATAAACTATTCTATTTTATTTTCCATTTTCTATTTTTCTTTTTTGTGTTTTAAAATTGATGTCTTTAGATGTTTAATTGATCTGTTATTATACAGCATTTTTTTAAATGAATAAACAATTCATTTTTTGTTAGTAAAAATATATAGTTATATATGTATACTTCTTTAAATATAGTAAACCATAATTAATAAACTTTTTTTTTATGTATGAAACTATTTTCCTTGTTGTTTATTATATATAACCTAATATGGCTTCTCTATTTGGATACTTTATGCACTAATATTATATTGAATGATGTGTAGTTGTTTAAACGAATAAAGCATTTCTTCATATAATAGGTATAATTAAAAGTCTTCATATAGTCTGCAACATTAGCGTGAATGGTGAAAATTTGGAGCAAGTAGATGAGTTCTTGTATTTAGGTAGTATGTTTACAAGATATGGGCGAGTGGAGAGGAATATTGAAAGAAGGGTTGGGGCAGGCAACAAAGTGAATGGTGCACATAAAGTTGTCATCGCAAACAAAAACCTATCCAAAAAAGCTAGAATGGCAGTGCACAATGGTGTTCTTCTACCGACCCTTATGTATGGAAGCGAAGCATGGAACTGGCAAAAGAAGAATGAAAGTAGAATAAATGCTGTAGAAATGCGATCTCTTAGACGAATGTGTGGATACTCTGTGTATGATAGAGTGTCGAATGAAAATGTAAGAAGTGAATGTGGTGCGAATGATGGTGTTATGAACAAAATAATAAAAGGATCATTAAGATGGTTTGGACACATGGAAAGAATGAATGAAGAAAGAATGGTAAAAAATGTATATGTTAACGATGTAAATGGAACCAGAAATAGAGGAAGACCAAAGAAAACGTGGCACGATCAAATAAATCAAATATTGAATGTCGGCCATGTGAGGAGTCAGAGATTCGACGTGCGTGCATGACACGATGTATGAATGTTAAGGAAGCGAGAGAAATATGTCTGGAAAGAAAAGTGTGGCAGTTCATTATTTTGCCTACCCTTCAGGGAGACGGCGTGATGGTTAGGTAGTTAGTTAGTTAATTAAAAAATATAAATATATCCAGGACAGTCCATATAAGTTTTGAAATTTATACTTGTATTACCATTCATTAAATGTAGACGACATTAAAGAGAAAACCGACCCGGTTGGATTGCCCCTCGTAAATTTACTTAAAGCAATAATTGAGTCTGGTCCATTTTCTTACGAGATTTACATTGCAGACTCGTCTTACATAACGAGGAAAGTACGTAAACCGGTCACAAGAATGTGAGATCATCTCCAGAACTACGAATACTCGTCGTATTATATAACACAAATGATTTAATCGTGTCTGTTATACAATCAAACAATAATTAATCACAGATAGTGAATCTTAATGTTTAACTTGTCTCATTTTAGATTCATTGCGTAGCCTATCCATTTCTGTATTATTATTATACGAGTATATCGTGGGTAGGTATTCTACGAAAAAGCACTAAGTCAAAATTTTGTTGTTTTGACTTAATGATGAGGTTATACTGTTGAAAAAATACTCTACAATCTGCAAAAACGCACTAAGTCCTATCTACACTACAAGTAGAGATATTTTCTGTAATAAGTAGAAGTCCCTCATGTATGGAAGTGAAGCTAAGAGCTGGCAAAAGAAGGATGAAAGCAGGATAAACGCAGTATAAATGAGATCACTAAGAAACATGTGCGGAAAATTTTTGTATGATAGAACACCGAACGATGAAATAAGAGAGAAATGTAAGGCAGATGACTGCATCATGGATAAAATTAAAAAAGGATCCCTGAGATGGTTTGGACATATGGAACGAATGGATGAGAGAAGAATGATTAAAAAGTTGTACACAAGCAGCGTGAGTGGAAAAAGAAGCCGACGACCGAGGAAAACATGGCATGACCAAATTAATCAATTACTAAAAGGCGGCCACATTCGAAATAGGAATAATTGACGTGCGTGCATGGTACGACGTATGAATGTAGAGGAAGCCCGAGAGGTATGCCAGGACAAAGCATTGTGGCGATCCATCCTCTCAGCCTACCCCTCCGGGGAAATGGCGTGATGGTTAGTTAGTTAGTTATTAAGTTGATATAACATAAATCCGTTCAGTGAAAAAGCACCAAGGGACTTAATGCAAATTCCCTGGATAAATGTTTGGTGATAAATTATCAATTTTCGGATGAATCCAGCGGAGGTGAGATTGTTGGTCGGCGACATGATATCCTGATGATGTCTAGTAAGTGATGTCTACATGCTTTACTCAGGAACAAACGTGGCAATTATTATTTTCTTTCTTTTCTCTTTTTATTAATCAATTATTATTTTATCAAATGTAATAGGTACCTACTGTACATAAGATAAAATTATTGCATTATTTTTTTAATTAAAGAAAAAAAAAACATTTATCACAAAGTGACTATAGTAGGTACAGTGTGACTTCAATTTGAATACCTTACTGTGGTATTATGTATCAGCGAAAATGCACTAAGTCATGTCAATACACTATTATTTTGAAAAAAATGTGCTGATAGTTCAGTTATTATTTATTAAACCATTAACTAACTAACTAACTAACCATCACGCCGTCTCCCTGAAAGGGTAGGCAGAAAG